>LR778256.1:26634419-26728261 GCA_902810595.1 Coregonus sp. 'balchen'
CACAACAACACACCCAAAAACACACCCAAAACAACAAAAACAAACACCAAACAAACACCCCCAAAACAACAAAAACATTAACTACAACCCCCAACAAAACAATCAACAACACAACCCACCCACTACAACACAACAACACCCAACACAACACACTCAACAAACACAAACAACACAACACACACCTCAACTACAACACAACAATAATAAATAAAATTAAAATATTGGTCATTAGCAGACGCTCTTACCAAGAGCATACACGGAGGCAAGGTTACAAAGGCCTTGCTCAAGGCATCGACAGATTTTCACACGTGGGCGCAGGGGATCGAACAGCGATTCGTACTAGGCACAACGCTCGAAACACACGAAGAACAAACACACCAAACAACAACAGCACCGAACGACAACACAACACACCCAACGACAACACACCGCAACGACAACACAACAACACACCGCAACGACAACACAAACAACACACCGCAACGACCAACACACCGCAACGACAACACCCGAACGAAACACACCGCAAGACAAACCCAAGCACAACACACCGAACGACAAACACAACACCGAACGACAACAAAACAACACACCGCAAAGACAACACAACACAAAAACAACACAACACACGCAAACAAACACAACACACACCGCAACGACAAACAACACAACAAACGACAACACACGCAACGACAAACAAACAACAACACCGCAACGACAACACAACACAACACACCGCAACGACAACACAAACAACACCCAAGACAACACAACAACAACACAGCAACAAAACACGCAACGACAACACAACAAACCACAGCAAACGACAACACAACACACAAGAAAGACAACACACGCAACAAACAACAACACACCGCACGACAACACAAACAACACACCGCAACGACAACACAACAACACACAGCAACGACAAACAACAACACACCGCAACGACAACACACCGCAAAAAACAAAACAACACACACGCAACACAACACAAACAACAACACACCGCAACGACAACACAACAACACACCGCAACGACAACACACCGCAACAGACAACACACCGCAACGACAACACACCGCAACGACAACACACCGCAAACGACAACACAGGAACACACCGCAACGACAAACACAACAACACACCCAACGACAACACAACAACACACCGCAACGACAACACACGCAACGACCACAGACAACACACCGCAACGACAACACACACGCAACGACAACACAACACAACACACCGCAACGACAACACAACCGCAACGACAACACAACAACACACCTCAACGACAAACACAACACCACAACAACGACAACACACCGCAACGACAACACAAACAACACACCGCCAACGACAACACAACAACACACCGCAACGACAACACAACACAACACACCTCAACTACAACACAACACACCTCAACTACAACACAACAACACACATCAACTAAAACACCTCAACTACAACACAACAACACACCTCAACTACAACACAACACACAACAACACACAACACACAACAACTACAACACACCTCAACTACAACACAACAACACACCTCAACTACAACACAACAACACACCTCAACTACAACACAACAACACACCTCAACTACAACACAACAACACACCTCAACTACAACACAACAACACACCTCAACTACAACACACCTCAACACACCTCAACTACAACACACCTCAACTACAACACAACAACACTGAAGTGAATCTCTGAACTTTTCTTCCAAAATAAAGAAACCCTGATATATAGAGGAACATTGTGTTTCTTAGACTAGGAGGCTCTAATGGTCTGAACCAGAAATAGCATAGCAGCATATCGTCTGCTAAAACCCTCAGAGGAAGAACCACAGCAAAACAAAACACAACTTAGCCTGTGACTGGCTGTAGTATATTAAACGTCTGTGATGGCAGATCTGAGAGGTCACCCAGGCAGGCTATAAATCTCTTTGCTCATAACTCTGGAGGCCTGGTGGTGCATCAGAGTGCAGGTGTTGAAGTGACCACCAGGTGGCAGCACACCCTTACAAACCGAACCCATCTCTCAGCTCATTAAAAAAAAACATTTACATTACATTTTAATCATTTAGCAGACGCTCTTATCCAGAGCGACTTACAGTTAGTGAGTGCATACATTTTTTTTTTAATACTGGCCCCCCGTGGGAATCGAACCCACAACCCTGGCGTTGCAAACGCCATGCTCTACCAACTGAGCTACATCCCTGCCGGCCATTCCCTCCCCTACCCTGGACGACGCTGGGCCAATTGTGCGCCGCCCCATGGGTCTCCCGGTCGCGGCCGGCTATGACAGAGCCTGGATTCGAACCAGGATCTCTAGTGGCACAGCTAGCACTGCGATGCAGTGCCTTAGACCACTGCGCCACTCGGAAAACAATAGTGTTACAAATCCTGCTGTCCATAACACAGTGCCTCACAAGGCAAACGGAGCAGAAGCAGAGCTCATGATATTATGGACCAGCTAATCCAATACACAGACCAACACATCAGCAAATGGAGCAGAAGCAGAGCTCATGATATTATGGACCAGCTAATCCAATACACAGACCAACACATCAGCAAACGGAGCAGAAGCAGAGCTCATGATATTATGGACCAGCTAATCCAATACACAGACCAACACATCAGCAAATGGAGCAGAAGCAGAGCTCATGATATTATGGACCAGCTAATCCAATACACAGACCAACACATCAGCAAACGGAGCAGAAGCAGAGCTCATGATATTATGGACCAGCTAATCCAATACACAGACCAACACATCAGTAGCGCCCGTGCCAGTCATTAGAATCAATCAAGTCAGGGTACGTCTGGTCCTGCCCCTCTAGGTATTATATGAACCAGCTAATCCAAAGTACAGACACCAACCAAACAAACAAACAAAGCCAGAGGACTCTGCTGCCTTTCACCAGGTCTGTTGTCTGTCTGTAGCTAATCCAAAGTACAGACACCAACCAAACAACCAAACAAAGCCAGAGGACTCTGCTGCCTTTCACCAGGTCTGTTGTCTGTCTGTAGCTAATCCAATGTACAGACACCAACCAAACAAAGCCAGAGGACTCTGCTGCCTTTCACCAGGTCTGTTGTCTGTCTGTAGCTAATCCAATGTACAGACACCAACCAAACAACCAAACAAAGCCAGAGGACTCTGCTGCCTTTCACCAGGTCTGTTGTCTGTCTGTTCTCCTGCAGCAGTGTTACAACCCAGATCACGTCTGGTCCTGTCAACACTCACAGAGAAGAACAGAGTGACAGTGGTCTGACACGGAGCTGTCTGTCTGTCTGTCTGCCTGCCTGTCTGTCTGTCGGGTAGACTAGACGATAGTAAATGTGTGTGTCAGTTCTCCGTCGGTCTCTCGTGTTGAGTCTGAATGAACAGGTTATCTTCTGTGTGTGTTAGAGAGAGCTAGGGAGAGAGAGAGAGAAAGAGACAGAGAGAAACAGAGAGAGACAGAGAGAGACAGAGAGAGAGACAGAGAGAGAGACAGAGAGAGAGACAGAGAGAGAGACAGAGAGAGAGACAGAGAGAGAGACAGAGAGAGACAGAGAGAGACAGAGAGAGCTAGGGAGAGAGAGAGAGCCAGGGAGAGAGAGAGAGCCAGGGAGAGAGAGAGAGAGCCAGGGAGAGAGAGAGAGCCAGGGAGAGAGAGAGAGCTAGGGAGAGAGAGAGAGCCAGGGAGAGAGTGAGAGCTAGGGAGAGTCTCCACAATTCAGTGTTTAAATGCCTGCTCTTCGTAGATGACCTGTGCCTGCTGTCACCCACAGCACATGGCCTACAGCAGAGCCTGGACCTGACAGACCTGGGCCCCGGCAGTAAACCCCAAAAAGACTAAAATAATGATTTTCCAAAGAAGGTCCAGATCTCAGGGAATTAGACCAAAGTTCTCAATTGGTACAAAATATATAGAGTACTGCACACACTACAATTACTTAAGTTTACCTATATAGAGTACTGTACACTACAATTACTTAGGTTTAAATATATAGCGTACTGTACACTACAATTACTTAGGTTTGAATATATAGAGTACTGTACACACTACAATTACTTAGGTTTAAATATATAGCGTACTGTACACTACAATTACTTAGGTTTAAATATATACAGTACTGAACACACTACAATTACTTAGGTTTAAATATATAGCGTACTGTACACTACAATTACTTAGGTTTAAATATATACAGTACTGAACACACTACAATTACTTAGGTTTAAATATATAGCGTACTGTACACACTACAATTACTTAGGTTTAAATATATAGAGTATTGTACACACTACAATTACTTAGGTTTAAATATATAGCGTACTGTACACTACAATTACTTAGGTTTAAATATATAGAGTACTGTACACTACAATTACTTAGGTTTAAAAATAAGCTCAACTGGACACCTAAATGAGGCAGTGAATGAACTGAGAGAGAAAGCACGCAGGGCATTCTACGCCATTAAAAAAAATCTAATTGAAATACCTATTAAAATTTGGCTAAAACGAATTGAATGTGTCATTGAACCCAATTGCACTTTATGGCAGCGAGGTGTGGGGTCCACATGCAAAACAAGATTTCACCCAATGGGACAAACGCCCCATTGAAACCCTGCATGCAGAGTTCTGGAAGATTCTCCAGAGGAAAACTACAAACAATGCATGCAGGGCAGAATTAGGCCAATATCCACTAATAATACAAACTTAAATAAGAGCAATTAAGTTTTGGAAACATCTAAAATACAGTGACCCCCTCTCATATCATTACCAAGCCCTGCAATGCCAAGAGCTGAGCAAAGAAAAGAGTCCCCTCATCCAGCTGGTCCTGGGGCTGAGTTCACAAACCTGTTCTACTAACACACTGAAGCCTCAGGACCAGAACATCCAATCAGTCACAATAAACCAAATTACAACACAGTCAAAATAAAACGACATTGCTTCTTGGGAAACACAAGCACAAGCACAAAGTAAAATGCAGTGCTATCTGGCCCTAAATCGACAGTACACCGTGGCTCACTATTTGACCATGATTACCGATCAAAACCTTAGAAAAACCTTGACAGAGTACAGGCTCAGTAAGCACAGCCTTGCCGTTGAGAAGGGTAGACACAGGAAAACCTGGCTCCCTGTAGAGGAAAGGCTGTGCAACCACTGCACCACAGCAGAACCTGAGACAGAGCTGCATTTCCTGACAAAATGTCAAAAATATAAACCAATTAGAGAGTGTCATTTCCCCAAATTTGAAAACCTTATTCAAGGTTTCAAAGACCTCTCTGATGAGGATAGGCTTCCCATCCTGTTGGGGGAGGACTCAGAGAGCTGTGGGTTGGCAGCGCATTACATTGCTGCCTGCCATAAGACGAGGGACAGTGTCTGACAGACCAACCAACCTGCACATGTCCTCTATATTGTTATTGTTCAATGGTTATTTTGACCCTTGGTTATTGTTGTCACTGTTGTCCCGTTGACAATACTGATTATTATGATTAATTATGTTAATAGTGTAAATATCCAAAGTAAGCTTTGGCAATACAGTGAGGGAAAAAAGTATTTGATCCCCTGATGATTTTGTACGTTTGCCCACTGACAAAGACATGATCTGTCTATAATTTTAATGGTAGGTTTATTTGAACAGCGAGAGACAGTATAACAACAAAATAATCCAGAAAAACGCATGTCAAACATGTTATAAATTGATTTGCATTATAATGAGGGAAATAAGTATTTGACCCCCTCTCAATCAGAAAGATTTCTGGCTCCCAGGTGTCTTTTATACAGGTAACGAGCTGAGATTAGGAGCACACTCTTAAAGGGAGTGCTCCTAATCTCAGTTTGTTACCTGTATAAAAGACACCTGTCCACAGAAGCAATCAATCATTCAGATTCCAAACTCTCCACCATGGCCAAGACCAAAGAGCTCTCCAAGGATGTCAGGGTCAAGATTGTAGACCTACACAAGGATGGAATGGGCTACAAGACCATCGCCAAGCAGCTTGGTGAGAAGGTGACAACAGTTGGTGCGATTATTTGCAAATGGAAGAAACACAAAAGACCTGTCAATCTCCCTCGGCTTGGGGCTCCATGCAAGATCTCACCTCGTGGAGTTGCAATGATCATGAGAACGGTGAGGAATCAGCCCAGAACTACACGGGAGGATCTTGTCAATGATCTCAAGGCAGCTGGGACCATAGTCACTAAGAAAACAATTGGTAACACACTACGCCGTGAAGGACTGAAATCATGCAGCGCCCGCAAGGTCCCCCTTCTCAAGAAAGCACATATACATGCCTATCTGAAGTTTGCCAATGAACATCTGAATGATTCAGAGGAGAACTGGGTGAAAGTGTTGTGGTCAGATGAGACCAAAATGGAGCTGTTTGGCATCAACTCAACTCGCCGTGTTTGGAGGAGGAGGAATGCTGCCTATGACCCCAAGAACACCATCCCCACCGTCAAACATGGAGGTGGAAACATTATGCTTTGGGGGTGTTTTTCTGCTAAGGGGACAGGACAACTTCACTGCATCAAAGGGACGATGGACGGGGCCATGTACCGTCAAATCTTGGGTGAGAACCTCCTTCCCTCAGCCAGGGCATTGAAAATGGGTCGTGGATGGGTATTCCAGCATGACAATGACCCAAAACACACGGCCAAGGCAACAAAGGAGTGGCTCAAGAAGAAGCACATTAAGGTCCTGGAGTGGCCTAGCCAGTCTCCAGACCTTAACCCCATAGAAAATCTGTGGAGGGAGCTGAAGGTTCGAGTTGCCAAACGTCAGCCTCGAAACCTTAATGACTTGGAGAAGATCTGCAAAGAGGAGTGGGACAAAATCCCTCCTGAGATGTGTGCAAACCTGGTGGCCAATTACAAGAAACGTCTGACCTCTGTGATTGCCAACAAGGGTTTGTCACCAAGTACTAAGTAATGTTTTGCAGAGGGGTCAAATACTTATTTCCCTCATTAAAATGCAAATCAATTTATAACATTTTTGACATGCATTTTTCTGGATTTTGTTGTTGTTATTCTGTCTCTCACTGTTCAAATAAACCTACCATTAAAATTATACACTGATCATGTCTTTGTCAGTGGGCAAACGTACAAAATCAGCAGGGGATCAAATACTTTTTTCCCTCACTGTATGTACATTGTTACGTCATGCTAATAAAGCAAATTGAATTGAATTGAGAAAGAGCGAGAGAGACAGACAGAGACACAGCGAGAGAGAGGGAGAGAGAGAGGGAGAGAGAGAGGGAGAGAGAGAGAGAGAGAGAGAGAGAGACAGAGAGAGAGACAGAGAGAGAGAGAGAGACAGAGAGAGAGAGAGAGACAGAGAAAGGTTGGTTGGTGTTACGGACTGCTTCAGTACAGAGATGGTCGGTGTTACTGACTGCTTCAGTACAGAGATGGTCGGTGTTACTGACTGCTTCAGTACAGAGATGGTCGGTGTTACTGACTGCTTCAGTACAGAGATGGTTGGTGTTACTGACTGCTTCAGTACAGAGATGGTTGGTGTTACTGACTGCTTCAGTACAGAGATGGTCGGTGTTACTGACTGCTTCAGTACAGAGATGGTTGGTGTTACTGACTGCTTCAGTACAGAGATGGTCGGTGTTACTGACTGCTTCAGTACAGAGATGGTCGGTGTTACTGACTGCTTCAGTACAGAGATGGTTGGTGTTACTGACTGCTTCAGATGGTATTAGTCAGTTCATCTGTACAGGTATTTTAATAAAGTAAACTATAATCATGGTTACTTAACATGCTCCCTCCTCTCCCTCCCTCCCCTCCCCTCCCTCCCTCCCTCCCTCTCTCCCTCCCTCCCTCCCTCCCTCCCTCCCTGCCTCCCCTCCCTCCCTCCATTCCTCCCTCCCTCCAGGTTCAGCCAGAGAGTGTGATCCCAGACAGCCTCCCCGACAGCCACAGCCATGTTTTTGTCCCTCAGGAGCAGCCAGCCAGCCAGAAACAGTCATCCAGTCAGGCCCTCCGTCTCCTCCGCCTCCCTCAGGAGCAGCCAGCCAGCCAGAAACAGTCATCCAGTCAGGCCCTCAGTCTCCTCAACCTCCAGAGAGTTACCGCTGTGGTCAGCCCTAAGAGCCACGCCCACAGCTTTAACCACACCCACAGCTCCAGCCACACCCTCATCCAGAGCCACACCCTCGGCCCGGCCCTGCCTACAGCCAACAGCACGTTCAGCACAGAACGCCTCTCCAAAGGCCAGGGAGACGCAACCTCCTCGCCCCCTCTCCAGCCCCCTCTCCAGTCTCTCTCCCTGGCCCAAGCCTGGCCTGGAGGCCCCTCCACCACCACCATCTCCCCCACCTCTACCAGCAGCCCGACTGCCACCTCAGCCTCGGTAGCCCCCGGTGTGACCTTCTCCATCATATCTGCCTCGCCGCCGGCCGATACGGGGAACAACGGGGTGTGGGCCGTCAGTGAGGGAGTCAAGATCCAGCCGCTGGTCTTCAGCACGGACAATAAGGTTAAAGACTGTCCTACGCATCCTACTAGCCCTAGTGACCGTCTCTGTCAGCATGGTCTCTACAATCATCAGACACTTCATGCTGATCTTCTCTAAGGCTTCACATTACAGGCAGAATTACAGTTAGCATTACAGGCAGAATTACAGTTAGCATTACAGGCAGAATTACAGTTAGCATTGCAGGTAGAATTACAGTTAGCATTACAGGCAGAATTACAGTTAGCATTACAGGGAGAATTACAGTTAGCATTACAGGTAGAATTACAGTTAGCATTACAGGTAGAATTACAGGCAGAATTACAGTTAGCATTACAGGTAGAATTACAGTTAGCATTACAGGCAGAATTACAGTTAGCATTACAGGTAGAATTACAGTTAGCATTACAGGTAGAATTACAGTTAGCATTACAGGTAGAATTACAGTTAGCATTACAGGCAGAATTACAGTTAGCATTACAGGCAGAATTACAGTTAGCATTACAGGTAGAATTACAGTTAGCATTACAGGTAGAATTACAGTTAGCATTACAGGCAGAATTACAGTTAGCATTACAGGCATAATTACAGTTAGCATTACAGGTAGAAAACAGTTAGCATTACAGGCAGAATTACAGTTAGCATTAGAGGCAGAATTACAGTTAGCATTACGGGTAGAATTACAGTTAGCATTACAGGCAGAATTACAGTTAGCATTACAGGCAGAATTACAGTTAGTATTACAGGTAGAATTACAGTTAGCATTACGGGCATCATTACAGGCATCATCAAATTGTGTGTTATCATTCTTAATTTAAATCAATCACAATCAATTGTTTAAACCTTCCCACTAAAAGGTTACTAGAACCAACAGCCAATGAACTAACTGATGCCTAACTCTCTCCCTGCCTGTGTGTGTGTGGTGTGTTGCTCTCCCTGTGTGTGTGTGTGTGGTGTGTTGCTCTCCCTGTGTGTGTGTGTGTGTGTGTGTGTGTGTGTGGTGTGTTGCTCTCCCTGTGTGTGTGTGTGTGTGTGTGTGTGTGTGTATGTGTGTGTGGTGTGTTGCTCTCCCTGTGTGTGTGTGTGTGTGTTGCTCTCCCTGCCTGTGTGTATGTGTGTGTGTGTGTGTGTGTGTGTGGTGTGTGTGTGTGTGTGTGTTTTCCCAGGTGATAATAATCCAGCCAGAGGCTGAGACCCCCAGCTCCTCCCAGGACTCCCCAGGAGGACCCCAGGGGGCCGACAGCCCCTCCCAGGAGAACCCCTCCATCACCCCGACCCCCAACCCCTCCACCCCTCCCTCCTCTACACCAGCCAAGAAGAGGAAGAAGCAGAAGGATGAGGTCCCAGAGGTAAAACCACTATTCTAAATGATCATACCTCAATAACAAGAACACAAACCATGTTGTATTAGAGAATAGAGAAAAGCCTCACTTTTATAGTATTTTATTACATAAATAAGGATTTAAAGCCAATAAACCGTCATCATTTATCTAAGCCATATGCTAACTATTAGGTTCTCTGATATGGTGCTACTGCTAACTCAGAGCTGGAGCAGATGTCAATCTATCTGATCACTCTAACTCTGATTGGTTAACCCATCTAATTATTCAGTCAGATAATCCCAGATAATCCTGACTCAGCCTTCCTTTCCCTCCATCCCTCCCTCGTCCCCCTCTATCCCTCGTCCCCCTCCTATCCCTCGTCCCCCTCTATCCCTGGTCCCCCTCTATCCCTGGTTGCCCCCTCTATCCCCCTGTCCCCCCCTCTATCCTCGTCCCCCCCCTCTATCTCCTCGTCCCCCTCTATCCCTCGTCCCCCTCTACACCGCGTCCCCCTCTAACCCCCTCTAACCCCTCGTCCCTCTATCCCTCGTCCCCCTCTAGCCCTCCCCCCCTCTATCTCCCTCTTTCCCCTCTATCCCTGGTCCCCCTCTATCCCTACGTCCCCCTCTAATAGTCCCTCGTCCCCCTCTATCCCTGGTCCCCCCTCTATCCCTCGTCCCCCTCTATCCCTCGTCCCCCTCTATCCCTCGTCCCCCTCTATCCCTCGTCCCCCTCTATCCCCCTCGTCCCCCCTCTATCCCTGGTCCCCCTCTATCCCTCGTCCCCCTCTATACCTCGTCCCCCTCTATTCCCTCGTCCCCCTCTATCCCTCGTCCCCCTCTATCCCTGGTCCCCCTCTATCCCCTCGTCCCCCTCTATCCCTCGTCCCCCTCTATCCCTCGTCCCCCTCTATCCCTCGTCCCCCTCTATCCCTGGTCCCCCTCTATCCCTCGTCCCCCTCTATCCCTCGTCCCCCTCTATCCCTCGTCCCCCTCTATCCCTGGTCCCCCTCTATCCCTCGTCCCCCTCTATCCCTCGTCCCCCTCTATCCCTCGTCCCCCTCTACTCCTCGTCCCCCTCTATCCCTCGTCCCCCTCTACCCCTCGTCCCCCTCTATCCCTCGTCCCCCTCTACTCCTCGTCCCCCTCTACTCCTCGTCCCCCTCTATCCTGGTCCCCCTCTATCCCTGGTCCCCCTCTATCCCTCGTCCCCCTCTATCCCTCGTCCCCCTCTACTCCTCGTCCCCCTCTATCCCTCGTCCCCCTCTATCCCTCGTCCCCCTCTATCCCTCGTCCCCCTCTACCCCTCGTCCCCCTCTATCCCTCGTCCCCCTCTACTCCTCGTCCCCCTCTATCCCTCGTCCCCCTCTACTCCTCATCCCCCTCTATCCCTCGTCCCCCTCTATCCCTCGTCCCCCTCTACTCCTCGTCCCCCTCTACTCCTCGTCCCCCTCTATCCCTCGTCCCCCTCTACTCCTCGTCCCCCTCTATCCCTCGTCCCCCTCTATCCCTCGTCCCCCTCACGATATACGCAGTAACTATGAGAGTGACTGATCTGATCATATACTGATTCAACAAGCAGTAGCTATGAGTGTGATTCACTATGGATTGACTCTTATTGATCTCACTCTTAGGAATATTTTTACATTTTAGTCATTTAGCAGACGCTCTTATCCAGAGCCACTTACAGTTAGTGAGTGCATACATTTTTCATACTGGCCCCCCTCGTGGGAAACGAACCCACAACCCTGGCGTTGCAAGCGCCTTGCTCTACCAACTGAGCCATGCTCTACCAACTGAGCCATGCTCTACCAACTGAGCCATGCTCTACCAACTGGGCCATGCTCTACCAACTGGGCCATGCTCTACCAACTGGGCCATGCTCTACCAACCGGGCCATGCTCTACCAACTGGGCCATGCTCTACCAACTGGGCCATGCTCTACCAACTGGGCCATGCTCTACCAACTGGGCCATGCTCTACCAACTGAGCCATGCTCTACCAACTGAGCCATGCTCTACCAACTGGGCCATGCTCTACCAACTTGGCCATGCTCTACCAACTTGGCCATGCTCTACCAACTGAACCATGCTCTACCAACTGAGCCATGCTCTACCAACTGGGCCATGCTCTACCAACTGGGCCATGCTCTACCAACTGGGCCATGCTCTACCAACTGAGCCATGCTCTACCAACTGGGCCATGCTCTACCAACTGAGCCATGCTCTACCAACTGGGCCATGCTCTACCAACTGAGCCATGCTCTACCAACTGAGCCATGCTCTACCAACTGGGCCATGCTCTACCAACTGGGCCATGCTCTACCAACTGGGCCATGCTCTACCAACTGGGCCATGCTCTACCAACTGGGCCATGCTCTACCAACTGGGCCATGCTCTACCAACTGAGCCATGCTCTAACATAATAAAACAAAGGGAAGTCTGTGCTAGGGAGGGAGGGAGTGAGAGGAGGGAGGGAGGGAGAGAGGAGGGAGGGAGGGGAGGAAGGGGGAGGGAGGGAGGAGGGGGAGGGAGGGAGGGAGGGAGGAGGGAGGGAGGAGGGAGAGGAGGGAGGGAGGGAGGGAGGGAGGGAGGGGAGGGAGGGAGGGAGGAGGAGGAGAGGAGGGAGGGAGGGAGGGAGGGGAGGGTAGGGAGGGATGGGGAGGGAGGAGGGGAGAGGAGTGAGATGGAGGAGGGGGGGAGGGGAGGGAGGGAGAGGAGGGAGAGAGGGAGAGAGGGAGGAGAGGGAGAGGAGGGAGGGGAGGGAGAGGAGGGAGAGAGGGAGGGAGGGAGAGGAGGGAGAGGAGGGAGAGAGGGAGGGAAAACTCTTCATGAATAAGCCATAAGGGGAAGCAGACTCTTCAGGAGAGAACACTCACAACCTGAAGCTGAGAGTTGTGAACATTCCAACCCTAACCTGAGGGTTCTCCAGCTGGAGAATAGATGGGTTCTGGAGGATTGAGGAGGCAGATTATATCTCATCCCAGTTGACATGCCTCCCACTGTGGGACTGGAATGGGAAAACTATACACTACTTTGTTATGAATCTATATGATGGAACCTTTCCCTCTCTCCTGTATGGAGGTTCCTATGGGTGTCACACTCTAACATGTCCCCTCTCCACCTTTCACTGTATGGTTTTCCTATGGGTGTCACACTCTAACATGTCCCCTCTCCACCTGTATGGTATTCCTATGGGTGTCACACTCTAACATGTCCCCTCGCCACCTGTATGGTATTCCTATGGGTGTCACACTCTAACATGTCCCCTCGCCACCTGTATGGTATTCCTATGGGTGTCACACTCTAACATGTCCCCTCGCCACCTGTATGGTATTCCTATGGGTGTCACACTCTAACATGTCCCCTCTCCACCTGTATGGGATTCATATGGGTGTCACACTCTAACATGTCCCCTCGCCACCTGTATGGGATTCATATGGGTGTCACACTCTAACATGTCCCCTCTCCACCTGTATGGGATTCATATGGGTGTCACACTCTAACATGTCCCCTCTCCACCTTTCACTGTATGGTATTCCTAGGGGTGTCACACTCTAACATGTCCCCTCTCTACCTTTCACTGTATGGTATTCATATGGGTGTCACACTCTAACATGTCCCCTCTCCACCTGTATGGGATTCATATGGGTGTCACACTCTAACATGTCGCCTCTCCACCTTTCACTGTATGGTATTCCTAGGGGTGTCACACTCTAACATGTCCCCTCTCTACCTTTCACTGTATGGTATTCATATGGGTGTCACACTCTAACATGTCCCCTCTCCACCTGTATGTTATGCAAATGGAGGTCACACTCTAACATGTCCCCTCTCCACCTTTCACTGTATGGTATTTCTATGGGTGTCACACTGTAGCATGTCCCTCTCTACCTTTCACTGTATGGTATTCATATGGGTGTCACACTCTAACATGTCCCCTCTCCCATACAGAAAATGGCCTTCATGGTGGCTCTTGGCCTGGTCACTACAGAGACACTGGAAGGTGAGTTCTTCCTCTGACACTAATTTAATTAAACTTTAAATCATCATTCAAAAAGGCACTGGCACATCTGAGCTGTTGTTGCAGGTGCAGGGTAACAATGAGATAACTTGAAAGAACAGAGAAACCCACACACTGCTCTGGCTAGTATCACTGTTTTATTAAAGTTTACGTGTCGGCCTCTTGGCCTTCGTCAGAGTGTTATTTTTTAAATATTTTTTTAAAGCTCTGACGAAGGCCAAGAGGCCGACACGTAAACTTTAATAAAACAGTGATACCAGCCAGAGCAGTGTGTGGGTTTCTCTGTTCTTTCAAGTTATCTCATTGTTACCCTGCACTTGCAACAACAGATGTGCCAGAGCAGTGTGTGGGTTTCTCTGTTCTTTCAATTCAACTCATCATACCAACCGTTTTATGTCTGTGTTAAAACTTGTTCACCCACACATCAGCGCCAGATACATATTTTACCTGTACCGGCTGTGTCTACCTGTCTGTCTGTCTACCTGTCTGTCTGTCCCAATCTAGCTGTACCGGCTGTGTCTACCTGTCTGTCTGTCTGTCTGTCTGTCCCATCTAGCTGTGTCTACCTGTCTGTCTGTCTGTCCCATCTATCTGTACCGGCTGTGTGTATCTAAGCCCCTGTAACATAATCAACCCTTTGTTCCTCTACTATGGCAGAGATCCAGACCAAGAGACAAGAGAGGAAGAGACGAAGCACAGCCAACCCAGCCTACAGCGGCCTGGTCCAACCAGAGGTAACACACACACACACACACACACACACACACACACACACACAATGGACCCTTATCTGGAAATATGATCTCCGAGCTGTTCAGGAGAGATATGAGACACGTTTGAAATGTTTAAGAGATGTTGGAGATACAGTACGTTACTTTATGTTCATGTGGAGGTAGGGTAGTGATACAGACAGCGTCTCTGATTCAGAGTTTAATGAGGTCGATGTCCGCACCCGTGCAGACATCTAATTAGCATAATAAAACGATCCCCACAGAAATCTGTCCGTTTAAGCTAGAGATATCGGTTGTACATGTCAGTTGTTTTTCTCTAGGACGCCCACAGGCCTCACAAGACTCGTCCGAAGGTCGCACGGTACCAGTCCCCAAAACATTGTGACAAAAATAAGGGGTTAAATACATGTAAAAAAAAAAAACTAAACAAAATTCCTGATCTTTCTTACAACTCTCAGATATAGGACAGACACTTTAAAACAAACTTCCTTCGATTTTTGGGGGGACTATCTGTTGTTCCATGTAGTGAATCTGTTATTCAATGTGTTTGTATGGGCTAATAGCAGTAAGGACTATCTGTTGTTCCATGTAGTGAATCTGTTATTCAATGTGTTTGTATGGGCTAATAGCAGTAAGGCCAAAAATTCATCAAATACTTTTTAAATATATATTTTTGATACTTCAATGGGTCTTAAAATTCAATCGCAAATAGCAAAATGATCCTTGGTATGACCTTCTTAAAACAATTCCACATAGCTTCATACATGCTGTTCAGTTACACTGGCCAAACCGTGTGCTACAATGTTTCTACTAGAGTGCTGTCCACAGAACTTCAGTATTCAGTGAATGCTGTTGAGTCATTGCAGAGCTAAAAATGTGTCAACATTCCTGTTGTGTTAGATGGGAGGGAAGTAAACATTTTCTCTCTCTCTCCCTCTCCTCACTTTCTACCTTCCAGCGTAAACGCCTTGCATCAAATTACCTGAACAACCCACTCTTCCTATCAGTGAGAGGTAAACACATTTATACTTCCTCATCAACACAACTAGACAGGACTGGTAAAACACATTTATACCTCCCCATCAACACAACTAGACAGGACTGGTAAAACACATTTATACACCCCCATCAACACAACTAGACAGGACTGGTAAAACACATTTATACTTCCTCATCAACACAACTAGACAGGACTGGTAAAACACATTTATACTTCCTCATCAACACAACTAGACAGGACTGGTAAAACACATTTATACACCCCCATCAACACAACTAGACAAGACTGGTAAAATACATTTATACTTCCTCATCAACACATCTAGACAGGACTGGTAAAACACATTTATACTTCCCCATCAACACAACTAGACAGGACTGGTAAAACTCATTTATACACCCCCATCAACACAACTAGACAGGACTGGTAAAGCACATGTATACTTCCCAATCAACACATCTAGACAGGACTGATAAGACACATTTATATAACCCCATCAACACAAATAGACAGGACTGGTAAAACACATTTATACCTCCCCATCAACACAACTAGACAGGACTGGTAAAACACATTTATACCTCCCCATCAACACAACTAGACAGGACTGGTAAAACACATTTATACTTCCTCATCAACACAACTAGACAGGACTGGTAAAACACATCTATACTTCCCCATCAACACAACTAGACAGGACTGGTAAAGCACATGTATACTTCCCCATCAACACATCTAGACAGGACTGATAAGACACATTTATACACCCCCGTCAACACAACTAGACAGGACTGGTAAAACACATCTATACTTCCCCATCAACACAACTAGACAGGACTGGTAAAGCACATGTATACTTCCCAATCAACACATCTAGACAGGACTGATAATTACACGGTACCCTACTAGACTAGAGCATGTACTGTAATTACACTGTACCTTACTAGACTAGAGCATGTACTGTAATTACACTGTACCCTACTAGACTAGAGCATGTACTGTAATTACACTATACCCTACTAGACTAGAGCATGTACTGTAATTACACTGTACCCTACTAGACTAGAGCATGTACTGTAATTACACTGTACCCTACTAGACTAGAGCATGTACTGTAATTACACTGTACCCTACTAGACTAGAGCATGTACTGTAATTACACTGTACCCTACTAGACTAGAGCATGTACTGTAATTACACTGTACCCTACTAGACTAGAGCATGTACTGTAATTACACTGAGCATGTCTGTGTTGATCTGAGTTGCTGCGTTCCCCCCAAGAACAGAGATGTTGCAGGACTATCGCTTTAACGTTTCCCTGTCTAAAACCCTGCTGCACCCCCCCCCCCACCCCCCCCCCCCCATCTCTGGTCCCAAACTGCTGCTCACCCTCACGTCTTAACCTGTTAGTCAGCTACTAACCTGTTTTCTGCTTCCTGTGTTAACGCACGCTAGACACCGGAGACTACAACTGGAAGGTAAGGACTGTAGCATGACGAGATTACAGCTAGGATATTGTGTGTGTGTCTGGCATCGGTGTTGTAGTGGGGTATACTGTAGATAGTGGTGTTGTAGTGGGGTATACTGTAGATAGTGGTGTTGTAGTGGGGTATACTGTAGATTAGTGTGTTTGTTAGTTGGGGTAATACTGGTAGATAGTGGTTTGTAGTGGGGTATACTGTATATAGTGGTGTGGTAGTGGGGTATAACTG
Organism: Coregonus sp. 'balchen'; assembly: GCA_902810595.1. Lineage (NCBI taxonomy): Eukaryota > Metazoa > Chordata > Actinopteri > Salmoniformes > Salmonidae > Coregonus > Coregonus sp. 'balchen'. The sequence continues at coordinate 26,651,703 of LR778256.1, forward strand.
TAGATAGTGGTGTTGGTAGTGTGGGTATACTGTAGATAGTGGTGTTTGTAGTGGGGGTATACTGTAGATAGTGGTGGTTGTAGTGGGGTATACTGTAAGATAGTGGTGTTGTAGTGGGGTATACTGTAGATAGTGGTTGTTGTAGTGGGGTATACTGTAAGATGGTTGGTGTTGTAGTGGGGTATACTGTAGATGTGGTGTTGTAGTGGGGAATCTGTAGATAGTGTGTTTTGTAGTGGGTATACTGTAGATAGTGGTGTTGTAGTGGGGTATACTGTAGATAGTGGTGTTGTAGTGGGGTATACTGTAGATAGTGGTGTTGTAGTGGGGTATACTGTAGATAGTGGTGTTGTAGTGGGGTATACTGTAGATAGTGGTGTTGTAGTGGGGTATACTGTAGATAGTGGTGTTGTAGTGGGGTATACTGTAGATGGTGGTTTGTAGTGGGGTATACTGTAGATAGTGGTGTTTGTAGTGGGGTATACTGTAGATAGTGGTGTTGTAGTGGGGTATACTGTAGATAGTGGTGTTGTAGTGGGGTATACTGTAGATAGTGTGTGTTTGTAGTGGGGTATACTGTAGATAGTGGTGTTGTAGTGGGGTATACTGTAGATGTGTGGTGTTTTTAGTGGGGTATACTGTAGATAGTGGTGTTGTAGTGGGGTATACTGTAGATAGTGGTGTTGTAGTGGGGTATACTGTAGATGTGGTGTTGTAGTGGGGTAACTGTAGATGTGGTGTTGTAGTGGGGTTGGTGGTTTGTAGTGGGGTATACTGTAATGGTGTTGTGGTGTTGTAGTGGGGTATACTGTAGATAGGTGTTGTGGTTTAGTGGGGTATACTGTAGATAGTGGTGTTTAGTGGTGGTTATGGTAGTGGGTGTAGTGGTATACTGTAGATAGTGGTGTTTAGTGGGTTACTGTAGATGGGTTGTGGGTATACTGTAGATAGTGGTGTTGTGGTGGTATTTGTGGTTTAGTGGGGTATACTGTAGATAGTGGTGTGTTGTAGTGGGGTATACTGTAGATAGTGGTGTGTGGGTTGTGATGGGGTTAATGTATAGTAGTGGTGTTTGTAGTGGGGTATACTGTAGATAGTGTTTGTAGTGGGGTATACTGTAGATTGGTGTGTAGTGGGTACTGTAGGTGGTGTTGTAGTGGGGTATACTGTAGATAGTGGTGTTGTAGTGGGGTATACTGTAGATAGTGGTGTTGTAGTGGGGTATACTGTAGATAGTGGTGTTGTAGTGGGGTATACTGTAGATAGTGGTGTTGTAGTGGGGTATACTGTAGAGGGTGGTGTTGTAGTGGGGTATACTGTAGATAGTGGTGTTGTAGTGGGGTATACTGTAGATAGTGGGTGTTGTAGTTGGGGTATACTGTAGATAGTGGTGTTGTAGTTGGGGTTATACTGTAGATAGTGGGTGTTGTAGTGGGGTATACTGTAGATAGTGGTGTTGTAGTGGGGTATACTGTATATAGTGGTGTTGGTGGTGTTGTAGTGGGGTATACTGTAGATAGTGGTGTTTGTAGTGGGGTTATACGTAGATAGTGGTGTTGTAGTGTGGGTATACTGTAGATAGGTGGTGTTGTAGTGGGGTATACCTGTAGATAGTGGTGTTGTAGTGGGGTATACTGTAGATGTGGTGTTGTAGTGGGGGTATACTGTAGAATGGTGGTGTTGTAGTGGGGTATACTGTAGATAGTGGTGTTGTAGTGGGGGTATACTGGTGTATAGTGGTGTTGTAGTGGGGTATACTGTAGATGGTGGTGTGTAGTGGGGTATACTGTAGATAGTGGTGTTTGTAGTGGGGTATACTGTAGATAGTGGGTGTTGTAGTGGGGTATACTGTAGATGGTGGGGTTGTAGTGGGGACTGTAATAGTGGGGTTTGTAGTGGGGTATACTGTAGATAGTGGTGTTGTAGTGGGGTATACTGTAGATAGTGTGTGGTGTTGTAGTGGGGTATACTGTAGATAGTGGTGGTGTGTTGTAGTGGGGTATACTGTAGATAGTGGTGTTGTAGTGGGGTATACTGTAGATAGTGGTGTTGTAGTGGGGTATACTGTAGAATGGTGTGTGTGGGTATTGTAGATAGTGGGTGTAGTGGTATACTGTAGATAGTGGTGTTGGTGGTGTTGTAGTGGGGTATACTGTAGATAGTGGTGTTGTAGTGGGGTATACTGTAGATAGTGGTGTTGTAGTGGGGTATACTGTAGATAGTGGTGTTGTAGTGGGGTATACTGTAGATAGTGGTGTTGGTGGTGTTGTAGTGGGGTATACTGTAGATAGTGGTGTTGGTGGTGTTGTAGTGGGGTATACTGTAGATAGTGGGTTGTAGTGGGTACATGTGGTGTTGTAGTGGGTATACTGTAGATAGTGGTGTTTGTAGTGGGGTATACTGTAGATAGTGGTGTTGTAGTGGGGTATACTGTAGATAGTGGTGTGTGGGTATAGTAGTGTGGTGTTATAGTGGTATACTGAATAGTGGTGTTGTAGTGGGGTATACTGTAGATAGTGGTGTTGTAGTGGGTACTGTAGTAGTGGTGTTGTATGGGTATACTGTAGATAGTGGTGTTGTAGTGGGGTATACTGTAATAGTGGTGTTGTAGTGGGGTATACTGTAGATGTGGTGTTGTAGTGGGGTATACTGTAGATAGTGGTGTTGTAGTGGGGTATACTGTAGATGTGGTGTTGTAGTGGGTATCTGTAGATGTGGTGTTGTAGTGGGGTATACTGTAGATGGTGTGTTGTAGTGGGGTATACTGTAGATAGTGGTGTTGTAGTGGGGTACTGTAGATGGTGGTGTTGTAGTGGGGTATACTGTAGATAGTGGTGTTGTAGTGGGGTATACTGTAGATAGTGGTGTTGTAGTGGGGTATACTGTAGATGGTGGTGTTGTAGTGGGGTATACTGTAGATAGTGGTGTTGTAGTGGGGTATACTGTAGATAGTGGTGTTGTAGTGGGGTATACTGTAGATAGTGGTGTTGTAGTGGGTATACTGTAGATTGGTGTTGTAGTGGGGTATACTGTAGATGTGGTGTTGTAGTGGGGTATACTGTAGATAGTGGTGTTGTAGTGGGGTATACTGTAGATGGTGGTGTTGTAGTGGGGTATACTGTAGATAGTGGTGTTGTAGTGGGGTATACTGTAGATAGTGGTGTTGTAGTGGGGTATACTGTAGATAGTGGTGTTGTAGTGGGGTATACTGTAGATAGTGGTGTTGTAGTGGGGTATACTGTAGATAGTGGTGTTAGTCTGTGTGTGTAGTGGGGTATACTGTAGATGTGGTGTTGTAGTGGGTATACTGTAGATAGTGGGTGATGGTCTGTTATGGGTGTAGTAACTGTAGATAGTGGTGTTGTAGTGGGGTATACTGTAGATGTGGTGTTGTATGGGGTATACGTGATAGTGTGTTGTGGTGGGTAGTGGGATACTGTAGATAGTGGTGTTGTGTGGTTACTGTAGATAGTGGTGTTGTAGTGGGGTATACTGTAGATGTGTGTTGTATGGGGTTACTGTATAGTGTTGTTGTAGTGGGTAACTGTAATAGTGGGTGTTGTGGGTATACGTGATAGTGGTGTTGTAGTGGGGTAACTGTAGATATGGTGTTGTAGTGGGGTATACTGTAAAGTGGTGTTGTAGTGGTATCTGTAATAGTGTGTTGTAGTGGGTACTGTAATGTGGTGTTGTAGGGGTATACTGTAATATGGTGTTAGTGGGTATCGTAATATGGTGTGTGGTACTGTAAATGGTTGGTTACTGTAATGTGTGTTTAGGGTATACTTAGATATTGTAGTGGTATACTGTAATTGGTTTATGGATACATAGTGTGTGTATGGTTCTAGATAGGTTTAGTGATACTGATTGTTGAGTGATCAGATAACTGGTTGGGATGGAAGTTATAGAGAGTGGTTAACTGTGAGTGGTGGTAGGAGGGTAGTGTATAGTTGAGATAGAGAGGAACTGTTGGGGGACGGTGTAATCAGAGAGATGGTATATTGTCATGTCTACATCGCTCCGTCAGGATGAAACTGCTCAGTCAGGATTAAACTGCTCTGACATTTCACTGAAGCCTGCGTTTGGCTCACACAGATATCAGGCAAACAGCAGGTCCAAAGCCACCTTCCTAAAATCTTCTGAAGTCCCAAAGTCACTCTCTCTTTGTAGGCTGGATCACAACACTCTTATTATTCAGATCAGGGGTTGACTGGCTGTTCAAATCACACACCGTGACAACCTCCCACAAGTTGGAATTTAATTAAAAAGAGAAGCTGGGCCCGGGATAAGGGTAGGATTTTGTCAGTAAAGATTATTCTACAGGGTCAAAACTCTCTTTTAGCATGTCCTGTAAACTTTAGGATTATCATGATCGTAGAAGATAGTTCCTTGGTCATTCAGTGTGTCACTGGATCAATCAATCATTCAGTGTGTCACTGGATCAATCAATCAATCATTCAGTGTGTCACTGGATCAATCAATCAATAATTCAGTGCTTTACAGTGGATCAATCAGTCAATCATTCAGTGCTTTACAGTGGATCAATCAGTCAGTGCTTTACACTGGATCAATCAGTCAATCATTCAGTGCTTTACACTGGATCAATCAGTCAATCATTCAGTGCTTTACACTGGATCAATCAATCAATCATTCAGTGCTTTACAGTGGATCTACAGTCAAAAGCCCCCCCCCCCCCCCCAAAAAAAAAAAAACGGGACGTTGTTTAGCCTTGACATTACTGTGGCATTGAATGGCAGGTGGAATAGCAGCACTAACAGCTGTCTGCGGTACTGAATGTGTGACTGTCTGTCTAAACAGGAGGAGCTGGAGCATGATGACTACTGCTCCGTGTGTAAGGAGGACGGAGAGCTGCAGCTCTGCCACAACTGCCCTAGAGCCTACCACCCTGACTGCCTGCACCCCCCTCTCAAAACCCCCCCCCGGGGGGTCTGGGTCTGCCCCAAGTGCCAGAAGAAGGTGAGAAGCTACAGAGTGGAGGGGGAAATACATCTGGTTGGGGTAGAATGGGTACTTTGGAATGCTGCAATGACATCTAATGACTGTAACAAAACTACTGAATGACATCTAATGACTGTAACAAAACTACTGAATGACATCTAATGACTGTAACAAAACTACTGAATGACATCTAATGACTGTAACAAAACTACTGAATGACATCTAATGACTGTAACAAAACTACTGAATGACATCTAATGACTGTAACAAAACTACTTTATGACATCTAATGACTACAGCAAAACTACTGAATGTAGTATATGAAGGGAAGGCAACGTTGTCCTCCATTTTCTAAACGTGTATTCTCCCTCCTCCTGAAGGTTCTGAACAAAGAGAACATGTCGTGGCCACAGAACTTTGTACAGTCCTACGTTACACACAAGACGGGTGAGAATGGACACCTTTACTTAGCTGGCATGTGTTATTCTGTGTTAATAATAGGTGTATTGTGTGTTAATAATAGGTGTGTGTTAATAATAGGTGTGTGTTAATAATAGGTGTGTATTGTGTGTGTGTTTAGTGAGAGAGGGGGAGAAGAGGAGTCTGGTAATAATAGGTGTGTATTGTGTGTGTTTAGTGAGAGAGGGGGAGAAGAGGAGTGTGTTAATAATAGGGGTGTGTGTGTTTAGTGAGAGAGGGGGAGAAGAGGAGTCTGGTAATAATAGGTGTGTATTGTGTGTGTTTAGTGAGAGAGGGGGAGAAGAGGAGTCTGCTCAGGAGGAACGTGGAGCTGAAGAAGGAGTGTGCTCACCTGGAGGAACAGGACCAAAAACTCAGCAAGTCCCTCACGGTATGACCTCTGACCTCTGATCTCTTACCCCTGACCCTCAACACACATGTACCCTAGACTAGGTTGATCCCTCACCCATACCTAGAATGTGGTTTTACCACACTGCAAGTTTGATTGAATTACAGCAGAGATACTGTATATAATGTTGAGATGGTCTCCACCCTGAAAATGGGAGGCGCTGACCCAAAGGCGGGAAGGCAGGTGGTCTGCTTATCGGTCTGCTTATCGCTGTATTCCCGCATTGACAGATTTTGATGGGAGTGAACCCTCTCGCTTCGCCTCTTCCTCTCTGATTACAGTCTTAGAACATAGGGATTTCCATTGATCAGGATCTCAACAGTGAAGTATACTACTACTAACTAGCCAGAAGGATCTCAACAGTGAAGTATACTACTACTAACTAGCCAGAAGGATCTCAACAGTGAAGTATACTACTACTAACTAGCCAGAAGGATCTCAACAGTGAAGTATACTACTACTAACTAGTCAGAAGGATCTCAACAGTGAAGTATACTACTACTAACTAGCCAGAAGGAGCTCAACAGTGAAGTATACTACTACTAACTAGCCAGAAGGATCTCAACAGTGAAGTATACTACTACTAACTAGCCAGAAGGATCTCAACAGTGAAGTATACTACTACTAACAAGCCAGAAGGATCTCAACAGTGAAGTATACTACTACTAACTAGTCAGAAGGATCTCAACAGTGAAGTATACTACTACTAACTAGCCAGAAGGAGCTCAACAGTGAAGTATACTACTACTAACTAGCCAGAAGGAACTCAACAGTGAAGTATACTACTACTAACTAGCCAGAAGGATCTCAACAGTGAAGTATACTACTACTAACTAGCCAGAAGGATCTCAACAGTGAAGTATACTACTACTAACTAGCCAGAAGGATCTCAACAGTGAAGTATACTATTACTAACTAGACAGAAGGATCTCAACAGTGAAGTATACTACTACTAACTAGCCAGAAGGATCTCAACAGTGAAGTATACTACTACTAACTAGCCAGAAGGTTCTCAACAGTGAAGTATACTACTACTAACTAGCCAGAATGATCTCAACAGTGAAGTATACTCCTACTAACTAGCCGGAAGGATCTCAACAGTGAAGTATACTACTACTAACTAGCCAGAAGGAGCTCAACAGTGAAGTATACTACTACTAACTAGTTAGAAGGATCTCAACAGTGAAGTGAAGTATACTACTACTAACTAGCCAGAAGGATCTCAACAGTGAAGTATACTACTACTAACTAGTCAGAAGGAGCTCAACAGTGAAGTATACTACTACTAACTAGCCAGAAGGATCTCAACAGTGAAGTATACTACTACTAACTAGCCAGAAGGATCTCAACAGTGAAGTATACTACTACTAACTAGTCAGAAGGATCTCAACAGTGAAGTATACTACTACTAACTAGCCAGAAGGATCTCAACAGTGAAGTGAAGTATACTACTACTAACTAGCCAGAAGGTTCTCAACAGTGAAGTATACTACTACTAACTAGCCAGAATGATCTCAACAGTGAAGTATACTCCTACTAACTAGCCGGAAGGATCTCAACAGTGAAGTATACTACTACTAACTAGCCAGAAGGATCTCAACAGTGAAGTATACTACTACTAACTAGCCAGAAGGATCTCAACAGTGAAGTATACTACTACTAACTAGCCAGAAGGTTCTCAACAGTGAAGTATACTACTACTAACTAGCCAGAATGATCTCAACAGTGAAGTATATTACTACTAACTAGCCAGAATGATCTCAACAGTGAAGTATACTACTACTAACTAGCCAGAATGATCTCAACAGTGAAGTATACTACTACTAACTAGCCAGAATGATCTCAACAGTGAAGTATAATACTACTAAATAGCCAGAAGGATCTCAACAGTGAAGTATACTACTACTAACTAGCCAGAAGGAGCTCAACAGTGAAGTATACTACTACTAACTAGCCAGAAGGATCTCAACAGTGAAGTATACTACTACTAACTAGTCAGAAGGAGCTCAACAGTGAAGTATACTACTACTAACTAGCCAGAAGGATCTCAACAGTGAAGTATACTACTACTAACTAGCCAGAAGGATCTCAACAGTGAAGTATACTACTACTAACTAGCCAGAAGGATCTCAACAGTGAAGTATACTACTACTAACTAGCCAGTAGGATCTCAACAGTGAAGTATACTACTACTAACTAGCCAGAAGGTTCTCAACAGTGAAGTATACTACTACTAACTAGCCAGAATGATCTCAACAGTGAAGTGAAGTATACTACTACTAACTAGCCAGAAGGATCTCAACAGTGAAGTATACTACTACTAACTAGCCAGAAGGATCTCAACAGTGAAGTATACTACTACTAACTAGCCAGAAGGTTCTCAACAGTGAAGTATACTACTACTAACTAGCCAGAAGGATCTCAACAGTGAAGTATACTACTACTAACTAGCCAGAAGGATCTCAACAGTGACATATACTGCTACTAACTAGCCAGAAGGATCTCAACAGTGAAGTGAAGTATACTACTACTAACTAGCCAGAAGGATCTCAACAGTGAAGTATACTACTACTAACTAGCCAGAAGGATCTCAACAGTGAAGTATACTACTACTAACTAGCCAGAAGGATCTCAACAGTGAAGTATACTACTACTAACTAGCCAGAAGTCTTCCACGGTACTTAGAAATGTTTATGTTTCTGTGTCTCTGTCCCAGCAGAAGGTGATGGACGTGCGGGAGCGTCTGATTGGTCAGCAGAGGGACACCCAGTCCTCCCTGGAGCGTCTCAAGGCTCTGATTCGTCTGATCCAAAGAGACCAGATGATCCAGGTTACCATGACAGCCACCACCACCACCACCGGAGCGTCCCTGCTCTCCCTGCCCTGGATCAAACCCTCCGGCAGCCCCAATGCACACACAGCGCCCCCTGCTGGACCGTCTATGCTACTGCAGCAGAAGAGTCTGGCCGTGCCACAGTCTCAGAGCCAGACCCGGGGCAACAACTGAGCTCTTGTAGCACCATTCCAGCCCACCAGGGGGCACAGTTCACAGTTCAAAGGGTGCGCCACCAAAATGGCACTTTATCCCCTATATAGTGCATTGCTTTTAACCAGGACCCCCATGGGGGGGACAGTTTCGAAGACGTGTCCATTTGGCGTCAGAGCCCTGGTCTAAAGTAGTGCACTATATAGGGAATAGGGTGCCATTCTCTGGTCTAAAGTAGTGCACTATATAGGGAATAGGGTGCCATTCTCTGGTCTAAAGTAGTGCACTATATAGGGAATAGGGTGCCATTCTCTGGTCTAAAGTAGTGCACTATATAGGGAATAGGGTGCCTCAGCAGAAGCATCCATGCCACGTGGCCACCTGCGGAATGGCAGGACACCTCACAGAAAACGTTGAGACAACTATTTTTTTTTTTGGAAGAAGTCGTCTGAGACGCCATCGAAACCATTGAATATTAGTGAACCACGTGGTTGGAGAGTTGTTGTGGAGGGGGAAGAACTGAAACATCTTCCTTTCACTGCATTTCATTACAAGTATTTTTTAAACCCAACACCTACAGTGCTTACGAGATTTATTTTATTTATAGTTTTTTATTTTATTTATTATTAATGTTTCTTGGCCTTAATGTATTTATTACGACTATAAGAAGTTAGATCACAGTGCTGCAACTGAAATAGGTATTTTCTGTGTGGCCGAAAAATCGTTCAGATAAAAAAAAAAAAAAAAAAAACCTGGTATAATAATTGTTGTGCATATAGATAGAGAGAGACAACGATAGCGTAGTTAGTTACAAATGAACAATGGAAGGAATGAAGAAGAAGTGGAACTAAAGGACTCTACTGCTATGTTGGAGTAGGTCTCTGAACAATATTTGCCATGATTATCAGGTGAGTGAGGTGAAAGGTGGGGAGAAGATTTCATTGTGTATGTACGGAAAAGCGTACAAGCCTTCAAAACAAAAAAAACAGAGAATCAAATTTTTTTCCAGTATTAGTATAGAGTTAAAGGAGTTAAAATAAAATAAAAAAGTATTTAAGATGACTACAGAATTTAGCATTTCTAGAGGAGAGTTGAGTATTTTTCATGCTGTTGATTACCGAGTTACTGAGTATTGAGGAGTATTGATGGAAGGATCTATCGCTGTACATAAGTTGTATTGTTATCCCAGGTCCTTCTCCATGTGACTGTTACTGGACAACAACAACAACAACAACAACAACAACAACCCAACATGTTCCTGCTCCCCCCCAAAGCTGTACTCAAAAGCGGCCATTTTGAACTGTCCTGTAATTGTGCGATCCAACCATTTGAATCCCCTTTTTTTCACCACTATAGAAAATATGCCAAAAAACCATTACATTTAGTACTGGGAACTCCTGTGTACGTATCAAATATAAACCATTACATTTTGTACTGGGAACTCCTGTGTACGTATCAGATATAAACCATTACATTTAGTACTGGGAACTCCTGTGTACGTATCAGATATAAACCATTACATTTAGTACTGGGAACTCCTGTGTACGTATCAAATATATATGTCTGGCATGCTTTTTTACCCCTGCCTGATTTTTATAGGTTTTCTATTTTGTCACTTTCACAATATTCGGTTTTTATCACTTTCACAATATTCGGTTTTTAACTCTAGTTGTGTGATGTTGTTCATTATGATGACTTGACATTTGACAGTTGAAGAGCCTGCTGATTTGAACTGTTTCTAGTCTGCCAGACGGTACAAATGAACTGTTTCTAGTCTGCTAGACGGTACAAATGAACTGTTTCTAGTGTGCCAGACGGTACAAATGAACTGTTTCTAGTGTGCTAGACGGTACAAATGAACTGTTTCTAGTCTGCTAGACGGTACAAATGAACTGTTTCTAGTCTGCTAGAGGGTACAAATGAACTGTTTCTAGTGTGCTAGACGGTACAAATGAACTGTTTCTAGTGAGCTAGACGGTACAAATGAACACTGCCTCAAGAACAACTAGATACAACCAGGGTTTCTTCATCTTATATAATTTTGTAAACAATCAAACACCAGACACCTGGGACGGGGAGGAGAACAGTCATATCATTCTGCAACAGTTTAGTGTTGATCTCTAGTTAGACGTCCCGCTGTCAACAAAAGGGGGTCCTAAAGGTGTTGACACATTTCTATTCGATTTAACTATTATCATGATGCGTTTCTGTTGATCAAATCAACGCTGTGTTGTGGGATCCCTCTATTCTACAATTACACACTGAGGAACAAAAAAAAAGGGAATCAAGACAAAATATATCATTCTCAAAAGAGAGGACAACATATTAACCAAACTGCTCAAATGAGAGGAACATGCAATAATTAGGAGGTCATCATACTAATTCATATCAAGAAGACTTGTTTGCTACACGGTTCCTGACCCGGACAGGACTCAATGACGTAGTAGTGTAGGACACTTTGGACCTGAGTAGTTGACAGAACCAGGGTCATAGAGAGGACCGGTCCAACTCTCATCAATACCCCAAGCCTCACACACACTGAGGACATCAACACCAAGCCTCACACACACTGAGGACATCAATACCCCAAGCCTCACACACACTGAGGACATCAATACCCCAAGCCTCACACACACTGAGGACATCAACACCAAGCCTCACACACACTGAGGACATCAATACCCCAAGCCTCACACACACTGAGGACATCAATACCCCAAGCCTCACACACACTGAGGACATCAATACCCCAAGCCTCACACACACTGAGGACATCAACACCAAGCCTCACACACACTGAGGACATCAATACCCCAAGCCTCACACACACTGAGGACATCAATACCCCAAGCCTCACACACACACTGAGGACATCAACACCAAGCCTCTCACACACTGAGGACATCAACACCAAGCCTCACACACACTGAGGACATCAACACCAAGCCTCACACACACTGAGGACATCAATACCAAGCCTCACACACACTGAGGACATCAATACCCCAAGCCTCACACACACACTGAGGACATCAACACCAAGCCTCTCACACACTGAGGACATCAACACCAAGCCTCACACACACTGAGGACATCAACACCAAGCCTCACACACACTGAGGACATCAACACCAAGCCTCACACACACTGAGGACATCAATACCAAGTTTGCCTTTCGCAAACCAACAAAAATGGAAGATCCTATATAAGGTGCAACTGAAATCCGAGCAGTAGTTTGTATGGGCTGTCTATCTAATAGGGCTTTTACCATTCCCAAGTCTTGTCTCGTCTAACATTCAGTGCATATCATGAGCTCTGCCTCTTCCCCACATGGAATAGCACAGACAGACCCCAAGTCTTGTCTCGTCTAACATTCAGTGCATATCATGAGCTCTGCCTCTTCCCCACATGGAATAGCACAGACAGACCCCGACAGAGACAGAGACGGGCATCTGCCCAGCGTACCGCATACCACTCTGATGGGAATCAAATCCCCAAAAGAGAGGGGGACTAGAAGACTCGTACCATATCAGTGCTCCATGTCGCATCAAGGTAGAAGTTGCCCCCCCCCCAAAAACCCCCACAGATCTAGAATCAGCTCATCCTAACTTTAACATTAGGAGAATACAGAATAAAAACAAACTTAACTGACTCCAGATCAGAGGTTAGTGAAGCAGCTTTTACCACCTCCACTGTGTGCCCTTCATCCATTATCCCCCTCTCAAGAGGTTTCCCCAGACTACATCACCCAGAATCCTCCGGGAGAAACTGTGCGGCGCTTAATACAGATATATTTTAATACACTCAAGACACAACGTTTGAACAAATGCAGATTTTTTTTTTTTCTTCTTTATTTTTCTTTTTTATATTATTTTATCAACGATGAACAAAAATAAATGAAAAATAAACTTTGGGAGTGTTTTTCTATCGTTTTCCAATGATGCATAGTTATGAGCTGGCCGATGTTCAATGTGTTCTTCTGCCATGAGGAGGAAGAGGAACAAAACCAGGAGAGAAGATGAACACTTATTACATGGAAATGTCTTTTGGCTGTTGAAGTAGTGTTTTTTTTTCTCCTTTGGCATTGATGATAAGGGGGGGGCTGTCCAGTGGATAGTGTGTATAGGAACGTCTGTGCCAATGTCGTTTTATCTTGGTGGTGATGCATTTAAAAAGTTGATTGATGGAAGTTGGTAAATGGTTAAGAGTAGCCTCACTTTTTGTTTTTGTACCAAGTTCTTATGAAAAATTGAAATCATTAATAAATAAAATTCAAGAACAAAAACACCGGTGGAAACGTGATATTTTCATGTGTTGCGGGTCGGTAAAACGTCTGTAGTCTTGAGGCTCGTTTTTCTTGAAGCTCATTATTTAAATAACGCAGATGTAAATATATTTTATTGTGCCTTGGGATGGAGATTATGGATTGAACTCAAATGTTAACAACTACGGAGACCTACTTTATGTTAAATACATACATTTATAGAATAAATAACTAAGCTTTGTCCTCTCACAAATAAACAAACAGTCAAGAAGACACGTGACAAAGAGGTGTATAAATAAACAGTAGATCCTAGTCCACATGGAGTCCTACTGTAGACCCTAGTCCACATACAGTCCTACAGTAGACCCTAGTCCACATACAGTCCTACAGTAGACCCTAGTCCACATACAGTCCTACAGTAGACCCTAGTCCACATACAGTCCTACTGTAGACCCTAGTCCACATGGTGTCCTACAGTAGACCCTAGTCCACATACAGTCCTACAGTAGACCCTAGTCCACATGGAGTCCTACAGTAGACCCTAGTCCACATGGAGTCCTACAGTAGACCCTAGTCCACATACAGTCCTACAGTAGACCCTAGTCCACATGGAGTCCTACAGTAGACCCTAGTCCACATACAGTCCTACAGTAGACCCTAGTCCACATGGAGTCCTACTGTAGACCCTAGTCCACATGGATTCCTACAGTAGACCCTAGTCCACATACAGTCCTACAGTAGACCCTAGTCCACATACAGTCCTACTGTAGACCCTAGTCCACATACAGTCCTACAGTAGACCCTAGTACACATGGAGTCCTACAGTAGACCCTAGTCCACATACAGTCCTACAGTAGACCCTAGTCCACATACAGTCCTACGGTAGACCCTAGTCCACATACAGTCCTACAGTAGACCCTAGTCCACATGGAGTCCTACTGTAGACCCTAGTCCACATACAGTCCTACAGTAGACCCTAGTCCACATACAGTCCTACAGTAGACCGTAGTCCACATGGAGTCCTACTGTAGACCCTAGTCCACATACAGTCCTACAGTAGACCCTAGTCCACATACAGTCCTACAGTACACCCTAGTCCACATACAGTCCTACTGTAGACCCTAGTCCACATGGAGTCCTACTGTAGACCCTAGTCCACATGGAGTCCTACAGTAGACCCTAGTCCACATACAGTCCTACAGTAGACCCTAGTCCACATACAGTCCTACAGTAGACCCTAGTCCACATACAGTCCTACAGTAGACCCTAGTCCACATGGAGTCCTACAGTAGACCCTAGTACACATGGAGTCCTACAGTAGACCCTAGTCCACATACAGTCCTACAGTAGCCCCTAGTCCACATAGAGTCCTACTGTAGACCCTAGTCCACATGTGTCCTACAGTAGACCCTAGTCCACATACAGTCCTACAGTAGACCCTAGTCCACATGGAGTCCTACAGTAGACCCTAGTCCACATACAGTCCTACAGTAGACCCTAGTCCACATACAGTCCTACTGTAGACCCTAGTCCACATGGTGTCCTACAGTAGACCCTAGTCCACATACAGTCCTACAGTAGACCCTAGTCCACATGGAGTCCTACAGTAGACCCTAGTCCACATGGAGTCCTACAGTAGACCCTAGTCCCACATACGGTCCTACAGTAGACCCTAGTCCACATGGAGTCCTACGGTAGACCCTAGTCCACATGGAGTCCTACAGTAAACCCTAGTCTACATACAGTCCTACAGTAGACCCTAGTCCACATGGAGTCCTACAGTAGACCCTAGTCCACATGGAGTCCTACAGTAGACCCTAGTCCACATGGAGTCCTACAGTAGACCCTAGTCCACATGGAGTCCTACAGTAGACCCTAGTCCACATACGTCCTACAGAGACCCTAGTCCACATACAGTCCTACAGTAGACCCTAGTCCACATACAGTCCTACAGTAGACCCTAGTACCACATATGTCCTACAGTAGGCCTAGTCCACATACAGTCCTACATTAGACCCTAGTCCACATACAGTCCTACAGTAGACCTAGTCCACCATGGAGTCCTACAGTAGACCCTAGTCCACATACAGCTACAGGACCCTAGTCCAAATGGAGTCCTACAGTAGACCCTAGTCCACATGGAGTCCTACAGTAGACCCTAGTCCACATACAGTCCTACAGTAGACCCTAGTCCACATGCAATCCTACAGTAGACCCTAGTCCACATGGAGTCCTACAGTAGACCCTAGTCCACATACAGTCCTACAGTAGACCCTAGTCCACATACAGTCCTACAGTAGACCCTAGTCCACATACAGTCCTACAGTAGACCCTAGTCCACATAAGTCCTACAGTAGACCCTAGTCCACATACAGTCCTACAGTAGACCCTAGTCCACATGGAGTCCTACAGTAGACCCTAGTCCACATACAGTCCTACAGTAGACCCTAGTCCACATACAGTCCTACAGTAGACCCTAGTCCACATACAGTCCTACAGTAGACCCTAGTCCACATACAGTCCTACAGTAGACCCTAGTCCACATGGAGTCCTACAGTAGACCCTAGTCCACATGGAGTCCTACAGTAGACCCTAGTCCACATGGAGTCCTACAGTAGACCCTAGTCCACATACAGTCCTACAGTAGACCCTAGTCCACATAGAGTCCTACAGTAGACCTTAGTCCACATACAGTCCTACAGTAGACCCTAGTCCACATGGAGTCCTACCCTAGTCCACATAAAGTCCTACATAGACCCTAGTCCACATGGAGTCCTACAGTAGACCCTAGTCCACATGGAGTCCTACAGTAGACCCTAGTCCATGGAGCTAAAGACCTAGTCCCTACAGTAGACCCTAGTCCACATGGGAGTCCTACAGTAGACCCTAGTCCACATACAGTCCTACAGTAGACCCTAGTCCACATATAGTCCTACATAGACCTTAGTCCACATACAGTCCTACAGTAGACCCTAGTCCACATACAGTCCTACAGTAGACCCTAGTCCACATACAGTCCTACAGTAGACCCTAGTCCACATGGAGTCCTACTGTAGACCCTAGTCCACATGGAGTCCTACAGTAGACCCTAGTCCACATACAGTCCTACAGTAGACCCCTAGTCCCACATGGAGTCCTACTGTAGACCCTAGTCCACATACAGTCCTACAGTAGACCCTATCCACATACAGTCCTACAGTAGACCCTAGTCCACATACAGTCCTACAGTAGACCCTAGTCCACATACAGTCCTACGTAGACCCTAGTCCACATGAGTCCTACGTAGACCCTAGTCCACATACAGTCCTACAGTAGACCCTAGTCCACATGGAGTCCTACAGTAGACCCTAGTCCACATGGAGTCCTACAGTAGACCCTAGTCCACATACAGTCCTACAGTAGACCCTAGTCCACAATAGTCCTACAGTAGACCCTAGTCCACATACAGTCCACTAACAAGTAACTCCTAGTCACATAACGTCTTACAGTAGAGACCTAGTCCAACTCAGTCCTACAGCAGAACCCTAGTCCACATGAGTCCTCTGTAGATCCTAGTCCACATGGAGCCTACAGTAACCATTATTCAAACATACAGTCCTACAGTAACCCCTATGTCCATTTAAACGTCCTACTGTAGACCCTAGTCCACATACAGTCCACAGAGAACAAGGTACTCACAGTACAGTACATTAGACTAGCCATGCAGTCAAGATTCAGTAGTCCAGTCCACTCTCACACAAAGCCAGTGAGCAAGCCTACTAGACCAACTGTCTCTCAGTTCAGAACTAACGTCAACTGGTAGTACACATAAACATTATCAAAAACAGCAAGGTGGTAGTGAGGTCCCACACGTAGGCATGTTTTACAGTAGATTTCGATCCCTGATACTACCAATAAAAGATCAATGTCAGCAGCAGACTAAGTGTTGATAACACCGCTAACATGGCATATATATTAAGGCTCAGACGTCAGTTACACAGTCAGCACTCATAGCACGCCTAAACAGTGTACAAGCCAAACGGTCCTCAGTGTAGTAAACAAGAGCCGTCTCTGTTCCATACCCGTTTCAAACCGAGTGTTAGAGGTTGCCTCTGTACCCTGTAACTTCAGTTGTAACGCAGATGGGTACCGACCACAACAAAGATGAAAGAAGTTGCACCAGAGTCGTGCTGGGAAAAGTCATACACGCGAGAAGTAACAAAGCTAACACAGCAGGGAGGTGCTGATACAGAGTCACACAGCAGGGGGGGAACACAGTCACACAGCAGAGGGGAACACAGAGCCACACAGCAGGGGGGGAACACAGAGTCACACAGCAGAGGGGGGGGGGAACACAGAGTCACACAGCAGGGGGGGGGGGAACACAGAGTCACACAGCAGAGGGGAACATAGAGTCACACAGCAGGGGGGGAACACAGAGTCACACAGCAGAGGGGGGGGGACACAGAGTCACACAGCAGAGGGGGGGACACAGATCCACACAGCAGAGGGGAACACAGAGTCACACAGCAGGGGGGAACACAGAGTCACACAGCAGGGGGGGGGACACAGAGTCACACAGCAGAGGGGGGACACAGAACCACACAGCAGAGGGGAACACAGAGTCACACAGCAGGGGGGAACACAGAGTCACACAGCAGGGGGGGGAACACAGAACCACACAGCAGGGGGGGGAAACCAGAGTCACACAGCAGAGGGGAACACAGAACCACACAGCAGGGGGGAACACAGAGTCACACAGCAGGGGGGAACACAGAGTCACACAACAGGAAGGAACACAGAGTCACCAGCAGGGGGGGAACACAGAACCACACAGCAGGGGGGAACACAGAGTCACACAGCAGAGGGGGAACACAGAGTCACACAGCAGGGGGGGAGGAACACAGAGTCACACAGCAGGGGGGAACACAGAGTCACACAGCAGAGGGGAACACAGAGTCACACAGCAGAGGGGAACACAGAGTCACACAGCAGGGGGGAACACAGAGTCACACAGCAGAGGGGAACACAGAGTCACACAGCAGGGGGGGGGAACACAGAGTCACACAGCAGAGGGGGAACACAGAGTCACACAGCAGAGGGGAACACAGAGTCACACAGCAGGGGGGAACACAGAGTCACACAGCAGGGGGGAACACAGAGTCACACAGCAGAGGGGAACACAGAGTCACACAGCAGGGGGGAACACAGAGTCACCACAGCAGAGGGGGAACACAGAGTCACACAGCAGGGGGGGGGGAACACAGAGTCACACAGCAGAGGGGAACACAGAGTCACACAGCAGAGGGGAACACAGAGTCACACAGCAGGGGGAACACAGAGTCACACAGCAGGGGGGACACAGAGTCACACAGCAGGGGGGGGAACACAGAGTCACACAGCAGGGGGGGAACACAGAGTCACACAGCAGGGGGGGACACAGAGTCACACAGCAGGGGGGGGAACACAGAGTCACACAGCAGGGGGGGAACACAGAGTCACACAGCAGGGGGGGAACACAGAGTCACACAGCAGAGGGGAACACAGAGTCACACAGCAGGGGGGGACACAGAGTCACACAGCAGGGGGGGAACACAGAGTCACACAGCAGGGGGGGGAACACAGAGTCACACAGCAGGGGGGGACACAGAGTCACACAGCAGAGGGGGGAACACAGAGTCACACAGCAGGGGGGGGAACATAGAGTCACACAGCAGGGGGGGAACACAGAGTCACACAGCAGAGGGGGGGAACACAGAGTCACACAGCTGGGGGGGGGGACACAGAGTCACACAGCAGAGGGGGTGGGACACAGAGTCACACAGCAGAGGGGGGACACAGATCCACACAGCAGGGGGGGGAACACAGAGTCACACAGCAGGGGGGAACACAGAGTCACACAGCAGGGGGAACACAGAGTCACACAGCAGGGGGGGGGACACAGAGTCACACAGCAGGGGGGGGGGACACAGAGTCACACAGCAGAGGGGGGACACAGAGTCACACAGCAGGGGGGGGGGACACAGAGTCACACAGCAGGGGGGGGGGACACAGAGTCACACAGCAGGGGGGGGGGACACAGAGTCACACAGCAAGGGGGAACACAGAGTCACACAGCAGGGGGGAACACAGAGTCACACAGCAGGGGGGGGGACACAGAGTCACACAGCAGGGGGGGGGACACAGAGTCACACAGCAGAGGGGGGACACAGAACCACACAGCAGAGGGGAACACAGAGTCACACAGCAGGGGGGGAACACAGAACCACACAGCAGGGGGGGAACACAGAGTCACACAGCAGAGGGGAACACAGAACCACACAGCAGGGGGGAACACAGAGTCACACAGCAGGGGGGAACACAGAACCACACAGCAGGGGGGAACACAGAGTCACACAGCAGGGGGGGAACACAGAGTCACACAGCAGGGGGAACACAGAGTCACACAGCAGGGGGAACACAGAGTCCACACAGCAGGGGGGAACCCAGAGTCACACAGCAGGGGGGGAACACAGAACCACACAGCAGGGGGGAACACAGAGTCACACAGCAGAGGGGGAACACAGAGTCACACAGCAGGGGGGGAGGAACACAGAGTCACACAGCAGGGGGGAACACAGAGTCACACAGCAGAGGGGAACACAGAGTCACACAGCAGGGGGGAACACAGAGTCACACAGCAGAGGGGAACACAGAGTCCACAGCAGGGGGGGAACACAGACCACACAGCAGGGGGAACACAGAGTCACACAGCAGAGGGGGAACACAGAGTCACACAGCAGAGGGGAACACAGAGTCACACAGCAGGGGGGGAACACAGAACCACACAGCAGGGGGGAACACAGAGTCACACAGCAGAGGGGGAACACAGAGTCACACAGCAGGGGGGGAGGAACACAGAGTCACACAGCAGGGGGGAACAACAGAGTCACACAGCAGAGGGGAACACAGAGTCACACAGCAGGGGGGAACACAGAGTCACACAGCAGAGGGGAACACAGAGTCACACAGCAAGAGGGGAACACAGAGTCACACAGCAGGGGGGGGGGGGGGGGGGACACAGAGTCACACAGCAGGGGGGGGAACACAGAGTCACACAGCAGGGGGGAACACAGAGTCACACAGCAGGGGGGGAACACAGAACCACACAGCAGGGGGGGAAACACAGAGTCACACAGCAGGGGGGAACACAGAGTCACACAGCAGAGGGGACACAGAGTCACACAGCAGAGGGGAACACAGAGTCACACAGCAGAGGGGAACACAGAGTCACACAGCAGGGGGGAACACAGAGTCACACAGCAGAGGGGAACACAGAGTCACACAGCAGGGGGAACACAGAGTCACACAGCAGGGGGGAACACAGAGTCACACAGCAAGGGGGGGACACAGGAACACAGAGTCACACAGCAGGGGGGGGAACACAGAGTCACACAGGGGACCAGGGGGGGAACACAGAGTCACACAGCAGAGGGGAACACAGAGTCACACAGCAGGGGGGACACAGAGTCACACAGCAGGGGGGGAACACAGAGTCACACAGCAGAGGGGAACACAGAGTCACACAGCAGGGGGGAACACAGAGTCACACAGCAGGGGGGAACACAGAGTCACACAGCAGGGGGGAACACAGAGTCACACAGCAGGGGGGACACAGAGTCACACAGCAGGGGGGGAACACAGAGTCACACAGCAGGGGGGGAACACAGAGTCACACAGCAGGGGGGAACACAGAGTCACACAGCAGGGGGGACACAGAGTCACACAGCAGGGGGGGAACACAGAGTCACACAGCAGGGGGGGAACACAGAGTCACACAGCAGGGGGGAACTGTTACCTGTGACATGTTTTTCTTACTCCCAATCGTCCTTTGAAGCGTGTGTTTGGTTCAGAGTGGTTGTTCTGGTTATTACAGGTGTGCTGAGTTGCGGCTGACGATGGTGGGCGTGGCTCCGGTCCTGGCAGCTGAGAGAGAGGGCACTTTTTGTTTGGCTGTTTGAGGATTTGGTTATTTTAATTTATCTTTGTTTGTGTTACAGCCTGTCCTCCTGCTGTATTCCACCCTAAATGATGAGGACGGTTTGGTGATGCGAAATACTCCTGAGCAGTGTGCTCGTTTAAGTAATTCGGAGATGGTAGCGTCTCTCCAATCCCATTTGTTGCATTTGAATGATCAGAGGGCTGATGTTGAATTACTAATCACAGATTTTTTAAGGATGTTCCCAGTCGTACAAATGTGTTGAAACATGATATAAAATGTTAAGCGACGCTGCGCCAATCAAACAACACCCTTATCGTGTGAATTCAACCAAGAGGGGAGGGATGATGAAAGAGGTAACTTATTTAGTGGAAAATGAGATGGCAATCCCCAGTGGCAGTCCTTGGAGTTCCCCCTGTCTGCTGATTCCAAAGCCTGACGGGACTCCAAGGTTTTGCACTGACTACAGAAAAGTGAATAATGTTACTATACCCGACTCATTCCCTTTACCTTCCTACTGTATAGACACCATTGGATCGGCTGCGTATGTTACTAAGCTTGACTTGTTAAAAGGTTATTGGCAGGTGCCTTTTAACCCCTCGTGCCTCTGAGGTGTCTGCTTTTGTAACCCCTGACAGTTTCTGGCCAGTACACGGTAACGGCTTTTGGAATGAGGAACGCCCCCCGGCCACGTTTCAACGTTTGGGTAAATATTGTATTGGGTTGATGTTCCTGATTGTACCGCATATCTTGATGACCTGGTTGTTCATTCGACAACCTGGCTTGGATCGCATGAGCACGTTGAGGGCTGTGTTTGCACGCTTGGCCAGCGCTTCTTTGACCCTTAACTTAGCCAAATGGGAGTTTGGAAAGGCTACTGTTACATTTTTTGGGTAAAGAGGTGTGGGCGGGGTCAGGTGCGTACCGTAACCGCTAAGGTGGACGCTATCACCCGGTTTCCTGCCCCTGCCACTCGACGGGAATTACGCAGATTCTTAGGCATGACGGGTTATCATCGTACATTTTTGTAGGAATTTCTCAACTGTTGTAGCCCCAATGACTACGTTACTCAGTCCTTCAGTGTCCTTTGAGTGGACCGCTGAGTGTCAATCTGCCTTTTGACTCTGTAAAAGCGCTATTGTGTATTTCTCCTGTTCTTTCTGCCCCTGATTTCAGGAAACCCTTTAAGTTGGAGGTGGAAGCCAGTTCAGTGGGTGCAGGTCTGTACTATTACTGAGAGAGAGAGAGAGAGAGAGAGAGACAGAGAGAGAGAGAGAGAGAGAGAGAGAGAGAGAGAGAGAAGCGAGAGAGGAGAGAGAGACAAGAGAGAGACCAGAGAGAGAGAGGAGATAGACAAGAGAGGAGAGAGAAGAGAGAGAGAGATGAGAGAGAGAGAGAGAGAGAGAGAGAGAGAGAGAGAGAGAGAGAGTAGATATAGAGACAGAGAGAGAGAGGATAGAGACCGAGAGAGAGCTATACACAGATATATCCATTGAGAGAGAGATAGACTAGAGACTTATCTTCTCTATCTCTCTCTCTCCCTAGTCTATCTCCTCTCTCTCTCTTCTCTCCCCTCTAGATGTTCTCTCTTGAGAAGAGAGAGATAGCGAACCGAGAGATATTTTAATTTATCTTTGCTTGTGTTCCAGCCTGTCTTCCTGCTGTATTCCACCCTACCTGGGTCCTGGAGAAGGGAAAGGTAGTTCTGCCCATGGGTGTACATTCACACGTAGATAACCCACTGTTTTACACACTAGGTTAGCCGGGTGGGTGTCACCCCTGTATTTGTGGTAACAGGTAGGAAAGCTGGTTAAGGCTTAGAGTGTGTTAGGAAGGATTAGGTGTGTAGAAGAGGAGGGACCTTTTGTTTATTTTCATTACTTGGACCCCGTTCCCAAACATTCCCATTCTCTTACCATCCCTGGTTTGTTTGATTGGTTTTTGTTTTATTACTGTTTCTTTATGGGTGTTGTATATTTTGTTCAGTACCTTACTAAACGACCCCAGAGGGCTAACATTGAGTTCTGGTTGTTGTCTGGTTATTTCAGTTCATTACACCCCACATTTCTTCCCCATCCATCTAGTTTACCCTGTGTGCGCCCAGGCATGGGCATTTACTTCTCCTCCTCTGACGAACTACACCCGAGGGGAGAACGTAACAGGAACACAGAACCACACAGCAGAGGAGAGCAGAACCACACAGCAGAGGGGAACACAGAACCACACAGCAGGGGGGAACACAGAACCACACAGCTGGGGGGAACACAGAGTCACACAGCAGGGGGGGAACACAGAGTCACACAGCTGGGGGGAACACAGAGTCACACAGCAGGGGGGGGAACACAGAGTCACACATCAGGGGGGAACACCAGAGTCACACAGCAGAGGGGAACACAGAACCACACAGCAGGGGGGAACACACAGTCACACAGCAGGGGGGGAACACAGAGTCACACAGCAGAGGGGAACACAGAGTCACACAGCAGGGGGGAACACAGAGTCACACAGCAGGGGGGGAACACAGAGTCACACAGCAGAGGGGAACACAGAGTCCACACAGGCATGGGGGGAACACAGAGTCACACAGCAGAGGGGGGGAACCCAGAGTCACACACAGGGGGAACACAGAGTCACACAGCAGGGGGGAACACAGAGTCACACAGCAGAGGGAACCACAGAGTCACACAGCAGGGGGGGGGGGAACACAGAGTCATCCCAGGGGACCCAAGTCACACAGCAGGGGGGGGGGGAACACAGAACCAACCCACCACAACATCAAGGGGGGGGGAACACAGAACCACACAGCAGGGGGGGAAACACAGAGTCACAACAGCAGGGGGGAACACAGAGTCACACAGCAGGGGGGGAACCACAGAGTTCACACAGCAGGGGTGGGGACACAGAGTCACACAGCAGGGGGGGAACACAGAGTCACACAGCAGGGGGGAAACACAGAGTCACACAGCAGGGGGAACACAGAGTCACACAGCAGGGGGGGAACACAGAGTCACACAGCAGGGGGGAAACACAGAACCACACAGCAGGGGGAAAACAGAGTCCCGCAGAGGACACAGAGTCACACAGCAGGGGGGAACACAGAGTCACACAGCAGGGGGGGAACACAGAGTCACACAGCGGGGGGGAACACAGAGTCACACAGCAGGGGGGGAACACAGAGTCACACAGCAGGGGCACAGAGTCACACACAGGGGGGAACACAGAGTCCACACAGCAGGGGGGGGAACACAGAGTCACACAGCAGAGGGGAACACAGAGTCACACAGCAGGGGGGGAACACAGAGTCACACAGCAGAGGGGGAAAAACAGAGTCACACAGCAGGGGGGGACACAGAGTCACACAGCAGGGGGGAACACAGAGTCACACCAGCAGTCAGGGGGGGAACACAGAGTCACAAAAGCAGAGGGGACACAGAGTCACACAGCAGGGGGGAACACAGAGTCACACAGCAGGGGGGGGAACACAGAGTCACACAGCAGAGGGGGACACAGAGTCACACAGCAGGGGGGGAACACAGAGTCACACAGCAGGGGGGGAACACAGAGTCACACAGCAGGGGGAACACAGAGTCACACAGCAGGGGGGGAACACAGAGTCACACAGCAGGGGGGAACACAGAGTCCACACAGCAGGGGGGAACACAGAGTCACACAGCAGGGGGGGGAACACAGAGTCACACAGCAGGGGGGAACACAGAGTCACACAGCAGGGGGGAACACAGAGTCACACAGCAGGGGGGGGAACACAGAGTCACACAGCAGGGGGAACACAGAGTCACCAGCAGGGGGGACACAGAGTCACCAACAAGCCCCGGGGGGGACACAGAGTCCACACGCAGAGGGAACACAGAGTCACACAGCAGGGGGGACACAGAGTCACACAGCAGGGGGAACACAGAGTCACACAGCAGGGGGGGACACGAGTCCCACACAGCAGAGGGGAAAACAGAACACACAGCAGGGGGACACAGAGTCACACAGCAGGGGGAACACAGAGTCACACAGCAGGGGGAACACAGACCACACAGCAAGGGGACACAGATCCACACAGCAGGGGGGAACACAGAGTCACACAGCAGGGGGGAACACAGAGTCAAACACAGGGGGGGAACACAGAGTCACACAGCAGGGGGAACCAGAGTCACACAGCAGGGGGAGAGCACAGGGGAACACACACAGCAGGGGGAACACAGAACCACACAGCAGGGGGACACAGAGTCACACAGCAGGGGGAACACAGAGTCACACAGCAGGGGGAACACAGAGTCACACAGCAGAGGGGGAACACAGAGTCACACAGCAGGGGGGAACACAGAGTCCACAGCAGGGGGAACACAGAGTCACACAGCAGAGGGGGAACACAGAGTCACACAGCAGGGGGGAACACAGAGTCACACAGCAGAGGGGGGAACACAGAGTCACACAGCAGAGGGGAACACAGAACCACACAGCAGGGGGGACACAGAGTCACACAGCAGGGGGGAACACAGAGTCACACAGCAGGGGGGAACACAGAGTCACACAGCAGAGGGGAACACAGAGTCACACAGCTGGGGGGGAACACAGAGTCACACAGCAGAGGGGAACACAGAGTCACACAGCAGGGGGGAACACAGAGTCACACAGCAGGGGGGAACACAGAGTCACACAGCAGAGGAGAACACAGTGTCACACAGCAGAGGGGAACACAGAGTCACACAGCAGACGGGGAACATAGAACCACACAGCAGAGGAGAACACAGAACCACACAGCAGAGGGGGAACACAGAGTCACACAGCAGAGGAGAACACAGAGTCACACAGCAGAGGGGAACACAGAGTCACACAGCAGAGGGGGAACATAGAACCACACAGCAGAGGAGAACACAGAACCACACAGCAGAGGGGGAACACAGAGTCACACAGCAGGGGGGGAACACAGAGTCACACAGCAGAGGGGGGGGAACACAGAGTCACACAGCAGAGGGGGAACACAGAACCACACAGCAGAGGGGGAACTGTTACGTGTGACATGTTTTTCTTTCTCCCAATCTTCCTTTGAAGCGTGTGTTTGGTTCAGAGTGGTTGTTCTGGTTATTACAGGTGTGCTGAGTTGCGGCTGACGATTCAGGGCGTGGCCTCGGTCCGGAGTCCTGGCAGCTGAGAGAGAGGGCACTTTTTGTTTGGCTGTTTGAGGATTTGGTTATTGGTTATTTTAATGTATCTTTGTTTGTGTTCCAGCCTGTCCTCCTACTGTATTCCACCCTAAATGATGAGGACGGTTTGGTGATGCGAAATACTCCTGAGCAGTGTGCTCCTTTATGTAATTCGGAGATGGTAGCGTCTCTCCAATCCCATTTGTTGCATTTGAATGATCAGCAGAGGGCTGATATTGAATTACAAATCACTGATTTTCCGAGTCTCTTTAAGGATGATCCCAGTCGTACAAATGTGTTGAAACATGATATAAAATGTAGGCGACGCTGCTCCAATCAAACAGCATGTCACGATCGTTTAAGGATTGGTTGAACCAAGGCGCAGCGTGATAAGCGTACATATTTATTTAGTACTGAACACACGACAAAACAACAAACAAACGATACGTGAAGTCCAAGGTAGACAAAATAACATACCTATACGGAACAAGATCCCACCCCGACTGGTGCCAAACAGGCTGCCTAAGTATGGTCCCCAATCAGAGACAACGAGCTACAGCTGTCTCTGATTGGGAACCACCCTGGCCAACATAGATCTAAACGATCTAGAACCTAAACATAGAAAAACTTAACATAGAAACTACACACCCTGGCTCAACATTTAAGAGTCCCCAGAGCCAGGGCGTGACACAGCACCCTTATCGTGTGAATTCAACCAAGAGGGGAGGGATGAAGAAAGAGGTAACTTATTTAGTGGGAAATGAGATGGCAATCCCCAGTGGCAGTCCTTGGAGTTCCCCCTGTCTGGGAAATGAGATGACAATCCCCAGTGGCAGTCCTTGGAGTTCCCCCCGTCTGTTGATTCCAAAGCCTGACGGGACTCAAAGGTTTTGCACTGACTACAGAAAAGTGAATAATGTTACTATACCCGACTCATTCCCTTTATCTCGCATGGACGACTGTATAGACACCATTGGATCGGCTGCGTATGTTACTAAGCTTGACTTGTTAAAAGGTTATTGGCAGGTGCCTTTTAACCCCTCGTGCCTCTGAGGTGTCTGCTTTTGTAACCCCTGACAGTTTCTGGCCAGTACACGGTAACGGCTTTTGGAATGAGGAACGCCCCCGGCCACGTTTCAACGTTTGGGTAAATATTGTATTGGCTTGATGTTCCTGATTGTACCGCATATCTTGATGACCTGGTTGTTCATTCGACAACCAGGCTTGGATTGCATGAGCACGTTGAGGGCTGTGTTTGCACGCTTGGCCAGCGCTTCTTTGACACTTAACTTAGCCAAATGTGAGCTTGGAAAGGCTACTGTTACATTTTTTGGGTAAAGAGGTGTGGGCGGGGTCAGGTGCGTACCGTAACCGCTAAGGTGGACGCTATCACCCGGTTTCCTGCCCCTGCCACTCGACGGGAATTACGCAGATTCTTAGGCATGACGGGTTATCATCGTACATTTTTGTAGGATTTTCTCAACTGTTGTAGCCCCAAATGACTACGTTACTCAGTCCTTCAGTGTCCTTTGAGTGGACCGCTGAGTGTCAATCTGCCTTTTGACTCTGTAAAAGCACTATTGTGTATTTCTCCTGTTCTTTCTGCCCCTGATTTCCAGAAACCCTTTGAGTTGGAGGTGGATGCCAGTTCAGTGGGTGCAGGTGCTGTACTATTACAGGACCACGATGGTCTAGATCACCCCGTTTGGTACTTCTCTCGCAGATGGTCTAGATCACCCCGGTTTGGTACTTCTCTCGCAGATGGTCTAGATCACCCGGTTTGGTACTTCTCTCGCAGATGGTCTAGATCACCCCGGTTTGGTACTTCTCTCGCAGATGGTCTAGATCACCCCGGTTTGGTACTTCTCTCGCAGATGGTCTAGATCACCCGGTTTGGTACTTCTCTCGCAAATTCAACAGCTGTCAGTCAACGTTATTCCACTATCGAACAGGAGACTCTGGCGCTGTTGTTTGCCTTACAATTTTTTGAGGTTTATGTTGGCTCCAGTGTGTGTTGCCTGTTGTGGTGTATACAGACCACAATCCTTTTAACTTTTTTGAGCCGCATGTATAACCACGACCAACGTCTTATGCATTGGTTATACAGGGTTATAATTTAGAAATGCATCATATATATAAAGGGTGCAGAAAACGTGGTTGCGGATGCTCTGTCACGTGTCTAGTTCAGAGACAAAGAATAATAATAGAATGGGGGGGGGGGGGGGGGGGTTGACAACTATGGGTAGGTGTGTTGGAAGTAAGTACTTCGTATTATTAAAAAATATATATATAAATGTAAGGTTCTTATCATAAACCCAGGGGTTTACTCTTTTTTGGGGGGGGTTTTCTTTCTCCCAATCGTCCTTTGAAGTGTGTGTTTGGTTCAGAGTGGTTCTTCTGGTTATTACAGGTGTGCTGAGTTGCGGCTGCACGATGGGGGTGGGCTGTGGCTTCGGTTCCGGAGTCCTGGCAGCTGTGGCTTGAGTGACCTGATTAACTAGAGTATATATGAGAGATGAGAGAGAGAGAGAGAGGAGAGAGGGAGGAGAGGGAGGAGAGACGACGAGAGAGAGAGGGAGGAGAGAGAGAGAGAGAGAGAAGAGAGCGGGGGGATAGAGAGAGAAGAGAAGAAGGAGGCGAGAGAGAGAGAGGAGGAGAGAGGAGAGTTACCAGTGAGAAGCATTTTACAACAAGGGAGGGGGGCGGTGTTTTATGGGTTAAGTAAGCGGGTTAAAAGGGTTAGAGGGTGAAAGGGAAAATGGGGGAATAGAGGGACCCTTTTTTTATTTTAATTTTTTTTTCTTTTTTTTTAAAAATTTTAAATTTGTAAGGTTTTCAATTTTTTTGGGGGGGGGGGTTTTTTTTTTTTGGGGGGGGGGTTTTTTGGGGGGGGGTTTTTTCTTTTAACGCCAAGGGGGGTTTTGATGGGGCCTGGTTAACAGGGTTTTTGGCGGTTGCTTGAAGGTGGTGCTCGGGGGGAGTCCGGGCCCGCTGTTGGAGTGGTGTTGAAATAGGTATATATAAGAGAGAAGGGGATTTTCCCTTTTCCCTTTTCCCCTCTTCCCCCGTCCTCGCTTTTGGGTCCTTTACTGTTCTCTTTTTCCCCCCCGAAGTTTTTTTTTTGGTTTTCCCGGGGTTGCTCCGAAGCTATCTAGATCCCCACCTTTGGGGGGGGTTCTGCCCATGGGTGTTACATTCCCACGTAGAATAACCCACTGTTTGGTTTACACACTAGGTTAGCCGGCGGGTGTCACCCCTGTATTGTGGGTAAACAGGTAGGAAAGCGGGTGGGTTTTAAGGCTTAGAGTGTGTTAGGAAGGATTAGGTGTGTAGAAAGAGGAGGGACCTTTTTGTTTATTTCATTACTGGACCCCGTTCCCAAACATTCCCATTCTCTTACCATCCCTGGTTTGTTTGATTGGTCTTTGTTTCTTTATGGGTGTTGTATATTTTGTTCAGTACCTTACTAAACGACCCCAGAGGGCTAACATTGAGTTCTGGTTGTTGTCTGGTTATTTTAGTTAGTTACACCCCACATTTCTTCCCCATCCATCTAGTTTACCCTGTGTGTGCCCAGGCATGGGCATTTACATCTCCTCCTCTGACGAACTACACCCGAGGGGAGAACGTAACAGGAACACAGAACCACACAGCAGAGGAGAGCAGAACCACACAGCAGAGGGGAACACAGAACCACACAGCAGGGGGGAACACAGAACCACACAGCTGGGGGGAACACAGAGTCACACAGCAGGGGGGGAACACAGAACCACACAGCAGAGAGGAACACAGAGTCACACAGCAGGGGGGGAACACAGAGTCACACAGCAGAGGGGGAACACAGAGTCACACAGCAGAGGGGGAACACAGAGTCACACAGCAGAGGGGGAACACAGAGTCACACAGCAGAGGGGGGGAACACAGAGTCACACAGCAGAGGGGGAACACAGAGTCACACAGCAGAGGGGGAACACAGAGTCACACAGCAGAGGGGGGAACACAGAACCACACAGGAGAGGGGGAACACAGAGTCACACAGCAGAGGGGGGAACACAGAGTCACACAGCAGGGGGGGAACACAGAGTCACACAGCAGGGGGGGAACACAGAGTCACACAGCAGGGGGGGGAACACAGAGTCACACAGCAGGGGGGGAACACAGAGTCACACAGCAGGGGGGAACACAGAGTCACACAGCAGGGGGGGAACACAGAGTCACACAGCAGGGGGGAACACAGAGTCACACAGCAGGGGGGAACACAGAGTCACACAGCAGGGGGGGACACAGAGTCACACAGCAGAGGGGAACACAGAGTCACACAGCAGGGGGGAACACAGAGTCACACAGCAGGGGGGGGGAACACAGAGTCACACAGCAGGGGGGAACACAGAACCACACAGCAGAGGGGAACACAGAGTCACACAGCAGAGGGGGGAACACAGAACCACACAGCAGGGGGGAACACAGAGTCACACAGCAGGGGGGGGGAACACAGAGTCACACAGCAGGGGGGAACACAGAACCACACAGCAGAGGGGAACACAGAGTCACACAGCAGGGGGGAACACAGAGTCACACAGCAGGGGGGAACACAGAGTCACACAGCAGAGGAGAACACAGAACCACACAGCAGAACAGAGTAAAGCACCTCAGATCCTCTGAGCCTTCAAGGTCACCGTGACCAGCGTTATGTTACGTTGCTATGGCAACACCACAGTGGATGTTTTTTTTTGAAGGTCGCAAACTGTTTTCTAACAGCATTAGAAGGCCAGAGGTGGTTGGTTTTGCATCATAGTTCCGCTCTTGCTACCAGTACATGTTTAAGTAAGTAGCAGTAAGGCAATGTCTGTTTAGAAATTAGTTTTACAGGCATTCATCAAAAGGCACAGATTCCAGGAGCCATCTTATTGAAGGTGCATAAGGTAATCCCAGTAGATGATCAGCAAATTACCATTACGTTTTGGTTGAGGAGGTTTGGACCGTAGTGTCGTGGATGATCGGAATACACATTATAGTAGGAATATGCTTTAAAAAGCTGTACAGTGGCTTAGCAAATTTTTTTTGTAAAGATTTTATTTTATAAAGTACATAAAATATACACAAACAAACGACATCATAAAAACATCCCACCTGCCCAGACACACCCCCATCTCCAGCCTCAAACTGCACCATGTTTCTCTCCTTCGCCCTTTCAATTTTAAGATGATAAAGCATTTGACCATTCTATTGCGTTAACAGAGGATTGGCTGATTTCCAGTTAAGTGTACGTTTTTTAAAAGATGATTGACGAGAACAGTTTCGTCCAACCCATTGGGTATCTCACTGCACCCTCATATGCCATGTCTTGAAATATGCCGACAGACGGGTTTAAATGTACAGTCGTAGTCAAAAGTTGAGAATGACAGAAATATTAATTTTCACAAAGTCTGCTGCCTCAGTTTTTATGATGGCAATTTGCATATACTCCAGAATGTTATGAAGAGTGATCAGATGAATTGCAATTAATTGCAAAGTCCCTCTTTTCCATGAAAATGAACTTAATCCCCCCCAAAAAAATTCCACTGCATTTCAGCCCTGCCACAAAAGGACCAGCTGACATCATGTCAGTGATTATCTCGTTAACACAGGTGAGAGTGTTGACGAGGACAAGGCTGGAGATCACTCTGTCATGCTGATTGAGTTAGAATAACAGACTGGAAGCTTTAAAAGGAGGATGGTGCTTGAAATCATTGTTCTTCCTCTGTTAACCATGGTTACCTGCAAAGAAACACGTGCCGTCATCATTGCTTTGCACAAAAAAGGGCTTCACAGGCAAGGATATTGCTGCTAGTAAGATTGTACCTAAATCAACCATTTATCGGATCATCAAGAACTTCAAGGAGAGAGGTTCAATTGTTGTGAAGAAGGCTTCAGGGCGCCCAAGAAAGTCCAGCAAGCGCCAGGACCGTCTCCTAAAGTTGATTCAGCTGCGGGATCGGGGCACCACCAGTGCAGAGCTTGCTCAGGAATGGCAGCAGGCAGGTGTGAGCGCATATGCACGCACAGTGAGGCGAAGACTTTTGGAGGATGTCCTGGTATCAAGAAGGGCAGCGAGGAAGCCATTTCTCTCCAGGAAAAACATCAGGGACAGACTGATATTCTGCAAAAGGTACAGGGATTGGACTGCTGAGGGCTGGGGTAAAGTCATTTTCTCTGATGAATCCCCTTTCCGATTGTTTGGGGCATCCGGAAAAAAGCTTGTCCGGAGAAGACAAGGTGAGCGCTACCATCAGTCCTGTGTCATTCCAACAGTAAAGCATCCTGAGACCATTCATGTGTGGGGTTGCTTCTCAGCCAAGAACACAGCCGTAATTTTGCCTAAGAACACAGCCGTGAATAAAGAATGGTACCAACACATCCTCCGAGAGCAACTTCTCCCAACCATCCAAGAACAGTTTGGTGACAAACAATGCCTTTTCCAGCATGATGGAGCACCTTGCCATAAGGCAAAGTGATAACTAAGTGGCTCGGGGAACAAAACATCGACATTTTGGGTCCATGGCCAGGAAACTCCCCAGACCATAATCCCGTTGAGAACTTGTGGTCGGGGCGGGTGGACAAACAAAATGATGACAAACTCCAAGCATTGATTATGCAAGAATGGGCTGCCATCAGTCAGGATGTGGCCCAGAAGTTAATTGACAGCATGCCAGGGCGGATTGCAGAGGTCTTGAAAAAGAAGGGTCAACACTGCAAATATTGACTCTTTGCATAAACTTAATGTAATTGTCAATAAAAGCCTTTGACACTTGAATGCTTGTCATTATACTTCAGTATACCATAGTAACATCTGACAAAAATATCTAAAAACACTGAAGCAGCAAACTTTGTGAAGACTAATGCTTATGTCATTCTCAAAACTTTTGACCACGACTGTACATTTACGTTGCAGTACTTCTGACATCCATCTTTCCAACTCTGCCCATAACTTTTGGACTTCATAACGTTCCCAGAAGGCATGGATCATTAGTAGTTTTACACTTCAGACATGACTCTGCCGTTGTGCTGTAGAATCTGTGAATTTTGTCTCTTGCATAATCCATTCTGTACATACATTTTCGTTAACTTTAATCTCGTTAGTTATGTTCCAACATTCCCTCCAAGTCTTGGTTCCAATAATGTATTATTTTTTATAAGAGATTGTCAGTTGGATAGGCTCTCTGCAAGGTTTTGTATAGCTTACCTATGAACATCCTTTTCTGACTCAAATAGCATTCCATTAAGATTGCTCTGATCTCCAAAATACTTCAAATTGACATTTTGGGATATAAAACTTTTAAGTTGCATGTATTTGAAAATATGTACATTGGTCAATCCAAAATTGGAAATGTATTTCCTGTTACCAAGTCATTTACGGTTTCTGTGCCTTTAGTTTTCCATGAGGACCAATTTCTCAGTGAGTTCTGAAAAGCTATCCAAGGATTATTCCATAGGGTTGTGTTTCTAGGGAGTGAATTTGGTTCTTGTAAAATACGTTCCATTTTCTTCCATGTTGTTATAGTGTTCTTAACTATGAAGTTGTTAATGTTCTTAGCTTTATCCTTTGAAAATAGACACATAAAAAGATTCTGGGGATGAGCATGTGCATCTTCAATATGTACCCATCTGATCAGTCCCTACACCCAAACGAGGGCACTGCGTTCATCCACCTCTGGCCTGCTGGCTACCCTACCTCTGCGGAAGCACAGTTCCCGCTCAGCCCAGTCAAAACTGTTCGCTGCTCTGGCACCCCAATGGTGGAACAAGCTCCCTCACAACGCCAGGACGGCGGAGTCACTCACCACCTTCCGGAGACACTTGAAACCCCACCTCTGTAAGGAATACCTGGGATAGGATAAAGTAATCCTTCTACCCCCCCCCCCCCCTTACCCCACCCCACCAAAAAAAACAAAAGAAAACATATTGTAAAGTGGTTAACCCACTGGCTATAGGGTGAATGCACCAATGTGTAAGTCGCTCTGGATAAGAGCGTCTGCTAAATGACTTAAATGTAAATGTAATTGTTCCTCTTTAGTGTATTTAACTACGTCTCTAGTAAAAGCCTTGGGTAGCGGGTTGATACAACTCCAAGTCTGGAAGGTTAAAACCACCCTCAGACTCAGGAAGATGTAAAACTTTCCTTTTTATTCTATGAGTTTTATTTGGCCATATAAAGTCTGTTATGACTGAGTATACTTCTTTAAAGAAAGTATTCGGTGGGGTAAATGGTATTACAGAGAATAAGTATATAAACTTTGGGAGCCATGCCATTCTGAAGAGGTTTTTTCTACCTGTTAGATTTAAGGGAAGATCCATTTAATTAGGTCTGCTTTCATATTCTTGAATAATGGGATAAAGTATATATATATATATATATATTTGTTGTTTGTTGTCACTGAAGTATCCTAAATATTACTTTTTTTGTCCAATTAAAGGATTGCTGTAGATCATTAGTTATTATTTTTCCCATTATTTCGTTTTTTTTTTAAATGTAGAATTGTGTTTTTCATATGAACATTTGACCTAGCAGAAGTATTGTGTTGTTAATCGATGGACTATGGACATTGAGGTCACCTAAGATGATAAGCTGAGGGTTAATATGTAGTCTGATGGAGTGATGGGAAAGCCAGCCTTGAAGCTGTAGCCAAGAACTTTGCTCACTGTCAGACAGTACCAATACAGAAGCATTATGTCCTCCTCTTCTTGATGATAGAATCTGCATTTAGAGTCTTGCTCAATACCCCAACTACAAAGCATTTTCTTTGTTGACAGAATTGTATAGAATATCTGTAACTGAAAGGCTTGAGTATGTATCTAGTGATGTTTTGGTCTTGGCCATAGTGGAGTTTGGAGTGTGACTGTTTGAGGTTGTGGACAGTCAATTGGTGGCTGACTAAATACCATTTTTCCCCACTGTATGTATCTAGTGATGTTTTGTATGTGAGATTGAAGTCCACGTTTAATTTTCTATTCCGAGAGTATTCAGAAAATATTTTTTAGCAAGAGGGGTATTGAGTTTTCAATATTGGTCAGGTATATCAGGAGATCATCTGCAAATACATTTATTTTATATTCATGTTTACCAATACCTGTTACGTTTGGGTCCTGTATCATTATTTCTGCAAGCGGTTCAATTGCCAGTACAAACAGGAGAGGGGAGAGAGGACATCCCTGTCTTGTGCCCCTTTCTAAAGTTATTTCATCAGATATATTATTTGTATACATTTTTGCTTTAGGACATTTATATCATATTATTACATTTATTATTTCAGCTGGAAAGTTGAAAGCTTCTAAAGTTAATAGAAAAGGCCATTAAAGACGGTCGAAAGCCTTTTTGGCATCGACAGCCATTATTGATAAATCTATAGTGAACAAAAATATAAATGCAACATGTAAAGTGTTGGTCCCATGTTTCATGAGCTGAAATAAAATATGAGAAATGTTCCATACGCACAAAAAGCTTATTTCTCAAATTTTGTGCACAAATTTGTTTAAATCCCTGTTAGTGAGCATTTCTCCTTTGCCAAGATAATCCATCCACCTGACAGGTATGGCATATCAAGAAGCTGATTAAACAGCATGATCATTACACAGGTGCACCTTGTGCTGGGGACAATAAAAGGCCCCTCTAAAATGTGCAGTTTTGTCACACAACACAATGCCACAGATGGCTCAAGTTGAGGGAGCGTGCAATTGGCATGCTGACTGCAGGAATGTCCACCAGAGCTGTTACCATAAGCTGCCTCCAACGTCGTTTTAGAGAATTTGGCAGTCCGTCTGTATCTTTGTCTTTGAAAACTATAACTGCTTTGGCGTGTATTCATTTTGTGGGCTGTGAGGTGTTTACCAGTTTTATATGCTTCATTTGATTTTAACCTATAGTTGTTGGCTCTCTTCAAAAGTAAAAGATCATATTCTTGCTGAAGTTCAGATGTTTATTTTATTGAATATTAAAACATACAATCTACCTGCAGTGAAGCTGATCAACATTTCCATTACATTCAGTCATCTAGCAGACACTCCCATCCAGAGCGACCCACAGGAGTAAACAGGGTCAAGCACCCTGCCCCGGGGAACGTCGAACAGATCTCTAACCAAGTCAAATTTGGTGGCCGATAGGCCCAAGCTCCCAACAGCCAGGCCACCAACCATCCAAGACTCTCCAACAGTTCCCGAGAGCTGCACCTCAACCATCAGAGATCCCCCCTGGGGAAAAAGCCTCTCCCTCCACTCCCCACCATCCCCCAACAACCAACAAAATGAACAAAAAGAAAAACTATGCAAAACACAGCAAGACATCAAGGACAACACAAATCTAAACAGCAAGACATCAAGGACAACACTAATCTAAACAGCAAGACATCAAGGACAACACAAATCGAAACAGCAAGACATCAAGGACAACACGAATCTAAACAGCAAGACATCAAGGACAACACAAGTCTAAACAGCAAGACATCAAGGACAACACAAATCTAAACAGTAAGACATCAAGAACAAATCTAAACAACAAGACAATATGTTTTTTCTTCTACTTTACCTTGTAAAGCTTTTTCTAAGATAGAAATGAAAGAAAAATAAATCACTAGCTCAGATTTAACGAGTATGAAATTGTCATTCCCCTAATGTACGCCTTAAAGGCATCCCATATTACAGCATACCAAGGCGTATCTTTAACCTCTCTGTCTACATAATGGTAAAGATCTTTATTATTTCACTGATATATTTAATACATTTCGGGTATGAAGATGCGCTCTGTTCATTCTCCAGATTCTGCCTCTAGGTGTATTTTCTATTGGTGTAATTAAGCACGATACTGGAGAATGAAACCCAGTAAATTGTTGGAGTGCTTTAAAAAAAATAAAAAGTCAATTCTTTAATAGCTTTTTAGTTTTTTTTGTAGTTGGGAATAGAACATCTCCAGGTATCCTGTAGATTATTTGTAGAAATGAAAATGTTCAGCCTCTTTGGATATGCCTTGAATCTGCCTTTTTTTATTGCTACGTCTGTCAATCTCATCTGATGTATGATTTAACTCCTGCCTGGGTTTGATCTAATATTGCTTGAATTCTAGCTAGAAACACCAGATTTGCCCCAGGTGTGACATACAATGAAATCAATGTGTATTCTTCACCG
This sequence comes from Coregonus sp. 'balchen', assembly GCA_902810595.1. Lineage (NCBI taxonomy): Eukaryota > Metazoa > Chordata > Actinopteri > Salmoniformes > Salmonidae > Coregonus > Coregonus sp. 'balchen'. The sequence continues at coordinate 26,689,044 of LR778256.1, forward strand.
CGTACGGTACAATTCAATATTAGAAAGCGTCCTCGGTCCGTGTGCTGGGATAAGGGAACAAGGGTGTATTCTTATTTATCAGGATGCCTGCACCTCTGCTGTTACTACAGTAGGTGGCAGCATAGGCCTGTCCAACCCAGCTGCCTCTTTAAATATTACATTTCTCATTTCTATATGCCCCCCCCCTCCCTCCCTCCCCAGAACCATATGCTCCTCCCCCTCCCTCCCAGAACCATATGCTCCTCCCCCCTCCCTCCCCAGAACCATATGCTCCTCCCCCACTCCCTCCCTCCCCAGAACCATATGCTCCTCCCCCACTCCCTCCCTCCCAGAACCATATGCTTCTCCCCCCCTCCCTCCCCAGAACCATATGCTCCTCCCCCCCTCCCTCCCCAGAACCATATGCTCCTCCCCCCCTCCCTCCCCAGAACCATATGCTCCTCCCCCCACTCCCTCCCTCCCCAGAACCATATGCTCCTCCCCACTCCCTCCCTCCCAGAACCATATGCTTCTCCCCCCCTCCCTCCCCAGAACCATATGCTCCTCCCCCCCTCCCTCCCCAGAACCATATGCTCCTCCCCCCTCCCTCCCCAGAACCATATGCTCCTCCCCCTCCTCCCTCCCCAGAACCATATGCTCCTCCCCCCCCTCCCCAGGACCATATGCACCTCCCCCCCTCCCCAGAACCATATGAACAGAGCAGACATTTGACAGAACACACAAGAAACTAAGAAAAGTTCTACTTTGTACTTTGAGGCGCTATGCTTTGTTCTGACTGTGAAGCTCCATCTCCTCTCCTCATGTAGCAACAACCTGGATGATGCATTGGAGAGAAAAAAAAAGGTTGATTCTGGGAGCCATCTTGTTTCAGGAGACAAAGGTGATTGGACTCTCTTCAAACAGGTCCTCCCAGTAAACAATCACAGTATATCACAGCGTTCCGGTTCTGTTGGGTTGAGTAGCGTGGTGTTCCTGTTCTGTTGGGTTGAGTAGCGTGGCGTTCCTGTTCTGTTGGGTTGAGTAGCGTGGTGTTCCTGTTCTGTTGGGTTGAGTAGCGTGGCGTTCCTGTTCTGTTGGGTTGAGTAGCGTGGCGTTCCTGTTCTGTTGGGTTGAGTAGCGTGGTGTTCTTGTCTGTTGGGTTGAGTACGTGGTTGTTCCTGTTCTGTTGGGTTGAGTAGCGTGGTGTTCCTGTTCTGTTGGGTTTGAGTAGCGTGGCGTTCTGTTCTGTTGGGTTGAGTAGCGTGGTGTTCCTGTTCTGTTGGGTTGAGTAGCGTGTCGTTCCTGTTCTGTTGGGTTGAGTAGCGTGGTGTTCCTGTTCTGTTGGGTTTGAGTAGCGTGGTGTTTCCTGTTCTGTTGGGTTGAGTAGCGTGGTGTTCCTGTTCTGTTGTGGGTTGAGAGTAAGCGTGTGTTGTGTTCCTGTTCTGTGGGTTGAGTAGCGTGGTGTTCCTGTTCGTGTGGGTTGAGTAGCGTGGCGTTCCTGTTCTGTTGGGTTGAGTAGCGTGGTGTTCCTGTTCTGTTGGGTTGAGTAGCGTGGTGTTCCTGTTCTGTTGGGTTGAGTAGCGTGGTGTTCCTGTTCTGTTGGGTTGAGTAGCGTGGTGTTCCTGTTCTGTTGGGTTGAGTAGCGTGGTGTTCCTGTTCTGTTGGGTTGAGTAGCGTGGCGTTCCTGTTCTGTTGGGTTGAGTAGCGTGGTGTTCCTGTTCTGTTGGGTTGAGTAGCGTGTCGTTCCTGTTCTGTTGGGTTGAGTAGCGTGGTGTTCCTGTTCTGTTGGGTTGAGTAGCGTGGTGTTCCTGTTCTGTTGGGTTGAGTAGCGTGGTGTTCCTGTTCTGTTGGGTTGAGTAGCGTGGTGTTCCTGTTCTGTTGGGTTGAGTAGCGTGGTGTTCCTGTTCTGTTGGGTTGAGTAGCGTGGTGTTCCGGTTCTGTTGGGTTGAGTAGCGTGTCGTTGTGTACGATCAGAGTAGGACTGAAGACGTTGTGAGGTGGTGCGGCCCGTGCAGTCAGGTTGTTACCGCTACGGGGCAGAAGACGGTATACGGCGACGAGTCCACGGTGTGCTGTGCAGTGGCGCGCGTCCTCACGGTGGTGTGCTGTGCTGGCGATCAGGGCATTACCCGTGGGCAGCGGGAGCTGAAGACTGTATGGTAATGTTCTATAAGGATCTCGGTGAAGATGTTGAGCGGCGTCAGAGCTGTCAGAGAGACAGAGCCCTGAGAAGGCCAGGACAGATTGACACCAAACACACAGGCCAGGTTGGAGGGAGACATCTTGTTGACGATACTGTGCTGAGAGACCTGGAGGAGGAGGAGGGAGGGAAAGAGGGAGGAGAGAGGAGAGAGGAGAGAGTCTTTACACTTGATCATGACTAAATAGAGTCCATGCCATTCAACCTGTCAGAAAGAGCCCAAAGTAAGATCATGACTCAACAGACTGAATGCCATTCAACCTGTCAGAAAGAGCCCAAAGTAAGATCATGACTCAACAGACTGAATGCCATTCAACCTGTCAGAAAGAGCCCAAAGTAAGATCATGACTCAACAGACTGAATGCCATTCAACCTGTCAGAAAGAGCCCAAAGTAAGATCATGACTCAACAGACTGAATGCCATTCAACCTAGCCCACATATAAAAAGGCAACATCCTAATGATCTGTATCATAACAGGTGGTTTTACATGACAACAGAAGACCTGTTCATCCAGGAATGTGTTTTACACACTACATGGCGGAACATTTGATCAACAGTATGGAGCAGGTAGAGTGGAGTAGTGAGGTGCTGCAGATAGCCAGGTGTAGAGTCAGGTAGAGTGGAGTAGTGAGGTGCTGCAGATAGCCAGGTGTAGAGTCAGGTAGAGTGGAGTAGTGAGGTGCTGCAGATAGCCAGGTGTAGAGTCAGGTAGAGTGGAGTAGTGAGGTGCTGCAGATAGCCAGGTGTAGAGTCAGGTAGAGTGGAGTAGTGAGGTGCTGCAGATAGCCAGGTGTAGAGTCAGGTAGAGTGGAGTAGTGAGGTGCTGCAGATAGCCAGGTGTAGAGTCAGGTAGAGTGGAGTAGTGAGGTGCTGCAGATAGCCAGGTGTAGAGTCAGGTAGAGTGGAGTAGTGAGGTGCTGCAGATAGCCAGGTGTAGAGTCAGGTAGAGTGGAGTAGTGAGGTGCTGCAGATAGCCAGGTGTAGTGTCTCTCCTCCAGTCTGTCTGTCTCCTGTATAGAAGGTCTCTGGTAGAGTAGTGAGGTGCTGTCTCCTCCGGTCAGCCCGGTCCGACAACCAGTCTAACAGCACCCAGCAGAGATCTGACTAGATTATACAGTCTAATACAGTCTCACCATATTAACCTCCACTGGGGGTTACAGACAAGCAGCATTATATTAACATCACCATGCTAAATAAAGGGAATGGGAAGTGAATGTGAAGTCTCAGAGCGTGAAGATCAGCATTAGTCTCCTGGAGAACGTTATACATAGCCCGGTTAAACCAGACACCGGTGACAGCAGCATCCAGGCTATGCTATAGAACCCAGAGGCATTATGGGAAGTGAATGTGAAGTCTCAGAGCGTGAAGATCAGCATTAGTCTGCTGGAGAACGTTATACATAGCCCGGTTAAACCAGACACCGGTGACAGCAGCTTCCAGGCTATGCTATAGAACCCAGAGGCATTATGGGAAGTGAATGTGAAGTCTCAGAGCGTGAAGATCAGCATTAGTCTGCTGGAGAACGTTATACATAGCCCGGTTAAACCAGACACCGGTGACAGCAGCTTCCAGGCTATGCTATAGAACCCAGAGGCATTATGGGAAGTGAATGTGAAGTCTCAGAGCGTGAAGATCAGCATTAGTCTGCTGGAGAACGTTATACATAGCCCAGTTAAACCAGACACCGGTGACAGCAGCATCCAGGCTACGCTATAGAACCCAGAGGCATTATGGGAAGTGAATGTGAAGTCTCAGAGCGTGAAGATCAGCATTAGTCTGCTGGAGAACGTTATACATAGCCCGGTTAAACCAGACACCGGTGACAGCAGCATCCAGGCTATGCTATAGAACCCAGAGGCATTATGGGAAGTGAATGTGAAGTCTCAGAGCGTGAAGATCAGCATTAGTCTGCTGGAGAACGTTATACATAGCCCGGTTAAACCAGACACCGGTGACAGCAGCATCCAGGCTATGCTATAGAACCCAGAGGCATTATGGGAAGTGAATGTGAAGTCTCAGAGCGTGAAGATCAGCATTAGTCTGCTGGAGAACGTTATACATAGCCCGGTTAAACCAGACACCAGCATCCAGGCTATTTATTTATTTCACCTTTATTTCACCAGGTAAGCCAGTTGAGAACAAGTTCTCATTTACAACAGAGGCATTATTAAACGATGGAATCGGTTTTAATTGGCGTAGAGATGACGGTGATCTCCTACTGTACACGGTCATCACGTTATTAGTGAAGTCAGCCATATGGAAACGGTTGATTCGTCTAGGGATAGGCGTACTAACGTCAACATCATCTAGAAAGGCAGCATTATGTAGTGAACTAATCTAACTTGGAATATGATGAGTCCTTACGATCTGGATCAGAGCAAGACCTCATCCCAAAATGGCACCCTATTCCCTATGGGCCCTGGTCTAAAGTAGTGCACTACATAGGGAGCCATTCTCTGGTCTAAAGTAGTGCACTATATAGGGAATAGGGTGCCATTCTCTGGTCTAAAGTAGTGCACTATATAGGGAATAGGGTGCCATTCTCTGGTCTAAAGTAGTGCACTATATAGGGAATAGGGTGCCATTCTCTGGTCTAAAGTAGTGCACTATATAGGGAATAGGGTGCCATTCTCTGGTCTAAAGTAGTGCACTATATAGGGAATAGGGTGCCATTCACTGGTCTAAAGTAGTGCACTATATAGGGAATAGGGTGCCATTCTCTGGTCTAAAGTAGTGCACTATATAGGGAATAGGGTACCATTCTCTGGTCTAAAGTAGTGCACTATATATGGAATAGGGTGCCATTCTCTGGTCTAAAGTAGTGCACTATATAGGGAATAGGGTGCCATTCTCTGGTCTAAAGTAGTGCACTACATAGGGAGCCATTCTCTGGTCTAAAGTAGTGCACTATATAGGGAATAGGGTGCCATTCTCTGGTCTAAAGTAGTGCACTATATAGGGAATAGGGTGCCATTCTCTGGTCTAAAGTAGTGCACTATATAGGGAATAGGGTGCCATTCACTGGTCTAAAGTAGTGCACTATATAGGGAATAGGGTGCCATTCTCTGGTCTAAAGTAGTGCACTATATAGGGAATAGGGTGCCATTCTCTGGTCTAAAGTAGTGCACTATATAGGGAATAGGGTGCCATTCACTGGTCTAAAGTAGTGCACTATATAGGGAATAGGGTGCCATTCTCTGGTCTAAAGTAGTGCACTATATAGGGAATAGGGTGCCATTCTCTGGTCTAAAGTAGTGCACTATATAGGGAATAGGGTGCCATTCTCTGGTCTAAAGTAGTGCACTATATAGGGAATAGGGTGCCATTCTCTGGTCTAAAGTAGTGCACTATATAGGGAATAGGGTGCCATTCTCTGGTCTAAAGTAGTGCACTATATAATAATATAATAATATTAATATATAGTGTACTATATATAGGGAATAGGGTTCCATTCTCTGGTCTAAAGTATGCACTATATAGGGAATAGGGTGCCATTCTCTGGTCTAAAGTAGTGCACTACATAGGGAATAGGGTGCCATTCTCTGGTCTAAAGTAGTGCACTATATAGGGGATAGGGTACCATTCTCTGGTCTAAAGTAGTGCACTATATAGGGAATAGGGTGCCATTCTCTGGTTTAAAGTAGTGCACTATATAGGGAATAGGGTGCCATTCTCTGGTCTAAAGTAGTGCACTATATAGGGAATAGGGTGCCATTCTCTGGTCTAAAGTAGTGCACTATATAGGGGATAGGGTGCCATTAGGGACACATCCCCAGTCTTCCTGTCTGAGGCCTTGTGGGTTAGTTCTGGCTATGGTTAGTTAGTTAAGGTCAGTGTGCATGTGAATGTAGAGGGGGTTTCTACAATTGAAACCTAAGCATTTCACATGGGACAAAGGGGAAGTGGGTTTGATGTTTCTCAACAGTGGCATATTATTGTAGTGGTCTGTTTCTGTTGGTCAGTCCTTTTCTAAAATGTCTACACGGCATTCATATACAGTGAGGGGAAAAAAGTATTTGATCCCCTGCTGATTTTGTACGTCTGCCCACTGACAAAGAAATGATCAGTCTATAATTTTAATGGTAGGTTTATTTGAGCAGTGAGAGACAGAATAACAACAACAAAAATCCAGAAAAACGCATGTCAAAAATGTTATAAATTGATTAGCATTTTAATGAGGGAAATAAGTATTTGACCCCCTGTCAATCAGAAAGATTTCTGGCTCCCAGGTGTCTTTTATACAGGTAACGAGCTGAGATTAGGAGCACACTCTTAAAGGGAGTGCTCCTAATCTCAGTTTGTTACCTGTATAAAAGACATCTGTCCACAGAAGCAATCAATCAATCAGATTCCAAACTCTCCACCATGGCCAAGACCAAAGAGCTCTCCAAGGATGTCAGGGACAAGATTGTAGACCTACACAAGGCTGGAATGGGCTACAAGACCCATTGGTGTGTGGTGCGTGGTGCTGTGCGGTGCTGTGCGGTGGGGTGCTGTGCGGTGCTGTGCGGTGCTGTGCGGTGCTGTGCGGTGGTGTGTCATGTTGTGTTGTGTGTTCTTACTATGTTCAGGAAACAGAGCAGGTACTTCAACACCATGTAGTTGTGTTCTGGTAGATTCTCTAGGATGTGTTTACATGCTGTCACTCGGAGACTGCTCTCCACTCCTGGAACAGAAAGCAGCACGTTGACGTTCTCTTATAGTTATAGACTGGGTCACCTGACCCGATTCAGGACCACAGTAGGGCCGTTGAATGTTTATATTGATGCAGGATCCTACTTCACAGTAGGGCCGGAGGCAGCAAAGCATCCCCAAACCATCACACCGCCACCACCATGCTTCACTTCATACCAACGGTCAAGCGCGGCGGCGGTAGTGTGACGGTTCGGGGATGCTTTGCTGCATTTTTTACCGGACCCGTCTCCTACGTGCCACAACACCGCGGCGCGTTAGCCTGCTGAGCTAAAGCCTCGGCGTGCGCATGTACTTACGGACTATGTCCTGTATCTGGTGGTAGAGGGGGAAGGTGAGCAGGGGCTCAGGGAGCTCTCTGAGGAAGGTCTTCAGGATGACAGCAGGAACATGGACGTCCCCATACTGCTGGAACATCACTGGCTTCCCTGAGGAGAAGAGAGCAGGACAAGAAAGTTATAGTCTATACAGAGGAGACCTTCTACAGACTGACTGAGCAGCTAAAACCTGGACAACACATACAGAGACCTTCTACAGACTGACTGAGCTGCTAAAACCTGGACAACACATACAGAGACCTTCTACAGACTGACTGAGCAGCGAAAACCTGGACAACACATACAGAGACCTTCTACAGACTGACTGAGCAGCTAAAACCTGGACAACACATACAGAGACCTTCTACAGACTGACTGAGCAGCTAAAACCTGGACAACACATACAGAGACCTTCTACAGACTGACTGAGCAGCGAAAACCTGGACAACACATACAGAGACCTTCTACAGACTGACTGAGCTGCTAAAACCTGGACAACACATACAGAGACCTTCTACAGACTGACTGAGCAGCTAAAACCTGGACAACACATACAGAGACCTTCTACAATACTGAACACACAGGATGTCTGTCTATCTGAGTCCAGAGTAAAACGCTTCCATGGACAACCCTGACGCAAATGCTACATTCAAAGTATTGAAATTGAATCATTGATTGTTATAATTCTTATGTTTTCTACAAATTAGCCGATACAAATCTTTCTCTGGCAAAACACATGTACTGGATCTAGCATATGATTGATTATTTAGGTTGATTGATTATACATGTTCTCAGAAAGTAAGTGGTTTGACTAATGGAAACTTGGCCTGCTGCAGTCAGAAGTCGGGGTGACATGGGGCTGTGGTGCGATGGCATCTGAGGCAGAGGAGATGGAGGTTGATCTGGATTATTATTGATCTCTGCTTCCTGGTAGTGAGAGATAAAAGCCCTGCCTCTGGCCCTGGGAGACCCCGCTCCGCCCTGCCTCTGGCCCTGGGAGACCCCGCTCGGCCCTGCCTCTGGCCCTGGGAGACCCCGCTCCGCCCTGCCCCTGCCCCTGGGAGACCCCGCTCGGCCCTGCCCCTGCCCCTGGGAGACCCCGCTCGGCCCTGCCCCTGGGAGACCCCGCTCAGCACTGCCGCGGCTCAGAGATCTAGCTTCTCCCCCTGGTTAAAGAGCTTATAAAGGTTATTATGGATGTTATAGAGGTTCCATCTCACCCTGGTTAAAGAGGTTATAAAGGTTATTATGGATGTTATAGAGGTTCCATCTCCCCCTGGTTATAGAGGTTATAAAGGTTATTATGGATGTTATAGAGGTTCCATCTCCCCCTGGTTATAGAGGTTATAAAGGTTATTATGGATGTTATAGAGGTTCCATCTCACCCTGGTTGTAGAGGTTATAAAGGTTATTATGGATGTTATAGAGGTTCCATCTCCCCCTGGTTATAGAGGTTATAAAGGTTATTATGGATGTTATAGAGGTTCCATCTCACCCTGGTTGTAGAGGTTATAAAGGTTATTATGGATGTTATAGAGGTTCCATCTCACCCTGGTTAAAGAGCTTATAAAGGTTATTATGGATGTTATAGAGGTTCCATCTCACCCTGGTTATAGAGGTTATAAAGGTTATTATGGATGTTATAGAGGTTCCATCTCACCCTGGTTAAAGAGGTTATAAAGGTTAATATGGATGTTATAGAGGTTCCATCTCACCCTGGTTAAAGAGGTTATAAAGGTTATTATGGATGTTATAGAGGTTCCATCTCACCCTGGTTATAGAGCTTCTGGACGTCCTTGATGAGCTGAACACGAGCTGACCTCCTGAAGATACCTTCTGTCTGGAGACCTGAGGAGAGGGCGGGAGGGACTAACAGGCTTAAACTACTATTACTGTAGAGGTCTTCTTGTCCCTGATAGATCCAAGCTTCTACCTTCTGTCTGGAGGCCTGAGGAGAGGGAGGGAGGGACTAACAGGCTTAAACTACTATTACTGTAGAGGTCTTCTTGTCCCTGATAGATCCAAGCTTCTACCTTCTGTCTGGAGGCCTGAGGAGAGGGAGGGAGGGACTAACAGGCTTAAACTACTATTACTGTAGAGGTCTTCTTGTCCCTGATAGATCCAAGCTTCTACCTTCTGTCTGGAGACCTGAGGAGAGGGAGGGAGGGACTAACAGGCTTAAACTACTATTACTGTAGAGGTCTTCTTGTCCCTGATAGATCCAAGCTTCTACCTTCTTACCATTGTCTTTGAGATAAGACACAGTCTGGGACATCACAGGAGGAATCATCACACCCTGGTTCTTCTCACGAATACTGGAAACAGAACACTTCAAATTCAGTATGCGTGCATTATGGTAAATCATATTAGTTGGCATAAACATTGGACAAAATAAAAATCCTCACTATTGCAGGCTGACTCCAAACTGCTGAGTGGGTAGAGGAGGTCTGGGGGGAGGAGTCTTAGATGAGGGGTGCGGACCTCCCTTCTGGGCCACCTGCAGCCTCTCATCATGGCTGGAGTAAATACATAGACATATATGTTACATACATGACTACAGTACAGTACCTCCATGGTTACATACATGACTACAGTCCCTCCGTGGTTACATACATGACTACAGTCCCTCCGTGGTTGGTTACATACATGACTACAGTCCCTCTGGTTGGTTGGATACATGACTACAGTCCCTCCGTGGTTGGTTGGATACATGACTACAGTCCCTCTGGTTGGTTGGATACATGACTACAGTCCCTCCGTGGTTGGTTGGATACATGACTACAGTCCCTCTGGTTGGTTGGATACATGACTACAGTCCCTCCGTGGTTGGTTGGATACATGACTACAGTCCCTCTGGTTGGTTGGATACATGACTACAGTACCTCCGTGGTTGGTTGGATACATGACTACAGTCCCTCTGGTTGGTTGGATACATGACTACAGTCCCTCTGGTTGGTTGGATACATGACTACAGTCCCTCTGGTTGGTTGGATACATGACTACAGTTCCTCTGGTTGGTTGGATACATGACTACAGTACCTCCGTGGTTGGTTGGATACATGACTACAGTCCCTCCGTGGTTGGTTGGATACATGACTACAGTCCCTCTGGTTGGTTGGATACATGACTACAGTACCTCTGGTTGGTTGGATACATGACTACAGTCCCTCTGGTTGGTTGGATACATGACTACAGTACCTCTGGTTGGTTGGATACATGACTACAGTCCCTCTGGTTGGTTGGATACATGACTACAGTACCTCTGGTTGGTTGGATACATGACTACAGTCCCTCTGGTTGGTTGGATACATGACTACAGTACCTCCGTGGTTGGTTGGATACATGACTACAGTCCCTCCGTGGTTGGTTGGATACATGACTACAGTCCCTCTGGTTGGTTGGATACATGACTACAGTACCTCTGGTTGGTTGGATACATGACTACAGTCCCTCTGGTTGGTTGGATACATGAATACAGTGCCTCCGTGGTTGGTTGGATACATGACTACAGTTTCTCTGGTTGGTTGGATACATGACTACAGTACCTCCGTGGTTGGTTGGATACATGACTACAGTCCCTCTGGTTGGTTGGATACATGACTACAGTCCCTCCGGTTGGTTGGATACATCAATACAAACATTGCCCAGTCCTCAATGTTAAGTCAGAGCCATCATATCATGATATCAGATACTACTGATATTTTGTAGCGTTCAAATCTGAAATGTGCAGTGAACCTAAAAAGGTTAGGGTTAAGGTCAGGGGTCAGGGTAAGGTAGTGGTATAGAGGTGTAACCTACCTGAGGACATCAGGTGGGATGAGAAGCTGATCACAGGTCAGGTGGTCTCTGAGCTCTGCCAGGTAGTTAGGGTTAAGGTCAGGGGTCAGGGTAAGGTAGTGGTATAGAGGTGTAACCTACCTGAGGACATCAGGTGGGATGAGAAGCTGATCACAGGTCAGGTGGTCTCTGAGCTCTGCCAGGTAGTTAGGGTTAAGGTCAGGGGTCAGGGTAAGGTAGTGGTATAGAGGTGTAACCTACCTGAGGACATCAGGTGGGATGATAAGCTGATCACAGTTCAGGTGGTCTCTGAGCTCTGCCAGGTAGTTAGGGTTAAGGTCAGGGGTCAGGGTAAGGTAGTGGTATAGAGGTGTAACCTACCTGAGGACATCAGGTGGGATGAGAAGCTGATCACAGTTCAGGTGGTCTCTGAGCTCTGCCAGGTAGTTAGGGTTAAGGTCAGGGGTCAGGGTAAGGTAGTGGTATAGAGGTGTAACCTACCTGAGGACATCAGGTGGGATGAGAAGCTGATCACAGTTCAGGTGGTCTCTGAGCTCTGCCAGGTAGTTAGGGTTAAGGTCAGGGGTCAGGGTAAGGTAGTGGTATAGAGGTGTAACCTACCTGAGGACATCAGGTGGGATGAGAAGCTGATCACAGTTCAGGTGGTCTCTGAGCTCTGCCAGGTAGTTCACATAGATCAGCTTCTTACCAAACTTGTGACTAAACAGGAAGAACAGTGTTAGAAAGGGGTCAGTCATTATTGCCAAATGTCTTTCATGGCCATCAATACTGTTATGGAGACAGACTTAAAATGTACAGTACAGGCCTGAATGGCATCTTTACTGTGGAAAGATGACTGGGGACCATACCTGATGAGTGGTTGGAATATACTGTATTCTAGATCTTTACTGTAGAAAGATGACTGGGGAGCATACCTGATGAGTGGTTGGAATATACTGTATTCTAGATCTTTACTGTAGAAAGATGACTGGGGAGCATACCTGATGAGTGGTTGGAATATACTGTATTCTAGATCTTTACTGTAGAAAGATGACTGGGGAGCATACCTGATGAGTGGTTGGAATATACTGTATTCTAGATCTTTACTGTAGAAAGATGACTGGGGACCATACCTGATGAGTGGTTGGAATATACTGTATTCTAGATCTTTACTGTAGAAAGATGACTGGGGAGCATACCTGATGAGTGGTTGGAATATACTGTATTCTAGATCTTTACTGTAGAAAGATGACTGGGGAGCATACCTGATGAGTGGTTGGAATATACTGTATTCTAGATCTTTACTGTAGAAAGATGACTGGGGAGCATACCTGATGAGTGGTTGGAATATACTGTATTCTAGATCTTTACTGTAGAAAGATGACTGGGGAGCATACCTGATGAGTGGTTGGAATATACTGTATTCTAGATCTTTACTGTAGAAAAGATGACTGGGGACCATACCTGATGAGTGGTTGGAATATACTGTATTCTAGATCTTTACTGTAGAAAGATGACTGGGGAGCATACCTGATGAGTGGTTGGAATATACTGTATTCTAGATCTTTACTGTAGAATGATGACTGGGGAGCATACCTGATGAGTGGTTGGAATATATTCCAGATTATTCTGATAAAATTAGTAGGATGGACGACATAGAGGGCTTTCAGGTTCTTCTTGTACCTGTCAGGAAATACATTGACACACACACACACACACACACACTGTAAACATCATTCTGGAAAAACTGGTTCATCGCGTTGTATTTTGATCGAGAGAGGGCTTGAAGAGTCGTAGGTTAGGAGGTCAGGGTGACTTACTTCCTGTCAAACTCTCTGTATGCGTCTCGTAGCCAGCGTAGTGAGGGCTTGTTGCTGCTGCGGAGACCATGATGGAAATACACTACTGTATAATCGCTCTCTACATACTGGTCCAGAGAGTACTTCAGATACCTGCAGCCAAGGGGGAGGAGAGAGCAGAGCACTCAGGTAATACTGGTCCAGAGAGTACTTCAGATACCTGCAGCCAAGGGGGAGGAGAAAGCGAGCACTCCGTTTAATACTGGTCCAGAGAGTACTTCAATACCTGCAGCCAAGGGGAGGAGAGAGCAGAGCACTCAGGTAATACTGGTCCAGAGAGTACTTCAGATACCTGCAGCCCAAGGGGAGGAGAGAGCAGAGCACTCAGGTAATACTGGTCCAGAGAGTACTTCAGATACCTGCAGCCAAGGGGGAGGAGAGAGCAGAGCACTCAGGTAATACTGGTCCAGAGAGTACTTCAGATACCTGCAGCCAAGGGGGAGGAGAGAGCAGAGCACTCAGGTAATACTGGTCCAGAGAGTACTTCAGATACCTGCAGCCAGGGGAGGAGAGAGCAGCACTCAGGTAATACTGGTCCAGAGAGTACTTCAGATACCTGCAGCCAAGGGGGAGGAGAGAGCAGAGCACTCAGGTAATACTGGTCCAGAGAGTACTTCAGATACCTGCAGCCAAGGGGGAGGAGAGAGCAGAGCACTCAGGTAACTGCCAAAAAAATTTATGGAAACACTTGAGTCAATGAGGGATAACAAAGTATATCGAAAGCAGGTCGCTTCCACACAGGTGTGATTTCCTGAGTTCATTAAGCAATTAACATCCCATCATGCTTAGGGTCATGTATAAAAATGCAGGGCAGGCCATTATTTTTGGGTACCCCGGGTAGGCCCCCATCCACCAGGTAGGAGCGGTCACAATGGTTTGATGAGCATGAATACGATGTAAACCTTATGCCGTGGCCGTCTCAGTCACCACATCTCAACTGAACACTTATGGGAGATTCTGGAGCGCCGCCAAATTGATTACATTTAAATTGTGTCACTGGCTTACACACAACACACAATACCCCATAATGTCAAAGTGGAATTATGTTTTTAGAATGTTTTACAAATGAATTAAAAGATGAAAAGCTGAAATGTCTTGAGTCAATAAGTATTCAACCCCTTTGTTATGGCAAGCCTGAATAAGTTCAGGAGTAAAAATGTGCTTAACAAGTCACATAACAAGTTGCATGGACTCCTGTGTGCAATAATAGTGTTTAACATGATTGTTTGAATGACTACCTCATCTCTGTACCCCACACATACAATTATCTGTAAGGTCCCCCAGTCGAGCAGTGAATTTCAAACACAGATTCAACCACAAAGACCAGGGAGGTTTTCCAATGCCTCGCAAAGAAGGGCACCTACTGGTAGATGGGTAAAAATTAAAAAAGCAGACATTGAATATCCCTTTGAGCATGGTGAAGTTATTAATTACACTTTGTATGGTGTATCAATACACCCAGTCACTGCAAAGATACAGGCGTCCTTCCTAGCTCAGTTGCCGGAGAGGAAGGAAACCGCTCAGGGATTTTCACCATGAGGCCAATGGTGACTTTAAAACAGTTACAGTTTAATGGCTGTGATAGGAGAAAACGGAGGATGGATCAACAACATTGTAGTTACTCCACACTACTAACCTAAATGACAGAGTGAAAAGAAGGAAGCCTGTACAGAATACAAATATTCCAAAACATGCATCCTGTTTACAACAAGGCACTAAAGTAAAACTGCAAAGAAATCTGGCAAAGAAATTAACTTAATGTCCTGAATACAAAGTGTTGTGATTGGGGCAAATCCAACACAACACTGAGTACCACTCTTCATATTTCCAAGCATAGTGGTGGCTGCATCATGTTATGGGTATGCTTGTCATCGGCAAGGACTAGGGAGTTTTTTTAGGACAAAAATAAATGGAATAGAGCTAAGCACAGGGAAAATCCTAGAGGAAAACCTGGTTCAGTCTGCTTTCCAACAGACACTGGGAGACAAATGCACCCTTCAGCAGGACAATAACCTAAAACACAAGGCCAAAATTTACACTGGAGTTGCTCACCAAGAACGACGTTGAATGTTCCTGAGTGGCCTAGTTACAGTTTTGACTTAAAATCGGCTTGAACATCTATGGTAAGACTTGAAGATCTATGGCTCTAACAATGATCAACAACCAACTTGACAGAGCTTGAAGAATAATAAAAGAATAATGTGCAAATATTGTACAATAAAAAGGTGTGCAAAGCTCTTCAAGAGCAACTGCCTTTAAAAAGTATCAAATCCCATTTAAAACGGCTTATGTGGCATCGATATGAGTCAAACAGTTAAAATTGCGCAACTAAAACATCCTCGCCAAAAAAAACACGTCAAAATTAATTACAGATTTGTTTTGTTCTTAAGATTCATTCTGAGATTTTGAGGAAGTGAAATAGGCTTCCACGTCTACAGTGTCTCATGGGGGGACAAACTTTATTAACCAAAACGTTGAATCGGTCAGGAAACACACCAACACTGAAATCTCATTTTTCGAATGAGCAACTGAAAAACATACGTGCCAATCTGCGTGTTCAGTGGCTCTTCAAGAGACTTACCCAGAAAGACTCACCGCTGTAATCATCGCTGCCAAAGGTGATTCTAACATGTATTGACTCAGGGGTGTGTATACTTATGTAAATGAGATACTTCTGTATTTCATTTTCAAGAAAAGTGCAAAAATGTATAAAAACATGTTTTCACTTTGTCATTATTAGGGTATTGTATGCAGATGGGTGAGAAAAAAAATCTTTCATTTTGAATTCAGGCTGTAACAACAAAATGTGGAACAAGTCAAGAGGTATGAATACTTTGAAGGCACTGTAGATACGGACTAGGTATAGCGGACCAGAGGACGTTCTACAGAGGTAGATATGGACTAGGTATAGCAGACCAGAGGACGTTCTACAGAGGTAGATATGGACTAGGTATAGCAGAACGGACCAGAGGACGTTCTACAGAGGTAGATATGGACTAGGTATAGCGGAACAGAGGATGTTCTACAGAGGTAGATACGGACTAGGTATAGCGGAACAGAGGACGTTCTACAGAGGTAGATATGGACTAGGTATAGCGGAACAGAGGACGTTCTACAGAGGTAGATATGGACTAGGTATAGCAGACCAGAGGACGTTCTACAGAGGTAGATATGGACTAGGAATAGCAGACCAGAGGACGTTCTACAGAGGTAGATATGGACTAGGTATAGCAGACCAGAGGACGTTCTACAGAGGTAGATAGACTAGTATGGACTAGGTATAGCAGACCAGAGGACGTTCTCACAGAGGTAGATATGGACTAGGTAATAGCAACAAGCGTTCTACAGGTAAGATCGGACTAGTATAGCGGAACAGGGAGTTTACAGAGGTAGATTGGACTAGGTTAGCTGACCAGAGGAACGTTCTACGAGGTAGTTATGGACAGGAGAATAGCAGACCAGAGACGTTCATACAAGGAATATGACTATGGAATGCAAGCAGAGACTTTCTACAGAGTAATATGGACTAGTATAGGAACAGAGGACGTTCTCCACTGTAGAAGGCTCTTAGGTCATGTTAAAAAGCCCTGTTGTCCATTATTTTGGCTTCCTGGCTAGAAAGAGATGTCGGTGACTGCTGAAAGAGGGGTCTCAATGGAGTGTGGTTTTAAAGAGGTTGTGTGTTAGTCTGGGGACCGTATTACCGGGGTATTATGGAAATGTCCACGGGATGGTTTTTCAATACCGTCAAACTATTTCTTTTAAGTTTCAATAAAAATGGGAATATTTGTAGCTACTTTTTAAGTTAATAACTGCAGTCAACTTGTGCAATACATTAGGAGATAAAGCAGAGAATCTTGTTTCTCTTGGTCTGAGAGTCCTTTAGGTGCCTTTTGGCAAACTCCAAGCGGCCTGTCATTTTACTGAGGAGTGGCTTCCGTCTGGCCACTCTACCATAAAGGCCTGATTGGTGGAGTGCTGCAGAGATGGTTGTCCTTCTGGAAGGTTCTCCCATCTCCACAGAGGAACTCTGGAGCTCTGTCCGAGTGGCCATCGGGTTCTTGGTCACCTCCCTGACCAAGGCCCTTCTCCCCCGATTGCTTAGTTTGGCCAGGGCTGCCAGCTCTAGGAAGAGTCTTGGTGGTTCCAAACGTCTTCCATTTAAGAATGATGGAGGCCACTGTGTTCTTGGGGACCTTCAATGCTGCAGAAATGTTTTGGTACCCTTCCCCAGATCTGTGCCTCGACACAATCCTGTCTCGGAGCTCTACGGACAATTCCTTCAACCTCATGGCTTGGTTTTTGCTTTGACATGCACTCTCAACTGTGGGACCTTATATAGACAGGTGTGTGCCTTTCCAAATCATGTCCAATCAATTGAATTTACCACAGGTGGACTCCAATCAAGTTGAAGAAACATCAAGGATGATCAATGGAAACAGGATGCACCTGAGCTCAATTTCGAGTCTCATAGCAAAGGGTCTGAATACTTGAAAAAAATGTGCTTTGTCATTATGGGGTATTGTGTGTAGATTGATGAGGAAAAACATTTAACTTATTTTAGAATAAGGCTGTAACGTAACAAAAATGTGGAAAAAGTCAAGGGGTCTGAATACTTTCCGAATGCACTGTAGTGTAATATAATACAGCTTCCTGCTGTGTCGAAGTCAAAGCCTTTGGATGAGTTCTCCTCACTATTATTTTTCCTCCTCTCGGTTCTCTCGGTTCTCAGGCTGCTTGTGAAGACATGCTGCTCCAGAGACTGTTCTTCCTTCAGACCAGAGGACGTTCTCCCCACTGTAGATACGGACTGCTTAGGGCCATGTATAAAAATGCCCAGTTGCCCATTATTTTGGCTACCATGGCTAGAAGAGATCTCGTGACTTTGAAAGAGGGGTCTCAAAAGGAGCAAGCATGTGTCAAAACGTTGCTCATTTGCACAACGTCTCTCGTTCACATTCGCTTGTAACTGTCCAAACTCACCAAAGATGCCATTCGGTAGCTCCCACCTATACTTGTAGAACTTTATGAGCCTGTCTTTGCAATTCCTTTATTTTTTGTTTGCGGTCGTTAGCATATTTAGCTAGCAGCCTCTATTGAAATTCGCTATTGGTTTTTAGCGCCCCCTTGAGTACTAAAACAGTAATACTGTAAATCCCGGGATGAGAGAAGGGCGGTATGATGACATCAAAATCTGGATAACGGCCCAACCCTAGTGTGTGTGTGTGTGTGTGTGTGTGCGTGTGTGCGTGTGCGTGTGTGTGTGTGTGTGTGTGTGTGTGTGTGTGTGTGTGTCTGTGTGTGTGTGTGTGTGTGTGTGTGTGTGTGTGTGTGTGTGTGTGTGTGTGTGTGTGTGTGTGTGTGTGTGTGTGTGTGTGTGTGTGTGTGTGTGTTGTGTGTGTCCCAGTCACCAGATCTCAACCCAATCGAACACTGATGGGAGGTTCTGGAGCGGCGCCTGAGACAGCGTTTTCCACCACCATCAACAAAATTGCGGAAGAACGGTGTCGACACTTGTAGAATCTATGCCGAGGTGAATGGAAGCTGTTCTGGCCCAACGCCCCATTAAGACACTACGATGGAGTTTCCTTTCTTTTGGCAGTTACCTGAATATAACAGCTTTTACTGCAGAGTACAGTACTCAAATACACAACATTTCAGAGCACAGTACTCAGATACACAACATTTCACAGAGCACAGTACTCAGATACACAACATTTCACAGAGCACAGTACTCAGATACACATTTCACAGAGCACAGTACTCAAATTCACAACATTTCACTGAAGACCAATTCACTCGATCCCCTTCTCCCTCAAGAGTGCACTTGTTAATTCCTCTTCAAGGAAGTGAAAACAACCTGTTGAGGGTCTTCCATAGTGGACAGCAAAATAGTTACATGTACATAAACTGCATATATCATATGATGATTGTCCTGACTCACTCCAGCAGGTGGTGGTGGTTGAGCTGATGGGAGGGGGGCATCAGGCAGCTACTGAAGATAACCAGCTTCCTGCCATAGTTATCATCACCTGGAGAGAACAGAGACAACAGAGAGAGAGAGAGAACACATCAGACCAGCTTCCTGCCATAGTTATCATCACCTGGAGAGAACAGAGACAACAGGAGGAGAGAGAACACATCAGACCTAGCTTCCTGCCATAGTTATCATCACCTGGAGAGAACAGAGACAACAGAGAGGAGAGAGAACACATCAGACCAGCTTCCTGCCATAGTTATCATCACCTGGAGAGAACAGAGACAACAGGAGGAGAGAGAACACATCAGACCAGCTTCCTGCCATAGTTATCATCACCTGGAGAGAACAGAGACAACAGAGGAGAGAGAGAACACATCAGACCAGCTTCCTGCCATAGTTATCATCACCTGGAGAGAACAGAGACAACAGGAGGAGAGAGAACACATCAGACCAGCTTCCTGCCATAGTTATCATCACCTGGAGAGAACAGAGACAACAGAGGAGAGAGAGAACACATCAGACCTAGCTTCCTGCCATAGTTATCATCACCTGGAGAGAACAGAGACAACAGAGGAGAGAAGAACACATCAGAACCAGCTTCCTGCCGCATATTATCATCACCTGGAGAGAACGAAGACAAACAGGAGGAGAGAGAGAACACATCAGACCTAGCTTCCTGCTGTCCATAGTTATCATCCACCTTGGGAGAGAACAACCGAGACAACAGAGAGGAGAGAGAACACATCAGACCAGCTTCCTGCCATAGTTATCATCACCTGGAGAGAACAGAGACAACAGAGAGGAGAGAGAACACATCAACCACTTTCCCCCATAGTTTTTCATCACCCCGGAGAGAACAAGACAACAAGGGGAGAACCAAACAGACCACTTCCTGCCATAGTTATCATCAAACCGGAGAGAAAGAGACAACAGGGGAAAAAAAAGAACCAAACAGACCCGCTTCCCGCCATATTTTTTCCAAACACCTGGAAGAACAAACAACAAAAGGAGAGAGAACAAACAGAAAAACCCCCCTTCCTGCCAAGTTATCACACCTGGGGAGAACAAAACCCCAGGAGGAGGGGAAAGAACACATCGACCAAACCCTTTCCCGCCATAGTTTTTCATCACCCCCAAAACCCAAAAACCCCCCCCAAAAAACCCCAACCCCTTCCCCCTAATTTTATCCCTTTACCCCCAAAAACCCCGGGGGGCCTTTAACCCCCACCTTTTCCCCCCTTTTTACCCCTAAAAAACCCCCCAAAAAACCCCACCCCCTCCCTTTCCCCCTATTCCTCCCTTAAACCCAAACCCCCCCTTAAATCCCCCCCTCGCTCCTTCCCCCCCTTTTTCCCCCCTCCTTCACCCCCTCTCCCCTTTCCCCTTCCCCTTCCCCCTCCTCCCTTACCCCCTCCCCCTTCCCCCCCCACCCCCCCCTTGCCCACCCCTACCTCCCCCTTCCCCCCTCCCCCCCCCCTACCTTCCCCTTTTCCCCCCCCCCCCACCTCCCCCTTCACCCCTACCCTCCTCCTTCCCAAACCCCCACCTCCCCCCTTCAACCCCTACCTTCCCTTTCCCCCCCCCCTTCCCCCCCCTCCCCCTTTTAACCCCCCCCTCTCCCTCCTTTTCCCCTACCCCCTCCTCTCCTTCACCCCCCCTCCCCCTTTCCCCTTTTTTCCCCCCCCTTAAACCCCCCCTCCCCCTTTTTCCCCCCCCCTCCTTCCCCCTCCTCCCCCTTTTCCCCCCCCCCCTTCCCCCCCTTTTCCCCCCCCCCCCCTTTCCCTCCCCCTTACCCCCTCCCCCCTTTTCCCCCTTCTTTCCCCCCCCCCTCCTCCCCCTTCCCCCCTCCCCCTCCTCCCCCTCCTCCTTTCCCCCCCCCCCTCCTCCCCTTTCCCCCCCCTCCTCCCCCCCCCCCCCTCCTCCCCCCCCCTTCCCCCCTCCCAACCCCTCCTCCTCCCTTACCCCCCCCCCCACCTTCGCCCTCCCCTCCCTTACCCCTCTCCCCCTTCCCCCCCTCCCCCCCTCCCCCTTTTTCCACCCCCCCCTTACCCCTCCTCCCCCTTTACCCCCCACCTCCTCCTTCCCCCCTTTCCCTCCCTTTTCCCACCCCCACCTCCCCCCCCCCCCTACCTCCCCCCCCACCCCCACCTTCCCCCTTTACCCCTACCTCCCCCCTTCACCCCCTACCTCCTCCTTCACCCCTCCCCTCCTCCTTCACCCCTCCCTCCCCTTCATCTCTCCTGCTCCTCTCCCTGCCCCTCTGCACCACTCCCTCCCTCCCCCTTTTGCTATTTAAGTTCATAGATGACATGCATTATTTCCCCTGCCCCCGTTTTGAGACAGTTGCAAGATAATGGTCCATTGTAAATCCAAACTAATTTCACGCATATATAATTTAGTATCTGTAAAGACAAGATTAAATGAAGAATAGTCTGATGGGTGACAGTATGATGCTTGTGTTCAGTACGGTGAGAAACAGCACATGCCTTCTTTTGCGACTTTTTCAAACCATAGCTGCACACCTCATGTAGCCTAGCCCATAGGCCTATAGGTTTTGATAAGGTTTGTATCACAACTAAAGTGGCCAAATAACTTCTTACAATTAAGCACATTAATCAGCTTTACAACCGGTGTAGAGACTAACTGGCATACATAGGTGGCGCGTGAGTTTCAAGTTTATGGGAAGATCTTTTTTCGCAATAAAAATGCATCTTTATAATAAAGCATTACAAGCACAATCGCATTTGAGAACGGTGTTTTCCCGCTAATTGATTGCATTTTGGAACATTCGTGCTTATGTCCTACTGCCGTGTGCGCATTGCTGCGCTTTTGTGAAGATTTTTAAGATGAACGTTCTGATCTGTTGCATCTGCCTCATTGGTTTTAAAAGGTGTTTTGATGCGAGTGGTTGTATTCATTTGATCTATTGCATCCCACAACTGTCCCAGACTATGTTGGAATATTTATCTCGCACAGAAGGACAAGTTGACCAATAGAACACAGTGAATTCGGAAAGTATTCCTACCTCTTCCCTTTTTCCATATTTTGTTACGTTACAGCCTTATTCTAAAATGGATTAAATACATGTTTTCCCACATCAATCTACACACAATACCCCATAATGACAAAGCGAAAACAGGTTTTTAGAATTTTTGCAAAATGTATTAAAATTAAAAAACAGAAATACCTTATTTACATAAGTATTCAGACCCTTTAGGCTCATAAGTATTCAGCGTCACGTCTGGAAACATTTCTCAAAACCTGTTTTTGCTTTGTCATTATGGGGTATTGTGTGTAGATTGATGAGGGAAAAACAATAATTTTAGAATAAGGCTGTAACATAAAATGTGGAAAAGGTCAAAGGGGTCTGAATACTTTCCGAATGCACTGTAGGAGAACTTTTGTACTATGGAGGATAGTAGATTTGAAATGTTTCTAACATCTTCAATATGTGCCTCATAATTTGATAAGGACGCGCGCAGTTGCGTCCCCGGTGTGTCGGTCTTCAATAGTGGCCTACTTCGGAGCTGCGATGACTGTTAGAAGGACCCGGTCACGTGACGGACGTCGGCTTCGGAGCTGAGATTACTGTTAGAAGGACCCGATCACGTGACGGACGTCGGCTTCGGAGCTGCGATGACTGTTAGAAGGACCCGATCACGTGACGGACGTCGGCTTCGGAGCTGCGATGACTGTTAGAAGGACCCGATCACGTGACGGACGTCGGCTTCGGAGCTGCGATGACTGTTAGAAGGACCCGATCACGTGACGGACGTCGGCTTCGGAGCTGAGATGACTGTTAGAAGGACCCGGTCACGTGACGGACGTCGGCTTCGGAGCTGCGATGACTGTTAGAAGGACCCGATCACGTGACGGACGTCGGCTAATAAGAATTGAGGTATCTGAGAGCGCCATGAGTGAGGTGCTTCGGAGCAGGACGATTGGCTGCCGGGAGAAGGGAATTATAATTATTACAAGTGGCTGCAATGCATAGATTTTTTTAGGGGGCATTACGGCCACACAAATCGTTATTAGAGTCGCATCATGCAGCCTTAGAATACATTACAAATCAAAACATATAGCCAAACGTTTATATCACAACTAAAGTTGCCTAAATATCTCTAAATTAAGCATAAGAGGACCTGTTTCTTTGTTAACCGCTCAACACAGAATAGCTGCATGTGGGCACTCCCTCCAATCGTTTGGGGAAAATATCCTTTCTATTTTATTCAGCTTTGTTCAATTGTATTCTTCATACTATAAAATAATATAAAATAATGCCACGGAATCTAGTCTGCTAAATGAACTAGTGTAGCCCACAGCCATTTGGCATAGCCAGATCAGGACCTAACATAAGGACAACTCAGAGGATGCTATTCTGTTCTTCTGAAATAGACTACATTTTCTTCATATCATGTTTCTTTAGACCTGTCTAAAATAAATAATGGATTTATTGTGAAGGTGTAGGCTATATTACATGGATTTATTAGACTTTTTTAACATGTAGATGTTCCAAAAGGTCTGCATCAGTGGCTTGTAGGCTGTGTGTGGAAGCCAGGAGATGCTAAATGTGTTTATGTTAATTAGCCTCGAGACTTGGCAGTTATTTGCTTGACAATCACCGGCTGACAAAACGTAATGACCTCCGCCACAGCCCTAGGTGGGTGGGTGGGGGGGAGAGGTTTAATAACTCACCTGTGACTTGAAGGATCCCGTGTCGAGCCACATCGTAGTAGGGGTGAGAGGTGTCCTGGCTGACGCTGACTCTACGTGGGGCTGGAGGGCGATCCGGACGGTACCCATGACGACCCTGTTCCTCAACGTCCTCCTTCTGCAGCTCTGAGGAGACAGATTCGAGGGAGACAGTGTCAGGGCCCACTCTGTAGAATACTGGGGTTGATTACAGGTTTGTGCTATCTGGGATCCTTGGGACGTCCCTACCCCCCCCCATTGAAGTTGACATTTAAAATGGTTAAGGGTTAAGGTTAGGGAGGCTCTATAAAGTCCGTCATACGGAGAACGCGGACTGAGTTACAGAATCCAGACAATAAAACGGAATTCAACAATATTACAAAAATCTATTGAACTTAGTAGGAAATCCACTAAATGTATTGAACTTAGTAGGGAATAAACTAAATGTATTGAACTTAGCAGGGAATCAACTAAATGTATTGAACATTTATTAATTTGCCCAAGTTTATCATATACAGAATGCATCAGTGATTTGATTTCCTACAGCTTCCTGAAGAGGCAATGAGACTTCCCATGTCTGTATGTGCGGTGTGAGCAGACCACTGTGTAGCCGTTAGCAATGGTGGCTGGTAGATCCATCAAATTGATTTACAAAGCATTTTTACATCAGCAGTTGGTCACAAAGTGCTTCAATTTAGTTGTTTTTCTATTACACATTTTTTTTGGTGATTTTTGAGAGTGAAAACCTGAAAAGACAGAAACCTGGAAAAAAAATTACTGAAAAAAAGACAAAATGTAAGTGATTTTATAGGGCCCTGGGTTAGGGTTAGAATTTAAAGGTAGGGACATCCCAAGGATTCCAGATAGCACTGATCGTTGATTAAACAACCAGGTTGAACCAAAAACTAGACCGTAAACGTTGCTCTGTAGCACACCGATGAGGTTGATGACAATGCTATACATGTTGTTCTTTCAAGATACTCTTTCATGACATCACTTCAATGACACATAGCCAGTCCTGTCCAGACCACTACTATTGACTTGGTCACGGGGCCCATTCCCTTCTAAATATTTTGATTAATGAGAATAATATTGCATCCATATAATCTCTCCTCTATAAATTCACATCCATTTCCTGAGTCATCTTGAGTCTTCCTGTCTGTTGCTGTTTCCGCCCCAAAGCTGATAACCCACATGAAAATAAACCTGATCAAAACATCCCAAACAGGGACTGGAAACCGCTCTAATCTCCATCAGTGTTTCCCTCTGCTCTGCCCAGCGGTCCAGAGGAAAGGAGACTAGAAATACTGACTGTGTCCCAGATGGCACCATGTGGTAGGCAGTCCCTAGACTGATAGAGGAGAAGGAAATGCTACCCAGAGGACTCTTGTTGTTTATTCTGGGGGACAATGAGACTATTTACCATTCTAGTTTCTACTGCCTCTCTCATAATGTCGACTGGGAATAGTTCCAACTACAAAACAGGTCTCAACACTACTGCTCCGTCAAACTAATGGTCTAAACATTGGAAGAACAACACTGTAGCCAACAGTCAGCTGTTGATATTCTAGGTTCTTTCCAGCTGCCTGGTTTCCTTGAAGTGGTGTGACTGAATGTTGAGCAGCGAACACTTGGCCAGATGACCTCCCAGTCCTTGGCTTGGCAGAGCAGAGCTGGCAATAAGACTGACTCAGAGCAAAAGGAATGTGAGCCCTGCCCAGATTAGTTCATTACCAATGACCAGCTACCAGCCCCGTCCTCCTCAAGCCCCTCCAGATACAATTAGGAGCTGGGACACTTCCCAGAAAAATGACCTGTCCTCCTCCTCCTCGTCCTCTCCTCCTCCATATATCCCTCTCCTCCTCCTCCTCTCCTCCTCCTCCTCCATATCCCTGTCCTCCTCCTCCTTCATATATCCCTCTCCTCCTCCTCCTCCTCCATATCCCTCTCCTCCTCCTTCATATCCCTCTCCTCCTCCTCATCCCTCCCCTCCTCCTCCTCCTCCTCCATATCCCTCCCCTCCTCCTCCTCCTCCATATCCCTCTCCTCCTCCTCATCCCTCCCCTCCTCCTCCTCCTCCTCCATATCCCTCCCCTCCTCCTCCTCCTCCATATCCCTCTCCTCCTCCTCCTCCTCCATATCCCTCTCCTCCTCCTCCTCCTCCCCCTCCTCCTCCATATCCCTCTCCTCCTCCTTCATATCCCTCTCCTCCTCCTCCTCCATATCCCTCCCCTCCTCCTCCTCCTTCATATCCCTCTCCTCCTCCTCCATATCCCTCCCCTCCTCCTCCTCCTTCATATCCCTCTCCTCATCCTCCTTCATATCCCTCTCCTCCTCCTCCTTCATATCCCTCTCCTCCATATATCCCTCTCCTCCTCCTCCTCCTCCTCCATATATCCCTCTCCTCCTCCTCCATATCCCTCTCCTCCTCCATATCTCTCTCTCCTCCTTCATATCCCTCTCTCTCCTCCTCCTTCATATATCCCTCTCCTCCTCCTCCATATCCCTCTCCTCCTCCTCCTTCATATCTCTCTCTCTCCTCCTCCTCCTCCTCCTCCTCCATATCCCTCTCCTCCTCCATATCCCTCTCCTCCTCCTCCTCCTCCATATCCCTCTCCTCCTCCTCCATATCCCTCTCCTCCTCCTCCATATCCCTCTCCTCCTCCTCCATATCCCTCTCCTCCTCCTCCATTTCCCTCTCTCCTCCTCCTCCTCCATCTCCTTCATATCCCTCTCCTCCTCCTCCATCTCCTCCATATCCCTCTCCTCCTCCTCCTCATCCTCCTCCTCCATATCTCTCTCTCTCCTCCTTCATATCCCTCTCTCTCCTCCTCCTCCTCCTCCTCCTCCTCCATCTCCCTCTCCTCCTCCTCCTTCATATCCCCCTCCTCCTCCTCCTCCTCCTCCTCCTCCATCTCCTTCATATATCCTTCTCCTCCTCCTCCTTCATATATCCCTCTCCTCCTCCTCTTCCTTCATATCCCTCTCCTTCTCCATATCCCTCCCCTCCTCCATATCCCTCCCCTCCTCCTCCTCCATATCCCTCTCCTCCTTCATATCTCTCTCCTCCTCCTCCTCCATATCCCTCCCCTCCTCCTCCTCCATATCCCTCTCCTCCTTCATATCCCTCTCCTCCTCCTCCTCCATATCCCTCCCCTCCTCCTCCTCCATATCCCTCTCCTCCTCCTCCTCCATATCCCTCTCCTCCTTCATATCCCTCTCCTCCTCCATATCCCTCCCCTCCCTCCTCCTCCTCCATATCCCTCCCCTCCTCCTCCTCCATATCCCTCTCCTCCTCCTCCTCCTCCATATCCCTCTCCTCCTTCATATCCCTCTCCTCCTCCTCCTCCATATCCCTCTCCTCCTCCTCCTCCATATCCCTCTCCTCCTCCTCCTCCTCCTCCTCCTCCATATCCCTCTCCTCCTCCTCCTCCATATCCCTCTCCTCCTCCTCCATATCCCTCCCCTCCTCCTCCTCCTTCATATCCCTCTCCTCCTCCTCCATATCCCTCTCCTCCTTCATATCCCTCTCCTCCTCCTCCTCCATATCCCTCTCCTCCTCCTCCTCCATATCCCTCTCCTCCTCCTCCTCCTCCTCATATCTCCTCCTCCCATATCCCTCTCCTCCTCCTCCATATCCCTCCCCTCCTCCTCCTCCTCCATATCCCTCTCCTCCTCCTCCTCCTCCTCCATATCCCTCTCCTCCTCCTCCATATCCCTCTCCTCCTCCTCCATATCCCTCTCCTCCTCCTCCTCCTCCTCCATATCCCTCTCCTCCTCCTCCTCCATATCCCTCTCCTCCTCCTCCTCCATATCCCTCTCCTCCTCCTCCTCCTCCTCCTCCTCCTCCATATCCCTCTCCTCCCTCCTCCATATCCCTCTCCTCCTCCATATCCCCTCTCCTCCTCCATATCCCTCTCCTCCTCCTCCTCCCCTCCTTCATATCCCTCTCCTCCTCCTCCTCCTCCTCCTCCCTCCTCCTCCTCCTCCTCCTCCTCCTCCTCCTCCTCCTCCTTCATATCCCTCTCCTCCTCCTCCTCCTCCTCCTCCATATCCCTCTCCTCCTCCTCCTACTTGCAAGAGTGCCCTTCCTAAAAATAGCTTTGTATGGTGTGGTGCAGAATTTGTAATCTAACATGTGGTTGGGAGGAAACTAAGCGTGTTTGTGTTTGGGTCCCCTGAGTTAATCATATCCTCTGTTCCAGGGTTTCCCAAACTCGGTCCTCGGGACCCCAAAGGGGCACGTTTTGGTTTCTACCTCAGCACTACACAGCTGATTCAAATGATCAAAGCTCGATGATTAGTTGATTATTTGAATCACGTGTGTAGTCCTAGGCAAAAACCAAAACGTGCACCCCTTGGGGTCCCGAGGACCGAGTTTGGGGAACCCTGCTCTGTTCTGATACCAGTCAGTAGGTCTGACTCTCAGGTGGGGGGGGGGGGGGGGGGGTCAACCAGATCTTAGCTATGTGGCCAATGACAGCCTGAGTGTTTGTGGGCAGTGTCATGGTGAGAGATGAGTCACTCTTCAGTCAGACCTGACCACGATAGGAGCTAGAGACTAGAGAGAACATCCATCACTACTGACAAATTATGCTGCTGAGGAATGGTTGGCAGAAACACATGATCATGTACAATTCATGCGTTTCATGGATAGGATGAATAGTGTTACAATCTCACCTATTGAATAGTAGTGTTTGTGTGTGTGTGTGTGTGTGTGTGTGTGTATGTGTGTGTGGTGTGTGTGTGTGTGTGTGTGGTGTGTGTGTGTGTGTGTGTGTGTGTGTGTGTGTGTGTGTGTGTGTCACCTATTTCAGCCAGCTGCTCCAGATCAGTAGCCGAGATCATCGCCATTGTTTTTCACTTTCACCTCCCACTGTCAACACTGTCGACTGGGGAATAGTTCCAACTACAAAACATGTCCTCACACTACTGCTCCCGTCAAACTAATGGTCTAAACATTGGAAGAACAACACTGTAGCCAACAGTCCTGTTGATATTCTAGGTTCTTTCCAGCTGCCTGGTTTCCTTGAAGTGGTGTGACTGAATGTTGAGCAGCGAACACTTGGCCAGAATGACCTCCCAGTCCTTGGCTTTGGCAGAGCAGAGCTGGCAATAAGACTGACTCAGAGCAACAGGAAGTGGAGCCCTGCCCAATTAGTTCATTACCATGACCAGCTACCAGCCCCCCTTCCTCCTCAAGCCCCTCCAGATACAATTAGGAGCTGGGACCACTTCCCAGAAAAATGACCTTGTCCTCCTCCTCCTCGTCCTCTCCTCCTCCCATATATCCCTCTCCTCCTCCTCCTCTCCTCCTCCTCCTCCATATCCCTGTCCTCCTCCTCCTTCATATATCCCTCTCCTCCTCCTCCTCCTCCATATCCCTCTCCTCCTCCTTCATATCCCTCTCCTCCTCCTGCATCCCTCCCCTCCTCCTCCTCCTCTCCATATCCCTCCCCTCCTCCTCCTCCTCCATATCCCTCTCCTCCTCCTCATCCCTCCCCTCCTCCTCCTCCTCCTCCATATCCCTCCCCTCCTCCTCCTCCTCCATATCCCTCTCCTCCTCCTCCTCCTCCATATCCCTCTCCTCCTCCTCCTCCTCCCCCTCCTCCTCCATATCCCTCTCCTCCTCCTTCATATCCCTCTCCTCCTCCTCCTCCATATCCTCCCCTCCCTCCTCCTCCTCCTTCATATCCCTCTCCTCCTCCTCCATATCCCTCCCCCTCCTCCTCCCTCCTTCATATCCCCTCTCCTCATCCTCCTTCATATCCCTCTCCTCCTCCTCCTTCATATCCCTCTCCTCCATATATCCCTCTCCTCCTCCTCCTCCTCCTCCATATATCCCTCTCCTCCTCCATATCCCTCTCCTCCTCCATATCTCTCTCTCCCTCCTTCATATCCCTCTCTCTTCCTCCTCCTTCATATATCCCTCTCCTCCTCCTCCATATTCCCTCTCCTCCTCTCCTTCATATCTCTCTCTCTCCTCCTCCTCCTCCTCCTCCATTATCCCTCCCTCCTCCATATCCCCTCTCCTCCTCCTCCTCCTCCATATCCCTCTCCTCCCCCTCCTCCATATCCCTCTCCTCCTCCTCCATATCCCTCTCCTCCTCCTCCATTTCCCTCTCTTCTCTCCTCCTCCTCCATCTCCTCATATCCCTCATCCACCTCCTCATCTCCTCCATATCCTCTCCCCTCCTCCTCATCCTCCTCCTCCATATCTCTCTCTCTCCTCCTTCATATACCTCTCTCCTCCTCCTCCTCCTCCTCCTCCTCCTCCATCTCCCTCTCCTCCTCCTCCTTCATATCCCCCTCCTCCTCCTCCTCCTCCTCCTCCTCCATCTCCTTCATATATCTTCGCCTCCCTCCCTCCTTCATATATCCCTCTCCTCCTCCTCTTCCTTCATAATCCCTCTCCTTCTCCATATCCCTCCCTCCTCCCATAGCCCCTCCCCTCCTCCCCCCCATATCCCTCTCCTCCTTCATATCCCTTTTTTCCCCTCCTCCTCCATACCCCTCCCCTCCTCCTCCTCCATATCCCTCTCCCCCTTTCATATCCCCTCCTCCTCCCTCCTCAACCCTCCCCCCCTCCCCCTCCATATCCCTCCCCCTCCCCTCCATACCCCTCTCCTCCTTCATACCCCTTTCCTCCCCTATCCCCCCCCCTCCTCCTCCTCCATACCTCCCCTCCCCTCCCCTCCTACCCCCTCTCCTCCTCCCCTCCTCATACCCCTCCCCCCCTTCATATCCCTCTCCTCCTCCTCCCCATTCCCTCTCCTCCTCCTCTCCATACCCCTCTCCTCCTCCTCCTCCTCCTCCCCTCCATATCCCCTCCTCCCCCTCCCCCATATCCCCTCCCCTCCCCCTCCATTCCCCCCCTCCCCCCTCCTCCTTCAATCCCTCTCCCCCCTCCTCCTACCCCTTCCCCCTTTCATATCCCTCTCCTCCTCCTCCTCCTATCCCTCCTCCCCTCCTCCATACCCCTCTCCCCCCTCCCCTCCTCCCCCCCCCTCCTACCCCTCCTCCTCCTCCAATCCCCCCCTCCTCCCCCCCTCCATATCCCTCCTCCTCCCCTCCTCCCCCAAATTTTCCCCTCTCCTCCTCCTCCATTCCCTCCCCCTCCTCCTCCTATCCCCTCCCCCTCCCCTCCCCCTCCATACCCCTCTCCTCCTCCCCTCCATATCCTCTCCCCCTCCTCCCCCTTTCCCCTCTCCTCCTCCTCCCCTCCCCCCCATATCCCTTCCTCCTCCTCCTCCTCCCCCATACCCCTCTCCTCCTCCAACCCCCTTCCTCCCCCCCCATACCCCCTCTCCTCCCCTCTCCTCCTCCTTCATCCCCTCTCCTCTCCTCCTCCTCCTCCCTCTCCTCCTCCTCCTCCTCCTCCCCCTCCTCCTTCATATCCCTCTCCTTCCCCTCCTCCTCCTCCTCCATATCCCCTCCCCCCTCCTCCTACTTCAAGGTGCCCTTCCTAAAAATAGCTTTGTATGGTGTGGTGCAGAATTTTGTAATCTAACATGTGGTTGGGAGGAAACTAAGCGTGTTTGTGTTTGGGTCCCCTGAGTTAATCATATCCTCTGTTCCAGGGTTTCCCAAACTCGGTCCTCGGGACCCCCCAAAGGGGCACGTTTTGGTTTCTTCTACCTCAGCACTACACAGCTGATTCAAATGATCAAAGCTCGATGATTAGTTGATTATTTGAATCACGTGTGTAGTCCCTAGGCAAAAACCAAAACGTGCACCCCTTGGGGGTCCCGAGGAACCGAGTTTGGGGGAACCCTGCTCTGTTCTGATACCAGTCAGTAGGTCCTGACTCTCAGGTTGGGGGTGGGGGGGGGGGGGGTCAACCAGATCTTAGCTATGTGGTCATGACAGCCTGAGTGTTTGTGGGCAGTGTCATGGTGAGAGATGAGTCACTCTTCAGTCAGACCTGACCACGATAGGAGCTAGAGACTAGAGAGAACATCCATCACTACTGACAAATTATGCTGCTGAGGAATGGTTGCAGAAAACACATGATCATGTACAATTCATGCGTTTCATGGATAGGATGAATAGTGTTACAATCTCACCTATTGAATAGTAGTGTTTGTGTGTGTGTGTGTGTGTGTGTGTGTGTGTATGTGTGTGTGGTGTGTGTGTGTGTGGTGTGTGGTGTGTGTGTGTGTGTGTGTGTGTGTGTGTGTGTGTGTGTGTGTGTGTGTGTCCCCTATTTAAAACCCCTGCTCCAGATCAGTACCGAATCACGCCTTGTTTTTCACTTCCCCTCCCCCTGTCCAAAACAAGAAAACAAAAAGTGACATCTTATTACATACTAGCTCTGAACACTGTACCATGTAGACCCGTCTTTTTACCACAGCTCTAAACCCTGTACACTGTAACCCCCTTTTTATTACCCCCTACTCTGAAACACTGTACACTGTAGACCCCTTTTTATTTCCACTACTCTAAAAACTGAAAACATGTGACCCTTCTTATTTCCACAGCTCTGAAACCTTCACATGTAACCCTGTCTTATTTACCACAGCTCGAAAAACTGAACACTTAGCCCTGTCTTTTTTTTTTAAAAAAAAAAAAAAACCCACTAGCTCTGAAAACCCCGAACCCCTTACCCCGTCTTATTACCCTAGCTCTGAAACACGAACACATGTAACCCTTCTTATTTCCACTATCTTAACCCCTGTACACATTAGCCCTGTCTTATTACCACTACTTGAAACACTGTACCTTAGACCCGCTTATTACCACTGCTCTGAAACACTGTCCATGTAGCCCTGTCTTTTACCAAGCTCTGAAACACTTACACATGTGACCCTTCTTTTACCACTCTCGAAAAACCCGTACACATGTAGACCCTGTCAATTAACACTGCTTGAAACATGTACACATGTAGACCCTTCTTATTCCACTACTCTGAAAAACCTGTAATCCTGTCTTTTTACCACACTCAAACACTTACACTGTAGACCCTGTCTTTTACCCTGCTCTGAACCGTCACATGTAACCCTGTCTATTACCACTAGCTCGAAAAAAATGTAATCCTGTCTTTTACCACTAGCTCTGAAAAAACCCGAACACTGAGACCCTTCTTTTACCACACCCCCGAAACACGAACACTGTAACCCTGTCTTATTACCACTACTCTAAACACTGAAACATGTAGATCCTGTCTTTTTTACCACTACTCTGAAACACTGTCCCATTAGACCCCGTCTTTTTACCCCAGCTCTAAACACTGACACATGTAGACCCTTCTTATTCCACACTCTGAAAAACCGTACCATTTGACCCTGTCTTTACCACTACTCTGAAACCTGAAAACATGTAGACCGTCTTATTACCACTACTCGAAAAATGTAAAATTAGATTTCCCTTTTTATTACCACTAGCTTGAAACACGTACACAGTAACCCTTCTTATTACCACAGCTCTGAACACGCCACTGTAACCGTCTTTTACCACTGCTCGAAACATGTACCTTGACCCTGTCTTATTACCACTAGCTCGAACACCATAACGAATCCTGTTTTTAAAAACCCCTGCCCTGAAACACTTTCCATGTGACCCTGTCCCCTTATTTCCACTAGCTCTGAAAAACTGTACACATTAACCCCCGTCTTTTTACCCCTAGCTCTAAAAACTGACCATTAGACCCTTCTAATTTCACACTTGAAAAAACCCGACAATGTAGACCCTTTTATTACCCCAGCTCTGAAACCTTAAAACCTTTTTATTACCACACTCTGAAAAACTGTACCCTGTAGACCCTGTCTTATTCCACTACTCTGAACCCGTACACTGTAGCCCTTCTTATTTCCCCCTAGCCTGAAACACTGAAAATGTAGATCCTGTCCCTTTTTACCACTACTCTGAAACACGTCCAGAACCCTGCTTATTACCACACTCTGAACACTTACCATGTAGACCCTGTCCCATACCCCTACCTGAAAAACTGTCCACATGTAGACCCGTCTTATTACCACTACCTGAAAAACGAACACATGTAATCCTGTCTTATACCACTACTCTGAAAAACTGTACACAGTAGATCCTGTTTTTACCACTACTCTGAAAAACTGTCCATTTAGACCCGTCTTATTCCCCCTAGCCTGAAACCTTCCATGTAACCCTGTCTTTTTACCACTACTCTGAAAAACCCCCTACCATGTAGATCCTGTCTTTTTACCATAGCCTGAAAAACTTACACATTAGACCCTGTCTTATTTCCCACTTAAACACTGAAACATGTAGACCCTGTCTTATTACCCTACTCGAAACCTGTACACATTAACTCTGTCTTATACCACTATCTAAAAACCCAAAACTGTAAAAACCCCGCCAATTACCCCTAGCTCTGAAAAATGTACACATGTAGAACCCCGTCTTTTTACCACGAGCTCTGAAACACTAACACATGTAACCCTTCTTATTTCCCTACTGAAACACTGTCACATGTAACCCTGTCTTATTACCACTAGCTCTGAAAACAAATGTACACATTGACCCTTCTTATTTTCCACTACTCTGAAACACGAACACATGTAACCCTGTCTTATTACCACTACCTGAAAAACGTACACATTAAACCGTCTTATTACCACTAGCTCTGAACACTGTACACATGTGACCCCGTCTTATTACCACTAGCTCTGAAAACACGTAATCCTGTCTTATTACCCTACCTGAACACTGTACAAGTAGATCCTTCTTATTACCACTAGCTCAAGCACCGTCACAGTAAAACCCGTCTTATACCACTAGCTCTAAAAACCGAAAACATGTAACCCTGTCTTATTACCACTAGCTTGAAAAAACTGTCCACATGTAGACCCTGTCTTATTTCCCAGCTCGAAACACTGTAATTCCCCTTTTTATTTCCACAGCTCTGAAACACTGTACACGTAGATCCCTTTTTATTTAAAACCACTAGCCTAACACCGCCAAAAGAACCCTGTCTATTACCACTAGCCTGAAAAACAACACTGTACACCCTGTCTTATTTCCACTGCTCTGAACACTGTACACATGTAGACCCTGTCTTATTACACAGCTCTGAAACCGAACACTGTAACCCTTCTTTTTACCCTAGCTCAAACTGTACACATGTGACCCTGTCTTATTTCCACTAGCCCCGAACCCTGTACCATGTAGACCCTGTCTTATTACCACTAGCCTTTAAACACTGAACACTGTGACCCGTCTTATTACCACGCTCTAAACGTAAATTAGACCCCCGTCTTTTTTTACCACTAGCTCGAAACCATGTAGATCCTGTCTTATTTCCACTAGCTCTGAAAAACTGTACCATTTAATCCTGTCTTTTTCCCCACTCTGAGCACCGTACCTGTAACCCTGTCTTTTTACACTAGCTCTGAAACACTGAAAACCCTTTACAAACCCCTTTTCCCCCCCTTTTTACCACTTCTCTGAAAAACTGTACACATTAGAAACCCCGTCCTTAACCACTAGCTCTGAAACACTGAACACATTAGACCCTGTCTTTTTTACCACAGCTCTGAAACCCTGTACCTGTAACCCTGTTTTTTTCCCCCTCTCTGAAAAACTGAACACATGTAGACCCTGTCTTATTACCACTAGCTCTAAAAACTTACACTGTATCCTTTTTATTAAAACCCCTAGCTCTAAACACTGACACATTAGATCCTGTTTATTACTAAAAACCATTGGTGTTATATTGTCCTTTTTCTGAGGGACGACCATAGAACACTTGGCTGATGGAAAAATAAGAATATGTCCGGGGGGGAAAATTTAGTTTTTCCATAATAAAAATTTTAAAAAGCTAACAATTAAAGCCATTGATTAATCATGAAAAAGACGTTATTTAAACATGAAACTGGAGAAAGGCATTTATTTTTTCCAAAACATTCATTTATTAAACTGCCTATACCCCTTCCCTACCTTGGGAACGTTAAAACATCACCGCGTCATAGTCCCGTAGCGCCCCAGAGAAAAGAAAACAAAGTATAGAAAATTAAAGGGTTATTACACCTGGGGGGTTACTGTGGACCCTCGCAGACACCCCGGGGTTGACTGAGACCCTACGCCATACCCGGAGGGGTTGACTGTGGGCCCTCGGCGTACACCTGGAGGTTGACTGTAGGACCCTACGGGGTACACCTGGGGTTGACTGAGGACCCTACCCAACCTGGGGGGGACTGTAGGACCCTACCCGTACCCTGGAGGTTGACCTAGGACCCCACGCCGACCCGGAGGGTTATGTAGGAACCTACCTCACCGGAGGTTGACTGTAAGAACCTACACTTACAACCGGGGTTGACTGAGGGCCCCACGCCCTCCCTGGGGTTTACTGTTGGCCCCCACAAGTACACCCGGAGTTACTCCGACAAACCCGGGGGTTGACTGTAGGGCCCACGCAGTATAAAACCTGAGGTTGACTGTGCCCTACGCCGTACCCGGGGGTTGACTGGGACCCTACCTACCCGGAGGGTTTCTGTAGGCCCTACGCAGTACACCCCGGAGGTTTATGGGACCCACGCCCTACCCTGGGGGTTGACTTTAGGACCCTACGCCGTACACCTGGAGGTTGACTGTTGACCCGACGCTTCACCTGGAGGTTTTACTGTGGGGCCCTAGCTGTACACCTGGAGGTTTTACTGTAGGACCCTACGCAAAAAACCTGGAGGTTGCTGTTGAACCATGCTGTCAAATGGGGGGTTACTGAAGGGCCCTATGCTGTACACCTGGGGAGACTGAAGACCCCACGCCGTCACCTGGGGGTTGACTGTTACCCTACACAGTACAAACCCGGGGTTACTCCGTAACCGGAGGG
This sequence comes from Coregonus sp. 'balchen', assembly GCA_902810595.1. Lineage (NCBI taxonomy): Eukaryota > Metazoa > Chordata > Actinopteri > Salmoniformes > Salmonidae > Coregonus > Coregonus sp. 'balchen'. The sequence continues at coordinate 26,725,346 of LR778256.1, forward strand.
TTTACTGTAGGAACCCATGCGTACAAAAACCTGGAGGTTGCTCCGTACACCTGAGGGTTTACGTAGGACCATCGCTAACTTTGGGGGTTTACTGTAGACCCTATGCCGTACACTTGGGGTTTCGTAGGACCCCACGCCGTACACCGGGGGTTGACTTTGGACCCACACAGTACACCTGGAGGGTTTGACCCTACACCTGGAGGTTGACTGTAGGACCCTATGATACACCTGGGGTTTCTGTAGGGACCCTACGCGTACCCTGGAGGTTGACGTAGGACCCCCACGCAGTCACCGGAGGTTTACTGTAGGGCCCTACGTGTACACCTGGGGGTTGACTGTAGCCCTACGCAGTCCAAATGGAGGTTGACTGTAGGACCCTACGCGTACCCGGAGGTTGACTTAGCCCTACGCTACCCTGGGGTTACTGTAGGGGCCCCACCAGTACACCCGGGGTTGACTGTGACCCTACGATACACCTGGGGGTTGACTTGGACCCATCGTCCCAACTGGAGGTTTACGTAGGACCCTACCATACAGCTGAGGGTTTATGTAGGACCCCACCTTCACCTGGAGGTTTTACGTAGGACCCCACGCATAAACCCGGGGGTTGCTGTAGGCCCTACCAGTTCCCCCTGGAGGTTTTTACTGTAGGGCCCATGGCATACAGCTGAGGGTTTACTGTAGGACCCCCGCAGTACACCTGGAGGTTGACTTAACCCTACGAGTTCCCTATTGACTGTAGACCCTACCTACAAACCTGGGGGTTGCTTAGGGCCCTACCAAACAAAACCCGGAGGTTGACTGTAGGACCTATGCATACAGCTGGAGTTGACTGTAGGACCCTCGCATAAAAAGCTGGAGGGTTTACGTAGGCCCTACGCAGTTCCCTGAGGGTTTTACTGTGGGCCCTACGCATACCCTGGAGGTTGACTGTAGGACCCTACGCAGACACCTGGAGGTTACTGTAGGACCCTACGCATACAAAATGGAGGTTGACTGTAGGGCCTACGCATACAGTGGGGGTTACTTAGACCCTACCAGTAACCTGGGGGTTGCGTAGGGCCTACGCATTACAGCGGAGGTTTGACTTAACCCTACGCAATACTCAACAAACGCTCACACCATCCTACCAATCTCGACAGATTTTCACATCATCCATACACAATACTCAACAGGATCTCTCCTCTCCTACAAGTACTCAGACAGGATCTCTCACATCATCCATACCAATCTCAAGGTCTATCCATCATCCCTCCAGTACTTGACAGGATCTCTCACATCTCCATAACGATCTCTACAGGGTCTCATCACATCTCCATCACAGATCTCAACAGATCCATCACATCACCTACACAATCTCAGACAGGATCCATCAAATCACCCATCCCCAAAATATCCAGACGACCTCACGCATCCATACCATCTCAGCGGATCGCTCATCCATCCAACCCCGATACCCCCCGGCCTCATCAACCATCCAAAAACCCGATCTCAGACGGATCTCATCACATAATCCAACACAGATATCAGACGATCTCATCACACCATCCAAAACCCGAAACTCGACGGGCCCACAACCACCAAACACGATCTCAACAGGGTCTCATCACATAAACCATACAACAAATACCGACAGATCGCATCACACCCTCCATCAAAAAATACTCAAAGGATCTCATCCAATTTATTCAGCAAAACCCAGTCTTCTCGATTTCTTCTGATTCTCACTCCTCTCTCCTCTCTCCTCTCTCCTTTTTTCTCTCTCTTTTCTCTCTCGCTCCCCCCCTCCTTTTCTCTCTCCCTCTCCCCTCCTCTCCTCTTCTCTCTCTCCGGCCCTCTCTCTCTTCTCCCCTCCCTTTTCTCTCTCTCTCTTCCTTTTCTCTCTCTTCTCCTCTCCCTTTTCTCTCTTCCTCCCCCCCCCCCCCTCTCTCCTCTCCTTTCTCCTCCTGTCTGTCTCTATTAATAGATCTATAGAAACAGAGCATAGTGGAATAAATCATGTTAAATGTGCCAGCCTCTCAAAAGGATACCACGCAGCATAGTGGAATAAAACCTGTTAATGTGCCAGCCTGGAATGAATGCCGCTCTGTTTAGAGGTTGAATTGTTTAACATATTAGGAATATATCAGTGATTGATACCTCAACATGCATTGGCCATCTACCCAATCTACAGTCTCTCTCTGTTCAGTCTGAAATGGTTGGAGAGGAGAGGATGCTCTCACTCCCCTACACACACACACACACTCACACACACACACACACACACACACACACACACACACCACACACACACCACACACACACACACACACACACTCCCCTACACACACACACACACACACACACACACACACACACACACACACACACACACACACACACACACACACACACTCCCCTACACACACACACACACACACACCACACACACACACACACCCACACACACACACCACCACACACACTCCCCCTACACACACACACACCACACACACACACACACACACACACACACACACCACACACGACCACACCACACACACACACACACACACACACACACACACACCACACACACACACCCCACCACACCACACACAACACTCCCACACACACCACACACACACACACCACACACACACACACACACCCACACACACACACACACCACTCCCCTACACACACACCACACACACCACACACACACACCACACACACACACACACACTCCCTACACACACACACACATACGTGCGTGCGTGCGTGCTGCGTGCGTGCGTGCGTGCGTGCGTGCGTGCGTGCGTGCGTGCGTGCGTGCGTGCGTGCGTGCGTGCGTGCGTGCGGGCGTGCGTGCGTGCGTGCGTGCGTGCGTGTGTTTGTGTATCATCCCGTTTACCCTGTGTTCTCTCCATGATG
>LR778256.1:26728361-26763874 GCA_902810595.1 Coregonus sp. 'balchen'
CCGTTGGGATACACACAAGCTTGAGCAGCCCCTCATGACAAAGCCTAACTCTCTGAAGGCCACATTAAGACCCCTCTCAGTGACAAGCCTAACTCTCTGAAGGCCACATTAAACCCCTCTCAGTGACAAGCCTAACTCTCTGAAGGCCACATTAAGACCCCTCTCAGTGACAAGCCTAACTCTCTGAAGGCCACATTAAGACCCCTCTCAGTGACAAGCCTAACTCTCTGAAGGCCACATTAAGACCCCTCTCAGTGACAAGCCTAACTCTCTGAAGGCCACATTAAGACCCCTCTCAGTGACAAGCCTAACTCTCTGAAGGCCACATTAAGACCCCTCTCAGTGACAAGCCTAACTCTCTGAAGGCCACATTAAGACCCCTCTCAGTGACAAGCCTAACTCTCTGAAGGCCACATTAAGACCCCTCTCAGTGACAAGCCTAACTCTCTGAAGGCCACATTAAGACCCCTCTCAGTGACAAGCCTAACTCTCTGAAGGCCACATTATTGGGTGTGACCCCCCCCTTCTGCATGTGACCCCTGACTAAGGACACCCAGACATTGACACTATTAACTACACTGAGTGGACAAAACATTAAGGACACTAGCTCTTTCCATGACACAGAATGACCAGGTGAATCCAGGTGATCCCTTATTGATGTCACTTGTTAAATCCACTTCAAATCAGCGTAGATGAAGGGGAGGAGACAGGTGGTTAAATAAGGATTTTTAAGCCTTGAGACAATTGAGACATGGATTGTGTATGCGTGCCATTCAGAGGGTGAATGGGCAAGACAAAAGATTTAAGTGCCTTTGAACGGGGTATGGTAGTAGGTGCCAGGCGCACCGGTTTGAGTGTGTCAAGAACTGCAACGCTGCTGGGTTTTTCACGCTCAACAGTTTCCTGTGTGTGTAAAGAATGGTCCAAAACCCAAAGGACATCCAACCAACTTGACACAACTGTAGGAAACATTGGAGTCAACATGGGCCAGCATCCCTGTGGAACGCTTTTCGACACCTTGTAGAGTCCATGCCCTGACGAATTGAGGCTGTTCTGAGGGCAAAAGGGGGGATGCAACTCAATATTAGGAAAGTATCCTTAATGTTATGAACACTCAGTGTATATTAACAGAGACCCAGAGAGTCTGTCCCAGTATGAAGGAAGTTAGAGGTCGTTTCGCGAGCCGATGCTAACTAGCAGGTACCCATAGACTTCTAGTCATTTCACTAACGCTAGTTAGCGATTGCCCTTAGCGCTACTTTCCTTCACACTGCACTCAGAGACATAAAAACGGTATCCACGAGTTCATCTGACAACGGGGAAGTAGATCAAGTCCCAAAGGATTCTCCTTTAACCCACTTGGGGAAAAAAACTAAAATATGGTTGGACTGGTCTGGGATCAACAAGTGCTTTGTTGTAGTTGTTTTTCCAGATGTGGAGTGTAGTTGTTTTTCCAGACGGAGTGAAAACAGTTTCAGGCTCGATAGTCTGACTGGATCAGTGACCAGTCACCATCAGATCAGAAGGCTTTGGCCCCCTCGCATGGCTTGGCCAAGTCCCATTGAACAGAGTGGTTAAGGAGGTCAGAACCTATTGATCCATGTGTAGAACAGAGTGGTTAAGGAGGTCAGAACCTATTGATCCATGTATTGAACAGAGTGGTTAAAGAGGTCAGAACCTATTGATCCATGTGTTGAACAGAGTGGTTCAGGAGGTCAGAACCTATTGATCCATGTGTTGAACAGAGTGGTTAAGGAGGTCAGAACCTATTGATCCATGTGTTGAACAGAGTGGTTAAGGAGGTCAGAACCTATTGATCCATGTGTTGAACAGAGTGGTTAAGGAGGTCAGAACCTATTGATCCATGTGTTGAACAGAGTGGTTAAGGAGGTCAGAACCTATTGATCCATGTGTTGAACAGAGTGGTTAAGGAGGTCAGAACCTATTGATCCATGTGTTGAACAGAGTGGTTAAGGAGGTCAGAACCTATTGATCCATGTGTAGAACAGAGTGGTTAAGGAGGTCTGGGCCTGTACATTGGACAGGGACAGAGAACCATAGCGTCTCCACCATGGGGCTATTCCCTACATCGCTGTACATTGGACAGGGACAGAGAACCATAGCGTCTCCACCATGGGGCTATTCCCTACATCACTTTACATTGGACAGGGACAGAGAACCATAAGCGTCTCCACCATGGGGCTATTCCCTACATCACTTTACATTGGACAGGGACAGAGAACCTAGCGTCTCCCCATGGGGCTATTCCCTACATCACTGTACATTGGACAGGGACAGAGAACCATAGCGTCTCCACCATGGGGCTATTCCCTACATCACTGTACATTGGACAGGGACAGAGAACCATAGCGTCTCCACCATGGGGCTATTCCCTACATCACCGTACATTGGACAGGGACAGAGAACCATAGCGTCTCCACCATGGGCTATTCCCTACATCACCGTACATTGGACCGGGACAGAGGAACCATAGCGTCTCCACCATGGGGGCTATTCCCTACATCACTGTACATTGGGACAGGGACAGAGAACCATAGTTGTCTCCACCATGGGGCTATTCCCTACATCCTGTACATTGGACAGGGACAGAGAACCATACGCTCTCCACCAGGGCTATTCCCTACATCACTGTACATTGACAGGGACAGAGAACCATAGCGTCCTCCACCATGGGGCTATTCCCTACATCACCTGTACATTGGACAAGGGACAGAGTAACCATAGCGTTCCACCAGGTGCTAATTCCCTACATATCACCGTACATTGGACAGGGACAGAGACCCATAGCGTCTCCACCCTGGTGCTATTCCCTACATCAAGACTGTACATTGGACAGTGGACAGAGACATAGCGTCTCCACCATAGGGCTATTCCCACATCGCCTACATTGGACAGGGACAGAAGAACCATAGCGTCTCCACCATGGGGTATTCCCTACATCACTGTTACATTGGACGGGGAAGAGAACCATAGCTTGCTCCACCCTGGGGCATTCCCTACATCACAGCATACATAATAAAACAGGACATAACAAGGTGCGTGGGGAGGGGGGTTCAATGGGGAGGAAGGGGGGTATGCGGCTTTACATGAATACCTTTAAGAGATGGGGGGGAAAGAGAGGGGGAGGGGAGAGAGAGAGAGGGGGAGGGGAGAGAGAGAGAGGTGGAGGGGAGAGAGGAGAGAGAGAGAGGAGAGAGAGAGAGCTACCTATAGAGAAGGCGAGAGACCGTCTGCTGCAACGTTGCCATCTGCTGGTGGAAGAGGTACAGTACTCTCTCTCTGTCTCTCTCTGTCTCTCTCTCTGTCTCTCTGTCTCTCTCTCTGTCTCTGTCTCTCTCTCTGTCTCTCTGTCTCTCTCTCTCCTCTCTCTCTCTCTCTCTCTCTCTATCTCTGTCTCTCTGTCTCTCTGTCTCTGTATCTGTCTCTCTGTCTCTCTCTCTGTCTCTGTCTCTCTCTCCGTCTCTCTCTCTGTCTCTGTCTCTCTCTCTCTGTCTCTCTGTCTCTGTCTCTGTCTCTCTGTCTCTGTCTCTGTCTCTCTGTCTCTCTGTCTCTTTCTCTCTGTCTCTCTGTCTCTCTCTCTCTGTCTCTCTGATCTCTCTCTCTGTCTCTCTGTTTCTCTGTCTCTCTCTCTCTGTCTCTCTCTCCTGGTCCTCTGTCTCCTCTCTCTCTTCTCTCTTCCTCTCTCTCCCTCTCTGTCTCTCTCTCTCTCTCTCTCTCCTCTCTCTCTCTCTCTCCTCTCTCTCTGTCTCCTGCTGTCTCTCTCTCTGTCTCTCTGTCTCTGTCTATCTGTCTCTTTCTCTGTCTCTCCTCTCTCTGTCTCTCCCTCTCCTCTCTCTCCCTCTCATCTCTCCCCTCTCTCCTCCTCTCATCGTCTCTGCTCTCCTTCCTACATTTCTCTCTCTCTCTCCTCCTCTCTCTCCTCTCTCTTGTCTCTCTCTCTCTCCTCGTCGCTCTCTCGGTCATTCGTCTCTGCCTCTCACTCATCTCTCTCCCTCGTCTCTCTCTCTCTCTCTCTCTCTCTCTCTCACACTTATGTCCTGTGGTCTCACAATGTGTACCCAGTCCTGACTGATCCTGGTGTATGTGTTGTTTGTGTGTGTGCATTCCTTTGTGTGTTTTACCGTGTATGTGTTCGCTCATGTGGGTAAGTGTGTGTGCTCTGCCTGAGCATCACCTGCTGCATCACATCATCCATACACAGATACTCAGACAGGATCTCATCACATCATCCATACACAGATACTCAGACAGGATCTAATCACACCATCCATACACAGATACTCAGACAGGATCTCATCACATCATCCATGCACAGATACTCAGACAGGATCTCATCACATCATCCATACACAGATACTCAGACAGGATCTCATCACATCATCCATACACATATACTCAGACAAGATCTCATCACATCATCCATAAACAGATACTCAGACAGGATCTCATCACATCATCCATAACCAGATACTCAGACAGGATCTCTTACACATCCTACACAGATACTCATACAGGATCGCATCACATCACACACCATCCATACACAGATATCAGACATGATCTAATCACATCATCCATACACATAGAGCTACTCAACAGGATTCTCACATCATCCATACACAGATACTCAGACAGGATCCATCACAATCATCCATCCATATCCTCAGAACAGGATCTCATCACCTCATCATACCCAGATACTCAGACAGGATCTCATCACATCATCCATACACAGATACTCAGACAGGATCTCATCACATCATCCATACACAGATACTCAGACAGGATCTCATCACATCATCCATACACAGATACTCAGACAGATCTCATACCCCTCACACTCACCCCACCATAAACATATACTCAGACAGGATCTCATCAACAATATATCCATACACAGATACTCAGACAGGAATCCGCATCACACACCATCCAACACAGATACTCAGAAGACAGATCCATCACATAATCCATACACAGATACTCAGACAAGATCTCATCACACCATCCATACAAGGATACTCAGACAGGATCTCATCACAATTCATTCAGTCAAAGCACAGCCATTCTCTGATTCTCTCTGATTCTCACTCTCTCTTCGCTCGCTCTCCCTTTTTCGCTCCTCTTTCTCTCTCTCTCCTCGCGCCCTCCCTCGCCTCTCTTCCCTCCCTCCCTCCCGTCCCTCCCTCCCCTCCCTCCCTCCCTCCCTACCCTTTCCTCTCTCGCTCCCTCCTCTCCCTCTCCCCTCTTCCTTTCTCTCTCTCTCTCTCTCTCTCCTCTCGTCTCTCTCTCTCTCCTCTCCTCTCTCTCTCTCCCTCTCTCTCTTCTCTCCCTCCCGCTCTCTCTTTCCCTCCCCCGACCCCCCCAACCAGCTCCTCTCCTTTCTCCTCTTGTCTGTCTCTAATTATAGATCTATAGAAACAGAGCATAGTGGATAATCATGTTAAATGTGCCAAGCCTGTCAAAAGGAATACCACGCAGCATATTTGAATAAAACCTGTTAATGTTGCCCAGCCTGGAATGAAATGCCGCTCTGTTTAGAGGTTGAAAATTGTTTAACATATTAGGAATATATCGGATTGATACCTCAACATGCATTGGCCATCTACCGCTATCTACATTCTCTCTCTGTTCAGATCTGAAATGGTTTGGAGAGGAGAGGATGCTTCTCACTTCCCCTACATACACACACACACCACACACACACCACGACGCACAACACACACACAAACACACACAACACACACAACACACCACACGCTCCCACACACACACACACAACACACACACACACACACACTCCCCCACACACACACACACTCTCCCACACACAACACATTCACACACCCACACCCACACACACACACGCACACTCCCACACACACCACACACATCCCCCCACACACACACACCACACACACACAAATATTGCGTGTATCTTTTATTTTCTCCATGTCAACCTCTATTACAGAATACATTGTTTATGGATACAGTGATAACAGACAATATCAGAAGCAATGTAATCACTGCTGCCCCTCTTTCCATGTTGATGTCTTTCCAAACATAATCAACCCAATGTATTCAGCTCAGTCTGCAGAATGATCAGCGTGAGAGGATCCTATCAGTTCCACAGCTATGAAAAGGAACACAGCTCCAAATATATCGTCAATGTCCACTTACAATCCAATAAACCCCTTTCTCTAATGGAAAATCTCCTCTCCTCTTCTCTCCCCTGGCTCCTCTCTACCTCTCCCCCCTTCCCTGGCTCCTTCCCTTCTTCCCCTTTCCCTGGCCTCTCTCCCTCCCTCTTTCTCTCCCCGGGCCCCTTCTTTTTCCTTCTCCTCTTTCTCTCCCGGGCCCCTACTTCCTCTCTTCTCTTTCCCCCTGGCCTCCTCCCTCTCCTCTTCTCCCCGGGCTCTCTCCCTTCCTCTTTCTTCCCCTGGCCATATCCCTCCTCTCTTCTCCCCTGTTGGCCCCCTCTCTCCTCTCTTCTCCCGGTCCCCCTCTTCACTCTTCTCCTCCCTGGCCCCCTCTCCTCTCCTCTCTCTCCTCTCCTCCTTCTGGCTCCTCTCCCCCCTCTCCTCCCTCTCTTCTCCTCCCCTGGCCTCCTCTCCCTCTCCACTCTTCTCCTCCCCTGGCCTCCTCTCCCTCTCCTCTCCTCTCCTCCCCTGGCCTCCTCTCCTCTCCCCTCCACCACTCTCTGGAATACAGCTCATCAGATGTCTGTCCAGGCTGGTAGAAATGGTGTTTTGATGCAGCGTTTCTGAGATGATGTAAATGGGCACCGCCATAGATCAGGTGAGGAAAGAGAATACTGATGTTTAATCACAGCAACCGATAACGCTTGGCTCTTTCACTTCCTGTATATATTTAGTATCGGTCTGGTGAAGGGGATGGGGGAGCGCTAGCTAGCTAGCTGGAGGCTACAGCCCTGCTAACTGTCTGCTGCCGTTCATACAGGTCCTGCCTGCCTCCAAAACGGCACCCTATTCCCTAGATAGTGCACTACTTTTGACCAGGGCCCATACTATGTAGGGAATAGGGTGCCATTTGGGACGCGGATCCTGTTAAGATGGCAAGAGCAGAACAGCCTACTATAAATGGATGCGTTTGTTGGGGGTATTTATAGTGTGTGTGTGTGTGTGTGTGGTGGTGTGTGTGTACATGGTTTTCCACTACTGGTTGTAATTGTAATATCTCCCAATAACCCACATTTACACGATAAGCCTATGATCACCTTCAAAGCAGTGCTCATACATTGTCTTATACTAGTCAAAGCAGTGCTCATACATTGTCTTCTACTAGTCAGAGCAGTGCTCATACATTGTCTTCTAGTCTTCAAGGTAACGTTGTGGGTGAAATACTGACGTATGCTCGTTGCAGAGCTGAGCCCTTCAGAGAAAGAGCTCGCCTGGGGTTCACAGGAAGAGAGGAAGATGATACAACCCGCGCTCTCGTCTCTCGTGAAGACAAACCCGCGCGCGCGCGTCTCCTGGGAAACAAACCGGCGTCGCGTGCGCGGGAAGACAACCCCGCGCGCGCGCTGCTTCCTGGAAGAAAACCCCGCGCTGCCTGGGGGAAGACACCCGCGCGCGCGCGCGCGGAAGACAACCCGCGCGCTTCGCGCGCTCGGCGCGGGAAGACAACACCCGCGCGCGCGGCGGGGCCCTCGGCGCGGGAGAAGAAACCCCCGCGATCGCCTTAATACAACCCGCGCGCGCTGCTTACTGGAAGAAAACCCGCTCTTCTCTTCTCTTTAATACAACCCTCCATTCTCTCTTCTTAATACAACCCTCGCTCTCTCTGTCTTCTCTTGAATACAACCCTTCGTGTCTCTTCGCTTTAATAAAACCCTCTCTCGTCTTCTTTAATAAACCCTCTCTCTCTCTCTTCTGTAATACAACCCTCTATCTCTCTCTCTCTTCTCTTTAGTACAACCCTCTCTCTCTGTCTCTTTAATACAACCCTCTCTCTCTCTTCTCTTTAATACAACCCTCTCCTCTCTCTCTTCTCTTTAATACAACCCTCTCTCTCTCTTCTTCTCTTTAATACAACCCTCTCCCTCTCTTCTCTCCCTCTCTTATCTCTCTCTCTTCCCAGCCTGTGGCTGCTGTAGTACAGAGAATCAGAGCAGAGAAAACAAAGCTACTGTCTCTCTGTAACGTCTCCCCATTGATGTGAATGAGGCAGCAGCCATGCATGTTTATATCATAACGTGTTTGTTTGTGGTTAAATCCTGCCCTCCAGGGCGCCACGCTGCTCAGTACTCAGCTTTGCCATCCCAAATGGCACCCTATCCCCTTTATAGTGCACTACTCTTAACCCGAGCCCTATGGGCACTATAAAGGTGGACAGGGTGCCATTTGGGACGCAGTATGAGCCATTAGAAGCAGCAGCTGTTTGACACAGAGCTTGATAGCAACTCATACTTATTCACTTCTGGCTTATTGAGAGGATCAGGGGGCGGAGTCAGACACAAAGACACATTCTGGAAGGTGCTGGTACTCACCCACCCATCACCCCTCTCCTCCTCTTCTCTCTCTCTCTCTCTCTCTCTCTCTCTCTCTCTCTCTCTCTCTCTCTCTCTCTCTCTCTCTCTCGCTCTCTCTCTCTCCCTTTCTGCTTTAAGCCAGGGCTGTGTCAAGCACACATTCTGTTTCAGCTGGATGTCTCCAGACATCAAAAGGAGGGGCTTAGCGGCATGGTGCAGGTGTGTGTTGGCATGAAGCAGGTGTTGGCAATGGGCACAGAGCTCGGCGGCTTGCTGTGCTGGTATTGGTCAGCGGACAGTCATGTGGAGCAGGTTTCTGATGCCACTGCATCTGCAAGAGCTCAGGACCAATCAGAGAGTGTGTGTGGGGGGGGGGGGGGGGGGGGGGGGGGTAGCAAGAATTATAGGTTTGCACAGCTGGTATGAGGTGTCATGGCTGTGTGCGTTTGTGTTGAGCTAGTGCTGATGGTTTTGGAGAACAGTCACCAGGCTACATGGTAAGCCAATGGGGAGCCATTCAAACTCACTACTGAGCACTGTGCTGTTCCTCATTCCGCCACCAGGTGTCAGGCTTTCTCCAGATTTTACCTCAGCCAGCTCTGAGGCACGTCAGAATGTTATGCAGTTCACTGTATTCCTGTCGTGAAGTATTCTGACGAGGACAGAGAATGGCATTGTTGCCAGACAACAGGACTGCAGACAACAGGACTGCTGCCCTTTGAACAGGATGTGATTCAGGGAAAGGGCCGTGTTCAGGGAGAGTGAAGAGAAATGGACCATGTGAATTGACCGTGTGATAATCCTTGATCCTGGTATCACAACAATCTATGTATTCATGTTTTTGACCGATTCTCACTTTATTTACAGACATTATTCACCAAACTCTTTTTTTTTACTGGCTGTGAGGAAACACCAATCAGAAGCAATGTGTGATCCACACAGTTTTACCAGTAGGGGGAGCTATTCCACCGCGTTGGTTATAACAACTGGCTGATGATCCCTCTTCCTTCTTCCACTTGACACATCAACAGGCCTCCCTTCACCCTGCGGATGTCTGTCTGTCTGTTCGCTTTTACCGACTCACCTCCGATAGCTCAACCTCTGCATCCCAAATGACACCGTAGTCCCTATATAGTGCACTTCTTCTAACCAGGGCCGATAGGATAGTGCACTTCCTTCTAAACCAGGGGCCGGATATGGACGGGTGCCATGGACAACCGTACGCCTATATGTGGCACTTCTTCTAACCAGGGCCGATAGGATAGTGCACTTCTTCTAACCAGGGCCGATAGGGGACAGGGTGCCATGTGGGACTCAAGCCTTAGAGAGCTATGGAACATCCCACATGGCACCGCCTGTCCCCATTATCGGCCCTGGTTAAAGCCTTAGCGGCTATGGAACTCCCACATGGCCACCCTTTCCCCCTATCGGCCCTGGTTAAAGCCTTAGAGAGCTATGGAACATCACCTGGCACCCTGTCCCCGTATTCCGGCCCTGGTTAAAGCCTTAGAGAGGCTCTGGAACATCCCCATGGCACCCTGTCCCCTATCGTGCCCCTGGGTAAGCCCTTAGAGAGCTATGGAACACTCCCACATTGCACCCTGCCCCTATCGGCCCTGGTTAAGCCTTATAGGAGCTATGGAACATCCCACATGGCTCCCTGTCCCCTATCGGCCCTGTTAAAGCCTTAGAGAGCTATGGAACATCCCACATGGCACCCTGTCCCCTATCGGCCCTGGTTAAAGCCTTAGAGAGCTATGGAACATCCCACATGGCACCCTGTCCCCTATCGGCCCTGGTTAAAGCCTTAGAGAGCTATGGAACATCCCACATGCTCCCTATCCCCTATCGGCCCTGTTAAAGCCTTTAGAGTAGCTATGGAACTCCCACAATGGCACCCTGCCCCTAATCGGCCCTTGTTAAAGCCTTATAGAGTCTATGGAACATCCACATGGCACCCTGTCCCCTATCGGCCCTGGTTCAGCTTAGAGAGCTTGGACATCCCCCAATGCACCCTGTCCCCTATGCGGCCTGTTAAAAGAAGCCTTAAGAGAGCTATGGAAATCCCACATGGCCCCTGTCCCCTATCGGTCGGCCCTGGTTAACAGTCCTTAAGAGCTATGGAACATCCCACAGTGCACCGTCTGTCCCCTATCGGCCCTGGTTAAGCCTTAGAGAGCTATGGAACATCCCGCACATTGCACCCTGGCCACCTAGCGCCCTTTAAAGCCTTAGAGAGCTATGGAACATCCCAACATGGCACCCTGGTCCACTATCGCCGGTTAAAGCCCTTAGAGGCTATGGAACATCCCACATGGCACCCTGTCCCCTATCGGCCCTGGTTAAAGCCTTAGGAGAAGCTATGAACATCCCACATGGCACCCTGTCCGCCTATCGGCCTGGTTAAATCCTTAGAATCTATGGAACATCCCACATGGCAACCCTGTCGCCCTTCGGATCGGTCTCTCGGCCCTGGTTAAATCCTTAGCGAAGCTATGGAACATCCCGACATGGCACCCTGTTCCCCTATCGCGGCCCGGGGTTAAAGCCCCTTAAGAGAGAGCTAATGGAACATCCCACCCTGGCCCCTGTTCCCCTATCGGCCCTGGTTAAAGCCTTAGAGAGCTATGGAACATCCCACATGGCACCCTGTCCCCCTCGTCCTGGTTTAACAGCTCTTAGAGAGCTATGTAACATCACATGGCACCCAACTGTCCCCTAGCCGGCCCTGGTTAAAAGCCTTAGAGACTATTGAACATCACCAATGGCAACCCTTCCCCTATCTTCCCTGGTTAAAGCCTTAGAGAGCTATGGAACATCCACTGGCACCCTTTCACCCTATGCGGCCCTGGATTAAAGCCTTAGAGAAGGCTTGGAACCTCCCACATGGCAACCCTTTCCCCTATTCGGCCCTGGTTAAAACCTTCGAGAGCTATGGAACATCCCACATGGGCACCCTAATCCGCCTATCGGCCCCTGGTTAAGCCTTAGAGATCTATGTGAAAACATCCCACATGGCACCCCTGTCCCCTATCGGCCCTGGTTAAAGCCTTAGAGAGCTATGGAACATCCCACATGGCACCCTGTCCCCTATCGGGCCCAGTCGGGCTATACAAAAAACGTCCTATAAAAGGAAAATGAATATGGAACATCCCACATGGCACCCTGTCCCCCTATCGGCCCTGGTTAAGCCCTTAGAGAGCATGGAACATCACATGCCCCTGTCCCCCCTATCGGCCCTGTTCGAAGCCTTAGATAGCTATGGAACATCCAAAACCTGGTCACCTTTCCCCTACTGCCCTGTTAAAAGCCTTAGATGAAACTATGGAAACATCCCACATGGCACCCTGTCCCCTAATCGGCCCTGTTTAAGCCCTTAGAGAGCTATGGAACATCCCACATGGCTCCTGCCCCTATCGGGCCCTGGGAAGCCTTAGAGAGCTATGGAACATCCCACTGGCACCCTATCCCCACTATCGGCCCTGGTTAAAGCCTTAGACTGAGCTATGGAACTCCCACAATGGCTCCCTACCCCTATCCGGCCCTGTTAAAAGCTTAGAGAGATATGGAACAGCCCACATGGCACCCTAATCCCCCTATCGTCCCTGGTTAAGCCTTAAAGCTATGGACATCCCCCCATGGCACCACTGTCCCCTAATCGGCCCTGGTTTAAAGAGCCTTAGAGAGGCTATGGAACATCCCCATGGCACCCTATCCCCTATCGGCCCTGAGTTAAGCCCTTGAAGATATGGAACATCCACCCACATGGCTCCTATCCCACCTATCGGCCCCTGGTTTAAAG
Organism: Coregonus sp. 'balchen'; assembly: GCA_902810595.1. Lineage (NCBI taxonomy): Eukaryota > Metazoa > Chordata > Actinopteri > Salmoniformes > Salmonidae > Coregonus > Coregonus sp. 'balchen'. The sequence goes on from LR778256.1 coordinate 26,740,676, forward strand.
CCTTAGAGAGATATGGACAATCCCACATGGCCCCTGTCCCCTATCGTCCCCTGGTTAAGCCTAGAAGAGCTATGGAAACAACCCACAATTGCACCCTGTCCCACTATCGGCCCTGGTTAAAGACCTTAGAAGCTATTGAACATCCCACATGCAACCCTGCCCCTATCGGCCCTGTAAAGCCTTAGAGAGCTAGGAACATCCCACATGGGACCTTTCCCATCGGCCTTGTTAAAGCCTTAGAGAGCTAGGACACTCCCACATTGCACCCCCTGTTCCCCTATCGGCCCTGGTTAAAGCCTTAGAGAGCTATGGAACATCCCACATGGCACCCTGTCCCCTATCGGCCCTGGTTAAAGCCTTAGAGAGCTATGGAACATCCCACATGGCACCCTGTCCCCTATCGGCCCTGGTTAAAGCCCTTAGGAGCTATGGCACTCCCACATGGCTCCCTGTCCCCTAATCGGGCCCTGGTTCAGCTTAGAGATGCTATGGAACATCCACATGGCACCCTATCCCCCTATCGGCCCTGTTAAGCCTTAGAGAGCTATGGAACATCGCCACAATGGCTCCCTACCCCTATCGCCCTGTTTAAAGCCTTAGAGAGATATGGAACATCCCACTGGCACCCTAATCCCCCCTATCGGCCCTGGTTAAAGCCTTAGAGAGCTATGGACATCCCACCTGGCACCCTGTCCCCTATCGGCCCTGGTTAAAGCCTTAGAGAGCTATGGAACATCCCACATGGGCAACCCATCCCCTATTCGGCCCTGTTAAGCTTAGAGAGATATGGAACTCCCACATTGCTCCCTATCCCCTATCGGCCCTGGTTAAAGCCTTAGAGGAGATATGTAGACCATCTCACAATGGCAACCCATAGTCCCCTAATCGGCCCTGTTAAGCCTTAGAGAAGGCTATGTAACATCCCACATGTCAACCCCCCCTGTCCCCCCTATCGCCCTTTAAGCCTTAGAGCTATGTGAACATCCCACATGGCACCCTGTCCCCTATCGGCCTTGTGTAAAGCCTATAGAGCTAGGGAACATCCCACATGGCACCCTGTCCCCTATCGGCCCTGGTTAAAGCCTTAGAGAGCTATGGAACATCCCACATGGCACCCTGTCCCCTATCGGCCCCTGTTTAACAGCCTTTAGAGAGCTTGGAACATCCCCCAATGGCAACCCTGGTCCCCTATCGGCCCTGGTTAAAGCCTTAGAGAGCTTGGAAATCCCACCTGTCACCACCTGTCCCCTATCGGCCCTGGTTAAAGCCTTAGAGAGCTATGGAACATCCCACATGGCACCCTGTCCCCTATCTGCCCTGGTTAAAGCCTTAGAGAGATATGGAACATCCCACATGGCACCCTGTCCCCTAATCGCCCTGGTTAAAGCCTTAGAGAGCTATGGAACATCCCACATGGCACCCTGTCCCCTATCGGCCCTGGTTAAAGCCTTAGAGAGCTATGGAACATCCCACATGGCACCCTGTCCCCTATCGGCCCTGGTTAAAGCGAGAGAAGCTATGGAACATCCCACATGGCACCCTGTCCCCTATCGGCCCTGGTTAAAGCCTTAGAGGCTATGGAACATCCACATGGCAGCCCTGTCCCTACGCCCTGGTTAAAGCCTTAGGATCTATGTAACATCCCACATGGCACCCTTGCCCCTATCTCGGCCCTGGGTTAAAGCTTATAGAGATATGGAACATCCAACATGGCACCGTCCCCTATCGGCCCTGGTTAAAGCCTTAGAGAGCTATGGAACATCCACATGGCACCCTGTCCCCTATCGGCCCTGGTTAAAGCCTAGAGAGGCTTATGGAACATCCCACATTGCACCCTGTCCCCTATCGGCCCTGGTTAAAGCCTTAGAGAGCTATGGAACATCCCCATGGCACCCTGGTCCCCTCTCGGCACTTGTTAAGCCTTAGAGAGCTATGGAACATCTCCCACATGGCCCCTGTCCCCTATCGCCCTGGTTAAAGCCTTAGAGAGCTATGGAACATCCCACATGGCACCCTATCCCCCTATCGGCCCTGGTTAAAGCCTTAGAGAGCTATGGAACATCCCACATGGCACCCTATCCCCCTATCGGCCCTGGTTAAAACAGCCTTTACGAGCTATGGAACAATCCACATGGCACACACTATCCCCCTATCGGCCCTGGTTTTAAAGCCCTAGAGAGCTATGGAACATCCCACATTGCCACCCTGTCCCCCTATCGGCCCGTTGTTAAAAGCCTTAGAGATCTATGGAACATCCCACATTGCACCCTGTCCCCTATCGCCCTGGTTAAAGCCTTAGAGGAGCTATGGAACATCCCCATCCCACATGGCACCCTGATCCCCTGCGGCCCTTGTTAAAGCCTTAAGAGCTATGGACCATCCACATGGCACCCTGTCCCCTATCGGTCGGCCCTGGTTCGAAGCTTGATATCTATGGCACATCCCACAATGTACCTCTGTCCCCCTATCGAGCCCTGGTTAAAGCCTTAAGGAGCTATGGAAACATCCCACATGGCTCCCGTCCCCTATCGGCCCCTGGTAAAGCCTTAGAGAGGCTATGGGAACATCCCACATGGCACCCCTGTCCCCTAATCCCCCCGGGGCGGCCCTGGTTAAAGCCTTAGAGAGCTATGGAACTCCCACATGGCCCCTGTCCCCTATCGAGCCCCTGGTTCAAGCCTAAGAGAGCTATGGAACATCCCCCTGGCACCCTGTCCCCCTATCGGCCCCTGGTTAAAGCCTAATAGATTATTGAACACCCACATGGCCCTTGTCCCCTATCGGCGGCCCTGGTTAAAGCCTTAGAGGCTATGGAAACATCCACCATGGCTCCCTGTTCCCCCTATCGGCCCTGGTTAAAGCCTTCGAGAGCATATGACATCCCACATGGCACCCCCTGTCCCCTATCGGCCCTGGTTAAGCTTAGATAGCTATGGAACATCCCCAATGGCACCCCTGTCCCTATCGGCCCTGTTTAAAGCCTTAAGAGCTATGGACATCCCACATGGCACCCTGTCCCCTACGGTCCCTGGTTAAAGGCCTTAGGGAGCTAGAAACCTCCCACATTGCACCCTGTCCCTATCGGCCCTGGTAAAGCCTTAGCTAGCGCTATGGAACATCCCACATGGCACCCTGTCCGCCTATCGGCCCGGGTTAAAGCCTTAGAGGCTATGGAACATCCCCCCACTGGCACCCCTGTCCCCCTATCGGCCCTGGTTAGCCTTAGAGAGCTATGGACATCCCCCATTGCAACCCTGTCCCCTATCGGCCACTACTGGTTAAAGCCTTAGAGAGCTTATGGCCTCCCACATGGCAACCCTGGTCCCCCTATCGGCCCTGGTTAAAGCCTTAGAGAGCTATGGAACATCCCACATGGCACCCTGTCCCCTATCGGCCCCTGGTTAAAGCTTAGAGAGCTATGGAACTCCCACGATGGTCACCCTGCCCCTACGGCCCTGGTTAAGCCTTAGATGAGCTGGAACATCCCCATGGCACCCTAGTCCCCTATCGGCCCTGTTAAAGCCTTAGAGATCTATGGAAATCATCCCACATGGCACCAACGGTCCCCTATCGGTCGGCCCTGTTAAAGCCTTAGAGATCTATGGAACATCCCACTGCACACTGTCCCTATCCGGCCCGGGTTAAAAGCCTTATAGAGCTATGAACATCCCACATGGCACCCTGTCCCCTATCGTGCCGCCCTGGTTTAAAGCCTTAGAAGAGCTATGGACCATCCCAACATGGGCACACCTGTCCCCTATCGGCCCTGGTTAAAGCCTTAGAGAGCTATGGAACATCCCACATGGCACCCTGTCCCCTATCGGCCCTGGTTAAAGCCTTAGAGAGCTATGGAACATCCCACATGGCACCCTGTCCCCTATCGGCCCTGGTTAAAGCCTTAGAGAGCTATGGGAACATCCACATGGCAACCTGTCCCCATATCGGCCCTGGGTTAAAGAGCCTTAAGAGCATGAACATCCCACATGTCAAAACCCTGTCCCCTCTCGGCCCCTGGTTAAAGCCCTTAAGAGCTATGGACATCCCACAGGCACCTGTCCCCCCTATTCGGCCCTGTTTAGCCTTAGAGGCTAATGGAACGATCCACATTGGGACCCTTTTCCCCCCCCCTATCGGCCCTGGTTAAAGCCTTATATAGCTATGTGAACATCCCAATGGCACCCTGTCCCCTATCTTCCCTGGTTAAAAGCCTTTAGAGAGCTATGGAAACGCTCCCACATGGCAACCCTTTTCCCCTATCGTCCCTGGTTCAAGCCTTAGCGAGCTTGGAACATCCCACATGGCACCCTGTCCCCTATCGCCTGGTTAAAGCCTTAAGGAGATATGGACTCCCACATGGCACCCCTTTCCCCTATCCCCTGGTTAAAAAGCCTTAGAGAGCTCTGGAACCATCCCACAGCACCCTGTTCCCCTAATACGGCCCTGTTTCAGCCTAGAGAGCTATGGAACATCCCACATGGCAACCGCTTTTCCCCTATCGGCCCCTGTTAAAGCCTTAGAGAGCTATGGAACATCCCACCTGTCACCCTGGTCCCCTATCGGCCCTGGTTTTAAAGCCTTAGACGCTCTGGAACATCCCACATGCACCGCTGTCCCCTATCGGCCCTGGTTAAAGCCTTAGAGAGCTATGGCACATCCCACATGGCACCCTGTCCCCTATCGTCCGCTGGTAGCCTTAGAGACTATGGCACTCCCCCATGGCACCCTGCCCCTATCGGCCGCTCTGGTTAAAGCCTTAGAGAGCTATGGAACATCCACATGGCACCCTATCCCCCTATGGCCCTGGTTTTAAAGCCTTAGAGGGCTATGAACATCCACATGGCTCCCTGTCCCCTATCGGCCCTGGTTAAAGCCTTAGAGAGCTATGGAACATCCCACATGGCACCCTGTCCCCTATCGGCCCTGTTTAAGCTTAGAGAGCTATGGACATCGCCCCTGGCCCCTATCCCCTATCTCGGCGGCCCTGGTTAAGCCTTAGGACTATGAACATCCCAACATGGCCCCTGTCCCCTATCGTCGGCCCTGGTTAAAAGCCTTGAGAGCTATGGAACACCCACATGGCACCCTGTTCCTGTCCCCTATCGGCCCTGGTTAAAGCCTTAGAGAGCTATGGAACATCCCACATGGCTCCCTGTCTCCCCTATCGGCCCTGGTTAAAGCCTTAGAGAGATATGGAACATCCCACATGGCACCCTGTCCCCTATCGGCCCTGGTTAAAGCCTTATAGACTTATGGAAACTCCCACATGGCACCCTATCCCCTATCGGCCCTGGTTAAATGCCTTAGAGAGCTATGGACCATCCCACATGCAACCCTGTCCCCCTATCGGCCCTGGTTAAAAGCCTTAAGAGCTCGGGAACATCCCACATGGCAACCGGCTGTCCCCTATCGGCCCTGGTTAAAGTCCTTAGAGAGATACTGGAACATCCCACATGGCTCCCTATCCAATCCCCCTATCGGCCCTGGTTAAGCTTAGAGAGCTATGTAACATCCCACCCACATGGCCCCTGTCCCCTATCGGCCCTGTTTTAAAGAAAGCCTTAGAAGCTATGAACATCCCACCTGGCACCCTGTCCCCCCCTAATCGTATCGCGCCCTGGTTAAAGCCTTAGAGAGCTATGGAACTCACATGGCACCCTGTCCCCTATCGCCCGGGTTCAAGCTTAGAGCAGCTATGGAACATCCCACATGGCAACCACTGTCCCCTATCGGCCCTGGTAAAAGCCTTAGAGAGCTATTGAACATCCACAAGGGCACCCGGTCCCCTATTCGGGGCCGGTTAGAAGCCTTATAGAGCTAGGGACCATCCCACATGGCTCCCTGTCCCCTATCGTCCCTGGTTAGCGCTTAGAGAGCTATGAAACATCCCACAATGGCTCCCTATCCCCCTATCGTGCCCTGGTTAAGGCTTAGAGAGCTATGGAACATCCCACATGGCACCCGTCCCCTTCGGCCCTGGTTACAGCCTTAGAGCGCTATGGAACATCCCACAATGGCTCCTGTCCCCTATCCGGCCCTGGTTAGCCTTAGAGAGCTATGGACATCCCACATTGTCCCTGTCCCACCTATCTGCCCTGGTTAAAGCCTTAGAGAGCTATGGTAACATCCCACATGGCACCACTGTCCCCCTATCGGCTCCTGGTAACGCCTTATAGACGATGGACATCCCACATGCACCCCGTCCCCTATCGGCCCCTGGTTAAAAAAGCCGTAGAGAGCTATGGAATCTCCCACATGGCACCCTGTCCCTACTGCCCTGGTTTACAAGCCTTAGAGAGCTATGGACGCACCCACATGGCACCCTGTCCCCTATCGGCCCTGGTTAAAGCCTTAGAGAGCTATGGAACATCCCACATGGCACCCTGTCCCCTATCGGCCCTGTTTAAGCCTTAGAGCCTATGGAACATCTCCACCATTGGCTCCCTTTCCCCTATCGGCCCTGTTTAAAAGCCTTAAAGAGAGCTATGGAACAGCCCACACTGGGCTCCCTGTCCCTAGTCGGCCCGGTTAAAGCCTTAGAGAGCTATGGAACACCCAAGGCCCCTGTCCCCTATCGGGTCGCCCTGGTTAAAGCCTTAGATAGCTATGGAACCATCCCCATTGCACGCGCTTTCCCCTATCCGGCCCTGTTAGCCTTTAGATCTATGAAGCATCCCACATGGCCCCTGTCCCCTATCGGCCCTGGTAAAGCCTTGAGAGCTAATGGAACATCCCACATGGCACCCTGTCCCCTATCGGCCCTTTTAAGCCTTAGAGAGCTATGGGAACTCCCACATGCCCCTGTCCCCTATCGGCGGCCCTGGTTAAAGCCTTAAGGAGCCTATGGACATCCCAATGGCACACTGTCCCCTATGGCCCTGGTTAAAGCCTTGAGTGAGCTATGGAACATCCCACATGGCACCCTGTCCCCTATCGGCCCTGGTTAAAGCCTAGAGAGCTATGGAACATCCCACATGGCACCCTGTCCCCTATCGGCCCTGGTTAAAGCCTTAGAGAGCTATGGAACATCCCACATGGCACCCTGTCCCTTCGCCCCTGGTTAAAGCCTTAGCGAGCTACTGGACCTCCCACATGGCACCTTTCCCCTTCGTCCCTGGTTAAAGCCTTAGAGGCTTATGTAGGACATCCCACATGGCTCCCGTCCCCTATCGGCCCTGTTAAAGCCTTAGAGAGCTATGAACATCCCACCTGGCACCCCCATCCCCTATGGCCCTGGTTAGCCTTAGAGACTTGGAACATCCCACATGGCACCCTGTCCCTATCGGACCCTGGTTAAAGCTTATAGAGCATATGGACATCCCACATGGCCCTTTCCCCGAATCGGCCCCTGTTAAAGCCTTAAGAGCTATGGAACACATCCCACATGGCAACCCTGTCCCCTATCGGCCCGGTAAAGCCTTAGAGAGCTATGGAGCATCCCATGGCTCCCTGTCCCCCTATCGGGCCCTGGTTAAAGCCTTCGAGAGCTATGGACATCCACATGGCTCCCTTTCCCCTATCGGCCCCTGGTTAAAGCCTTAAAGAGAGCTATGGCAAAATCCACATTGCTCCCTTCCCCCTAACGGCCCTGGTTCAAAGCCTTAGAGAGCTATGGACATCCCATCATGGCTCCCTGGCCCCTATCGGTCGGCCCTGGTTTTTAAAGCATTGAGAGCTATGGACCTACATCCCACATGGCTCCCTGTCCCTATCGGCCCTGGTTAAAGGCCTTAAGAGCTATGGAACATCCACATGGCTCCCTGTCCCCGATCGCCCTGGGTAAAGGCCTTATAGAGCATGGACATCCCACATGGCTCCCTGTCCCCTAATCGGCCCTGGTTAAAGCCGTCGAGAGCTAGGTAACATCCCAGTCGACTGATAAACATCAGTCAGCCTGTCCATCATGGCATCGGTTAACATGGATAACCACAACACACACACGCACGCAGCTCACGCACGCACGCCCGCACGCACGCACGCACGCACGCAACTCAAGCCCTCAGCACTCACGACTGCACGCACTCACGCACTCACTCACTCAGCGCACGCACGCACTCACGCACTCACTCACTTCACGCACTCCCTCACGCACTCACTCACAATCACTTCCGACACACAACACACCCCGTACACACCACACAAAATAACAACACATACATACATCACACCCACACCACACACAACACACAAAACACACACACAACCAAACATCACTCCCAACTCCCACTCGACTCACACACACACCACACACACACCCACACGAGCACCTCAAAGACTCACTCACTTCACTCACTCACAACCTCACACACCCACAAACAAACACACACACACCACAACCACACCCACTTTTTTTTCATAGTACATTTCATTCAAGCTTCCAATCACTTGCACATTGAAGTCCAAGGCTATTCAATTTTTAATCTTGATGCACAGTGAATCGCTGGTTTTTAAAGCAAAGTCTAAGGTTGGAGCAGAGAAAGCTGAGGCACATTAAAAGTGTTATCTGTATGCACAGGAGGCTGGTTTTTACAGAAGCAAAGTTTGAATCGAGGAAAGCTGAGGACATTAAAAGGGTAGAGCTGGATGCACAGGAGGCTGGTGTTTAAAGAAGCAGAAGGTTGGAAGCAGAGGAAAGCTGAGGACATTAACAGGTAGAAGCTGATGCACAGTAGGCCTGTGTTTTAAAGAAGCCGAGGTTGGAAGCATTAGGAAGCTGAGGACGTTTGACTGACACAGCTGGCCAATCAGCAGCAGTCTGAGAGGACACACAGGAGACAGGTGAGACAGGGGAGACGGTCTGGCAGATCTGAAGAATGTCTCGCTGTTGGGTTATAGAGGGAGACAGGGGAGACTGTCTGTCAGATCTGAAGAACGTCTCGCTGTTGGGTGATAGAGGGAGACAGGGGAGACTGTCTGTCAGATCTGAAGAACGTCTCGCTGTTGGGTTATAGAGGGAGACAGGCCAGACTGTCTGGCAGATCTGAAGAACGTCTCGCTGTTTGGTTATAGAGGGAGACAGGCCAGACTGTCTGTCGGATCTGAAGAACGTCTCGCTGTTGGGTTATAGAGGGAGACAGGCCAGACTGTCTGTCGGATCTGAAGAGAACCGTCTCGCTGTTGGGTGATAGAGGGAGACAGGGGAGACTGTCTGTCAGATCTGAAGAACGTCTCGCTGTTGGGTTATAGAGGGAGACCAGGCAGACTGTCTGGCAGATCTGAAGAACGTCTCGCTGTTGGGTTATAGAGGGAGACAGGGGAGACTGTCTGTCGGATCTGAAGAACGTCTCACTGTTGGGTGATAGAGGGAGACAGGCCAGACTGTCTGGCAGATCTGAAGAACGTCTCGCTGTTGGGTTATAGAGGGAGACAGGGGAGACTGTCTGTCAGATCTGAAGAACGTCTCACTGTTGGGTGATAGAGGGAGACAGGCCAGACTGGTCTGGCAGATCTGAAGAACGTCTCGCTGTTGGGTGAGATTGCAGAGAAGAGAAATGTATGTTGTCAACAAACAAAATCTGTCATCATAGGACTTTGAGACTATAGGCCTATAGATAAACAAACTGGGGTATTACAAGCATGAAAATAAACGGAATACTAACAGAAAATGGCCTAGGTAAATATATGGCATTGATCCTGTACAATGGAGAACAGAGCCTGGGTAAATATATGGCATTGATCCTGTATAATGGAGAACAGAGCCTGGGTAAATATATGGCATTGATCCTGTACAATGGAGAACAGAGCCTGGGTAAATATATAGCATTGATCCTGTACAATGGAGAACAGAGCCTGGGTAAATATATAGCATTGATCCTGTATAATGGAGAACAGAGCCTGGGTAAATATATAGCATTGATCCTGTATAATGGAGAACAGAGCCTGGGTAAATATATAGCATTGATCCTGTACAATGGAGAACAGAGCCTGGGTAAATATATAGCATTGATCCTGTACAATGGAGAACTGAGCCAGTATGTTTCTGTAGGCTACAGGGCCAGTAATGGCATATGCTCGATGAGGCATATTTCTCCATCTCCTTGAGTGGCCATCATGTGTCATCATAAAACACCCCACAGTGTAGCCTTCTGAGGGCCCAACTCATCATGAGTCATAGAAAACTTCCCGCTTTCACCACCAACCGACCTCTTTCCCCACAAAAATAATAATTCAGGAAACCTGAAGTCATGCTGGGGAAAGTTGTCCCTCGAGGTAGCATGTCATTGCGATACATGGAGATTTCAGATAGCCCTCTAAATGGCCACCTTCTTGTTGCCTAAGGATAAAGTGAAAGATGTACTTTCTTTTAGACATTCACTTTCTTGTAATCAGGGGAGAAGAAAGATATAACAACAGAGGACTTACTTTCGTTTTCTAACTTTAATTCCAAACATTTTTCATATCGGACTACTCGTTTGATTGAATGCCCAAAGAGGGACTCCGTTTGAGCATGCGCGGTACTCTGTCAGCATGGAGTTGAGGAAGTTTTGCAGTCAGAGGCACCTGAGCGTCAAATGTAGCTTATTCAAACCTCTACGGGAACGTTTTTAACTGATGGTAAGGGTCATATTTCATTGTTCGTAGTAGGATAATGTTTATTGTTCGTGTTGCGGTCAAAATAGTTGTAAAACAGTCGGAACATAAAACGAACGTTAACAGCTATCAAGGAGTTGTGTCCAGGTGCGTTGGGAATCAGTCGCGGAGTGTTTCCGTCCTTCACTGGATTGAAGAAAGGGGACTTCAGTTCCACTTCTGGACTAGTCTGTACTTTTCTAAACGGACAACAATCTGTAGTAGGCTATGCAACTGAAAGAACAGTAGCCAATGTAAAATATGACCTAGGTGGAGTTATTCAGTGTTGTGAGAGAACATTTGAAAGACATGAGACATCATTGTGTCACATTGACATTAATGTGACTAGCTACTACTTTTGAAAACAAGTAACTGATGTTAAGCCAGCCTACAGTTAGTTACAGATTGGAAACCAGATAAGGTGATATAACCAAAGATTTGTGGTGTCCATTACTGGCTGTTACACTTCCTCATACAAACCGCTGACATAGAGTTTTCAACTAAACTGTTCTTGGCGATACTTTTTTTAACCCGAATAAACAAAGTGTTTTAGAAATGTCCGTTTCCTGTTGCAGGTGGTTTTACATAAGACATCTCTTTTTATATCAAGTGTATGTGTGGAGTCCCACTGTGTGACTCTGTCGTCTACTTCTAGGACCACGTCGCATAGAAACGACTAGTTGTAGATGTGTGGCAGCTAAGATGGCGAGGAAAAGCTCCTCAGGCCCTACAAAACATGGATTTAATATTTCACTGTTTTTTTGTAGAACCACCAGCAACTGGAAACGGACATTTCTTGAGAACGAAGTAAGCATCGCCAAGAACAGGTTAGTTAAAATCTATGGCAGTGGTTTGTATGGGTCTTTCTTGTAACCCCTAGTAATGGACAAATCTTTGGTTATGTCACGTTATCTGGCCTAGAATCTGAAGCTAGCGTACAATATTCGCAGTCAACCTCCAGGTGTACTGCGTAGGGTCCTACAGTCAACCTCCAGCTGTACTGCGTAGGGTCCTACAGTCAACCTCCAGGTGTACGGAGTCAACCTCCAGGTTTACGGCGTAGGGTCCTTCAGTCATCCCCCAGGTGTACGGCGTAGGGTCCTTCAGTCAACCCCCAGTTGTACAGCATAGGGTCCTTCAGTCAACCCCCAGTTGTACAGCATAGGTTCTAACAGTCAACCTCCAGGTGTTCTGCGTAGGATCCTACAGTCAACCTCCAGGTGTACAGCGTAGGGTCCTACAGTCAACCTCCAGGTGTACGGCGTCGGGTCCAACAGTCAACCTCCAGGTGTACGGCGTAGGGTCCTAAAGTCAACCTCCAGGTGTACGGCATAGGGTCCTACAGTCAACCTCCAGGTGTACTGCGTAGGGTCCTACAGTCAACCTCCAGGTGTACTGCGTAGGGTCCTACAGTCAACCTCCAGGTGTACTGCGTAGGGTCCTACAGTCAACCTCCAGGTGTACTGCATAGGGTCCTACAGTCAACCTCCAGGTGTACGGAGTCAACCTCCAGGTGTACTGTGTAGGGTCCAACAGTCAACCCCCAGGTGTACGGCGTAGGGTCCTACAGTCAACCCCCAAGTGTACTGCATAGGGTCCTACAGTCAACCTCCAGGTGTACTGCGTAGGGTCCTACAGTCAACCTCCAGGTGTAGTCAACCTCCAGGTGTACGGAGTCAACCTCCAGGTTTACGGCGTAGGGTCCTTCAGTCATCCCCCAGGTGTACGGCGTAGGGTCCTTCAGTCAACCCCCAGTTGTACAGCATAGGGTCCTTCAGTCAACCCCCAGTTGTACAGCATAGGTTCTAACAGTCAACCTCCAGGTGTTCTGCGTAGGGTCCTACAGTCAACCTCCAGGTGTTCTGCGTAGGGTCCTACAGTCAACCTCCAGGTGTACGGCGTAGGGTCCTACAGTCAACCTCCAGGTGTACGGCGTAGGGTCCTAAAGTCAACCTCCAGGTGTACGGCGTAGGGTCCTACAGTCAACCTCCAGGTGTACTGCGTAGGGTCCTACAGTCAACCTCCAGGTGTACGGTGTAGGGTCCTACAGTCAACCTCCAGGTGTACGGTGTAGGGTCCTACAATCAACCTCCAGGTGTACAGCATAGGGTCCTACAGTCAACCTCCAGGTGTACGGCGTAGGGTCCTACAGTCAACCTCCAGGTATACTGCGTAGGGTCCTACAGTCAACCTCCAGGTGTACTATGTAGGGTCCAACAGTCAACCCCCAGGTGTACAGCGTAGGGTCCTACAGTCAACCCCCCGGGGTACTGCATAGGGTCCTACAGTCAACCTCCAGGTGTACAGCGTAGGGTCCTACAGTCAACCTCCAGGTGTACTGCGTAGGGTCCTACAGTCAACCTCCAGGTGTACGGTGTAGGGTCCTACAGTCAACCTCCAGGTGTACGGCATAGGGTCCTACAGTCAACCCCCAGTTGTACAGCGTAGGTTCTTACAGTCAACCTCCAGGTGTACTGTGTAGGGTCTTACAGTCAACCTCCAGGTGTACTGCGTAGGTTCCTACAGTCAACCTCCAGGTGTACGGCGTAGGGTCCTACGGTCAACCTCCAGGTGTACTGCGTAGGGTCCTACGGTCAACCTCCAGGTGTACTGCGTAGGGTCCTACAGTCAACCTCCAGGTGTACTGCGTAGGGTCCTACAGTCAACCTCCAGGTGTACTGCGTAGGGTCCTACAGTCAACCCCCAGGTGTACTGCGTAGGGTCCTACAGTCAACCCCCAGGTGTACGGCGTAGGTCCCCCCGGGTGGTCCCATACAGTCAACCCCCAGGTGTACTGCGTAAGTCCTAACAGTCAACCTCCAGGTGTACGCCGTAGGGTCCTACAGTCAACCCCCAGGTGTACGCCGTAGGGTCCTACAGTCAACCTCCAGGTGTACGCCGTAGGGTCCTACAGTCAACCTCCAGGTGTACGGCGTAGGGTCCTACAGTCAACCCCCAGGTGTACGGCGTAGGGTCCTACAGTCAACCCCCAGGTGTACTGCGTAGGGTCCTACAGTCAACCTCCAGGTGTACGGCGTAGGGTCCTACAGTCAACCTCCAGGTGTACGGCGTAGGGTCCTACAGTCAACCCTCCAGGTGTACGGCGTAGGGTCCTACAGTCAACCCTCCAGGTGTACGGCGTAGGGTCCTACAGTCAACCCCCAGGTGTACGCGTAGGGTCCTACAGTCAACCCCAGGTGTACTGCGTAGGGTCCTACAGTCAACCTCCAGGTGTACAGCGTAGGGTCCTACAGTCAACCCCCCAGGTGTAACTGCGTAGGGTCCTACAGTCAACCCCCAGGTGTACTGCGTAGGGTCCTACAGTCAACCCCCAGGTGTACGCCGTAGGGTCCTACAGTCAACCTCCAGGTGTATGCCGTAGGGTCCTACAGTCAACCTCCAGGTGTACTGCGTAGGGTCCTACAGTCAACCTCCAGGTGTACTGCGTAGGGTCCTACAGTCAACCCCCTGGTGTACGCCGTAGGGTCCTACAGTCAACCTCCAGGTGTACTGCGTAGGGTCCTACAGTCAACCTCCAGGTGTACTGCGTAGGGTCCTACAGTCAACCTCCAGGTGTACTGCGTAGGGTCCTACAGTCAACCTCCAGGTGTACTGCGTAGGGTCCTACAGTCAACCTCCAGGTGTACTGCGTAGGGTCCTACAGTCAACCCCCAGGTGTACTGCGTAGGGTCCTACAGTCAACCCCCAGGTGTACTGCGTAGGGTCCTACAGTCAACCTCCAGGTGTACTGCGTAGGGTCCTACAGTCAACCTCCAGGTGTAATGCGTAGGGTCCTACAGTCAACCTCCAGGTGTACTGCGTAGGGTCCTACAGTCAACCTCCAGGTGTACTGCGTAGGGTCCTACAGTCAACCTCCAGGTGTAATCAACTCCTTTCATTCTCTCTATACTGTATGTTTATCATATTCTCTCAGGCTGCTACGCGGCTGATGCTACGCGGCTGATGCTACGTGGCTGATGCTATACGTCTGCCAAGGTCTATGGAAGGGTGTACATGTGCAGTTTAATAAATGGAATGATTGGAAAACTAAATGCCTTTCTCCCAGTCTTCTATGATTAAATAACATCGTTTTCATGACTTGTTATCAATGTGCTTTAATTGTTATGCTTTTGTTATTAATTATTATTATGGAAAACTGAATTCCCCTCCTGGACATATTCTTTATTGTTTCCATCAGCCAGGTGTTCTATTGGTCTGTACCGCAGCAAAGGTACAATATAACACCAATGTGTTCATTAGTAATAAGACAGGATCTACATGTGTTCAGTGTTTCAGAGCTAGTGGTAATAAGACAGGGTCTACATGTGTACAGTGTTTCAGAGCTAGTGGTAATAAGACAGGGTCTACATGTGTTCAGTGTTTCAGAGCTAGTGGTAATAAGACAGGGTCTACATGTGTACAGTGTTTCAGAGCTAGTGGTAATAAGACAGGATCTACATGTGGACAGTGTTTCAGAGCTAGTGGTAATAAGACAGGATCTACATGTGGACAGTGTTTCAGAGCTAGTGTTTACATAATGATGTCATCTGTTTGTGTTCTCAGTGTTGACAGTGTTGACAGTGTTGACAGTGGGAGGTGAAGGTGAAAACAGCGTTCAATGGCGATGATCTCGGTTACTGATCTGGAGCAGCTGGCTGAAATAGGTGACACACACACACCACACACCACACAACACACACACACACACACACACCACACACACCACACACACACACACACACAAACACTACTATTCAATAGGTGAGATTGCAACACTATTCATCCTATCCATGAAATGCATGAATCGTACATGATCATGTGTTTCTGCCAACCATTCCTCAGCAGCATAATTTGTCAGTAGTGATGGATGTTCTCTCTAGTCTCTAGCCCCTATCGTGGTCAGGTCTGACTGAAGAGTGACTCATCTCTCACCATGACACTGCCCACAAACACTCAGGCTGTCATTGGCCACATAGCTAAGATCTGGTTGACCCCCCACCACCTGAGAGTCAGACCTACTGACTGGGATCAGAACAGAGCAGGGTTCCCCAAACTCGGTCCTCGGGACCCCAAGGGGAGCACGTTTTGGTTTTTGCCCTAGTACTACACACATGATTCAAATAATCAACTAATCATCAAGCTTTGATCATTTGAATCAGCTGTGTAGTGCTGAGGTAGAAACCAATACGTGCTCCCCTTGGGGTCCCGAGGACCGAGTTTGGAACCTGGACGAGGATATATTACTCGGGGACAAACACAAACAGCTATTTTCCTCCCCCACATGTTAGTATACAAATTCGCACCCCACCATACAAACTATTTTAGAAGGCACTCTTGCAAGAGAGTAGAGGAGGGTTGGAGGAGTAGGAGAGGAGAGGATGAGCTGATATTGAGAGGGGAAGGATATGGAGTCTCCGGCAGGTCTGATGTGTTCCCTCTTTGCTTCTGCTTCTTCTTGCTACTGGTCTTTCTGCTCTTTCTTCGGTCCGGCAGCGTCCTCGGCGGCTGGTCGGGCTCTGCCTGCTGCGTCTGCTCTGGGCGTGGGGCTGGTCTGCCGGAACGTTCTTCCGTGCTCTCTCTCTCGCCTTCTCGGCCGGCTCTTGCCCGTCGCTGCGGCCGCTCTGGCTGGCGGCGGCTGCTGTGGCGCGTCGGCGTCTGCTCGTGCTCTTGCCCCGGGCTCTTGCCGAGTCTCTCTGCCGGCTCTGCGGCTGCCGGCCCGGGTCTGCCTCGCCGCGGCCCGTGCTCTGCTGCGGCGTCTGGCGGCTCTCCGTCTCCCGTGCTCTGCGGCTCTGGCGGCGCGCGTTCGGCGGCGCGGCGGCTCCCGGCGGCGCGGGGCGGGGCTTGGCTGCGGCGGAGGCGGCGCGGTGATATGTCGGCGGCAGGCCGGGCTTTGCGGCTCCTGTTGCGGTCGGATTGCGGCGGCGGTGCTTGCGCGGAGCCTTTCCTCTGCGGCTTCGCTTGTCTGCGGATGCCGGTGTCTGCCTAGGTCGCGGCGTCGTCGTGCTTCTGCGTCGGCGGACGCGCTTCTCTCTTTCTCTCTGGCGCTTGTCTCTTCGCTTCTTCGCTCGGCTTCTCTGTGGCGGCTGCTGCTCGTCTCTCCGGCGCTTCGCTCTGCCGGCTGCTCGTCGCGCGCGTGGCTCTCCCTTCGCTGCGGGGGCGGCCCTCTTCCGGGCGGCTGCTGCGTCTTGCCGGCGGCGACGCTCGGCCTCTGGCTTCGCGGTCTTCTTGCGGCGTTCTCTTCCTTCTCTTTCGCGCTAGCCTTCCCTGGCTGTCTCGGCGGCGCTCGCGCGCTCTGCTCCCGTCTGCTCTCTCGCGGCCTTCCTTGCTCCGTCCTCGGCGTCTCGTCGTCTCTGTTGCCTCCGGCGCGGGCTTCCGTCGCCTTGCTGCCCGTTCTCCCGTCTGCTTCTCTGTCTTCTCTTCTCTCTGTTCTTCTTTCCGTCTGCCCTCTGCCTTCTAGCCGCGCCCTATTCCTTTTTTCTGGGAAGGACAGGTCATTTTTCGGGAGTGCCCCAGCTCATAATGTATCTGGAGTGGCTTGAGGAGGACGGGGCTGGTAGCTGGTCATTGTTAATGAACTAATCTGGGCAGGGCTCACATTCCTTTTGCATCTGAGTCAGTCTTATTGCCAGCTCTGCTCTGCCAAGCCAAGGACTGGGAGGTCATCTGGCCAAGTGTTCGCTTCTCAACATTCAGTCACACCACTTCAAGGAAACCAGGCAGCTGGAAAGAACCTAGAATATCAACAGCTGACTGTTGGCTACAGTGTTGTTCTTCCAATGTTTAGACCATTAGTTTGACGGAGCAGTAGTGTTGAGACCTGTATTGTAGTTGGAACTATTCCCAGTAGACATGATGAGAGAGGCAGTAGAAACTAGAATGGTAAAATAGTCTCATTGTCCCCCAGAATAAACAACAAGAGTCCTCTGGGTAGCATTTCCTTCTCCTCTATCAGTCTAGGGACTGCCTACCACATGGTGCCATCTGGGACACAATCAGTATTTCTAGTGTCCTTTCCTCTGGACCGCTGGGCAGAGCAGAGGGAAACACTGATGTAGATTAGAGCGGTTTCCAGTCCCTGTTTGGGAAGTTTTGATCAGGTTTATTTTCATGTGGGTTATCAGCTTTGGGGCGGAAACAGCAACAGACAGGAAGACTCAAGATGACTCAGGAAATGGATGTGAATTTATAGAGGAGAGATTATATGGATGCAATATTATTCTCATTAATCAAAATATTTAGAAGGGAATGGGCCCCGTGACCAAGTCAATAGTAGTGGTCTGGACAGGACTGGCTATGTGTCATTGAAGTGATGTCATGAAAGAGTATCTTGAAAGAACAACATGTATAGCATTGTCATCAACCTCATCGGTGTGCTACAGAGCAACATTTACGGTCTAGTTTTTGGTTCAACCTGGTTGTTTAATCAACGATCAGTGCTATCTGGAATCCTTGGGATGTCCCTACCTTTAAATTCTAACCCTAACCCAGGGCCCTATAAAATCACTTACATTTTGTCTTTTTTTCAGTAATTTTTTTTCCAGGTTTCTGTCTTTTCAGGTTTTCGCTCTCAAAAATCACCAAAAAAAATGTGTAATAGAAAAACAACTAAATTGAAGCACTTTGTGACCAACTGCTGATGTAAAAATGCTTTGTAAATCAATTTGATGGATCTACCAGCCACCATTGCTAACGGCTACACAGTGGTCTGCTCACACCGCACATACAGACATGGGAAGTCTCATTGCCTCTTCAGGAAGCTGTAGGAAATCAAATCACTGATGCATTCTGTATATGATAAACTTGGGCAAATTAATAAATGTTCAATACATTTAGTTGATTCCCTGCTAAGTTCAATACATTTAGTTTATTCCCTACTAAGTTCAATACATTTAGTGGATTTCCTACTAAGTTCAATAGATTTTTGTAATATTGTTGAATTCCGTTTTATTGTCTGGATTCTGTAACTCAGTCCGCGTTCTCCGTATGACGGACTTCATAGAGCCTCCCTAACCTTAACCATTTTAAATGTCAACTTCAATGGGGGGGGTAGGGACGTCCCAAGGATCCCAGATAGCACAAACCTGTAATCAACCCCAGTATTCTACAGAGTGGGCCCTGACACTGTCTCCCTCGAATCTGTCTCCTCAGAGCTGCAGAAGGAGGACGTTGAGGAACAGGGTCGTCATGGGTACCGTCCGGATCGCCCTCCAGCCCCGCGTAGAGTCAGCGTCTGCCAGGACACCTCTCACCCCTACTACGATGTGGCTCGACACGGGATCCTTCAAGTCACAGGTGAGTTATTAAACCTCTCCCCCCCACCCACCCACCTAGGGCTGTGGCGGGGGTCATTACGTTTTGTCAGCCGGTGATTGTTCAAGCAAATAACTGCCAAGTCTCAAGGCTAATTAACATAAACACATTTAGCATCTCCTGGCTTCCACACATAGCCTGCAAGCCACTGATGCAGACCTTTTTGGAACATCTACATTTTAAAAAAAGTCTAATAAATCCATGTAATATAGCCTACACCTTCACAATAAATCCATTATTTATTTTAGACAGGACTAAAGAAACATGATATGAAGAAAATGTGGTCTATTTCAGAAGAACAGAATAGCATCCTCTGAGTTGTCCTTATGTTAGGTCCTGATCTGGCTGTGTCCATATGGCTGTGGGCTACACTAGTTCATTTAGCAGACTAGATTCCGTGGCATTATTTTATGCACTGCTCAAAAAAATAAAGGGAACACTAAAAGAACACATCCTAGATCTGAATGAATGAAATAATCTTATTAAATACTTTTTTCTTTACATAGTTGAATGTGCTGACAACAAAATCACACAAAATTATCAATGGAAATCAAATTTATCAACCCATGGAGGTCTGGATTTGGAGTCACCCTCAAAATTAAAGTGGAAAACCACACTACAGGCTGATCCAACTTTGATGTAATGTCCTTAAAACAAGTCAAAATGAGGCTCAGTAGTGTGTGTGGCCTCCACGTGCCTGTATGACCTCCCTACAATGCCTGGGCATGCTCCTGATGAGGTGGCGGATGGTCTCCTGAGGGATCTCCTCCCAGACCTGGACTAAAGCATCTGCCAACTCCTGGACAGTCTGTGGTGCAACGTGGCGTTGGTGGATGGAGCGAGACATGATGTCCCAGATGTGCTCAATTGGATTCAGGTCTGGGGAACGGGCGGGCCAGTCCATAGCATCAATGCCTTCCTCTTGCAGGAACTGCTGACACACTCCAGCCACATGAGGTCTAGCATTGTCTTGCATTAGGAGGAACCCAGGGCCAACCGCACCAGCATATGGTCTCACAAGGGGTCTGAGGATCTCATCTCGGTACCTAATGGCAGTCAGGCTACCTCTGGCGAGCACATGGAGGGCTGTGCGGCCCCCCAAAGAAATGCCACCCCACACCATGACTGACCCACCGCCAAACCGGTCATGCTGGAGGATGTTGCAGGCAGCAGAAAGTTCTCCACGGCATCTCCAGACTCTGTCACGTCTGTCACGTGCTCAGTGTGAACCTGCTTTCATCTGTGAAGAGCACAGGGCGCCAGTGGCGAATTTGCCAATCTTGGTGTTCTCTGGCAAATGCCAAACGTCCTGCACGGTGTTGGGCTGTAAGCACAACCCCCACCTGTGGACGTCGGGCCCTCATACCACCCTCATGGAGTCTGTTTCTGACCGTTTGAGCAGACACATGCACATTTGTGGCCTGCTGGAGGTCATTTTGCAGGGCTCTGTCAGTGCTCCTCCTGCTCCTCCTTGCACAAAGGCGGAGGTAGCAGTCCTGCTGCTGGGTTGTTGCCCTCCTACGGCCTCCTCCACGTCTCCTGATGTACTGGCCTGTCTCCTGGTAGCGCCTCCATGCTCTGGACACTACGCTGACAGACACAGCAAACCTTCTTGCCACAGCTCGCATTGATGTGCCATCCTGGATGAGCTGCACTATCTGAGCCACTTGTGTGGGTTGTAGACTCCGTCTCATGCTACCACTAGAGTGAAAGCACCGGCCAGCATTCAAAAGTGACCAAAACATCAGCCAGGAAGCATAGGAACTGAGAAGTGGTCTGTGGTCACCACCTGCAAAACCAGTCCTTTATTGGGGGTGTCTTACTAATTGCCTATAATTTCCACCTGTTGTCTATTCCATTTGCACAACAGCATGTGACATTTATTGTCAATCAGTGTTGCTTCCTAAGTGGACAGTTTGATTTCACAGAAGTGTGATTGACTTGGAGTTACATTGTGTTGTTTAAGTGTTCCCTTTATTTTTTTGAGCAGTGTATTATTTTATAGTATGAAGAATACAATTGAACATAGCTGAATAAAATAAAGGATATTTTCTCCAAACGATTTGAGGGAGTGTGGAACATGCGGCTATTCTGTGTTGAGCGGTTAACAAAGAAACAGGTCCTCTTATGCTTAATTTAGAGATTTTTAGGCAACTTTAGTTGTGATACAAACGTTAGGCTATATGTTTTGAGGCTGCGTGATGCGACTCTAATAACGATTTGTGTGGCCGTAATGCCCCCTAAAAAAATCATGCATTGCAGCCACTTGTAATAATTATAATTCCCTTCTCCCAGCTGCCAATCGTCCTGCTCCGAAGCACCTCACTCATGGCTCTCTCAGATACCTCAATTCTTATTAGCCGACGTCCGTCACGTGATCGGGTCCTTCTAACAGTCATCTCAGCTCCGAAGTAGGCCACTATTGAAGACCGACACACCGGGGACGCAACTGCGCGCGTCCTTATCAAATTACGAGGCGCATATTGAAGATGTTGGAAGAACTGTCCACGTTTACTTTTCGTCAGCCAATAAGATGAGGAGGCCTAACGAACAGCAAAAGCACTAGCCTATGTCAATCTACTATCCCCCATAGTACAAAAGTTGACCTACAATGCATTCGCGAAAGTATTCAGACCCCTTTACTTTTTCCACATTTTGTTACGTTACAGCCTTATTCTAAAATTGATTTTAAAAAATGTTTTTCCCCTCATCAATCTACACACAATACCCCATAATGACAAAGTAGAAACAGGTTTTGAGAAATGTTTGCAAATTTATTACAAATAAAAAACTGATATCACATTTACATAAGTATTCAGACCCTTTACTCAGTACTTTGTTGAAGCACCATTGACAGCGATTACAGCCTTGAGTCTTCTTGGGTATGACGCTACAAGCTTGGCACACCTGTATTTGGGGAGTTTCTCCCATTCTTCTCTGCTGATCCTCTCAAGTTCTGTCAGGTTGGATGGGGAGCGTTGCTGCACAGCTATTTTCAGGTCTCTCCAGAGATGTTCGATGGGGTTCAAGTCCGGGCTCTGGCTGGGCCACTCAAGGACATTCAGAGACTTGTCCCGAAGCCACTCCTGCGTTGTCTTGGCTGTGTGCTTAGGGTTGTTGTCCTGTTGGAAGGTGAACCTTCACCCCAGTCTGAGATCCTGAGCACTCTGAAGCAGGTTTTCATCAAGGATCTCTCTGTACTTTGCGCCGTTCATCTTTCCCTCGATCCTGATTAGTCTCCCAGTCCCTGCCGCTGAAAAACATCCCCACAGCATGATGCTGCCACCACCATGCTTCACCGTAGGGATGGTGCCAGGTTTCCTCCAGACGTGACGCTGAATACTTATGGATCTAAAGGGTCTGAATACTTACGTAAATAAGGTATTTCTGTTTTTTAATTTTAATACATTTTGCAAAAATTCTAAAAACCTGTTTTCGCTTTGTCATCATGGGGTATTGTGTGTAGATTGATGAGGGAAAACATGTATTTAATCCATTTTAGAATAAGACTGTAACGTAACGAAATATGGAAAAGGGGAAGAGGTAGGAATACTTTCCGAATTCACTGTGTTCTATTGGTCAACTTGTCCTTCTGTGCGAGATAAATATTCCAACATGTTGTGGGATGCAATAGATCCAATTAATCCAACCACTCGCATCAAAACACCTTTTAAAACCAATGAGGCAGATGCAACAGATCAGAACGTTCATCTTAAAAATCTTCACAAAAGCGCAGCAATGTGGACATGGCAGTAGGCTATATGCACGAATGCTCCAAAATGCAATCAATTAGCGGGAAAACACCGTTCTCAAATGCGATTATGCATGTAATGCTTTATTATAAAGGTGCAATCTTTAGGTGAAAATGATCTTCCCCAAACTTGAAACTCACGCGCTGCCTATGTATGCCAGTTAGGCTCTACACCGGTTGTAAAGCGGATTGTGCTTAATTGTAAGAAGTTATTTGGCCACTTTAGTTGTGATACAAACCTTATCAAAACCTATAGGCCTATGGGCTAGGCTACATGAGGTGTGCGGCTATGGTTTGAAAAAGTCGCAAAAAATAGGCATTCTCGTCTTACTGCACACAAGCTGGGCATCATATTGTTGCCCATCACACTATTCTTCAGTTAATCTAGTCTTTACATATACTAAATAATATATGTGTGAAATTAGTTTTGATTTACAATGGACCATTATCATGCGCCTGTCTCGAAACAGGGGCAGGGGAAATAATGCATGTCATCTATGAACTTAAATAGCAAAAGAGGGAGGAGGAGGGTTTGGGGAGTGTGGGGAAGGGGGGAGAGAGGGAGAGAGGGG
>LR778256.1:26763974-26787252 GCA_902810595.1 Coregonus sp. 'balchen'
AAGGTTGGAATTAACCCAAATTTCTCCCCAGTGTCTGAGGGAAAAGCAGACGAACCAGGTTTTTTTCTAGGTTTTTCCCGGGTTTTAAACTCTATTCCTTTTAAAAGGGCATGGATGCATTCAAACAGGACCATTTTTTGGGAAATTTTAAATTCTTTACAGCCTTCCTTCTTTTCACTCGGTCTTTAAAAGTTGTTTTGGGTGGAGTAACTAAAAATGTTGTTGATCCATCCTCAGTGTTTTCTCCTATCGAAACCCCTTAAAACTCGGGAAACTTTTTTTAAAAGTCACTTTTTCCCTCAACTAAAATCCTGAGCATTTTCCTTCCCCCCTCCCCAACCCTGAGTTGGGAAAGGGACGCCTGTATCTTTTTTATTTACTGGGTGTATTGATAAAACCATAAAATGAAAATTAAAAATTTCACCATGCAAAAAGGGGATATTAAATGTCTGTTTTTTTTTTAACCCATTCCCAAAAGGGTCCCTTCTTTGGGGGGCATTGGGAAAAACCTTTCCCTGGCCCTCTGTGGTTGAATCGGGTGTTTAAAATTTCACTGCCCCGGCCTGAACCCCCTTACAGTTTGTTGTGGGGGGTACAGAGATGAGGAAATCATTCAAAAATCTGAAAACACTTTTAAATTTCCATAGGGGGAGCCCCTTAAATTTAAATTAAATGGGGACTTGTTAAGCACTTTTTTTACTCCTGAATTTAAATTTAAATTTTTTGCCAAAACAAAGGGGTTGAATATTTAAATTGACTAAAGCCCTTTCAGCTTTTCTTTTTTTGATTAAATTTTAAAAAATTCAAAAAACCCAAATTTCCCTTTTTGACATTAGGGGTTTTGGGTGTGTGGGCCCTGTGGCCCAAAAAATAAAAAATTTAAATAAATTGAAAATTCAGGCTTTTAACAACAAAATGGGGAAAAATAAAGGGGTCAAATCTTTCTGAAGGCACTGTCCGGGTACATAAAAAGGGGGGGAAAAGGGACAAAACAACGGGAAATAGATAATAACAGTACCTCAGTATACTGTGGGGTGGGGGTAAAGTGACTGGGCCCAACGGGGATAGAAAATAGCCCTACACAAAATACTTTTAGGTGGGGAAAAGTGAATAGGCACAGGATAATAAAAATAATAATAATAATAATATGCCATTTAGCAGACGCTTTTATCCAAAGCGACTTACAGTCATGCGTGCATACATTTTTGTGTATGGGTGGTCCCGGGGAACGAACCCACTACCTTGGCGTTACAAGCGCCGTGCTCTACCCAGCTGAGCTACAGAGGACCACCTCTAAAATGTTGGAACAGATTATCCCTATTGGGGTTAAATCATGTACTAATCTAAGCAGTGCAATCTGACGACTTTACATAGAGAATATTCACACTTGTGTGTGACTCTCGCATTTATATATATAATAGACAGTAGCAGCAGTATACTGTAGGTAGGGGTAAAGTGACTAGGCAACAGGATAGATAATAGACAGTAGCAGCAGTATACTGTAGGTAGGGGGTAAAGTGACTAGACAACAGGATAGATAATAGACAGTAGCAGCAGTATACTGTAGGTAGGGGTAAAGTGACTAGACAACAGGATAGATAATAGACAGTAGCAGCAGCTTATGTGGTGAGTGTGTGTGCGTGTGTGTGTTTGTGTGTATTGTGTGTGTGTGTGTGTGTGTGTGTGTTGTGTGTGTGGTGTGTGTGTGTGTGTGTGGTGTGTGTGTGTGGTGTGTGTGTGTGTGTGTGTGTGTTTTGTGTGTGTGTGTCTGTGTGTGGATGCGTTTAACTATTATTGTGGGGACCAGGGGACCCACGAGTGGGGACCCACAAGGTCAAATGCTATTTCTAAGGTTAAGGTTAGAATTAGTGTTAGGGTTAGAATTAGGTTTAGGGTTAGGAGCTAAGGTTAGAATTACATTAAGGGTTAGGAGCTAGGGTTAGGTTTAGGGTTAGGGTTAAGGTTAGTAGTTGTATTCGGCTGTGCCGGGTGTAGCACGAAGCTAGCTAGCTAACCCACCACCTGGACTAGCTGGCGAGTAGCTATTAGCAACGGTATAGTTGTTTCACCCCTGAGAGTGCCTGTATTACGTCAGCTGGCTGCCTACAATAATTACATACAATAATTGCCTACCATTCAGCTGTTTTCTAACCTCATTGTCTGAACCGTTAACGTTAGGTAGCAAGTGGCTACTGTGCTTGAAATTTAGCTAGCTTGTTGCTACCTGGATAGCTACTACTAAACAATAGCTGGAACGACCGAGCGAACAGACGCGAACTGGCTGAGTCAATTCAGTGGCTAGCTTTGCACTTGGCTAGCTAACAGTAGCTGCTAGGGGTAAGTCATAACCTACATTTGTGTTTTTTTTTAACATATTGATAGCCCGAGTCGTTCAAGGAATTCGGGACATGGGTGACTAGTTAACGTTAGTTTGGCTCTCTCTGTGTGTTCGTGCCGTGAAAGGAGGGGTTTCTTCTTTGTCTGAAAGCAATGGCTAGCTAGTTTGCTAACTATTCTAGCTAACTAACTGGCTGAATAAGTTGACGACGGACTCGCTCAAGCTGTCGGGACTAACCCACAACGTTAGACACGGACACGAACGATCTGCTTGCGTGTTGATACACTGGTGGTTTGTTGTGGCCGAGTATTGGCGCTAAACCGTGTTGTTGGAGTCCGGCATGCTAGCTGGCTGTGGTGTCTTATGACGAGGTGCCCGGACGATTTTCACGGAATAATACTGCACCTAGTTAGCTAGCTGAATAAACTAAGTTAGTCTGTTTCCTAGAAAAACAGTGAACCGCTGTAGTTTACAACAATTATAGTTTCTGAGGTGGAAGTTGGGAGAGTTATATTTGGGAGTTGTGGTGAGGGAGGCCCCGCTCTCTCCTTTCCCAGATGTTTAGTTCATTTCATTCCGATCTCCTCTGCATTATTGTAGCTATCTGCTGCAGCCTGTCAACTATGCCTCTGCCTATCCCTGTTCTCCTCCTCTCCGCACAGGCTACACAAACGCCTCACAACCGCGTGGCTGCTGCCTCTCTAACCTGGTGGTCCCTGCACGCAACTCCCACGTGGAGTTCCAGGTCTCAGGCAGCCACTGGAACTGCCGTTCTGCTGCCAACAAGGCAGAGTTCATCTCAGCCTATGCTACCCTCCAGTCCCTCGACTTCTTGGCGCTGACGGAAACATGGATTACCACTGAAAACACTGCTACTCCTGCTGCTCTCCTCCTCGTCTGACCATGTGTTCGCGCATACCCCCTAGAGCATCTGGTCAGAGGGGTGGTGGCACAGGAATCCCTCATCTCTCCCAAGTGGACATTCTCAATTTTTCCCCTGACCCATCTGTCTATCTCCTCATTTGAATTCCATGCTATCACAGTCACTAGCCCATTTAAGCTTAATATCCTTGTCATCTATCGCCCTCCAGGTTCCCTTGGAGAGTTCATCAATGAGCTTGACGCCTTGATAAGTTCCTTTCCTGAGGATGGCTCACCCCTCACAGTTCTGGGGGATTTCAACCTCCCTACGTCTACATTTTGACTCATTTCTCTCTGCCTCCTTCTTTCCACTCCTCTCCTTTTTTTACCTCACCCTCTCAACCGTCCCCCCCTACTCACAAGGCAGGCAATACGCGTGACCTCATCTTTACTAGATGCTGTTGTTCTAATAATCTCAACTGCAACTCCCCTCCAAGTCTCCGACCACTACTTTGTATCCTTTTCTCTCTCCCTCTCCTCCAACACTACTCACTCTGCCCCTACACAGATGGTAATGCGCCGTCGCAACCTTCGCTCTCTCTCTCCCGCTACTCTCTCCTCTTCCATCCTATCATCTCTTCCCTCTGCTCAATCCTTCTCCCTCCAATCTCCTGATTCTGCCTCCTCAACCCTCCTCTCCTCCCTTTCTGCATCCTTTGACTCTCTATGTCCCCTATCCTCCCGGCCGGCTCGGTCCTCCCCTCCAGCTCCATGGCTTGATGACTCATTGCGAGCTCCCGGAGCTCTGTTCTGTGAGCTCGCAATGAGCGGAAATTGCGAGCTCACAGAACCCCCCCCCCCCCCCCCCTCCTCCTTCTCTGTGGATGACTTCGTCAACCATTTTGAAAGAAAGGTTGACGACATCCGATCCTCGTTTGTTAAGTCAAATGACACTGCTGGTCCTGCTCACACTGCCCTAACCTATGCTTTGACTTCTTTCTTTCTTCTCCCCTCTCTCTCCAGATAAAATCTTGCGACTTGTGACGGCAACAACCTGCCCGCTTGACCCTATCCCCTCCTCTCTTCTCCAGACCATCTCCGGTGACCTTCTCCCTTACCTCAACTCGCTGATCAACTCATCCTTGACCGCTGGCTATGTCCCTTCCGTCTTCAAGAGAGCGAGAGTTGCACCCCTTCTCAAAAAACCAACACTCGATCCCTCTGATGTCAACAACTACAGACCAGTATCCCTTCTTTCTTTTCTATCCAAACTATTGAGCGTGCCGTCTTTAGCCAACTCTCTTGCTATCTCTCTCAGAATGACCTTCTTGATCCAAACCAGTCAGGTTTCAAGACTGGTCATTCAACTGAGACTGCTCTTCTCTGTGTCACGGAGGCTCTCCGCACTGCTAAAGCTAACTCTCTCTCCTCTGCTCTTGTCCTTCTAGACCTGTCTGCTGCCTTTGATACTGTGAACCATCAGATCCTCCTCTCCACCCTCTCCGAGCTGGGCATCTCCGGCGCGGCTCACTCTTGGATTGCGTCCTACCTGACCGGTCGCTCCTACCAAGTGGCGTGGCGAGAAGCTGTCTCCGCACCAAGTGCTCTCACCACTGGTGTCCCCCAGGGCTCAGTTCTAGGCCCTCTCCCATTCTCGCTATACACCAAGTCACTTGGCTCTGTCATAATCCTCACATGGCCTCTCCTATCATTGCTACGCTGACGACACACAACTCATCTTCTCCTTTCCCCCTTCTGATAACCAGGTGGCGAATCGCATCTCTGCATGTCTGGCAGACATATCAGTATGGATGACGGATCACCACCTCAAGCTGAACCTTGGCAAGACGGAGCTGCTCTTCCTCCCGGGGAAGGACTGCCTGTTCCATGATCTCGCCATCACGGTTGACAACTCCGTTGTGTCCTCCTCCCAGAGTGCGAAGAGCCTTGGCGTGACCCTGGACAACACCCTGTCGTTCTCCGCTAACATCAAGGCGGTGACCCGATCCTGTATGGTTCATGCTCTACAAACATTCGGAGAGTACGACCCTGCCTTACACAGGAAGCGGCACAGGTCCTAATCCAGGCACTTGTCATCTCCCGTCTGTATTACTGCAACTCGCTGTTGGCTGGGCTCCCTGCCTGTGCCATTAAACCCCTACAACTCATCCAGAATGCCGCAGCCCGTCTGGTGTTCAACCTTCCCAAGTTTCTCTCACGTCAACCCCCCGCTCCTCCGCACACTCCACTGGCTTCCAGTTGAAGCTCGCATCTGCTACAAAGACCATGGTGCTTGCCTACAGAGCTGTGAGGGGAACGGCACCTCCGTACCTTCAGGCGCTGATCAGTCCCTACACCCAAACGAGGGCATTGCGTTCATCCACCTCTGGCCTGCTGGCTCCCCTACCTCTGCGGAAGCATAGTTCCCGCTCAGCCCAGTTAAAACTGTTCGCTGCTCTGGCACCCCAATGGTGGAACAAGCTCCCTCACGACGCCAGGACAGCGGAGTCACTCACCACCTTCCGGAGACATTTGAAACCCCACCTCTTTAAGGAATAACTGGGATAGGATAAAGTAATCCTTCTACCCCCCCTTACCCCAACCCACCCCCCCACCCCCCCCCCCCCCCCACCCAAAAAAAATAAAATGGCTATAAGGTGAATGCACCTATTTGTAAGTCGCTCTGGATAAGAGCGTCTGCTAAATGACGTAAATCTAATGTAAATGTTAGGTTTTTTGGTTAAGGTTAGGGTTAGGGTTAGAGTACGGGTTAGGGTTAGGTTTAGGATTAGGGGTTAGGGTAAATAGGATTTTGAATGGGACTGAATTGTGTGTCCCCACAAGGTTAGCTGTACAAGACTATGTGTGTGTGTGTGTGTGTGTGTGTGTGTGTGTGTGTGTGTGTGTGTGTGTGTGTGTGTGTGTGTGTGTGTGTGTGTGTGTGTCTGTGTGTGTCTGTGTGTGTTGGGGTGTCAGTGTAAGCCTGTGTGAGTGTAGAGTCCAGTGGGTGTGCATAGACTTTAAAAAATGGCGGTAAGTACAGATCTTCGTCTCCTGAATACCAAGGCTTGAGAAGTGGAATTGTGTTGATTGTTTTGTGCATTCTCCGCCCAGAGGCGCTCTGCGTCACGCGTCTCGGGGCTCAACCTGTGTCGTGCTTTACTCTCAGGAGCAGGGCGTGGCTCAAAGGAGTGATCAGTGTGGTAGATCAAATGAAAAATAATATTCCTGGTGTTTGTGGTGCTGTTTGGTGAGATGTAGCCCGGTGGCAATACCCTGTCTGTTTTGTTGAGCTTTGACACAGAATTTCCACCTGATAAGGTCAGGTTAGGTTATATTTGCTGTTCTGTGAGGGCCTATGTTCATTTTTTGGGCCTTCCTCTGACACCGCCTGGTATAGAGATCCTGGATGGCAGGGAGCTCGGCTCCTGTGATGTACAGGGCCGTACTCACCACCCTCTGTAGCGCCTTGCGTTCGGGTGCCAAGCAGTTCCCGTACCAAGCGGTGATGCAGCCAGTCAAGATGCTGTCAATGGTGCAGCTGTATAACTTTTTGAGGATCTGAGGGCCCATGCCAAATATTTTCAGCCTCTTGAGGGGACGAGGCACTGTTGTGCCCTCTTCACAACTGTGTGGGTGTGTATGGACCATATTAATTCCTTAATGATGTGGACACCGAGGAACATGAAGCTCTCGACCCACTCCCAACTACAGCCCCATCGATTTGGATGGAGGCGTGCTCGCCCCTCCGTTTCCTGTAATCCACGATCAGCTCCTTTGTCTTGCTGACGTTGAGGGAGAGGTTGTTGTCCTGGCACCACACTGCCAGGTCTCTGACCTCCTCCCTATAGGCTGCCTCATCATTGTCGGTGATCATTGTCGGTGATCAGCAAACTTGGTGTTGGAGTGGTGCACTGCCATTTTTTTTCGCCATATTAGCATTGACATGACAACAGTCAAAACAAGACATGTTATCAAGAACAAGATAAAACTAGCTGAAACGAGCCACCTAGGATTCCCCACAGGGCAGCTTCTTGTCATTCAAATCAAATCAAATCAAATCAAATTTTATTGGTCACATGCGCCGAATACAACAGGTGCAGACATTACAGTGAAATGCTTACTTACAGCCCTTAACCAACAGTGCATTTATTTTAAACAAAAAAGTAAGAATAAAACAACAACAAAAAAGTGTTGAGAAAAAAGAGCAGAAGTAAAATAAAGTGACAGTAGGGAGGCTATATATACAGTAAAATAAAGTGACAGTAGGGAGGCTATATATACAGGGGGGTACCGTTGCATAGTCAATGTGCGGGGGCACCGGCTAGTTGAGGTAGTTGAGGTAATATGTACATGTGGGTAGAGTTAAAGTGACTATGCATAAATACTTAACAGAGTAGCAGCAGCGTAAAAAGGATGGGGTGGGGGGGGCAGTGCAAATAGTCCGGGTAGCCATGATTAGCTGTTCAGGAGTCTTATGGCTTGGGGGTAGAAGCTGTTGAGAAGTCTTTTGGACCTAGACTTGGCACTCCGGTACCGCTTGCCGTGCGGTAGCAGAGAGAACAGTCTATGACTAGGGTGGCTGGAGTCTTTGACAATTTTGAGGGCCTTCCTCTGACACCGCCTGGTATAGAGGTCCTGGATGGCAGGGAGCTTTGCCCCAGTGATGTACTGGGCCGTACGCACTACCCTCTGTAGTGCCTTGCGGTCAGAGGCCAAGCAGTTGCCATACCAGGCGTGATGCAACCAGTCAGGATGCTCTCGATGGTGCAGCTGTAGAATTTTTTGAGGATCTGAGGACCCATGCCAAATCTTTTTAGTCTCCTGAGGGGGAATAGGCTTTGTCGTGCCCTCTTCACGACTGTCTTGGTGTGTTTGGACCATGATAGTTCGTTGGTGATGTGGACACCAAGGAACTTGAAGCTCTCAACCTGTTCCACTACAGCCCCGTCGATGAGAATGGGGGCGTGCTCAGTCCTCTTTTTTTTCCTGTAGTCCACAATCATCTCCTTTGTCTTGGTCACGTTGAGGGAGAGGTTGTTGTCCTGGCACCACACGGCCAGATCTCTGACCTCCTCCCTATAGGCTGTCTCATCGTTGTCGGTGATCAGGCCTACCACTGTTGTGTCGTCGGCAAACTTAATGATGGTGTTGGAGTCGTGCCTGGCCATGCAGTCATGGGTGAACAGAGAGTACAGGAGGGGACTGAGCACGCACCCCTGAGGGGCCCCCGTGTTGAGGATCAGTGTGGCAGATGTGTTGTTACCTACCCTTACCACCTGGGGGCGGCCCGTCAGGAAGTCCAGGATCCAGTTGCAGAGGGAGGTGTTTAGTCCCAGGATCCTTAGCTTAGTGATGAGCTTAGAGGGCACTATGGTGTTTGAATGCTGAGCTGTAGTCAATGAATAGCATTCTCACGTAGGTGTTCCTCTTGTCCAGGTGGGAAAGGGCAGTGTGGAGTGCGATAGAGATTGCATCATCTGTGGATCTGTTGGGGGCGGTATGCAAATTGGAGTGGGGTCTAGGGTTTCTGGGATTATGCTGTTGATGTGAGCCATGACCAGTCTTTCAAAGCACTTCATGGCTACAGACGTCAGTGCTACGGGTCGGTAGTCATTTAGGCAGGTTATCTTAGAGTTCTTGGGCACGGGGACTATGGTGGTCTGCTTGAAACATGTTGGTATTACAGACTCAGTCAGGGACATGTTGAAAATGTCAGTGAAGACACTTGCCAGTTGGTCAGCACATGCTCGGAGTACACGTCCTGGTAATCCGTCTGGCCCTGCGGCCTTGTGAATGTTGACCTGCTTAAAAGTCTTACTCACATCGGCTACGGAGAGCGTGATCACATAGTCGTCCGGAACAGCTGGTGCTCTCGTGCATGCTTCAGTGTTGCTTGCCTCGAAGCGAGCATAGAAGTGGTTTAGCTCGTCTGGTAGGCTTGTGTCACTGGGCAGCTCGCGGCTGTGCTTCCCTTTGTAGTCTGTAATAGTTTTCAAGCCCTGCCACATCCGACGAGCGTCAGAGCCAGTGTAGTATGATTCAATCTTAGACCTGTATTGACTCTTTGCCTGTTTGATGGTTCGTCGGAGGTCATAGCGGGATTTCTTATAAGCGTCCGGGTTAGAGTCCCGTTCCTTGAAAGCGGCAGCTCTACCCTTTAGCTCAGTGCGGATGTTTCCTGTAATCCATGGCTTCTGGTTGGGGTATGTACGTACGGTCACTGTGGGGACGACATCATCGATGCACTTATTGATGAAGCCAGTGACTGATGTGGTGTACTCCTCAATGCTGTCTGAAGAATCCCGGAACATGTTCCAGTCTGTGCTAGCAAAACAGTCCTGTAGCTTAGCATCTGCGTCATCTGACCACTTTTTTATTAGCCGAATCACTGGTGCTTCCTGCTTCAGTTTTTGCTTATAAGCAGGAATCAGGAGGATAGAGTTATGGTCAGATTTGCCAAATGGAGGGCGAGGGAGAGCTTTGTATGCGTCTTTGTGTGTGGAGTAAAGGTGGTCTAGAGTTTTTTTTCCCCTCTGGTTGCACATTTAACATGCTGGTAGAAATGAGGTAGAACGGATTTAAGTTTCCCTGCATTAAAGTCCCCGGCCACTAGGAGCGCTGCATCTGGATGAGCGTTCTCCTGTTGATTAATGGCCTTGTACAACTCATTCAGTGCAATCTTAATGCCAGCATTGGTTTGTGGTGGTAAATAGACAGCTATGAAAAATATAGATGAAAACTCTCTTGGTAAATAGTGTGGTCTACAGCTTATCATAAGATACTCTACCTCAGGCGAGCAAAACCTAGAGACTTCCTTAGTATTTGATTTTGTGCACCAGCTGTTGTTTACAAATATACACAGACCGCCACCCTTTGCCTTACCAGAGTCTGCAGTTCTGTCCTGGCCGATGTAGCGTATAGCCCGCTAGCTGAATGTTGTCATTGTTGTCGTTCAGCCACGACTCCGTGAAACATAAGATATTACAGTTTTTAATGTCCCGTTGGTAGGATAACCGTAATCTTAAATCGTCCATTTTATTCTCAAAAGATTGAACATTGGCTAATAGGATTGATGGGAGAGGCAGTTTACCTCGTTCGCCGTCGGATCCTTACAAGGCACCCGGATCTGCGTCCACGATATCTCCGTCTCTTCCTCACGCGAATGACGGGGATCTGGGCCTTGTCGGGAGTCTGTAGAATATCCTTCGCGAACGCCTCGTTGAAGAAAAAGTCTTCGTCCAACGCGAGGTGAGTAATCGCTGTCCTGATATCCAGAAGCTCTCTTTGGTTATAAGAGACGATGGCAGAAACATTATGTACAAAATAAATTACAAATAACGCGGAAAAACACACATAGTAGTACAATTGGTTAGAGGGCTGTAAAACGGCAGCCATCTTCTTCCGGCGCTGTTTTGTTGGTAGCTATCTGGCCATCCAGAATCACAACAACACACGGACTTCTGCCACACAGGGTTTCCCAAACTCTGTCCTGATCACACAGTCGTCCGGAAAAGCTGGTGCTCTCGTGTATGGTTCAGTGTTGCTTGCCTCAAAAGCGAGCATAGCAGGCATTTAGCTCGTCTGGTAGGCTTGAGTCGCTGGGCAGCTCGCGGTTGGGTTTCCCTTTGTAATCCGTGATAGTTTGCAAGCCCTGCCTTATATCTGTCGAGCGTCAGAGCCGGCGTAGTAGGATTCAATCTCAGTCCTGTATTGACATTTTGCCTGTTTGACGGCTCGTCGGAAGTCGTAGCAAGATTTCTTATTAGTTTCCTAGTGTCGCAGTGTTAGCATGCTTCCCAAATGGCACCCTATTCTCATAGGGCTCTGGTCAAAAGTAGTGCACTACATAGGGAAAAAGGGTACCATTTGAGATGCATCCAAAATGTGCTGTTGAAGCATCCCCTCCTCACCCTGCCCCCCGCAAACAAAGCTAAAAAAAAAAAAAAAAATTTTTCTTAAGGAGCTCTCGCACCCACTCCCAACTCAGCCCCATCGATTTTGGATGGAGCGTGCTCGCCCTCCGTTTCCTGTATCCCGATCACTCCTTTTCTTGCTGACTTGAGGGAGAGGTTGTGTCCTGGCACCTACACTGCCAGTCTCTGACCTCCTCCCTATGTCTAGCCTCATCATTATGTCATTGGTCATTGTCGGTGATCATTGTCCGTGAATCAGCAACTTGGTTGGAGTGGTGCACGCCATTTTTTTTCGCCATATAGCATTGACATGAACAACAGTCAAAACAAGACATGTTATCAAAACACGATA
Source organism: Coregonus sp. 'balchen' (assembly GCA_902810595.1). Classification (NCBI taxonomy): domain Eukaryota; kingdom Metazoa; phylum Chordata; class Actinopteri; order Salmoniformes; family Salmonidae; genus Coregonus; species Coregonus sp. 'balchen'. The sequence continues at coordinate 26,775,442 of LR778256.1, forward strand.
AAACTATGCTGAAACGAGCCACCTAGATTCCCCCACAGGGCAGCTTCTTGTCATTCAAATCAATCAATCAAATCACATTTTATTGGTCACATCGCCGAATACAACATTTGAGACATTACAGTGAAATGCTTACTTCAATACCAACAGCCCTTGAAACCAACAGTGCATTTAGTTTCAAACAAAAAAAGTAGAATAAAACAACACAAAAAATTGTTGAAAACAATGAGCCGAAGTACGATAGAGTGACACGTAGGGAGGCTATTATATACATAAATAAGTGACAGTAGGGAGGCTATATATACTGGGGGTACCGTTGCCCATAGTCAATGTTGACGGGGGCACCGCTAGTGAGGTAGTTGAGGTATATGTACATGTGGTAGAGTTAAAGTGACTATCATAAATACTTAACAGAGTAGCAGCAGCGTAAAAAGATGGGTGGGGGGGCAGTCCGCAAATATCCGGGTAGCCAATGATTAGCTTGTTCAGGATCTTATGGCTTTGGGGGTAAGCTGTTGAGAGTCTTTTGGACCTAGACTTGCACTCCGGTACCGCTTGCCGTGCGGTAGCAGAGAGAACAGTCTATGACTGGTGCTGTAGGTCTTTGAACATTTTTGAGGGCCTTCCTCTGACAACCGCCTGGTAAATAGAGGTCCTGGATGGCAGAGCTTTGCCCCAGTGGATGTCCTGGGGCCGTACCACACCCTCTGTATGCCTTGCGGTCAGAGGCCAAGCGTTGCCATACCAGCGGTGAAGGCAACAGTCAGGATGCTCTCGATGTGTCAGCTGTATAATTTTTTGAGGAGGTGAGGGACCAATCCAAATCTTTTTAGTCTCCTGAGGGGGAATGAGGCTTTGTCGTGCCCTCTTCAACGCTGTCTTGGGGTCGTTTGGACCATGATAGTTCGTTGGGGATGTGGACACCAAGGAAGGCTTGAAGCTCTCAACCTGTTTCCCTACCGCCCCGTCTATGGGAGAATGGGGGCGTGCTCGTCCTCTTTTTTTTCCTGTAGTCCACAATCATCTCCATTTGTCCTTGGTCACGTTGCGGGAGAGTTGTTGTCCTGCACCACATCGGCCAGATCTCTGACCTCCTCCCTATAGCTGTCCTCATCGTGTCGGGATCATGCCTCCACTGTTTTGTCGTCGCAAACTTAATGATGGTGTTGACGAATTCAGTGCCCTGGCCATCTTCCTGGGTGAACAGGAGAGTACAGAGGGACTGAGCACGCCCCCTGGGGGCCCCCGTTTGAGATCAGTGTGGCAGATGTGTTGGTACTACCCTTACCACCTGGGGGCGCCCCGTCAGGAAGTCCAGGATCCAGTTGCAGAGGGAGGTTTTAGGCCCCAGGATCCTTAGCTTAGTTATGACTTAGAGGGCAACGATGGTGTTGAATGCTTAAGCTGTGTCAATGAATAGCATCTCACTTAGTGTTTTTCCTCTTGGTCCATGTGGAAAGGGCAGTGTGGATCGATAGAGATTGCATCATCTGTGGATCTGTTGGGGCGTATGCAAATTGGAGTGGGTCTAGGGTTTTTCTGGGATGATGCTGTGATGTGGAGCCATGAACCATTCCTTTCAAGGCACTTCATGGCTACAGACGTCAGTTGCTAGCGGGTCGTAGTCCCTTTAGGCAGGTTATCTTAGAGTTCTTGGGCCGGGGAACTAGGTGGTTCTGCTTGCACATGTTGGTAGACAGACTCCGTCAGGGACAATGTGAAAATGTCAGTGAAGAACACTGCCATTGTCAGCCATGCTCGGATACAAGTCCTGGAATCCGTCTGGCCCGCGGCCTTGTGAAGTTGACCCACTGCTTAAAAGTCTTCTCACACGTCGCTTACGGAGAGCGTGATCACATAGTGTCGGAACAGCTGGTCTCTCGTGCATGCTTCAGTGTTGCTTGCCTCGAAGCGAGCATGATGGTTTAGCTCGTCCTGGTAGGCTGTGGCACTGGGCAGCTCGCGCCTGTGCTTCCCTTTGTAGTCTGTAATATTTTCAAGCCCGCCACATCCGACGAGCGTCAGAGCCTGTTGTAGTATGATTCCATTTGACCTGTATTTACTCTTTGCCGTTTGAATGGTTCGTACGAGGTCAACGGTATTTCTTATAAGCGTCCGGTTTAGAGGTCCCGTCCTTCCTGAAAGCGGCAGCTCTACCCTTTAGCCTCAGTGCGGATGTTTCCTGTACTCGCCATGGGCTTCTGGTTGGGTTATGTACGTACGGTCACTGGGGACACATCATCGATCACTCTTTGATGAAGCCAGTGACTGATGTGTGGTACTCCTCAATGCTGTCTGAAGATCCCGGAACAGTTCCAGTCTGTGCTAGCACAACATCCTGTAGACGGTTAGCATCTGCGTCAGTCCATCTGACCACTTTTTTTATTAGCCTCGAATCACTGGTGCTTCCTGCTTCAGTTTTTGCTTATAAGCAGGAATCAGAGGATAGCAGTTATGGTCAATTTGCCAATGGAAGGGCGAGGGAGACTTTGTATGCGTCTTGTGTGGGAGTAAAGGTGGTCTAGAAGTTTTTTTCCCCTCTTGTTGCACATTTAACATGCTGGCTAGAAATGAGTAGAACGTATTTAAGTTTTCCCTGCCTTAAAGTCCCCGCCACTAGAGCGCTGCATCTGGATGAGCGTTCTCCTGTTGATTAATGGCCTTGTTACCACTCATTCAGTGCAATCTTAAGGCCAGCAGTGGTTTTGTGGTGGTAAATAGACAGCTATGACAAATATAGAATGAAAACTCTCTTGGTATAGTGTGGTCCCACTTATCATAATATACTCTACCTCATGCGAGCAAACCTAGAGACTTCCTTAGTATTGAATTTTTGCACCAGCGTTGTTTTTACAAATATACACATGACCGCCACCCTTGCTTACCAGATCTGCAGTTCTGTCCGCCGATGTACGCGTATTACCCGCTAAAGCTTAAGTTGTCATTGTTGTCGTTCAGCCCGACCCGTGAAACATAAGATATTACAGTTTTTTTACTGTCACGTTGGAGATAACGTAATCTTAAATAAATCGTCCATTTTATTTCTCAAAGATAACATTGGCTAATAGGATTGATGGGAGAGGCAGTTTACTACTCGTTCGCCGTCCGGATCCTTACAGGCACCCGGATCTGCGTCCACGAGATCTCCGTCTCTCCTCACGCGAATACCCCGGGGATCTGGGCCTTGGGTCGTTAAGTCTGTAGAATATCTTCGCGAACGCCACGTTGCAGAAAAAGTTTCGTCCACCGCGAGTGAGTAATCGCCTGTCCTGATATCCAGAAGCTCTCTTTGGTTCTAAAGACTATGGGCAAGAACATTATGTACCAATAAATTACAAATACGTCGGAAAACCACACAGAGTAGTACAATTGGTTAGAGGGCTGTAAAACGGCAGCCATCTTCTTCCGCGCTGTTTGGTGGTTAGCTATCTGGCCATCCAGAATCACAACACCCACGGACTTCTGCCATACACAGGGTTTCCCAAACTCTGTTCCTGATCACACAGTCGTCCGAAAAATCTGGTCTCTCGTGTCGGTTTCAAGTGTTGCTTCCTCAAAAGCGAGCATAGGCAAGCATTTAGCTCGCGGGTAGGCTTGATTCCTGGGCACTTCGCGTTGGGTTTGCCCTTTGTAATCCGTGATAGTTTGCAAGCCCTGCCTTATATCTGTCGAGCGTCAGAGCCGTCGTATAGTTCAAATCTCAGTCCTGTATTGGACTTTTGTGCCTGTTTGGCGCTCGTCGGAAGTCGTAGCCAAATTTCTTATTAGTTTCCTAGTGTCTCGGCAAGTGTTTGCATGCTTCCCAAAATGGCCCCTATTCTCATAGGGCTCGGTCAAAAGTAGTGCACTACATAAGGGCAAAATGGTACCATTTTGAGAGGCATCCAGGTGTGCTGTTGAAGCAGATCCTCCATCCTCACCGTGCCCACCGCTAATCACGCTAATAGAATTAGTAGCTTTTCGCCAATCCATATCATTAGGTCAGCTATGGCGGTATCGCTGAAGCGTTCCCTTGCCCTGTACTTCCATAACTGCAGTGTGAGCTATTGTCAGCTCGGCCGGGTGAGAGTTTGAGAGGTGGGGACGTTTTCTCAATACTAACTGCAGTTCATCAACTATCAGTTCACAGGTGTGGTTTTTGAATGTGATTGTATTATAGTATCCCCCCTTACTGTACTACAGGACGGAACCATAATGCAGAGAGAGAGAGAGAGAGAGAGAGAGAGTAGAGGAGAGAAGAGAGGAGAGAGAGGGGGGAGAGCGAGAGAGAGACGGAAGAGCAGAGAGAGGACGAGCGAGCGAGATTAGCTATAGAGAGGCGAGGAGATAGCCTCTCCGTCTCTATGCCTCTATAGACTCGCCGAGCTCTAGCTCGTCGTATCTCTCCCTTATCCTCGCTCCTCTCGTCTCTCTCTCTCTCCTTCCTCCTCTCTTCCCCCTCTCATTCCTCTCCTGCCTCCATTTTTTCCCTCTCTCTCTCCCTCCGATTCTTCTTCTTGTTTTTATCTCTCGCCTTTTGCCTCTCTTCCCTCGCTCTCTTTTCTCTCTCATCGCTCGTCTCGATCTCTCTCTCTCGTCTTCTCTCTCTACTCTCTCTACTCCGCTCTCGCGCTCTCTCCTGCGCGCTCGTTCCGTCTCTCTCTCCTCTCCCCGCTCTAGTCCCCGCGCGCCTGTTCCTCTCGCTCGTCTCTCGCGCTTTGGTCGTACTCCGACTCTCGCTCGTTGCGCTCTCTCTCTCTCTGAGGCCGTCTCGCTCGCCTCTCTCTTCTCGCGGGCTGCCTCTCTCCTCTCTTCTTTCTCTTCTCTCTACTCTCCCTCCCCCATCTCTTCTCGCCCTCCTCGCGCCCTCGCTCGCTCCGTCCTCTTCTTCTCCTCTTCTCCTCGCCCTCCCAGGACTGTAAGGAGGTTCGGATCTCCTGATCCCAGTCAGCCAGCGGGCATACCTTAGGAGACTGTTCAGTCCCTGTTCCCCATGGGGGCTTCCAGTATGGACACACCACAGCTTTCTTACCACTCATTGCGCTCCATAATATCTGGATCCCTTGACTTCTGAGGAGAACTTCTCTCCACCTCCCCTGGAAACGACGTGTTTAAACCTCATTGTGGAAAAAAAAGTTTTAAGTTCTGTGTAACATCAGCTCAAGATTAAAATGTGGACATTTCAATTCATTGAACATCTTTGGGAGTTTTGAATCCATACCTGATTGATTCGATGCAATTTCAGGCTACACTGCTATTCCTCCCATCTCCCTCCTACAAACCCATTCCAAACAACTCGCTCCATTTCGCCAGTGCAACGTTCATTGAGGACCTGGTTGCTATATCCTGCTCCTCAATGATCTCTCTGGACTTCATGGTTTTATAGTATGTTCTTGAAGTCCACAGCATTGTTTTGCCCCCCGGCTAGGCCGACATCTCGGTATGCGTCTAAGACGTGAGCGCGGGCTAAGGTATAGTCGTACGTTCCACTCTCGCTAGATTGCGATTGCCCTGCTCCTGGACTACTCCGAGAGTCGTACATTGCATTTTTTAACCTCAGTATTAAAAAAGGATAATTCCCGCCCCGTTCTCCCAACTCGGACAGCGAGTGAAGATCAAAAGAGAGGATGCCAAACGTAGTAAGAAATGCGAGGCGTCCCAAGTATCACGTCAGCGATCCGGCCCTAGGCAAGAGGAGACCGCGCTTAATCTATTCTTGGGGAAAAAAAAAAGAAGTTGGTAGTCCCTACAATCACAAAGGATAACAAAACCGCCTCCCTATCTTGTTTCTCTTTCTTTTTGCAGGCTGGTTTGGCGAGGCCCCACCTGATAAACTCGGTGTTCGATTCTGTCGTCGCCCCTGCCGTCCAGATCCCTAGCGACAAACAATGTAACACGCTGGCCTTCTCCCCGCACCTTACCGCTTACAATTACCTGCTACTGCCTCAAAAATAAAAAAGATATTCATCTCTGTTTCTCCCTTTAAGTTTCTGGTGTTCCAATTCTTCCCCATTTTTCATAGTGTCTGGAGGCAGAAGCCTAACGTGATATATCCACCAGTGGGTTTCCCAACAGGCCTGGAAAGTGGCATTTCGATTAGACTCTTTGACTGGCGTGTAGTGTGCTTGACTCCTAGTCCTTCCGCGGTAGATAGAACAAGCGCTCCTTTCTCGAACTACCTCAAGTAAGGTTGGGTAAGCGCGCAGAGAACGAACACAGGGTACTACCCTTTTGTGAAGATAAGGTAAACTGTCGGAACGCCCATTAGTTCGAAATCGCTTACCCCACACCCCTAACAGGCGATGTAGCGAAGTACTCGAGGCTACTTTCCCGAAAGGCCCTAGACGTGCGAGTCCTCTTCCCCCTGTTACTCTTCTTTGGGTAGAATAATTCTTCCTAATGCCCATGTTGGGCACTCATATTCCCACCTCCCAGTCCTCGGAACTCAAACTGGTAAAGAAAAGGATCCTTCTTTTCTAAAATTCCTTTCCCCGGGCATTGCCCAGGAGTGGTGACCACTAGTTATCTGGGGTAGGAAAGGAAGAGCTAAAGTAAACGAAGATTCAGAAGCGCACATCAAAATAAGGTATACAACATAAAGAGATTTATATCACTAACTAACTGATCGGAGCCCTAAGAGACGGGTTGTCACCCTCCATTTTTCACCAACGCTAGCATAGAAGCCCTAGAATGTTTATCTTACATCTCCTTATGCGGGTAGGTAATCGCACGCCTTCGTGTGATTTTGCAACTTAGACTATTCGTCATCTAAACGGTGCGGACAGAGGCTTGGAAACAAGGTACGGTAAGGAGTTTACGTTTCTCCGTCGAGGAGATCTAGGATGAGTAGCTAGACTGGCATTGGTGTGCTGGGACCCGGGCATTTCGAGAGATTGTACTGTTGAGTCAGCCAGTCAAAACCCCGACGGGGAGGCGTGTGGGGAAAATTTCCCATTTGTATTTGCGCGGTATATAAGGCTCGTACTTGAGTAGCTACGAATACATTATGGGGAGCCTCATCTCCCGTTTTCGAACGCACACGCTCGCCAAAGAGGTTGCCTCTGTGTCTCTTTAAAACTGATGGGCCACCTCGGGCTTATGGCGCTTGTCTTCACGAAAGGATACTCACAATCAGATGGTCCTCTGGATTCTACGTGTGAGCGTTGAGATTTCCTCACGTCTCGATTCGATGGCGGGCTTCTAGAGCTCCCCACCTTTGATAAGCTGTTAATGCAATTGGCCGGAGCTGTTTCAGTATTAAATCACGCTGGACAGGTAAGCCCGTATTCCTAGTGTTGAGGTTGTCCTCCTTTATCGTTTTCCCTTCTCCTCTCTTTTTATCTCTCTCCTTCTGTTTTTTTCCCCCTCTATCCGCATTTCTCTTGTGCTTTGTCTGTCGCTGGCAGAGCTGCTCCCTCTCCGCCACATTAAAAAAACGAAACACACATTCTAGGCTCGTTTAAATAGCTGTGTCTGTCTGACTATTCTATCCCAAATCACCCGATCCCCACTAGTAGCTTCCATTTTTTGGAAGTAGTTTGATCGCTGCGTAAACGTTCTTTGAAACTTATTTAATATAAATAAGGGTTTTGTATCTTGGGACTATTTGCAACATTCAACGGGTGTCCCCGGGAGCCCTTGGTAGCGTAAAACAGTACGTGTGAGTAAACGAGGACAGTCAGGGGTAACTCGGGTTGCGATATAAAAAAAAATTGCCCTGCGTGGTAAAGAAAACGAAGTTGGCTGGAGAGAAAAAGAAAAATGGAGAAGGTGATAAGAGAAGAAAAGAGGAGAAGGAGGAAGGGGGGGGGGAGGATGAGGGTGGGGAAAAAGAAAAAAGAGAAAAGGGAAGAACAGAAGGAGTAGGTGGGGGGGGTAAAAACACAATTTAGCGTAATCAATGGAGGGGCTAGAGTTTATATGTTTACCACAAAAAACAAGGAGGGTTTTAAAAGGTCAGAGAGAGAAATTTCAAATTTCTCATAAGTATGGCTGGTATACGAAAAATAGAGAAATGAGCTGTTCCCAACAAGACTCTCATCGGAGAAAGGCAGCTAACAAAAAATGCTCATTTTAAAGTGTTATATTGAGAAAAAACCTTTGAATCGGAAAGAAATATAAACAATACATCATCCCGAAAAAATAAGCACACAACATAATCAGCAAAAAACCTAACAAATCAAAAAAAAAACTAGCACATCTACAACTACAAACTACACATCACACATACACACTGCATACCCAAAGAGGGACGGGAAAGTCCTACTCAAAACTACAAACAACTAGCACAAGAACAATAATGACTATAAGCCGATAAAAGAAATAGAGCACAGGAGTATAAAAAGAACAAAAATACAATATTATTAAAGAAAATCCTAATACAAAACATATGCCAACCCCCACGAGAACCGTCTGACGAAAGGCGCAAATCAGGAGGAGCAAGTTAAAGCTAAAAGAAGGAAATAAGACCTAGTACTTGTGCTAACAAACGCGCACCTTATGCGGTCGCACGCCCACTGATCAAACAGTAGGCCTCTTTGGATCCCCCTACCTCCACCTGTCCCCGTGTTTTACCCAATCAAGAGAGAAATGTATACTGGACATTTCAACAATGGTAATGTGATGTACGCTTTATTTGTTATTGTTGCCAACAAATTAGGCTTTACAATTTAGGGCAGGGATTGAAAGTAGGATTCGCAACCCTAATATTGTGAATCAAGTCTGGTTATTTGGTCTTGGGTACTGTAGGCTTCTTAGCCACCTGCTGTCCTCTGGGTAAGAAGATCAACGGTTGGAGCCTTATCTGCACCCGGTGAGTTAAAATTATATGGACCCGTTTGATTGACAAAATTGCGCATCTTGGTTACAAACTTCTTATGACACTTCGAATGACTGAATAGTGAGCGATGGCACATATTTCATTTTAGAAGACTTTAGTAGGCTTAACTATTAGTGTTTTTTTCTTCTTTCATGAGCCAATGAAGTCCTGGTTGAGTGTAGCCTATGTTCCTTTTGGATCCAAACATTTAGAAATGAGTGAAAATAAAACGCAATTGGTAGTTTTCTGCATCGCTCGCTCACTCAACTCCCCACAAGTCTATTGAAATCAAAGGTCTGAAAATGGCACCTCACCACAACTACGACATAGCGAGGTGGAGGAGTGCAAATAGACACTTTATGTTATTTTACCCGATGTCAAATATTGAAGTACTAGACAACATTTAGGAAGTTACTTTGTCATTCTCCCCCCGTTGTCCAAATGGCTACATAATAACTAAATGTATCGAATCCACCTGATGCATTGAATAGAAGATTCAATTGAACTGTACATGTTGTCTTTTCATTAGCGGTCTGTCTGCGGCGATTTGGGAGCTGTTCACCTTGTTGGGTCCTGACGCCTGACAGTATTTTTTTTTACATCAATCCGCCGTTTGACCGAATTACACATTCACTATTTAAAAAAAAACCGGAACACAGAAAGTAGAGTCCACTTCACCTTCTTTGCGAAACGGGTGGGCATCCACGCTGTAGACTTGGCCAATCTGAGATGGCTAGTGGCTATTATAAGGACCGTTACAACGCTCTCCAACGGGAGCATCAACCTTTGACTGGATGAATTGGGAAACCGACCAATCTCACTACTGATAGTCTAGTTTTCCGATTTATCAGCATAGACCCGCAAAGTCTAGTTTCCCGATTTATCAGCATAGAACCCGCAAACCCATATTCTGAATTGTGCAAAGAGATAAGGAGTGCTGCATTCATGTGGTCACTTATCAGGTGATCATTCGTGGAACGTGGGCGTATGAAATGCAGCTTAATCTGCTGAGCAAAGTTGTAGTTATTTAGGCTACGTTCAACTGGTTTCTATGGGCTTTATGGGTATCTATGAACTAGATGCGATCAGTGATACCTTGCTGCTCTCTATAATCACAGTGGGGACCGCTGAGTGGTGGAACAACAGACGCAGTAGATATGCTCCCTGCTCCATTGATTTCTCTGTCAAAGCTGCTCTCAGTGAAACATCCAACGAATCAGTATAAATGTGATTGGAGTGGATGGCTATCAGGTCATGATGGGACTTGACCGGTAGTAAACCGTAGAGGCTTTAGCGTCTCGGGCCGCAGAACGGAGAATGGTGATGTTAAAGGGTGTTTGACCTCTGACCTCAGAGAGCCTACTGGGAGAGGAGTCTGGTGCTACTACAGATACTGGCTTTAGTGGGGAGACTGGGAGAGGAGTCTGGTGCTACTACAGACACTGGCTTTAGCAGGGAGACTGGGAGAGGAGTCTGGTGCTACTACAGACACTGGCTTCAGTGGGGAGACTGGGAGAGGAGTCTGGTGCTACTACAGACACTGGCTTTAGCAGGGAGACTGGGAGAGGAGTCTGGTCCTACACTAAACACTGGCTTTAGCAGGGAGACTGGGAGAGGAGTCTGGTGCTACTACAGACACTGGCTTTAGCAGGGAGACTGGGAGAGGAGTCTGGTCCTACTCTAAACACTGGCTTTAGCAGGGAGACTGGGAGAGGAGTCTGGTGCTACTGCAGACACTGGCTTTAGCAGGGAGACTGGGAGAGGAGTCTGGTCCTACTCTAAACACTGGCTTTAGCAGGGAGACTGGGAGAGGAGTCTGGTGCTACTACAGACACTGGCTTTAGCAGGGAGACTGGGAGAGGAGTCTGGTCCTACCCCAGACACTGGCTTCAGTGGGGAGACTGGGAGAGGAGTCTGGTCCTACCCCAGACACTGGCTTTAGCAGGGAGACTGGGAGTGGAGTCTAGTCCTACCCCAGACACTGGCTTTAGCAGGGAGACTGGGAGAGGAGTCTGGTCCTACCCCAGACACTGGCTTTAGCAGGGAGACTGGGAGAGGACTCTGGTCCTACCCCAGACACTGGCTTTAACAGGGAGACTGGGAGAGGAGTCTGGTCCTACCCCAGACACTGGCTTTAGTGGGGAGACTGGGAGAGGAGTCTGGTCATACTACAGACACTGGCTTTAGTGGGGAGACTGGGAGAGGAGTCAGGTCCTACCCCAGACACTGGCTTTAGTGGGGAGACTGGGAGAGGAGTCTGGTCCTACACCAGACACTGGCTTTAGTGGGGAGACTGGGAGAGGAGTCTGGTCCTACTCTAAACACTGGCTTTAGTGGGGAGACTGGGAGAGGAGTCTGGTCCTACTACAGACACTGGCTTTAGTGGGGAGACTGGGAGAGGAGTCAGGTCCTACCCCAGACACTGGCTTTAGTGGGGAGACTGGGAGAGGAGTCTGGTCCTACTACAGACACTGGCTTTAGTGGGGAGACTGGGAGAGGAGTCAGGTCCTACCCCAGACACTGGCTTTAGTGGGGAGACTGGGAGAGGAGTCTGGTCCTACACCAGACACTGGCTTTAGTGGGGAGACTGGGAGAGGAGTCTGGTCCTACCCCAGACACTGGCTTTAGTGGGGAGACTGGGAGAGGAGTCAGGTCCTACCCCAGACACTGGCTTTAGTGGGGAGACTGGGAGAGGAGTCAGGTCCTACCCCAGACACTGGCTTTAGTGGGGAGACTGGGAGAGGAGTCTGGTCCTACTACAGACACTGGCTTTAGTGGGGAGACTGGGAGAGGAGTCTGGTCCTACTCTAAACACTGGCTTTAGCAGGGAGACTGGGAGAGGGGTCTAGTCCTACCCCAGACACTGGCTTTAGCAGCGAGACTGGGAGTGGAGTCAGGTCTGTGATTGAAAACTGGTGTGATAGTTTCATCGATTCCTTGTGAGAGACAGCGCCAGATCAGAATGGTCTATTAGAGGGTCCAGGCTGCATCCTAGTACTAGTCATAGGTGCCACGGT
>LR778256.1:26787352-26862244 GCA_902810595.1 Coregonus sp. 'balchen'
TAAACCCCAAAATCTCCTTATTTTTTTTCCCGGCCCAACCATTTTGGGGGGTTAGGGGATTTTTTGGGGGGTCCCCAAAAAAAAAAAAAAAAAAAAAAAAAAAAAAAAAAAAAAAAAAAAAAAAAAAAAAAAAAAAAAAAAAAAAAAAAAAAAAAAAAAAAAAAAAAAAAAAAAAAAAAAAAAAAAAACCCCCCCCCCCCCCCCCCCCCCCCCCCCCCCCCCCCCCCCCCCCCCCCCCCCCCCCCCCCCCCCCCCCCCCCCCCCCCCCCCAGGGGTTGATGTAGGGATGCCCTTTGAGCCATCCCCAAAAAATAACACCCAGGTGATGTTGAATGGTTGAGCCATCCCCACTAACTACATCCAGGGTGATGTGGGGATGCCCGGCCAACCACTAACAACATCCGGGTGGTGATTAGGATGTCCTGACCCATACCACTAACTAACACCAGGGTTGGGGGGATGCCCCGGCCATACCACTAAAAACACCGGTGGGATTGGATGTCCTGAGCCTCCCTAACTACCATCCGGGGTGAGTAGGGCTGTCCCACCCTTCCAAAACTAACACCAGGTGTGTAGGGTTTTCCTGACCATACCAAAAAAATAACATCCGGGTGGGATTGGGCGTTGACCAACACAAAATACACCCGGGAGTAGGATGCCCTGAGCCTACATAACTAACTCCGGGGTGATGAGTGGGATGCCTGAGCCTCCACTAACAACATCAGTGATGTAGGGGAGTCCTGGCCTACCACTAACTAACACCGGTTTTAGGGATGCCCTGACCCATACCACAAAAACATCCGGTGATGAGGGATGTCCGACCCATACCACTAACTAACATCCGTGGGATTAGGGATGTCCTGACCCCAATAACTAACAACATCAGGGGTTGAGGGCTTCCTGAGCCCCACAAACTAAATCCGGTGGTGATTGGGGATTCCGACCCTACCACTAACTAAATCCAGGGGTGATGTAGGGCTGCCGAGCCATTCCACAACAAAACACCCAGGTGGTGATGTAGGGATGCCCGACCATACCACTAACAAAAATCCGGGGTGATGTGGGGTGTCCCTGAGCCTACCAAAACAACATCCAGGGGGGGTTGGGGGGCTGCCCTGAGCCTCCCAAATAACACCCCGGTGGTGATGTAGGGCTGCCTGACCTACCACTAAAAAAATCCAGGGTGGTGATTGGGAGCCCTGAGCCATACCATAACAAATCCGGGTGGTGTTAGGGATGTTGACCCCAACCAAACTAACATCCAGGGGGTGAGGGGGACCTGAGCCATACCACTACAAACACCAGGTGGGATGTGGGGATTCCTGGCCATACCACAACAACATCCAGGTGTGTGGGCTGTCCTGGCCATACCACAAACTAAAAAATCGGTGGTGAGTGGGCTGTCCTGAGCCATACCACTTAAAAATCCGGTGGTGATTTAGGGCTTCCTGGCCAACCACAACAACCCAGGTTTGATTAGGGCGTCCTGACCCATACCACTAAAAACATCCGGGTGATGTGGGATGCCCTGAGCCATACCCCTAACTACATCCAGGGGTGATGTAGGGCGTCCTACCCATACCACAATAATCCAGGTGATGTAGGGATGACCTGAGCCATACCACTAACTAACATCCAGGTGGTGATGTAGGGATGTCCTGAGCCATACCACTAACTAACATCCAGGTGATGTAGGCTGTCCTGAGCCATACCACTAACTAACATCCAGGGGTGATGTAGGGATGTCCTGAGCCATACCACTAACTAACATCCAGGTGGTGATGTAGGGCTGTCCTGAGCCATACCACTAACTAACATCCAGGTGGTGATGTAGGGATGTCCTGAGCCATACCACTAACTAACATCCAGGTGGTGATGTAGGGCTGTCCTGAGCCATACCACTAACTAACATCCAGGTGGTGATGTAGGGATGTCCTGAGCCATACCACTAACTAACATCCATGTGCCAAGGCATCAGCTACTCTTCCTGGGGTCCAGCTAAATTAATGCAGTTATACATATTAACCACACTACAATACATTCATAACATATTAAGTGTGTGCCCTCAGGCCTCTACTCTACTACCACATATCTATAACACAAACTCCATGTGTACATGTCTGTATAGTGCGTATGTTATCGTGTGTTTGTATGCAAGTGTCTATGTTTGTTCAGGTTATGTCGATATAGGACTCGTTTTACTGTGGATATAGATAATTTTGTACCCTTTTCCTCCAGCATCTTCACAAGGTCCTTTGCTGTTGTTCTGAGATTGATTTGCACTTTTCGCACCTACTTTTCAAGAACGTTAATCTCTAGGAGACAGAACGCGTCTCCTTCCTGAGCGGTATGAGGGCAGCGTGGTCCCTGGTGTTTATACTTGCTACATTTGTTTGTACAGATGAACATGTTACCTTCAGGCTTTTTGGAAATTGCTCCCAAGGATCAACCAGACTTGTGGAGTCTACCACATTTTTTTTTCTGAGGTCTTGGCTGATTTCTTTTCATTTTCCCATGATGTCAAGCAAAGGGGCACTGAGTTTGAAGGTAGGCCTTGAATACATCCACAGGTACACCTCCAATTGACTCAAATGATGTCATTAGCCTATCAAAGCTTCTAAGCCAAGACATTAATTTTTTCTGGAATCTTCCAAGCTTTTTTAAAGGCACAGTCACTTAGTGTATGTAAACTTCTGACCTACTGGAATTGTGATACGTGAATTATAAGTGAAATAATCTGTCTGTAAACAATTGTTGGAAAAATTACTTGTGTCAGCCAAAGTAGTTTGTCCAAACCGACTTGCCAAAACTATATTTTTGTTAACAAGAAATTTGTGGAGTGGTTAAAAAACGAGTTTTAAAATGACTCCAACCTAAGGGTATGTAAACTTCCGACTTCAACTGTATGTGTTATGGATTTAAAAGGAGTGTTTAGACATTGTTTAATGATGTCAATTCTGCATTTCTTCAGTTTTATCTGTGAGCAACAATCAATAAACAAAAACTCAAAACCCCCGTTAAGGAGATGGAGGGACTCTCCTGTGGGTGAGGCAGCCTGGGGTGAGATAGGGAGGGGTGAGGCAGGGTGGCAGCCCCGGGGTGAGATTGGGGAGGGGTGAGGCAGGGGGAGGCAGCCCGGGGGGAGGTAGGGAGGGGGGAGGCAGGGTGAGCCAGCCTGGGGGGAGGTAGGGAGAGGTGGGCAGGGTGAGGCGCCTGGGTGAGGTAGGAGAGTTGAGCAGGGTGAGGCAGCCTGGGGTGAGATAGGGAGGGGTGAGGCAGGGTGAGGCAGCCTGGGGTGAGATAGGGAGGGGTGAGGCAGGGTGAGGCAGCCTGGGGTGAGATAGGGAGGGGTGAGGCAGGGTGAGGCAGCCGGGGGGGAGGTAGGGAGGGGTGAGGCAGGGTGAGGCAGCCTGGGGTGAGGTAGGGAGGGGTGAGGCAGGGTGAGGCAGCCTGGGGTGAGGTAGGGAGGGGTGAGGAAAGGGGGAGGCAGCCTGGGTGATGTAGGAGAGTTGAGCAGGGTGAGGCCGCCTGGGTGGATAGGAGGGGTGAGGCAGGGTGAGGCAGCCTGGGGGGAGATAGGGGGGTGAGGGAGGGGGAGGCAGCCCGGGGTGAGATAGGGAGGGTGAGGCAGGGTTGAGGCAGCCTGGGGGGGAGGTAGGGAGGGGTGAGGGGGTGAGGCAGCCTGGGGTGAGATAGGGAGGGGTGAGGCAGGGTGAGGCAGCCTGGGGTGAGGTAGGGAGGGGTGAGGCAGGGTGAGGCAGCCTGGGGTGAGGTAGGGAGAGTTGAGGCAGGGTGAGGCAGCCTGGGGTGAGGTAGGTAGGGGTGAGGCAGGGTGAGGCAGCCTGGGGTGAGATAGGGAGGGGTGAGGCAGGGTGAGGCAGCCTGGGGTGAGGTAGGGAGAGTTGAGGCAGGGTGAGGCAGCCTGGGGTGAGATAGGGAGGGGTGAGGCAGGGTGAGGCAGCCTGGGGTGAGATAGGGAGGTTTGAGGCAGCCGGGGGGGGAGGGGTAAGGCAGAGGCCTTGTGTAGAATGAGACATAGATAGACCATCATGGCAATTCTCCTCAGCCTGGTGCTCTGAGTTTGACATGATACATAGTTTGTGTCCCAAATGCCACCCTAATCCCTATAGCGCACTCCTTTAGACCAGGGCCCGCAAAGGGTCAATAGTAGTGCACTATGTAGGGAATAGGGTGCCATTTGGGATGCTGTCATTGCCTACAGTACGTTATATTAGAGCTGGAGGAGACTGTATCATCAATGCAGCTTGATAGACCATAATAGCCATGGAGATAGCGATCCAATGGCATTTAGCGATGTGCAGTCATGTCAAATAATCCTCCAATTTAGAATATTCTGATGACGAAGAAACGACTAGCGAATGATTCTCAAATGAAAAACATTTGACGCCACATGACCAAAAGTATGTGGACACTTGCTGGTCCGACATCTCATTCTAAAATCATGGGCATTAATATGAAGTTGGTCCCCCCCCCTTTGCTGCTATAACAGCCTCCACTCTTCTGGGAAGGCTTAGAGAACGCGTTTCCACTGCTCCAGAGTCCAATGGCGGCGAGCTTTACACCACTCCAGCCGACGCTTGGCATTGCGCATGGGGATCTTTTGGCCTTGTGTTCGGCTGGGTCGGCCATGGAAAATCATTTCATAAAGCTCCCAACAAACAGTTTTTTGTGCTGACGTTGCTTCCAGACGCAGTTTGGAACTCGGTAGTGAGTGTTGCAACCGAAGAGAGACAATTTTAACGTGCAAGGCGCTTCAGCACTCGGCGGTCCCGTCCTGTGAGCTTGTGTGGCCTATGACTTTGCGGCTGAGCCGTTGTTGCTCCTAGACGTTTCCACTTCACAATAACAGCCTTACAGTTGACCGGGCAGCTCTAGCATGGCTGAAATTTAACGAACTGACTTGTTGGAAAGGTGGCGTCCTATGACGGTGCAACTTAAAAGTCACTGAGCTCTTCAGTAAGGGCCCTTCTACTGCCAATGTTTTTTCTATGGAGATTGCATGGGTGTGTGCTCGATTTTATACACCTTCCAGAACCGGGTGTGGCTGAAAAAAGCCGAATCTCACTTAATTTTAAGGGGGTGTCCACTACTGCTGTATATTAGTTATGAACAGCAAAAAAAAGTAAAAAAAAAAAGTGGGGCCTTTTTATCCAAATTAAAAAAGTTTTTTAAAATTACCCCCGTTTTTAAGGGGCTTGAAAAATCCGCTTTCCCCTTAAATTCCTGGGGCCCAATGGATTTCAGGGCCTATGTAAAAAAACAAGGGGTTTTTAGAAAAAAATCTGACGTCCACTTCCCAAATCCGTCTAACGCATAACCTTAGGGACCCCAGTCCAGATGCCTATGTGGAAGGCATTTGGCGTCTGCTAAACATCTTTATAATAGCAAAGTATATATGCAGCTTAAGCCTACCAGTAGCATTCAATTGCTTTCTTGGCAAGGTTAAAAATTATTTACATTTGAGTCAGAACGATGAGGTTTTCAACATGCGCCTTGACCATAGATGTGTTCACTTGTGTCCCCTGCATTCTTAAAAAAAGGGAACCATTTATGGTCAGCCCCGCTGATACAGTTTCACCCTGGTCTGGCTTGAGACGTTTCCTTGATGGGGTGAGCTGTTTAACCAACCCATAGCAGACTTAGCGGGGTTTTTACGGCTGTTGGACTGGCGCCTTCCTGAAGCTTATTTCATACCCAAACTGATGGTCTGTTGTGCCAGACGTTTAACCCTATGAGTTCAAGGCATTTTAAACAGTCTTAGACTGGGGGGGCGTCTTTAGTCATGGCTTTGCGAAATGGATCTTGTGTAAGGTTTACATACACTTAGTTGACCTGAGTTCACAGGAGAAAGTTACTATGATGTTGAAAGGCCTTTGGAGTAAGTCCACTGAGTTTTAGAGCATTCTATCATTTGTTGGTGATCTGGTGTGTTTACTTAGTTCAGACGGGTTACGCTGTTGAAATAGCCGATCTCTACAAGTTGAAGGGGTGTCCACATACTCTTAGATATATCTGTATGAAACAGCAGTAATAACAGTTGAACATACTGTGTATATAAGGGAGTTTCCAGGGTTAATCTGTATTTTTAAACATCTCTAGAGGGTTACAACCTGTATGTTTACATAGCGTATCTAGACAGGTACTCCTGTAGGTTACAAAGCCAGTATGTTGACAGGGTACATCTGTATTAAATAGCAGTCTCTAGACATGGTTACACCTGATGTTTACAATAGCAGTTCTAACAGGGTACCCTGTATTGTTTACAATAGCAGTCTCTGACAGGGTACATCCTGTATGTTTACATAGCAGTCTTAGACAGGGTTACAGCCTGTATGTTTACAATAGCAGTCTCTAGACAGGGTTACATCCTGTATGTTTACAATAGCAGTCTCTAGACAGGGTTACAGCCTGTATGTTTACAATAGCAGTCTCTAGACAGGGTTACATCCTGTATGTTTACAATAGCAGCTCTAGACAGGGTTACACCAGTTATGTTTACAATAGCAGTCTCTAGACAGGGTTACACCCGTATGTTTACAATAGCAAGTCTTAGACAGGGTTAACACCTGTTTTACAATAGCATGTCTAGACGGGTTTACCCTGTAGTTTACAATAGCAGCTCTAGACAG
Organism: Coregonus sp. 'balchen'; assembly: GCA_902810595.1. NCBI lineage: Eukaryota > Metazoa > Chordata > Actinopteri > Salmoniformes > Salmonidae > Coregonus > Coregonus sp. 'balchen'. The sequence continues at coordinate 26,794,003 of LR778256.1, forward strand.
GGTTACACCTGTATGTTACAATACTCTAGACAGGTTACATCCTTATGTTTACAATAGCAGTCTCTAGACGGGTTCACCCTGTATGTTTACAATAGCAGTCTCTAGACAGGGTTACATCATGTATGTTTACAATAGCATTTCTCAGACCGGGTTACACCTGTATGTTTACAATAGCAGTCTCTCGAAGGTTTACACCTGTATGTTTACAATAGCAGTCTCTAGACAGGGTTACATCCTGTATGTTTACAATAGCAGTCTCTAGACAGGGTTACATGCCTGTATGTTTACAATAGCAGTCTCTAGACAGGGTTACATCCTGTATGTTTACAATAGCAGTCTCTAGACAGGGTTACAGCCTGTATGTTTACAATAGCAGTCTCTAGACAGGGTTACATCCTGTATGTTTACAATAGCAGTCTCTAGACAGGGTTACATCCTGTTTACATAGCAGTTCTGACAGGGTAGACACCTGTATGTTTACAATAGCAGTTTAGCACCGGTTACATCCTGTATGTTTACAATAGCAGTCTTAGACAGGTTACACGTATTTACAATACAGTCTAGACAGGGTTACACCTGTATGTTTACAATAGCAGTTCTCTAGACAGGGTTACATCCTGTATGTTTACAATAGCAGTCTCTAAGGCAGGGTACATGCTGTATGTTACAATAGCGTCTCTCAGAGGTTACGTTGTATGTACAAAGCGTCTCTAGACAGGGTTACATCCTGTATGTTTACAATAGCAGTCTCTAGACAGGGTTACATCCTGTATGTTTACAATAGCAGTCTCTAGACAGGGTTACACCCTGTATGTTTACAATAGCAGTCTCTAGACAGGGTTACACCCTGTATGTTTACAATAGCAGTCTCTAGACAGGGTTACATCCTGTATGTTTACAATAGCAGTCTCTAGACAGGGTTACATCCTGTATGTTTACAATAGCAGTCTCTAGACAGGGTTACATCCTGTATGTTTACAATAGCAGTCTCTAGACAGGGTTACATCCTGTATGTTTACAATAGCAGTCTCTAGACAGGGTTACAGCCTGTATGTTTACAATAGCAGTCTCTAGACAGGGTTACACCTGTATGTTTACAATAGCAGTCTAGACAGGGTTACACCTGTTGTTTACATGCAGTCTCTAGAAGGGTTACCCTGTAGTTTACAATAGCAGTCTTCTAGACAGGTTACAGCCTGTAGTTTAAATGCAGTCTTTACAGCGTCTCCCACCACAGATCCTATGTTAAAATGCAGTTTCTAGACAGGGTACATCCTGTATGTTTACAATAGCAGTCTCAAGCGGGTTACACTGTATGATTTACAATAGCAGTCTCTAGACAGGGTTACACCCGTATGTTTACATATAAAAGTCTCTAGTACAGGGTACACCTGTATGTTTACAATAGCAGTCTCTAGACAGGGTTACATCCTGTATGTTTACAATAGCAGTCTCTAGACAGGGTTACATCCTGTATGTTTACAATAGCAGTCTCTAGACAGGGTTACACCCTGTATGTTTACAATAGCAGTCTCTAGACAGGGTTACATCCTGTATGTTTACAATAGCAGTCTCTAGACCAGGGTACACCTGTATGTTTACAAAAGTTAGCAGTTCTAGACAGTTACAGCCTGTATGTGTTACATAGCAGTCTTTAGACAGGGTTAACCTGTATGTTTACAATAGCGTCTCTTAGACAGGGTTACAGCTGTAGGTTACATGCAGTTCTAGAAAGGGTTTACACCGTAGTTACATGCAGTTCTAGAAGGTTACATCACTTGTGTTTACAATAGCAGGTCTTAGACAGGGTACACCGTGTTTACAATATGCATCTCTGACAGGTGTTACAGCCTGTATGTTTACAATAGCAGTCTCGACAGGGTTACACCCTGTATGTTTACAATAGCAAGTCTCTAGACAGGGTTACATGCCTGTATGTTTACAATTAGCAGTCTCTAGACAGGTTACATCCGTATGTTACAATAGCAGTCTCTAGACAGGGTTACACCCTGTATGTTTACAATAGCAGTCTTAGACAGGTATTTGTTACACTCCTGTAGTTTAAAAGCAGTACTCTAGACAGGGTTACATCCTGTATGTAGTTACAATAGCAGTCTTAGACAGGGTTAGATCCTGTATGTACATAGCATCTCTTAGACTAGGGTAAATCTCTGTAGTTACATAGTAAGTTTAAAAGGGTTCACCCGTAGGTTACAATAGCAGTCTCTAGTACAGGGGGTTACAGCCTGTATGTTTACAATAGCAGTCTCTAGACAGGGTTACATCCTGTATGTTTACAATAGCAGTCTCTAGACAGGGTTACATCCTGTATGTTTACAATAGCAGTCTCTAGACAGGGTTACACCCTGTATGTTTACAATAGCAGTTCTTAGACAGGGTACATCTGTATGTTTACAATAGAGTTCCTAGACAGGGTTTACAGCCTGTATGTTTACAATAGCAGTCTCTAGACAGGATCAGCCTGTATGTTTACATAGCAGTCTCTAGACAGGGTTACACCCTGTATGTTTACAATAGCAGTCTCTAGACAGGGTAACTGTTTTTACAATAGACTCAGACAGGTATGTTTTACAATAGCAGTCTCTAGGACAGGGTTACACCTGTATGTTACAATAGCAGTCTCTAGACAGGGTACACCTGTATGTTTACAATAGCAGTCTCTAGACAGGGTTACCCTGTATGTTTACATAGCAGTCTCTAGACAGGGTTACACCTGAGTTTACAATACAGTTCAGCAGTGTACATGTATTTCAATAGCAGTCTCTAGACAGGGTTACATCCTGTATGTTTACAATAGCAGTCTCTAGACAGGGTACCCGTATGTTACAATAGCAGTCTCTGACAGGGTTACACCTGTTGTTACAATAGCAGTCTCTAGACAGGGTTACTCCTGTATGTTACAATAGCAGTCTCTAGACAGGTTACAGCCTGTATGTTTACAATAGCAGTCTCTAGACAGGGTTACACCTGTATGTTTACAATAGCGTCTCTAGACAGGTTACATCCTTGTATGTTTACAATAGCAGTCTCTAGACAGGGTTACACCTGTATGTTTACAATAGCAGTCTCTAGACAGGGTACACCTGTATGTTTACAATAGCAGTCTTCGACGGGTTACATCTGTATGTTTACAATAGCAGTCTCAGAAGGGTTACACCTGTAGTTACAATGCAGTCTAGACAGGTTATCTGTATGTTACAATAGCAGTCTTAGAAGGGTTAACCAGTAGTGAGGTTTACAATGTAGTCTAGAGTAGCATTACCCTTGTTGTTGGATAGAGCTCTGAGTGTAAGTGGACAGCCAAGGGTGAACATCCTTAAAGTTGAAAAGAGTCAACAGGAAGAAGGAAAAAGCAGTCGCAGAAGAAGCCCATCGCGCCTGAGCGAAGCAAAAGAAGAGGCCTACAGATGAGGAAAACGAAGCCAACAGATCAAGAGCCCCAAAAAAGCAGGACACACCCCCGAAGACGAAAACCCCCACCCCAAAACCAAGAACGATGCCCATAGAATACCCGAAAGAAGAGAATGAACACCTCCGACTCCCTCCATAGCAAGAACAAGATCAGGAGGACTCTCTTCCTCTCTCCTGCTCTCTCCTTCCTCCCTCCCTGTCTGGCCCCTCTCTTGCTTCCTCTCCCCCCCGAACTCCTCGCGGTACACTCTCTCCTCCTCTTTCTCCTTTCTTCCTCTCCCCTCGCACCCTCTCCATATCTCACCCTCCCCACCTCCCTCTCGATCCTCCTCCTCATCCCCTCCATTCATTCTACATCCATCACCGGAGGAGCCATTTGGAGCAAACCACGACCACCCCCACCGGGGCCCATCACATACTGTGGAGGTGAGCAACATGACTAACTTAACATGCCCTCTGTCTCTCTGTGTTGGTTTGTGTACGTGTGTGTAGTGTGTGGCATCCGTTCGTAGTGAGGGGCACTGCTCTACTAACCATGATGTCAGGTGAGACAACAGTCAGCTAGATGCCCTACAGCCCTGTGAGTCCAACAGTTCACTTCAGACAACAACAACATACACTATTAAGCTGATGATATGCTAGCAAGATTGTGAGGCATTTTGCAGAGCAATGTTGCCAGCAATGTTGCCGCAACTTTCTCCTATTGAAAATAGGAAACCTTTTAATATCTGGGGAATTTTGATCGGCAGCTCCACCTATTCTGCAATATTGCCTCAAAGAATTGCTAGTGTATCATCAGCTTTAGCATCCTGTTACTGTACAGTACTATAGTGAAAGGCTACCTACAGTACTATAGGGGAAAGGCTACCTACAGTACTATAGTGAAAGGCTACCGTACAGTACTATAGTGAAAGGCTACTACAGTACTATAGTGAAAGGCTACCTAACAGTACTATAGTGAAAGGCTACCTACAGTACTATAGTGAAAGGCTACCTACAGTACTATAGTGAAAGGCTACCTACAGTACTATAGTGAAAGGCTACCTACAGTACTATAGTGAAAGGCTACCTACAGTACTATGTAAAGGCTAACCGTACAGTATATAGTGTGAAAGGATACCTAGAGGATATAGTGAAAGGCTACCGTACAGTACTATAGTGAAAGGCTACCATACAGTACTATGGGGAAAGGCTTAAGTACAGACTATAGTGAAAGGGCTACCATAGAGTAATATAGTGAAGGCTAACCACAGTACTAGTGAAAGGCCTTACATACAGTCTAAGTGAAGGCTACCTATAGTACTAAGTGAAAGGCTACTTCCAGTACTATAGTGAAAAGGCTACTACCAGTACTATAGTGAAAGGCTACCTACTGTACTATAGTGAAAGGCTACCTACAGTACTATAGTGAAAGGCTACATACAGTACTATAGTGAAAGGCTAGCGTACAGTACTATAGTGAAATCTACCTTAATTTACTATAGTGAACGGCTACCTTACCGTACTCATAGTGAAAGGCTACCGCTACCGTACATAGTGAAGGTACCGTACAGTTACTATAGTGAAAGGCTACCATAGAGTAATAAGTGAACGGCCTACCTACCGTACATTAGTGAAAGGCTAACCTACAGTACTATAGTGAAAAGCTACCTACAGTTAGATAATGAAAGGCTACGTAAAGTTAATATAGTGATGAAAGATACCTACAAGTACTATTAGTGAAAGGTACCCTACAGTACTATAGTGAAAGGCTACCTACAGGTAGATTGTGAAAGGCGTACCGTGACCAGTACTATAGTTGAAAGGCTACCGTTACAGTAATATAGGAAATGCTAGCGACATTATATAGTGAAAGGCTACCGTAGAGTTAATCTAGTGAAAGGTATTTAACGTTACAGTACTATAGTGAAAGGCTACCGTACAGTACTATAGTGAAAGGCTACTAATTATATAGTGAAAGGCTACCGTAGAGTACTATAGTGAAAGGTACCTACAGTACTATAGTGAAAGGGCTTACAGGACGAATATAGTGAAAAGGCTACCGTACAGTAATATAGTGAAAGGGCTACCTACATACTTATAGTGAAAGCTACCTACAGTACTATAGTGAAGGCTACACAGTGACTCTAGTGAAAGGCTACCGTAAAATACTATAGTGTGAAAGGCTAACTACAGTCCTATAGTGAAAGGCTACCGTACAGTACTATAGTGAAGATAAGGCTACCAGTTACAGTACTATAGTGAAAGGCTCCGTACAGTACTATCGTGAACAAAGGCCACCGTACAGTATATAGGTGAAAGGCTAACGTAGAGTACTTATAGTGAAAGGATACCTACAGTACTATAGGTGAAAGGCTTACCTACAGTTACATAGTGAAAGGCTACCTACAGTTACTAAGTGAAAGGCTACCATACAGTTACAGTCTATAGTATGAAAGAATACCATACGATATAGTGAAAGGCCACCGTCACAGTACTATAGTGAAAGGCTACCGTTAGAGTACTTATAGTGAAAGGCTACCTAAGTACTATAGTGAAAGGCACCTAACAGAATATAGTGAAAGGCTACCGAAAGTACTATAGTGAAGGCTACATAGAGTACCTATAGTGAAAGGCTCCGGACCGTACTATAGTGAAAGGTACCGTACAGTACTATAGTGAAAGGCTACCGTACAGTACTATAGTGAAAGGCTACCATAGAGTACTATAGTGAAAGGCTACCTACATACTATAGTGAAAGGCTACCTACAGTAACTATAGTGAAAGGCTACCTACAGTCCACTAAATTGAAAGGCTTACGTACCGTACTTATGTGAAAGGCTACTACATGACTATAGTGAAAGGCTACTACAGTAATATGTGCAAAGGTACATACAGTACTATTGTGGAAGGCTACCGTACAGTTACTAAGTGAAAGGCTACGTACAGTAATATAGTGAAATGCTAGCTACATGACTATAGTGAAGGCTACCGTAGAGTACTTATAGTGAAAGGCTTAACCGTACAGTACATAGTGAAGGCTACCGTACAGACTATAGGAAGGCTACCTACATTACTATAGGGAAGGCTACAGTAGAGTAATATAGTTGAATGAAAGCTACTACAGTACTATAGTGAAGGCTACAGTACAGTACATGTGAAAGGCTACGTTACAGTACTATAGTGAAAGGCTTACCTACAGTACTATAGTGAAGGCTAACCTACAGTACATAGTGAAAAGGCTACCTACAGTACTATAGTGAAAGGCTACCGTACAATACTATTAGTGAAAAGGCGACCGACAGTAATAGTGAAAGGCTACCGTACAGTACTATAGTGAAAGGCTACAGTACAGTACTATAGTGAAAGGCTACCGTACAGTACTATAGTGAAAGGCCACCGTACAGTACTATAGTGAAAGGCTACCGTTAGAGGTACTATAGTGAAAGGCTACCTACAGTACTATGTGAAAGGCTACATACAGTACTATAGTTGAAAGCTACCTACAGTACTATAGTGAAAGGCTAACCTAGAGTACCATAGTGAAAGCTACTACAGTACTCTAGTGAAAGGCTTACGTACCCAGTACATAGTGGAAAGTTTTACCCTGAGTACTATAGTGAAAGGGCTTACCGTACGTAATATAGTGAAAGGCTACATAAGTCTATAGTGAAAGGCTACCTAAGTAATATAGTGAAAGGCTACGTACAGTACTATAGGGAAAGGGCACCTCAGTACTATAGTGAAAGGGCTAACGACAGACTCTAGTGACAGCGTACCTACAGTACTTACTATTAGTGAAAGGCTACCTACATACTATGTGAAAGGCTACCTATAGTATTAGTGAAAGGTACTTACAGTACTATAGTGAAAAGGCTACCTACCGTTTACTATAGTGAAAGGCTACCTATGTACTATAGTGAAAGGACTACCTCAGTACTATAGTGAAAGGCTAAATACAGTACTATAGTGAAAAGGCTAGCGTACAGACTATAGTGAAAAGCTAACTACATTATATAGTGAAAGGTACCTACAGTACTCTAGTGAAAGGTACCGACAGTATTTACAGTGATCCCTCCCCATTCGGGGGTTTACTTATCGCGGGGTTTTTTTTGCTTTTTTCCGGCTTTTATAATGCATTTTTTTTTTTTGGGTTTTGTGCTCTGCTTTCTGTTTCGTAAAAACTCACTCCCGTCTTGTATCAAAACATGTACGAATTTGTGCATATTTTGTCGTTCGGCAGTTATTTAGTACATAAAACGCTTGGCAAATTTACTTAAGTTGGCCAAAATTGGTAATTTCGAACTTTCCCCCAAAACCCCATAATGGACGAAAAGGCCCCCTGGCCCCACAAAGCCCTGGGGATGGGCCCAAACGGGGGGAGATGCTCCTATCTCAGAAAATTAAAACTTCTGGACTGTAAGGGGGGTTTTAATAAAAAGCCACAAAGCGAGGGTTTTGAAAGAGAAGAGGGAGAAGAGGACGAGAGAGGGGAGGAAGGGCTCGCGGGGTGCTTAGAAACCCCCAGGGCGAAGGCCAGAACTTAAGGGGCGAGGAATGGGACCCTTGAGGCTTTCCTTACCGTTTCAAGTAATCAGGGGCAGGCGGTTTTACAAGCTTTTTGCAAAGAAGAAAAAAAAAGAGGGGAAACGCTCCCTATCAATGTTTTTTCCCGAACAAAACACCGCCCGGGGCTCGAAGAAGAGAAACCCTGCAGAGCGGTCAGGATGCAGGGGCCCCCAGTCTGAAAAAAGGGTTTTTTTGAAAAGGGGCCTACACGTGAGTCACTGTTTTGATAATGTAATAGTTGCTAATTGTAAAAAAAAAACTTTTTCTATTTCGGGATTTACTTATCGGGGTCATTTCGGAACGTAACCCCGGGGAAAAAAGAGGGATTTGTATATAAAAGGTCCCGACAGTATTTAAGGAAAGGCTACCGTACAGTCTTATGAAAGGCTCCCTCCCGGTTTAGGAAAAGGACGTACCGTCAAAGGGAAAAGGCCTTTCCCGTACTTGTGAAAGGTCCTTTAGTATCAGTGAAAGGCCCCCGAAGAATAGTGAAAGGCCCCGTACGTACATGGAAAGGCTACCGTCATACTATAGGAAAGGTACCATGATATATGTAAAAGGCTACCTACAGTCTATAGTAAAAGGCTACCACAGTATTGTAAAAGGCCTCCCTACGTATTTAAATAAAAGGACGTCCCGTACTATAGGAAGGCCCCTACAGACTATATAAAAGGACCAAAGCCAAAGAAAAAGGTCCCTCGTACTATTGTGAAAGGCTACCGTACACGTTACTATAGGGAAAAGGTACCGTACCAAATATAGTGAATGCTAGCTACATTACATAGTGAAAGGCTACGTTAGAGTACCTATAGTGAAACAGGCTACCGTACAGTACTATAGGAAAGGCTACGTACGTCACTATAGCTGACCAAGGTTACCTACATACTATAGTGAAGGCTGACAGTAGAGTACTATAGTGAAAGGACTATAACTACGTACTTATAGGTGATAAGGCTACCGTCAGTACTATAGCTGAAAAGGCTACCTACATTACTATAGTGAACAGGGTAACTACGAGCCTTACTATTAGTGACAAGTGCTACCAGTACAGTACTAGTGAACCAGGCCTCTACTTTGTCTACAATACTATAGTGAAAGAGTTACCGCTACGTCAATATAGTGAAATGCTAGCTACAATTACTATGTGAAAGGCTACCGTAGGCTCTAGAGTACTATAGTGAAAGGCACCGTACTATTATTCTATAGTGAAGGCTCTACCGTACAGTACCTATAGTTGAAAGGCTCCTTACATTACTACTAGTGAAAGCTACCGTAGAGTACATTAGTAGAAAGCGCACCTTTACAGCCGTTTTTTTTACTATAGTGAAAAGGCTTTACCGCTACCAGTACTATCCAGCCTGATAACGGGCTCCGTTACAAAATAATCTCATAGTGAAAGGCTAACCTACAGTTACTATAGTGAAAGGCGACTACAGTACTATAGGGACTTTTTTGATCCCCCTCTGCGCTTTTTTTCTACCTTTACTTACCCCGTTACTATTGTCCAGTCGATTGTTACATCGTGCACACACCGCTACAATGACTATTTCTTTAGTACGGACACTAAGGTACCTACAATAACGACATACCTTTGTCATAGTGATTATTTAGGCTATCACCTCGTTTACTCCACCCGCGTTACTATAGCCCTGGTATACACCGGCCCCGACATTCCAGCTGTTCTACTCAGTTATCTACTAGTATGTGATAAGGTTGCGTTTTATTTTAAGTCTCGTCCTAGTACTCCTAGCTGATATTAGGACCACCTTGCTCCTCACAACCGCCGTTTTCCCATCTTAGTGCAAAGGATTACCGTAGAGTATATAGTGAAAGGTTCTTACCTTATCTACCATGAGTAGCCCCAACCTATAGTGAAAGGCCCCACCTTATCCAGCTCAGCTTCATTAGTCTGACACATATTCGTGCCTTACCTACTAGTCGCCTACTCTGAATTTGTTGAGTAAAAGGTTCCCATCCTCTCCTCGGTATCCGTATTCACTTACCTAGTGTCGTCTCTCTTATAGTCGCGTACCTTTACTCTTTTAGCTTATCAGATATTCCGTTCGTGTAATCCGGCCTTTACGCGTACCTTTTCCTATTCCCCCCGTTGCCATCCTCTATTAGTTGCAAGAGGACTAACTAGAGCCTATCCGTATGAGTGACCATACAGGCTACCGTGACCGCTATCTATAGGAGACAACCGCCGCATACATACAGTACCACTGATGCACGCTTGACCAAGGTTACTCTACAGTACTATGCAGTGAAAGGGCTTTACCCGTTACACGGCTACTACTAGTGATCACACGTTGGTCTACTCTCCACGTACTATAGTGACCAATTGTGCTACCTACTTACTCTCTTCGGTTGATTCTTCTATCCGTTTGGAAAGCCGTCCATTATAGCATCGAGTTACCTCCTTACTCAGTGAATGAATCTTACTTAGGCTTTTTACTTTTCTTGCACAAGTATCTATTGTGAAAGGCTGACCTATCTGAGCGACTACTATGTGAGAGTATTGGCTATTTCATTTCCCCAGTACACTTCATGCTTTGAACAAGGAACTACCCCCCACCCCCTACCCTACGCCGTACTAGTGCTAGTCGGTCAAAGTTTGCTACCTACTTGACTTTAGTGGAAAGGCTACCTACTAGTTACCTACCTGCGTCGAATGTGCTACATACTTTAGCGTACCTCATGTCGAAAGGCTTACCGTACAGTGAAACTCTTAGTGATTGCCCAAAGCTACTCCTACCTTACTACTAGTTGACCAAAGGGCTACCTAGTCAGTTACTCTAGTGATGAAAGTAGGCATACCGTTATACTCAGTACTATAGTGAAACCAGTGGTTTATCGCTACATTACTCTAGTGAAAGGCATATGTACAGTACCTAGTGAAAGGTCTCACCTACTTATGTCTATAGTGCTGAAAGGCTACCGTTTCTTAGCTAGCTACTATAGGGAAACGGCTACTAATGTTTTACTATAGTGACAAGGCTTCTTTAGTATCTCTAGGGACGGCTTACGTACAGTATCTATGGTGAAAGGCTACCCGTTACGTACTATACGCCTGAAAGGCTACCGACCCATTGTTTGTTACCCACTTTGTATTCTGTAGTGAAATGGCTATGACCTATAGAGTATCTTATTTGTATACGTGGAAAGGCCTACCTACTACATTGTTACTATAGTGAAAGGAGACAGACTTCCTCCCCTCCCTTTCTCTATTTCTCCCTTTCTTCTCATTTCCTTTAGAAGATGTTGTTCCGAACGGAGTTCTATTTTGGAGTATTTTCAAGATCTAGTGATAATTGATTCGATGTAAGCCCTGCTCTACATCCTGGTCCAAACCTTAGATAGCTTTCGTTCCGTCTTGTTCCCTGCCCCCCCTCCCCTGCCCTCTTTTCGTTGGGTTTCCATATAGACTTCTTCTGTAAAGGATGATCTAGCACCCTTTGCCCGATTATGGCAAGTGTTGTTCCCCCCGATCAAGCCCCCCGATCTTGGCTACCCGCCGTAGGTTTCTGATCGGGGTTCCCTTTTTTTTTCGTGGCGATGGTCTTAAATATGGTGGTGTGGGTTGATGAACCTGGTTACCGCCCGTTTTCGTATAACGGCGTTGCGTGTCCTCTACCCTGTGGAGCACGCGTTCTTTTTCTGTAAGACTTACTAGATCCGATGAGGACTGACTGTGTGTAAGTAGGTCCGACCCAATCTCCGTCTTCCCGTCACACTCTTAGCCCTTCCTTTTCAACCATGTTCAGTTTACTCCTCTGACGGGCAGTCAATCGGCTCCTTTCTTTGCCCCTGGTGAGAAGTCGATCTCACACACAGCCAGGTCTAGCTTGTTCGAGCGCCTTTTCTTTCCAGATGGGATATAAGTACTGGACTCGGGCCGCAGGACGTATAGGGAACAACACATCACAGTCGCCACGCTATTTCCTTCACTCGTCTTATGTATGCCTGGATAGCCACCCCCCACCGATAAGTCACCCTTTCTTTTTTCTCTTCTCCTCTTCTGTCTTACAATCTTTTGCCCCCCCGAAAGTCCCCCTTTTTGCTTTCTTCTTTGGCTACCCCCTATACCAACTTACTTAACTATTTTCTTGCGGTGGGTTCATAAGGCATGACACGCTGCCTTCCTCCCTTCACCCTTTTGGATCTTACCCCCTTCCCCCCCCCTTTGATCCCTAGCTTCTGATATCCCCGCGGTAACATTTCCCGCTTTTTTACTGCATGTATCAGTCCCCCAAATTTGTGAGGCTGTCTTGGCGTCGTGAGTTGACGTGAACTCCAATTGTATCCTTAGTACCGTCCACCTTTTTGGGCGCCCCCTCCCTGCCCCCCTTTCCTCCCCTCCCCCCCTCCTCCCTCCCACCGTTTTACTATTACGGGACCAGGCTTACCCCCTACTAGTCCTACATCAATGGATATCGAACTTGGCTACAGCTACAGTACCCTATAGTGAAAGGCTTACCTTAGTCCATGTCGATCCCTCATGAGTTTTGCTATACAAGGCAGACAGCTACATACTGACCCTTCAGTTATATATGTTGAAAGCGCCCCTTTACTACTACACGTATTTACATTGTGAAAAGGCACCCGTTACAGTACTCTAGGAACCCCCCCCACGGATCCCCTACCGTACAGTTAATATAGTGAAAATGCTAGTCGACCTTACTATAGTGATAGCGCTACCGCCCTTAGAGAATATAGCTGACAAGGCTACGTACCACGTATCTATGTTGAAGGCTACCCCGTACATACTATAGTGAAAGGGATACCTACATTTATTTATACCCGTGAAACGGCTACTCGTAGATCCACTATAGAGTGAAGGCTACTATTAGTATTTTTATGCTTATAGTGATCCAAGGTCACCGTACTTGTTCAGGGTTATCCATGAGTCCGACTTAGGCTTATTTTAGTACCGATATAAGCTACTAACGTGAAAGGTTTTTTTTTTCATAACACCTTACATCGTACCCTATCTCCTCCCTTGAGCGGAAATTTGATGCTACTGTAGACCGTACCCCCCTTCGTTCAGTTACTATGACGTGACAACCCTGCGCTGACCTCATCTCCCTCCATTCAGGATTATAGTGCAAGGCTACCGTTTAAAATATCTCTATAGTTCCTCGAAATGGCCCTGTACCCTACAGTTACTACTCTATCGTCTGAAAGGGCTACGTACAGTACTATGTGAAACGCTTATCCCGGGTACCGTTACTATAGTGAAAGGCTACAGTACAGTACTACAGTGGAAAAGCTAAAGTTACAGTACTATAGTATAAGGCCACCGCTACAGTACTATAGTGATCAAGGCTATCGTAGAGTACGATAGTGGAACACTGTGTCACCTACCAGTACTTATAGCCGACTTAAGGTACCATCCCTTGCTTAAGTTCTCCCACCGTTCTTAATATTACTTCACGTGAATGTTTCATTCGCTGTACTTCTACCTACCCTACCTGTACTACTAGTGATCAATACGTCCCCGTCGTACCCCTTTACTACTTGTTCTACACCTATAGTCGTGACCACTAGTGCTTTACGTTATTCCAGTCACTCCATTAGGAGAAAGGCTTACAGCGTACAGCCTTTTACCTGACACTCGGTGACATAGGCTTACCCTGTACAGTGCTTATAGTGACTTATGGACTACTTTACCCTCTCCAGTTCTCCCACTCATAGATGAAATTCTAGCGTTCTTACCCCCGTACCCTGTTAATATGCTTGCCAAAGGCATCGACCCACAGTACTATCGGAAACCGGACAGTCCTATTCTGTTCCCCCTTCTTACTCACCCCTAGATCCGTGTAAAGCGCACTACCCATCCTACAGCAATATGGTGATCTCAGTGGCTACATACAGTATCTATAGTGAAAGGCAACTACCCCTAGCTATACTTTATAGTTGAATATTTGGGCTACCGTACACTATACCGGTTACTTGGTTATACGATGATACGAACGGCTGACCTACAGTACCGTATAGTGACTCTACAGGCTACCCCCGGCATTACAGTACTTATAGTGAAAGGTTAACCTACAGTTACGTAGTGAAAGGCTACCGTACAGTTTTACTATAGATGAAAGGCTACCGACTGTTACTATAGTGAAAGGCTACCTTTAGTACTCTAGGGAAAGGCTACGACGTACTATAGTGAAAGGCTTACCGTACAGTACTATAGGGAAAGGCTTACCGTAGAGTACTCTTAGTGAAAGGATTACCATAGAAGTACTATAGTTGAAAAGGCTACCTACAGTACTATAGTGAAAGGCTACATACAGCTAATATAGTGAAAGGCTACCTACAGTACTAGAGTGAAAGGCTACCGTATACGTACTATAGTTGAAAGGCTACCGTACAGTTAACAAGTGAAAGGCTACCCGACTTTTTAGTACTATAGTGCAAGGCTACCTTACAGAATATAGTGAAAGGGCTACCGTACCAGTACTATAGTGAAAGGCCTTACCGTACCTACTATAGTGAAAAGCCGCTACCTACACTACCTATAGGGAAAGGCTACCGTAGCCAGAGATACTATATTTGCTGAAAGGCACCTACAGTACCTATAGTGAAGGGCTACCTACAGTACTAAGTGAAAGGGCTTTATCCGTACAGTGTTTACTATAGTGAAAAGGCTACCCCCCTACCCAGTCGACTCTAGCTGAAAGGCTACCCCCCGCTTACGTCCAGTGACGATATAGTATGAATTAGGTTTCACCCTGCACATGTCCCCCCCCTTACTTCCTTTCTCTTTTCCCTTCCTTCTTCTTTTCCTTTTCTCTTCTCTTCTTCCCTTTTTTTGTTTCCTTCCCCCTTTCCCTTCTCCCTTTCTTCTCCCCCCTTCTTCTTTCCTTCCTCCTTTTTTTTCCCCCCTTTTTTACTATAGAGAAAAGGCGCCCTCACTCATCAGTACTGATTAGGTGAAATTAGTTGCCTCAACTTACCCAGTCCACTTTAATAGTCTGTGGAAATGCCGCTCTGTTGTACCTGTTTCCATCCATACTATGGCTACTAAGGCCCAAATACAGTCACTCACTATCGTGACTAACGGCTACCAGTTCATTTACACATGTTTTGAGCTCTCGACTTTAGATCGCTGAACTACCCGGACTACCCTTACCCTCTTAGTAGCTATATGTCGAACTCCGAGCTCCTCCATATCTACGGCTACTCGTTCCTGGTCATAGTGAATGGCCCCCTTATTTCCTTACCAGTTACTCTAGTGCTTATGAGTTGATACCGCTAGAGTCTATAGTGCTTGCTAAATGACATCCATACAATAAAAGTATCAATTGTCGTCGTTGAAAGTACTGTTGCCGCCACTTCAACTCAGCTTCTAATATCCTTGTGTGAACCGGTTAAGTGTACCCCCCACTTACTCATTTTCCCATAGCCATTATTTCAGTAAAACCATAATAAAAAAATAAAATTTTTTTTTTTTTTATCAAAAAAACATAATGGTTTTGTACCTTCCTTTTGCCCTTCTTTAGGACTGTTGCGGATCCCTATATTAGTTAGATATAAACCCGATCTAGAATTTTACTGGGGCAATGTTACTCTTAGCAGTCCTGTCTGGTGGGGATGTTTTCCTGGGTGTGCTTGGGGAAGTCTTCCACTGTAATTAAACGAACGTCCTAATTCTGTTTGCCTCCTCCCCACGCCTCCCATCGCATAACCTTCACCCTTCTCACCCTCTAACTCTCGACCTTACTCTGTCAATCTTGTGTTCTGCAAGCTTGTGTCAGTTCCAGCTGGTGTTACTTCTCTCTGTCCTGCTTTATGGGTTACCGTTTCCTCCTTCTGCTCGATCTCTGAAACAAGATCCCTGATAGCCCCATCAACGGACGAGTAACAGCAGGTCAGGAGAGCATTTGTTTATTTTGTTACGACGAGAGTACGCACCACCAGATGTGTGCATCACCCTTACAGACCGCCCAGAGTCGCGAGACACACACGAGTAGAGTCTGCTGAGATTCACACAGAGAGACAGAGGCACACAGAGAACGAGACGGAGTACAGCGAGAGAGACAGAGCACACAGAGAGACAGACGACACACAGAGATAGACGGAGGAGACCAACCAGAGAGCAACAGAGGCAAACAGGAGTAGATCAGAGACACACAGAGAGAGACTTTTCATTGCATAATAGACAACGAGTAGTAGTACAGAGACACACAGAGAGAGAGACAGAGACACAGAGAAGGAGAGTACCCCCCCCCTGGACCAGCATGTCACTATCAGAGAGATGAGCCTTCCCAGACCGGTTCAGCTTACTTTACCTCAGTCACTCCCGCCCCCCCCGAGCATTGCGCTGAGAGAGAGGCGATCTGACCTCTCTTAACAGACACGAATAGCCCTAAACCCACCCCCGGAAATTCCCCCCAGAACCCCCCACTCTTTTTGCGTGACCCAGAGACCACCAGAGAACTGGTCAAAGACCCCGACCTACCACAGCTCTCCTGTACCCCCCGCTAGGATCCCATGACGAGACCACACAGAGAGGGACCACTGAGACACACGAGAGCGACCAGACGACACGGAGAGAGAGAAGACGGAGGAAACAGCAGAGAGAGAGAGAGAGAGGAGAGAGAAAACAGAGAAAGAGACAGAGACACAGAGACCGAAACAGGACTACACAGATAGAGAGGAGACACACAGAGAGAGAAGAGAACACAGACGGAGACATTTGAGATTCTACACAGAGAAGAGATGACAGAGACACACAGAGACGAGCACACTGAGTACACAGATGTAGAGAGCTCAGGTAGCCCCCTCCCTCATGTCAGGACCGACCACAGAGAGGAGAGAACTGAGAATAGCAGAAAAAGAATAAAAAACGTGGACATTAAAAGGAGACTTTATGAGACACATTAGAGAGTTTCAGCAGAAATCATCACCAGCAGCGCTAGAGCAGGACCTGCCGAGACCACACCCGTATGCGGACCCCCCCGACAGTAGACACAGGAGTATCTGAGCTCGAGAGAGACGAAAATGAGAAAGCGCGACTTGTTTTATGTTACCACACATAGAGAGTCAGAGAGACCACACAGAGCTGAGACAGAGACACCCACAGTGACCCCCAGAGTCCCGACAGTCAAGAACGACACAGCGAGAGACATTTCCAGCAGACCACAGAGCACGATCGAGACGAGCGACACACTTAGACCCCACGAGAGAGACACAGAGCCGATCAGAGACACAGAGTAGGAGACAGAGACACAGGCACAGACGAGAGACACAGAGACCCCCCGAGCCCATCACATGTTACATTTCCAGAGAGAGACCAAGAGCATCACACAGAGGAGAGAGACTAAACCATGAGAGAGACATGCAGACATTAGCACAGAGAGAGACAGGTGACACCCCACAGATAGAGTGTGAGGACCGAACACACTGAGAGTCGCACAGAGAAGAAACCAGAGAGATACCAGGAGACACAAGAGAGACAGGCTACTCAACCAACGACTGCCTTAGAGCACAGCTAGATCCACACTGAATTTAAGAGACAGGACCATCAAGAGACGAGACGGAGACACAGAGAGAGAGCACAGAGAAATGAGAGAGACCCCCAGAATAACCACCCCTAACTGACCTAGCCCAGTGCAGTTCCAGCGAGACACACCACCGCAAGGAGTAGAGACACACCAGCAAGAGGACCAGAGGACACCACCAGAGAGACGACAGACGCTATCACAGATCATCTGTAGACGAGATCGGAGACACATGAGAGAGGACAGAACATCATAACAGGAGAGAGACAGAGCCACACATCACGAGACGAGCACCAGAGACACACAGAGAGCCCAGAGCGGTACAGAGACACATCAGAGATCGAGAATAGAGACACACATAGAGCGATGCACGAGACACACATAGTTAGCATGACACTTTGAGACACAGAAGAGAGACATGTGGACACCGGAGGTAGAGACAGCAGACAACACGAGAGAGACATACAAGAGAGACAGGACACCACAGAGAGAGACAGAGCACACACTGATGAGAGTGCACAGAGACATTATCACGTGAGAGAGGACCGTAGGCCAAAGATGAGATAATAGCACACAGAGAGGCGAGAGCGAGGAGACACAGAGACGAGACCTCGGACACACCACAGCAGATGGCAGATCAGACGCAACTACAGCCTCACAAGACCCCCCCGGTCCTCGATGAGATGACAGAGGACAAACAGAGACCACACAGAGTACACCCACTGAGGAGAGACAGAGACAACTGACGAGACCCTCATCAGAAGAGATGACAGAGACACAGCAGATGAGACAGGGGGGAAAGACTCACGAGAGAGTACGGAGACCACAGAGGAGACGGAGACACAGAGAGAGAACACGACAGGACACAGAGGAGAGAAAGACCTCCCACAACAGAGAGAGACCAGACACACACAGAGAGGGACAGTAGACAACCTGTATTTTGGGCACGGCCACACCGATGACCCCATCACCAGAGCAGGACATGAGCGAACAGAGATTAGTCCAAGCATAGGCACACGAGCACACACGAGGCAGAGGATTCCACGGTCATCCACACACGATCGCCATGAACATTTTTCAGAGACACAAACGCCCCCCAACTGATTCCCCTGTAGCCTCCAGAGATGCGATCTGCACACGAGACCCCCGAGACAGAGACACAGAGAGAAATCAGAGACACAAGATAGAGAGAGAGACACCAGAGCCGAACGAGACAGAATTCCCACATCTTCACGATTGAGAGAACATTGAGACCAACACAGAGAGAGACATTCGAGACCCCACACAGAGCAGAGACAGTCGTCCACAGAGGAGCAGAACAGATTCCCCCGCCACGAGAGAGAGTAAACTGAGAAGAGACAGAGATATTCTAGACGAGCAGTTCCCCCAGAGAAACACGAGACGATTTGTTACAGGACACACAGAGAGCACCCCCAGCACTAGAGCACACATGCTGAAGGCGTGGACAGATGCTTAGGAGACGATGGAGAAACATACTGAGTACCCCCAAGAGACAGAGACACACGCACGCACCCCCTCGAGAGATGATTCTATGATCCGTGCCTGTATTGAGAGAATAAAAACAGAGTGACTGAAGAAAGCCATTTTCTATAGATGTCCCCTGCTTCTACCCCCCTACCTTCATTTTTGATTCTTGGCCCCCCACCCTCTTGTCACAGAGTATCACCTACATAGAGAGTTAGAAGACAACATGACGACGAGTGACCAGAGCAAACTTTTGGAGACCCCCGAGACAGAGACACACTGTAGAGACATGAGATAGTATTGATCAACAGATGAGAGGCAAGGAGACACACACCGACCGAGCATCGCAGGACAGAGACCACAGCTGATTGAGTATGGCTCATCACCTGTAGACACCCAACCGAACGAGATTGATTGGCACCAGAGACACCCACTTGAGTCAGACCACAGAGACAAACATATAGAGAAGAGTGACAGAAGGAAAACATCCACGATGTGTGCGGCCCCAGATACACGAATGACACACATTCAGAGAGATATTGACAGAGACACACAGAGAGACGAGGACAGACGACATCCAGTCAGAGATGAGACTAGTTTATTTAACACCAGTACGAGAGACAAGCAGGACACAAAGAGAGCGCAGAGAAACACAGAAGAGAGGAGACAGCGTGACACACAAGAGATTTTTAGCATGACACGCCGACAACCTGGTGATTGTGAGTCTAGACAGAGCCAACAGCTTTGTGAAGCGGTTCGATACCTGAGAAGCATAATCCGCCCTTTTTGCTTTTCATCCTCCAGCTCTTCCTTATCACCAGGCTTCATAGACCACGACCTACCGCTCTGAACCAATTTGCCCTCTCTTAACCCGCTGCTGTCGTGATAACAAATGGTCATTACAGCCACTAAACACTTTCTCGAGTTTCAAGAAGTTCTCCAAGTCTACGCGTATGATGATCGGGCCACCCTCGGGAACAAGACGTCCCTGCCATCCTGCCAAGAGCAGATCTGTTTATGCGGCGGCCGTGCCGTTGATTGATTTGCCGGAGTGCATCGTATCCGTTTCTGCTATTTGCAGGAGGATACGCCCCACCAGTTGCTTGATCCTGACGGAGCCGCCTGTCCGTGCTGCTATATTGCAGCAGACCCGGGATTACGTTCTTGATCGCAGGCAGCGATCGTCCATTTTGTGGTCTTGTCTTTTTGCTTTTGTTATTTGATCGCTGTCCAGCCTTGTATTGTCGAGCAGGCCGTCGTATAATGTCCTGTTTACTCTCTTTTTAGTGAGCCGTTTGGGGCTTAGCACCCATTGTTTGTCTTTGTTGAGAATTACGTGCGTCAGTTCAGTGTCTGTCTTTGAATGGAGGAGACTCGTGTGTATGTGATTTAGTGAAGTCGGGCCGTCCAGTGAGCTTTGAAGGAGGGATAGTCCAGTTGCTCTGACCGGAGTCTCGCCAGTTATTGCCTGCGGACGGTCTCTACTTTACGTACCTTCCCCGTATATGAATTGTGATTGTGATGGTTCGCAGTACAGTGTGTTATTGTTATGTTCGCTGGGTGGTTGTATTTAGGTACGAGTTGTTATTCGGCTTATATGCAGGAGGGTTGGTAGTACTTGTGTGGTCTGAATTGTCGGATGGTGAGGTTGATAGTTTGATTCGTGTGTATTGTTTTTGAGTGCGTGAATTGTTGTTTGTCTTTTTGTGTTATCTAGTGTGTGGTACATTTTCGGTATGATTGAAGGAGGGATCGACCGTGTTTGGTTCGTGGGGGGGGGGGGATTGTGGGGTGGGAAGTGATTTGTGTTGTGATGGGTGTTTCGGTGAATCTTCTTTGGCTGTATTTGTTGTAGTTTGATTATGAGCTAGTCCGAGGATTAGGTTATTCTTTTGATTTGTGGTATTGCTTTTGAATTGTTGATTGGGGTCTAGTCAGTGTATTGTATATTGCAGGTACGGTTAGTTTCTTATTGGTGGGTATTTAAGTTGATATTTCAGGGATGGATGGATTTAGTACAGGTGATTGTAGTGAAGGAGGATAGCTACAGTTGTATTGATTATTGATAGGAGGGATTAGTGTTAGTACAGTTGGATTGTTATTGAAGGAGGGAAGGACCAGTTGTTTGATATTGAAGGAGGATAGTAAGTTGATATTGAAGGAGGATAGTATTACAGTTGTATTGATATGAAGGGGATAGGACAGTTGTATTGATATGGAAAGGAGGGTTAGTACTGTTGTATTGATATTGAAGGAGGGATAGTACAGTTGTAGCGTGATATTGAAGGAGGATAGTTGTTGTATTGATATGAAGGAGGGATAGTACGTTGTATTGAAGGAGATTAGTACCAGTTTGTATTGATATTTGAAGGAGGATAGTACAAGTGTATTGAATTGATTTTGAAGGAGGATAGTACGTTGATATTGAAGGAGGATAGATACAGTTGATATTGATTTGAAGGAGGAGAGTACAGTTGTATATGGATATTGAGGAGGGATAAGTTACAGTGTATTGATTTGAAGGGGATAGTACAGTTGTTAGTGATATGAAGGAGGATAGTACGTTGTATGTTATTGAAGGAGGATAGTACGTTGTTTATATTGAAGGGGATAGGATAGTACAGTTGTTTAGTGATATTGAGGAGGATAGTACAGGGGATATTGAAGGGGGAGGGGGATAGTACAGTTGAACTTTGAAGGAGGGATAGTACTGTGGTGATATTGATTTATTGAAGGAGGATAGTACAGTTGATTGATATTGAAGGAGGGATAGTACAGTGATATTGAAGGAGGGAGATAGTACAGTTGATATTGAAGGAGGGATAGTACAGGTGATTATTGTTTGAAGGAGGGAGATAGTACAGTTTTATTGAGCGAGGATAGTACAGTTGTATTGATATTGAAGGAGGATAGTCCAGTGATATGATATTGAAGGAGGATAGTACAGTTTGTAGTGATATTGAAGGAGGATAGTACAGTGATATGAAGGAGGGATGGGATGGATAGTACAGTTGTATGATTTATTGAAGAGGAAGTACAGTTGAGATTGATATTGAAGGAGGGTTGGTACAGTTGATATTGATATTGAGGAGGATAGTACGTTGTTTGAATTGAAGGAGGGATCGTACAGTTTGTCTTGATATTGAATGAGGATAGCGACAGTTTTGTATTGATATTGAAGGAGAGAGTACAGTTGTATTGATATGAAGGAGGATAGTATAGTTGTAATTGATTAGTGAAGGAGGATTAGACAGTTGTATGTTATTGAAGGAGGATGGATAGTACAGTTGTATTGATATGAAGGAGGATAGTACAGTTGATTGATATGAGGAGGATAGCACAGTTGTATTTTGATATTGAAGAGGATAGTTCCAGTTGTATTGGTATGAAGGAGGGGATGTACAGGTGTACGTTATTGAAAGGAGGATTTAGTACAGTTGTATTGATATGAAGGAGAGGGATAGTACAGTTGATATTGATATTGAAGGAGGATAGTACAGTTGTATTGATATTGAAGGAGGATAGTACAGTTGTATTGATATTGAAGGATGGATAGTACAGTGATATTGATATGAAGGAGGATATAGTTGTATATATTATATTGAAGGAGGATCGTAACCGTTGTATGATATTGAAGGAGGGATAGTACAGTTGGATTGATATGAAGGAGGGATTAGTACAGTTGTCTGATCTGAGGAAGGATAGTACAGTGTATTGATATTGAAGGGAGGGATAGTACAGTTGTATTGATATGAAGGAGGCTAATTACAGTTGTATGATATTGAAGGAGGATAGTACAG
This sequence comes from Coregonus sp. 'balchen', assembly GCA_902810595.1. Taxonomy (NCBI): domain Eukaryota; kingdom Metazoa; phylum Chordata; class Actinopteri; order Salmoniformes; family Salmonidae; genus Coregonus; species Coregonus sp. 'balchen'. The sequence goes on from LR778256.1 coordinate 26,816,771, forward strand.
TTGTTTGTATGATATGAAGGAGGATAGTACAGTTGTATGATATTGAAGGAGGATAGTACAGTGTATTGATTATGAAGGAGGATAGTACGTGTAGTGATATTGAAGGAGGATAGTACAGTTGTATTGATATTGAAGGAGGATCGTACGTGTATTGATATTGAAGGAGGAAAACTAGTTACAGTTGTATTGATATTGAAGGAGGATAGTACAGTTGATATGAATGGAAGGAGGCTAGTACAGTGTATTGATATGAAGGGGGATGTACAGTTGATCTTGATATTGAAGAGGAGGATCGTACAGTTTTGTATTGTGTATGATATTGAGGAGGGATAGTACAGTGTATTGATATTGAAGGAGGAGGAGGATAGTTACGGTTTTTTTTTTTTTTGGATATTGATATTGAAGGAGGATAGTACAGTTTATTTGATATTGAAGGAGGAATAGGATAGTTCGTTGTATTGATATTGAAGGAGGATAAGTACAAAGTCCAGTTGTATTGTATTGAAGGGGGATTAGTACGTTGTATTGATATTGAAGGAGGATAGTACGTTGTATGATATTGAAGGAGGGATAGTACATTGATATTTGATATGAAGGAGGATAGTACAGTTGTATTGATATTGCAGAGGAGGGATCGTCAGTTGTATGCTATTGAACGAGGATAGTACAGTTTGTTTGATATTGAAGGAGGATCAGGGATAGTAAGTTGTTAGTGATATTGAAGGAGGGATAGATGCAGTGGTATTGAGATGAAGGAGGATACGTACAGTTGTATGTATTGAAGGAGGGATTTGTACAGGGTGTATTGATATTGAGGAGGATATTACAGTTGTATGATATTGAAGGAGGATAGTTTACAGTTATAATGATTATGAAGGAGGATAGTACAGTTGTTGTATTGATAGTGAAGGAGGATAGTACAGTGTATTGATAGGAAGAGGAGAGACAGTTGTATTGATAGTGAAGGAGGATAGTTACATTGTATTGATTGTGAAGGGAGGATAGTACAGTGTATTGATATTGAAGGAGGATAGTACAGATGTATTGATATTGAAGGAGGATAGTATAGTGTTATTGTATAAAGGAGGATAGTAAAGTTGTATGTTATGAAGGAGGGATAGTACAGTTGATATTGATATGAAGGAAGGATAGTTTAAAGTTGTTTGATATGAAGGAGGGATGTACAGTTGTATTGATATGAAGGAGGATAGTCCAGTGATATTGATATTGAAGGGTGATAGACAGTTGTATTGATATTGAAGGAGGGATTAGTTACAGTTGTATTGATATTGAAAGGAGGATAGTACAGTTGATATGGATATGAAGGAGGGGATAGTAGAGGTGTCTGTATTGAATATTGAAGGAGGGGATAGATAGTACAGGTTGTATGCAAGTCAGGGACAGAGAACACAATATGAGGGAAAATATGATTAATATATAAGCCCTGAAAACATGAGAGCTTTTGTTATTCCAGAAGGAATAGCCTACTAGAGAGCATACCTACACGCAAGACACAATATCAGGAAACATCTAAATGGTAAACATGTCGTAACAGGCATATTCAGTGCGTGAAATCACAACGCTGCCAGTGGCCAATTCCACTGAGCTGCTGCTGTTTATTCCTCTAGTGTTGGTCAGAGGATAAGGTACAATCCAGGTAGGGAGGGCTGAATAAAGACGCACATATAGTCTGCTTCCCAAACGGCACCCTATTCCCTATATAGTGCACTACTTTTGACCAGGGCCCATAGTGAGTGTAAGTGTGGTCCCATCAGGCTCTGGTCAAAAGTAGTGCACTACATAGGTACTAGGGTGCCATTTCACTACATAGGGACTAGGGTGCCATTCCATACATAGGGACTAGGGTTGCCATTTCACTACATAGGCCTAGGGTGCCATTTCCACTAAAGGGACTAGGGTTCCATTTCATACATAGGGCTAGGGGTTGCCATTTCACTGACATAGGGACTAGGGTTGCCATTTCACTAATAGGGACTAGGGTGCCCATCACTACATAGGGACTAGGGTGCCATTTCACTAATAGGGACTTAGTGGGTGCCATTTCAATACATAGGGACTAGGGTGCCATTTCACTACCATAGGGACTAGGGTGCCATTTCACTACATAGGACTTTTTAGGGGGTTGCATTTCACTACATAGGGACTAGGGTTGCCATTTCATACATAGGGACTAGGGTTGCATTTCACTAAATAGGGACTAGGGTGCCATTTCACTACATAGGGCTAGATAGGGTGCCATTCACTACATAGCGACTAGGGTGCCCTTTCACTACATAGGGACTAGGTTGCCATTTCACTACATAGGGACTAGGTGCCATTTCACTACAAGGGACTAGGGTGCCATTTTACTAATAGGGAATGAGGGGGCCATGTCCACTACATAGGGAAAGGGTTGCCATTTCACTACATAGGGACTTAGGGTGCCTTTCATACTAGGGACTAGGGTGCCATGTCACTACAAGGGACTAGGGTTTGCCATTGGGAGCGTGCTGTTGTAGTTGTATCTGAAGTAGCGCGGGGTGACCGGGCGTTAGATAGGAGAGAAATAATATAGAGACCTTGCTTGTGTGTGGCTAACCAGCCCAGGCTGGGGCCAACCAGGAAACATTTTTAAAAATAGGAGCATCGTCTCCTTTAGTAGGAGAAGAACTAGCACACCCTCTTGGCCTTCGTTGTTCCAGAAGAGAGTGTGTGGTGTTAGGTAAATAATGGTCTTTTCAGTGTGCTCCTCCTCAGTAACCGCCAATGTGGACAGGAAAACATCACATACCAGCACACTACAGTGCTCTGCTCCAGGACATGGTGAGTATGTGTCCTCCATCCAGCCTATGGTCACGTGGCTCACCATGATACACTAGTGACAAAGGCAGTGTTGGAGGCACGGTGAGATGAGCGGGGCATGGAGGCATGTCATGTGGAAAAAGGAAGGCATGTAGTGTCCTAACATCCCTCTACTAACAGCCTGTATGTATGCATTACCTCTAACTAACCAGCCTGTATGTCTGCATCCCTTAAACTAACAGCCTGGTATGTTCTGCATCCCTTAACTAACAGCCGTATGTCTGCATCCCTCAAATAACAGCCTGTTATGTCGCATCCCTCTAACTAAACAGCATGTATGTCTTGCATCCTCTTAATAACAGCATGTAGTCTGCATCCCTCTAAACTAACAGCCTGTATGTCTGCATCCCTCTACTAACAGCCTGTATGTCTGCATCCCTCTAAATAAAAGCCTGTATCTGTTGCATCCCTCTACTAACAGCCTGTATGTCTGCATCCCTCTAACTAAACAAGCTGTAGGTCTGCATCCGCTAACTAAAGCCGGTAGTCTGATCCCTCTAAATAAAGACTGTATGTCGGCATCCCTCTACCTAAACAGCCGTATGTCTGCATCCCTCTAAATAAAAGCTGTATGTCTGCTCCCTCTAACTAACAGCCTGTAGCTGGCATCTCTCTAAATAACCGCCTTGTATGTCTGCATCTCTCGAAACTAACAGCCGATGTCTGCATCCTTAAATAACAAAAAAAAAAGCCTGTATGTCTGCATCCCTCTTAACTAACAGCCTGTATGTCTGCATCCCTATAACTAACAGCTGTATGTCTGCATTCCCTCTAACTAACAGCCTGTATGTCTGCATCCCTCTAACAACAGCCTGTATGTCTGATCCCTCAACAACAGACTGGCTGTCTGCATTCCCTCTAACGAACAGGTCGTATGTCTGCATCCATCTACTAACAGCCTGTATGTTGATCCTTTACAACTACCAGCCGATCGTCTGCATCCCTCTAACTAACAGCCTGTATGTCTGCATCCCTTAAATAACAGCCTGTATGTCTGCATCCCTCTAACGAACAGCCTGTATGTCTCCATCCTCTGACTAACAGCTGTATGGTGCATCCTCTAAATAAAGCCGGTATGTCGGCATCCTCTAACTAACAGCCTTTTTTTGTATGTCTGAATTACTCTTCTAACTAACAGCCTGTATGTTCTGATCCTCTAACTAACGCCGGATGTTGCATCCCTCATAATAACAGCATGTAGTTGCATACTCTCTAACTAACAGCCGTATGTCTTGCATCCCTCTAACTAAAGCCTGTATTCTCATCCTCTAACTAAAAGCCTGTATGTCTGCATCCCTCTAACTAACGCATGTTGTCTGCATCCCTCTAACTAACAGCCTGTATGTCTGATCCCTCTAAACTAACAGCCTGTATGGCTAATCCCTATAATAAACAGCTGTATGTCTGCATCCCTCTAACTAAACAAGGCGCTGTATGTCGCCATCCCCTAGAAACAGCCGTAGGTCGCACCCTCTAGCTAACACCTGTATTGTATGAATCCCCTCTAACTAACAGCATGTATGTCTGCATCCCTTAACTAAAACAGCCTGTATGTCTGCTCCTCAACAACAGCTGTGTCTGCATCCCTCTAACTAAACAGCCTGTATGTCTGCATCCTCTAACTAACACATGTATGTCTGCCATCCCTCTAACTAACAGCTGTATGTCGACATCCCTCTAAATAACAGCCTGTGTCTGCATCCCCTCTAACTAAACAGCCTGTATGTCTGAATCCCTCTAACTAACAGCCTGTATATGTCTGCATCCCTCTAACTAAACAGCCTGTGTATTTGGGGTCTGCATCCCTCTAACTAACAGCCTGTATGTCTCCTCTCTCTAACTAACAGCCTGTATGTCTGCATCCCTCTAACTAAACAGCCCTGTATGTCTGATCCTCGAAACTAACAGCCTTTGATGTCGGCATCCCTCTACTAACCAGCCTGTATGTCTGAAATCCCTCTAACTAACAGCCTGTATGTCTGCCATCCCTCTAACTAACAGCGTATGTCTGATCCCTCTAACTAAACAGCCTGTATGTCTGAACCATCACTAACAGCGTAGGTCTGCATTACCTCGCAAACTAACAGCCGGTATGTCTGCACCCTCTAACTAACAAGCCTGTATGTCTGCATCAAGCTAAAACGACAGCGGTATGCGTCGGCATCCCTCTAACTAACAGACTGTATGTCTGCATCCCTCTAACAAACAGCCTGTATGTCTGCTCCCTCTAACTAACAGCATGTATGTCTGAATCCTCAACTAACAGCCTGTATGTCTCGCATCCCTTCAACTAAACAGCCTGTAGTTGCATCCCTCTACTAAAAGCGGTATGTCTGCATCCCCTAACTAACAGCCGTATATGTCTGCATCCTCTAACTAACAAGCTTATGTCTGGCATCCCTCTAACTAACAGCCTGATTGTCTGATCCCTTAACTAACAGCCTTGTATGTTCCACCTTAAACTAACAGCTGTATGGTCTGATCCTCTAACTAACAGCAGATGATGTCTGCCATCCCTCTAACTAACAGCCTGTAGTCTGTCCCTCTAACAACAGCTGTATGTCCCTGCATCCCTCTAATAATCAGACTGTATGTCTGCACCCTCTAACTAACAGCCTGTATGTCTGCATCCCTCTAACGACAGCCTGGATGTCTGCATCCCTCTAATAACAGCCTGTATGTTGCATCCCTCTAACTAAAAATGTAATGTCTGCATCCTCTAATAAACAGCCTGTATGTATGCATCTTAACTAAAAGGTCCTGTATGTCTTGCATCCCTCGACACACGCCCGTAGGTCTGCATCCTATAACGAACAGCTGTATGTCTGCATCCTCTAACTAACAGCCTGATGTCTGCATCCCTCAACTAAACAGCCTGTTATGTCTGCATCCCCTAACTAACAGCCTGTATGTCTGCATCCCTCGAACAACAGCATGTATGTCTGCATCCCTCTAACTAACAGTGTATGTCTGCTCCCTCTAACTAACAGCACTGTATGTCGGCATCCCTCTAACTAAAGCCTGTATGTCTGCATCCCTCTAACTAACAGCAGTCATGTCTGCACCCTCAACTAACAGCCTGTATGTATGAATCCTTAACTAAACAGCCTGTATTGTCTGCATCCTCTAACTAACAGCCTGTATTATCATCCCTAAACTAACAGCCTGTATGTCTGCATCCCCTAACTAACAGACTGTAGGTATCCAGCCCTCTAACTAACGCCGGTTGTCCTGCATCCTCAATAACAGCCTGTATGTCTGCATCCCTCTCAACTAACAGCCTGTATGTCTGCATCCCTCTAACTAACAGCCTGTATGTCTCCATCCCTCTACCTAACAGCAGTCTGTCTGCACATCCCTCAAACTAACGCCTGTAGTCTGAATCCCTCTAACTAACAGCCTGATGTCGAATCCCTCTAACATAACAGCAGTGTTGTCTGCATCACTCTAAACTAACAGCCTGTATGTCTGCATCACTCTAACTAACAGCCTGTATGTCTGCATCCCTCAAACTAACAGCCTTATGTCTGTCGGTTTTGATGTCTTTCATATGATTAATGAGTGTTTAACCAGGTCTCTGTTTTTGATGTCTTCCATATGATGTAATGAGGGTTTAACCCAGGTCTGTTTTTGATGTCTCCATATGATGTTAATGAGGGTTTAACTCAGGTCTGTTTTTGATGTCTTCATATGATTTAATGAGGGTTTAACTCAGGTCTGTTTTTGATGTCTTCATATGATGTAATGAGGGTTTAACTCAGGTCTGTTTTTGATGTCTCATAGATTGTAATGAGGTGTTAACCGGTCTGTTTCTGATGCTCCATTATGATGTAATGAGGGTTTAACCAAGGTCTGTTTTTTGATGTCTCCATATGATGTAATGAGGGGGGGGGGGGTTAACCCAGGTCGTTTTTTGCTGTCCAGGTGATGTAATGTAAGGAGGGTTTAACCCGGGTCTGATTTTGAGTCTCCATATGATTGAATGCAGGGTTTAAACCAGGTCTGTGTTGATGCTCCATATGAGTAATGAGGTTTAAACCCAGGTTCTGTATTGATTTATCCATACTGATGTAATGAGGGTTTTAACCCAGTTTGTGTTTGATGTCTCCATATGATGTAATGAGGTTTAACCAGGTCTGTTATGATTGTCCCATATGATTTTTGTAATGAGGGTTTAACTCATGTCTGTTATGATGTTCTCAATATGAGTGTAATGAGGGTTTAACTCAGGTCTGTATTGATGTTTTCCATATATGTTAATGAGGGTTTAACCCAGTTGTTATTGATGTCTCCATATGATTGTAATGAGGTGAACCAGGCTGTATTGATGTCTCCATATGATGTAATGAGGGTTTAACCCAGTTGTGATTGATGTTCTCCTATGATGTAATGAGGGTTTAACCAGTATGGTATTGAGTCTCAATATGATGTAATGAGGTTTAACCCAGGGCTGTTATTGATGTCTCCATATGATGTTTAAGGAGGGTTTAACCCAGTTGTTATTTGATGTCTCCATATGATGTTAATGAGGTTTAACCCCGGTATGTTATGATGTCTCCATATGAATTGTAATGGGGTAACAGTCGTTATATGTCTCCATATGATTGTAAATGAGGGGGTTGTTAACCGGTCGTTATTGAGTCTCATATGATTGTAATGAGGTTTAACACAGGTCTGTTATTGATGTCTCCCATATTGAGTAAGGAGGGTTTAACCCAGGTCTGTTATGATGTCTCCATATGATTGTATGAGGGTTTAACCCAGGTCTGTTATTGATGTCTCCATATGATGTAATGAGGGTTTAACCCAGGTCTGTTATTGATGTCTCCATATGATGTAATGAGGGTTTAACCCAGGTCTGTTATTGATGTCTCCATATGATGTAATGAGGGTTTAACCCAGGTCTGTTATGAGGTTATCCATATGATGTATGAGGGTTACCAGGTCTGTTTTGATGTCTCATATGATGTAAGGGGGTTTAAACACAGGTCAGTTATTGATGTTCCTATGATGTAATGAGGGTTTAATCAGGCGGTTTTGTGTGTCTCACATATGATTGTATGAGGGTTTAAACCCAGTCTACATTAATGTGATTTCCAGCACTAAAAGGATAGAGGGAAAGAAGAGTAATGGAGGATCGAACACACCTGCAAACGCGCACGCACACACACACGCACACACACACACACACACACACACACACACACACACACACACACACACACACACGCGCGCACGCACACACGCACACACACGCACACACGCACACACACACACACACACACACACGCACGCACACACACACACACGCTGCTCAACAATATGACGTCAAAATCAGGCCAAGTCCTGTGAGTGTTCTGTGATTATGCAACACGGTGTGAGAGGACGGAGGCTCTGAGACATACGGTGTGTGGTGTGTTGTGGGGACGGAGGCTCTGAGACACACGGTGTGGTGGGGGGTGTTGAGGGGACGGAGGCTCTGAGACACACGGTGTGTGGTGTGTTGAGGGGACGGAGGCTCTGAGACACACGGTGTGTGGTGTGTTGAGGGGACGGAGGCTCTGAGACATACGGTGTGTGGTGTGTTGAGGGGACGGAGGCTCTGAGACACACGGTGTGTGGTGTGTTGAGGGGACGGAGGCTCTGAGACATACGGTGTGTTGGTGTGTTGAGGGACGGAGGCTCTGAGACATACGGTGTGGTGGTGTGTTGAGGGACGGGGGCTCTGAGACACACGGTGTGTGGTGTGTTGAGGGGACGGAGGCTCTGAGACACACGGTTGTTTTGGTGGTGTGTTGAGGGGACGGAGGCTCTGAGACATACGGTGTGTGGTGTGTTGAGGGGACGGAGGCTCTGAGACACACGGTGTGTGGTGTGTTGAGGGGACGGAGGCTCTGAGACACACGGTGTGTGGTGTGTTGAGGGGACGGAGGTTGTGTGGTTGTGTTGAGTGGGAACGAGGCTCTGAGACATAGGTGGTGTGGTGTGTTGAGGGGACGGAGGCTCTGAACACACGGTGTGGTTGTGTTGAGGGGACGGAGGGCTCTGAGAGACACGGTGGTGTGGTGTGTTGATGGGACGGAGGCTCTGAGACATACGGTGTGTGGTGGTGTTGAGGGGACTGAGGCTCGAGACACACGTGTGTGGTGTGTTGAGGGGACGGAGGCTCTGAGACCAACGGTTGTGGTGGTGTGTTGAGGGGACGGAGGCTCTGAGACACACGGTGTGTGGTGTTTGAGGGGACGGGGCTCTGAACACACGGTGTGTGGTGTGTTGAGGGGACGGAGGCTCTGAGACACACGGTGTGTGGTGTGTTGAGGGGACGGAGGCTCTGAGACATACGGTGTGTGTGTGTGTGTGCGTGTGCGTGTGCGTGTGTGACAAACAACATACCTGGACCAGGACAGATTGGATCAACCAGATAACTAGCTATAGTTTGGTCAAAAATACCACACACTGGAGAGAGGAGGGGAGGGAGGGTGTGAGGCGGGGGAGGGGATTCGTTGGGAGGGGGCGGTAGAGGAGGAGTCGAGAGGAGGTAGGACAGGTTAGCGTGGGTCGAGTGGTGACGGGGGTAGCTTCGCGGTGGGTTTTTCGTGCTTGGCGTTTGCTGAGTCCCGTGGTTGGGATTGGTGAGGAGGTCGGGAGGAGAGGAGGGAGGGAGGGGGAGGTTGGGAATGAGAGGGGGAGAGGATGTCAGGGTTGGGCTCAGTTCAGAAGTTAATTCATGAATAGGAGAAGGTCTCCATTGTTTCCTATGAGGCTAATTCATACATCCTGAATGTAAAAGTGAAATGATAGCCAACCCTGGTTGGTAGCTCTACAGATCTCAAGGCCTGGAGGAACACGGGACCCCAGTACAGTTAGGAGAGGGGACCTATCCCAATGACAGGAGGAGCACAGGACCCCAGTACAGTCAGGAGAGGGGACCTATCCCAATGACAGGAGGAGCACAGGACCCCAGTACAGTCAGGAGAGGGGACCTATCCCAATGACAGGAGGAGCACAGGACCCCAGTACAGTCAGGAGAGGGGACCTATCCCAATGACAGGAGGAGCACAGGACCCCAGTACAGTCAGGAGAGGGGACCTATCCCAATGACAGGAGGAACACAGGACCCCAGTACAGTCAGGAGAGGGGACCTATCCCAATGAGAGGAGGAGCACAGGACCCCAGTACAGTCAGGAGATGGGACCTATCCCAATGACAGGAGGAGCACAGGACCCCAGTACAGTCAGGAGAGGGGACCTATCCCAATGACAGCCAGGCCAAACTAACTATCTACACTGAACAGAAATACAAACGCAATATGCAACAATTTCAAAGATTTTACTGAGTTACAGTTCATATAAGGAAATCAGTTCATTTAAATAAATAAATGAAGCCCAAATCTATGGATTTCACATGACTTGGAAGACAGATACCTTAAAAAAAAAAAAAAGTAGGGGCGTAGATCAGAAAACCAGTCAGTATCTGGTGACCACTATTTGTCTCATGCAGCGCAACACATCTTCTTCGCATAGAGTTGATCAGGCTGTTGATTGTGGCCTGTGGAATGCTGTCCCACTCCTCTTCAATGGCTGTGCGAAGTTGATGGATATTGGTGGGAACTGGAACATGCTGTCGTACACGTTGATCCAGAGCATCCCAAACATGCTCAACGGGTGACAAGTCTGGTGAGTATGCAGGCCATGGAAGAACTTGGAAATGTTCAGCATCCACATGGGGCCGTGCATTATCATGCTGAAACATGAGGTGATGGCGGCGGATGAATGGTACGACAATGGGGCCTCAGGATCTCATCACGGTATTTCTGTGCATTCAAATTGCCATCGATAAAATGCAATTGTGTTCGTTGTCTGTAGCTTATGCCTGCCCATACCATAACCCCACCGCCACCATGGGGCACTCTGTTCACAACGTTGACATCAGCAATGCCGAACTGCAGTCAGGTCAAGACCCTGGTGAGGACGACGAGCACACGGACTGTTTCTGAAAGTTTGTGCGGAAATTGTGGTCCTCTGTAGCTCAGCTGGTAGAGCACGGCGCTTGTAACGCCAAGGTAGTGGGTTCGATCCCCGGGACCACCCATACACAAAAAATGTATGCACACATGACTGTAAGTCGCTTTGGATAAAAGCGTCTGCTAAATGGCATATTAGAATTAGAATATTAGAATTATTAGAAATTATTCGGTTTCATTATCTCTCCGGGTGGCTGGTCTCAGATGATCCCGCAGGTGAATAAGCCAGATGTGGAGGTCCTGGGCTGGCGTGGTTACACGTGGTATGCGGTTGTGAGGCCGGTTGGACATACTGCCAAATTCTCTAAAATGATGTTGGAGGCGGCTTATGGTAGAGAAATGAACATTCAATTCTCTGACATTCCTGCAGTCAGCATGCCAATTGCACGCTCCCTCAAGACATCAGTGGCATTGTGTTGTGTGACAAAACTGCACATTTTAGAGTGGCCTTTTATTGTCCCCAGCATGAGGTCCACCTGTCTAATGATCATGCTGTTTAATCAGCTTCTTGATATGCCACACCTGTCAGGTGGATGGATTTATTTGGCAAAGGAGAAATGCTCACTAACAGGGTGCAAAATAATTGTGAGAAATAAGCTTGGAACATTTCTGGGATCTTTTCTTTCAGCTCATGAAACAAAGATTTGTGAATGCGTCCTAGATGATCACTGTCCACTGTCCTGTGGTGCTGAACTTCACAGTTCTGATACGGTTGTTGTCCGCTTCAGTGGACCCGAAACAGCTGCATTCATTCCCACTGAGGCTGCTGCTCTAACACACAACAGACCCACTCATTACCACTGAGGAGGCTGCTCTAACACACAACAGACCCACTCATTACCACTGAGGAGGCTGCTCTAACACACAACAGACCCACTCATTACCACTGAGGAGGCTGCTGCTCTAACACACAACAGACCCACTCATTACCACTGAGGAGGCTGCCGCTCTAACACACAACAGACCCACTCATTACCACTGAGGAGGCTGCTGCTCTAACACACAACAGACCCACTCATTACCACTGAGGAGGCTGCTGCTCTAACACACAACAGACCCACTCATTACCACTGAGGAGGCTGCTGCTCTAACACACAACAGACCCAGTCATTACCACTGAGGAGGCTGCTCTAACACACAACAGACCCACTCATTACCACTGAGGAGGCTGCTGCTCTAACACACAACAGACCCACTCATTACCACTGAGGAGGCTGCTGCTCTAACACACAACAGACCCACTCATTACCACTGAGGAGGCTGCTGCTCTAACACACAACAGACCCACTCATTACCACTGAGGAGGCTGCTGCTCTAACACACAACAGACCCACTCATTACCACTGAGGAGGCTGCTGCTCTAACACACAACAGACCCACTCATACCACTGAGGGAGGCTGCTGCTCTAACACACAACAGACCCACTCATTACCACTGAGGAGGCTGCTGCTCTAACACACAACAGACCCACTCATTACCACTGAGGAGGCTGCTGCTCTAACACACAACAGACCCACTCCTTCCTCCTAAGATCCAACAACCTAGGCTTGTTTGGTGAGCGAGGACAAAGGGATCCCCTCTGGAGGGAGGCAAGAAGGAAGGAAGACGTGATGAGGCACAGGAGGGGTTGGAGGACCTTGTGGAGGGAGGCAGAGAGGGCATCGTGGACAGGCAGCTGGACTCTGCTCAGATAGCCCAGGCTCCAAAAAATAGACAATGTTCTGTTATTTTGGGAGGGAAGGGGGGTGGAGGAAGCCCCTCTGGTGGTTGGAAGGGGTGATGTGGCATATGAAGACGGGGTTAGAGGTCTTAGTGAGGGGACGGGGAGGGAGGGAGGGAGGGAGGGAGGGAGCTCTGGCTCCAGCAGTAGCAGTAATCCAGCTCCTAGCAGCCCCTCCAGCCCTCCCAGGCTCCAGCTACTAATGAGAACAATCAGTGCTGGCCGAGCGGAGCGGAGCGGAGCGGACCGCTGACAGCTTAGCACGTGCTGCTGCTGGGAGAGAGACACAGACACACTGCTGCCTGCCTCTCTGCCTTAGCCTGGTTGGCTCTGCCTGTCTGTCTGCCTGTCTGTCTGCCTTACCCTGGTTGGCTCTGTCTGTCTGTCTGCCTTACCCTGGTTGGCTCTGTCTGTCTGCCTGCCTTACCCTGGTTGGCTCTGTCTGTCTGCCTGCCTCTCTGCCTTACCCTGGTTGGCTCTGTCTGTCTGTCTGCCTTACCCTGGTTGGCTCTGTCTGTCTGCCTGCCTCTCTGCCTTACCCTGGTTGGCTCTGTCTGTCTGCCTGCCTCTCTGCCTTACCCTGGTTGGCTCTGTCTGTCTGTCTGTCTGTCTGTCTGTCTGCCTGTCTTACAATGAGGCTACCCACCTGGCTGCCTTACCCTGGTTGGCTCTGTCTGCCTCTCTGCCTTACCCTGGTTGGCTCTGTCTGTCTGTCTGTCTGTCTGCCTGCCTGTCTGTCTGTCTGTCTGTCTTACAATGAGGCTACCCACCTGGCTGCCTTACCCTGGTTGGCTCTGTCTGTCTGTCTGTCTGTCTGCCTGTCTTACAATGAGGCTACCCACCTGGCTGCCTTACCCTGGTTGGATCTGTCTGTCTGCCTGTCTGTCTGCCTGTCTTACAATGAGGCTACCCACCTGGCTGCCTTACCCTGGTTGGCTCTGTCTGTCTGTCTGTCTGTCTGTCTGCCTGTCTTACATTGAGGCTACCCACCTGGCTGCCTTACCCTGGTTGGCTCTGTATGCCTGTCTGCCTGTCTGTCTGTCTGTCTGTCTGTCTGTCTGTCTGTCTGTCTGTCTGTCTGTCTGTCTGTCTGTCTGTCTGTCTGTCTGTCTGTCTGTCTGTCTGTCTGTCTGTCTTACAATGAGGCTACCCACCTGGCTGCCTTACCCTGGTTGGCTCTGTCTGTCTGTCTGCCTGCCTGTCTGCCTGTCTGTCTGTCTGTCTGTCTGTCTGTCTGTCTGTCTGTCTGTCTGTCTGTCTGTCTGTCTGTCTGTCTGTCTGTCTGCCTGCCTGCCTGCCTGCCTGCCTGCCTGCCTGCCTGCCTGCCTGCCTGCCTGTCTGTCTGTCTGTCTGTCTGTCTGTCTGTCAATGAGACTACCCGCCTGGCTGCCTTACCAGGCTCTGCTCTGTCCTGTGTCTGTCCAGTGATCCTGTCCTGTGTCTGTCCAGTGATCCTGTCCTGTGTCTGTCCAGTGATCCTGTCCTGTGTCTGTCCAGTGATCCTATCCTGCTTTTGCTCTCTGTTCTGTCTGACAACATGGCCGGCCTGCCTCTCTGCCTTCCCCTGGTTGGCTCTGTCTGTCTGTCTGTCTGTCTGTCTGTCTGACAACATGGCCGGCCTGCCTCTCTGCCTTCCCCTGGTTGGCTCTGTCTGTCTGTCTGTCTGTCTGTCTGTCTGTCTGTCTGTCTGTCTGTCTGTCTGTCTGTCTGTCTGTCTGTCTGTCTGTCTGTCTGTCTGTTCTGTCTGACAACATGGCCGGCCTGCCTTCCCCCTGTGACGCGTGTCTGCCTCCCGCCCGGACATCCTATTTCTGCCTGCCTGCCCACTGCCCTGTGTGTCTGCCTCCCGCCCGGACATCCTATTTCTGCCTGCCTGCCCACTGCCCTGTGTGTCTGCCTCCCGCCCGGACATCCTATTTCTGCCTGCCTGCCCACTGCCCTGTGTGTCTGCCTCCCGCCCGGACATCCTATTTCTGCCTGCCTGACCACTGCCCTGTGTGTCTGCCTCCCGCCCGGACATCCTATTTCTGCCTGCCTGCCCACTACCCTGTGTGTCTGCCAGGATAGACATACGGCCACGGCAGGGCGGGCAGTATGTCTGTCACCAAGCTGAGCCCCCTCCAGCCTCTCACCTTCTCTTCTACATGTCAGACGATCAAAGCCACCCAGATAGATCACTGCCCAACGTGTCAGGGGGTATTCAAGGATCCTGTTCTGGGACAGAGCTGGACTCTCATCTGGGGGGGGCTGGTATCTTCTTAGCACGGTGACTACTGGATTGAGTTAGTAGGGGGGGGAGGTCATGTCAAAAGGCATGCCAGATTAGGGGTCTATTTATTTTGATTTGGGAGCACCCATCTGCTTGGTCGTAATCTGACAGCTAGTTTGGGTGTTTCAGACTGATCTAAAACGAAGGAGCATAGGAGTAGAGCTAGGCGGTGCATGTGACCTTAATCAATACTCAAAGGAGCGTTGATCTCTAGAGATCGGAACACGGAGTGGCGTTGGGTGAACCCTATATGGATAGCATGCTAAATGGACATCTGGTTATACATCCAAGCTTCCACACTGGAAGAAATGAGGCAAACATTAAAAGGGTGATATTTAAATTTTAATAAAAAAAGGAAATTCAAACTCAATATGTTGTTCTCACTTCTCAGATTCAAGACCTGGAAAAACGCAGCAAATTCCCGCACACACACACTTCAAAACCCCTCCCTCCCACTCCCCCACCCATCACCAACTTCACCCCCCCCCCCTCCCTCCCTCACCCCTCCTCCCTCCCTCCTCCGAGAGTTAGGAATGACAGATTGCCTAACATCCACAGACATTTTCAAAGGCTTCCCTAACGCGGTTGGTTGAACAGCTCTTTTGACATCAGGAATAAATACTTCATGAGGACCATGGGGTTCGCGATCCAGAGGAGGGAGCCTAATCTTTCGTCCTGAGAGAAGAGAGGAGAGAGACGAGAGAGCAGAGAGTACGTGAGAGAGACGACGAGAGCAAGAAAGAGATGAGAGAGCTCGAGAAGAGAGAGAGAGAGACGTCGAGCGTGCAGTTGGCATCTAGTTGCCTATACTTTCTGGTCTCTCTCTCTCTCCTATCTCCTCTCTCTCTCTGAGCTCGTCTCTCTCTCTATCTCTATCTCTCGCTCTCTCTGATTGCTCTTACTCGGTATATCACTTCGCTCATGGTATTGCTTACTTTACCGAGAGAGAGAGAGAGAGACCAGGGAGCTCGCGCGCTCATGGTTTAGCCTCGGCGTTCCAAACACACATACGGTATTATTTTAGCGGCGGAGGGGCGCGTTGGATTTGATCCAGCTTTAGCTGCTGCTTGTCAAATCAGCTATCGGGGGAAACCGTTGGAGTAAGGACCAGGAGGGGATATTGTTTGTTGGTTCAACTCTACAAGTCTTTTTCCGTATGCATATGTAATGGATCCGGTATGGAGATAGCCTTGGTGAGTTTTGAGAACGGCGGAGCGAAGGGGAGCGTTGGCGGAGATGAAGCCTGCCGTAACGCGCTGGATCACCCTCAACCGCCGTTCGTCCAGAGCGCACTCAGCGAGCTGGGCTACAGCGGTCACAAACAGCTGAATACACTCGGGAGTCCCAGACCAAGGTCGTGGAAGATCAACGACATGAATAACACTTTCAGTCGCAGCAGCGAGAACTCGATGGATGCGCTCTTGCGCGCAGACCACAGCCCCCATCTGTTCGATGATGACATGTTGGATATTGAGAACAGAGACATGGACGGCAACGAGAGGGTGCTGATCAACATCGCAGGGTTAAAGTACGAGACACAGCTGGGGACCCTCAACCAATTCCCCGATACTTTACTGGGGGACCCCGACAAGAGGATCAAATACTTTGACCCACTCCGCAACGAGTACTTTTTCGACCGCAACCGGCCAAGTTTCGACGGGATCCTATATTTCTATCAGTCGGGAGGTAAGATCAGACGACCTGTCAACGTGTCTATCGACGTGTTCGCCGACGAGATTCGGTTTTACAAGCTGGGGGAGGAGGCCATGGAGAGGTTTAGAGAAGACGAGGGCTTCATAAAAGAGGAGGAGAAACCGTTACCACAGAACGAGTTCCAGAAACAGGTCTGGCTCATATTCGAATACCCCGAGAGCTCCAGCCCCGCGAGAGGCATCGCTATAGTCTCCGTGCTGGTCATCACCATATCCATCATCACATTCTGCATGGAGACGCTGCCGGAGTTCAGGGACGAGAGGGAGCTCCCGGTCACCAGCCGGCCGGGCAACAACACCGTTCCCCGGCCATCTCTCACGTTCACGGACCCCTTCTTCATAGTGGAAACCACCTGCGTGATATGGTTCACTTTCGAGTTCATAGTGCGCTTCTTCGCCTGCCCCAGTAAGTCGGAGTTCTCTAAGACCGTCATGAACATCATAGACATCATGTCCATCCTGCCTTACTTCATCACGGTGGGCACGGAGCTGGCGGAGCAGCAGGTGGAGGAACCGCAGGAGCACGGCAACGGACAGACCATGTCTCTGGCCATCCTCAGGGTCATCCGGCTGGTCAGGGTGTTCAGGATCTTCAAGCTGTCCAGACACTCCAAGGGTCTCCAGATATTGGGACAAACCCTCAAAGCAAGTATGAGAGAGCTGGGCCTCCTCATCTTCTTCCTCTTCATCGGAGTCATCCTCTTCTCCAGCGCAGTGTTCTTCGCCGAGGCGGACGAGCCCGAGTCGCATTTCTCCAGCATCCCCGACGCCTTCTGGTGGGCCGTGGTCACCATGACAACAGTGGGCTACGGGGACATGAGGCCAGTGACAGTGGGGGGAAAGATAGTGGGCTCGCTCTGCGCCATAGCGGGAGTGCTGACCATCGCGCTGCCGGTGCCTGTCATCGTGTCCAACTTTAACTATTTCTATCACAGAGAGACGGACCAGGACCAGTCTTCTCTGAAAGACGACCCGCCCAACAGCAGTCAGGACAGTCCTCAGCTAAAGAGGAAGGGCAGTAAGGGGTCTGCCAAGTCGGGAGACGAGGAGGACGGAACAGGCGTGGAAAAGCACAATATCAAGGCTAATAGCGGCATGAACATTAAAAGATCCCTTTACGCGTTCTGTCTGAACAAGACAGAGACGGACCTGTAGTCCCACCGACACAGACAGAGACGGACCTGTAGTCCCACCGACACAGACAGAGACGGACCTGTAGTCCCACCGACACAGACAGAGACGGACCTGTAGTCCCACCGAACAAGACAGAAGGGCCGTAGTCCCCACCGACAGACGAGACGTAGTCCCCCAGACACAGACAGAAGGACCTAGTCCACGACAGACAGAGACGGGCGTAGTCCCACCGAACAGACAGACAGACAGGCCCCGACAGACGACATCCCCACAGACAGACAGACAGACAGTAGTCCCCAAGACAGACAGACAGTAGTCCCCACAGACAGACAGACAGACAGACAGTAGTCCCCACAGCAGACAGCCAGAAAATTTTTTAGTAACAAAAAAGACCAGGGCAGAGGCAGAAACAGAAGAGAAAACCCCAGGCAAGGGAAAAACCTAACAAAAGCAGAAACGAGGTCAATGAACTTTTTTATAGTACTAATTTGAATTTAGGGGCCCCCGGGTTTCCTAGGCCATAGGGCATGCTTAAATTCTGTGTGAAAAAACACCGGTTATTTTAAGTTTTTGAAGATAAAGTTGTTTAAAGACCTTTCCCTTGATCTTTCACCATGGGCCCCCAGAGGGAACCACTAAAGGGAAAAAAACCCCAATTCTGGTGCGGGTTTTACATTTAAAATCAAAATAAAAAGAAGGGTTTCTCATTAACTAAAAACATAACCCAGAAGCCTGGCCTCTTAATAAAAAAACCCCAACCTGATATTCTTAATTAACATAAAATCACACAACCAATACTGGGTCTCCTTTACTAAACATCAACCCTAGTATACATTAACTAAATAATCCCGGTACATTAAATAAAAACAAACCCAATAGCCTGGGTTCCCCATTTAAAATAAAATACAAACAACCAAAGGGCCCTTTAAAAAAACAACAATCCCCAATACTTTAATTACATAACCCAAACCTGTCCCCTTTAAAATTTAAAATAAAAACTTTACCTAGTACATTTTACATAACCATAAATCCTCCTAATAACCTTTTCCCCCACTAAACCCTAAATTAACCTAAAAAATCCTAATACCCCGGTTTTTAAATTAACCTAAAATCTCTCACCTACCTGGGGTTTTTCCCAAAACATAAAAAACAACCCAAAGGGGCTTTATTAAAAGAAAAAGGGGGGGGGTGGGCTAAAATCCTAAAACCCCAGACGGGATAATTTATCACCACAAGAAAAGGGAAAAAAAATTAAAATTTGCCTGGTGGTGGGGGAAAAAAAACAAATCAACCAAAGGGGTGGAGTCAATCTCCTTTAGGATTTAGGGGTGTAAATAGTCACTATAGTTATTTACAAACATCTTAAGAACACTAATGAAGGGGGGGGAAATGTTTAAACAGTGCTGCGGAAAGATTAAACCCCTTTGGGTGGTCCTAAGGGGTGGTTGGCGGTGGGGAAACAGAAAAAAATGGTCCCTTTTTAAATTAGGCTACCCGGTCAAAATATTTTTTTTGGGAAAAAAGGGGTTTGACAAAAATTGAAGGGGGGAATACTTTGTAAGAAAATTTGAGCAATTACACCCCTGGCTTTTTATTTTTAAGCTTCAACTAATAAAAATTTTTTATTTAAGCAAAATGCTCCACCCCTTAAGTTATTTTTTTGTAAAGCAAACAAGATACAAAAACCTTGGAACCCCCGGGTTTGATAGGCCCATTCCAAAATTTAAATGTTTTCCCTTTAACCCTCCCGTTGTCCTAGGGTCAAAATGACCCCACCACTGTGTTAAAACCAACTGTATTTAATTTTTATATTTTTTGGATCATTTGTGAGGAGGCAGTGATACTTTCTTTAAAGTCTCACTGCCTCCTTCTCACAAATGATCCCAAAAATCAGGATCATTTTCCTGCCTGAAGGTGAACCTCTGTCCCAGTCTCAAATCTCTGGAAGACTGAAACAGGTTTCCCTCAAGAATTTCCCTGTATTTAGCGCCATCCATCATTCCTTCAATTCTGACCAGTTTCCCAGTCCCTGCCGATGAAAAACATGGTGTTCTCGGGGTGATGAGAGGTGTTGGGTTTGCGCCAGACATAGCGTTTTCCTTGATGGCCAAAAAGCTCAATTTTAGTCTCATCTGACCAGAGTACCTTCTTCCATCTGTTTGGGGAGTCTCCCACATGCCTTTTGTTGAACACCAAACGTGTTTGCTTATTCTTTTCTTGAAGCAATGGATTTTTACTTCTGTAAAGCCCAGCTCTGTGGAGTGTACGGCTTAGAGTGGTCCTATGGACAGATACTCCAATCTCCGCTGTGGAGCTCTGCAGCTCCTTCAGGGTTATCTTTGGTCTCTTTGTTGCCTCTCTGATTAATGCCCTCCTTGCCTGGTCCGTGAGTTTTGGTGGGCGGCCCTCTCTTGGCAGGTTTGTTGTGGTGCCATATTCTTTCCATTTGTTAATAATGGATTTAATGGTGCTCCGTGGGATGTTCAAAGTTTCAGATCTTTTTTTATAACCCAACCCTGATCTGTACTTCTCCACAACTTTGTCCCTGACCTGTTTGGAGAGCTCCTTGGTCTTCATGGTGCCGCTTGCTTGGTGGTGCCCCTTGCTTAGTGGTGTTGCAGACTCTGGGGCCTTTCAGAACAGGTGTGTATATACTGAGATCATGTGACACTTAGAGTGCACATATGTGAACTTTATTTAACTAATGATGTGACTTCTGAAGGTAATTGGTTGCACCAAGTCTTATTTAGGGGGCTTCATAGCAAAGGGGGTTGAATACATATGCACGCACCACTTTTCAGTTATTTATTTTTTAGAATCTTCTGGACTATTTTGCGTATGTCCACTACCTGAAATTTGGGACGCAACAATAGACTACTGTCGCTAGGCCTTAACACCGAGCCGCCACGACCAACCAAAATGTCGTCTCTCTCTCTCTGTACATGACACAGTATGCCATCAGGGAAACAAAACGTCTCTTTATACAGAGAAAACAAACGCCAAATGGGTATTTTATTTTTGTAAATTGTACCGTCTCTGTTTAGTCGTATGTTTACTACAAAAAATAATAAATAATTGATGCATTAAATGCACCTCTGAGAATATGTACATATTTTCCTAATATAGGCCTAATAATATTTATTGGTGATCTAAAAGAAACATAATTTAGAAGTTGTAAAAAAAAATATAGAAACACCTGTTACGACCCCCCTCTCAGGTCTGTGAGAAGAACAGAAGACAGAAAGAGACAGACTGGCAACATTACATGTCCAAACTTTGACCGACAGAGGACTGGAGACAGACGGGCAACATTACATGTCCAAAATTTGACTAACAGAGGACTGGAGGGGGAGACGCGTTGGGACTAACTCGGTATCGTTGCAATTGAAGGACAACAGCCTTGACTGCCACCAATAAATATAACAATACTTTTCATTTTATAATGAACTATATAAATAAGGACCCATCCATTGGAGTACCAGATGAGGAACTGGGAATGACAGAACAGATGCCAGGAGACAGATGGACAACACTGGAAAAAAAGGTTAGCGCAATACGCTGTTTTACTGACTTCAAATGCATCTGTTTCCATTTGTTAAACTGTCGTAATTATTCATGAAAACAATCATTCCTTCCAACTACATTTAGAAGGGAGAGGTAGTTTAAATAGCAACAACAGTTACTTCCTGAGTAGGATGAAACTGTCCAAAAGGGAGAGCGCCGTGTCCCTTGAGAGAGAGGCTGTCTGTCTGTGCTCTATTCAGGTAGAATGGGGGGGGGGTGCTGTCCTTTCAGAACCACCTGGAGTGGAATGAACAGGGTCAGGGACCCGCGCCTGGCCCCAAAAAGCGCTCAAAGACGAGCCTTCTGAAAGGAAGAGGCTGAGTGACGAGGTCAACGAAGGACAATAAAGTAGTAGAACATACTTCACAACGGCTTCCTTCTGTTTAAAGAATCAGCCATGCGTGGACATGTGCAATATTGATGGCATTTTATGCCTTCTACTGTCTGCAGTAGTACTTTCCTTTTTTTAGACACAAATTAATATTTATTTCGTTGTTCACAAAGCCCATAGGCCTGTTTAGCACGGATCCATATGAAAAAAAATATCAGTCCTGTGTCATAGTTAGGGGTTGCAAAGCTACCAGTAGTTTTCCAAAGTTACCGGAATCTTCAGTAATTTTGGTAATAAGAGAACCTCTATGGCAATCTATTGTAACTTTGGTAATTTCTAGTTGAATAACTTTTTTAAAAATGTATTCAAATACAATGCATTCGGAAAGTACTTTTTCCACAATTTGTTACGTTACAGCCTTATTCTAAAATTGATTACATTGCCCCCCCCCCCCCCCCCATCCCCCATCCCCATCAATCTACACACAATACCCCATAATGACAAAGCAAAAACAGATTTTTTGAATATAAAACGGAAATATCACATTTACATAAGTATTCAGACCCTTTACTCAGTACTTTGTTGAAGCACCTTTGGCAGTGATTACAGCCTCGAGTCTTCTTGGGTATGACGCTACAAGCTTGGCACACCTGTATTTGGGGAGTTTCTCCCATTCTTCTCTGCAGATCCTCTCAAGCTCTGTCAGGTTGGATGGGGAGCGTCGCTGCACAGCTATTTTCAGGTCTCTCCAGAGATGTTAGATCTGGCTCTGGCTGGGCCACTCAAGGACATTCTGAGACTTGTCCCGAAGCCACTCCTGTGTTGTCTTGGCTGTGTGCTTAGGGTTGTTGTCCTGTTGGAAGGTGAACCTTTGTCCCAGTCTGAGGTCCTGAGCGCTCTGGAGCAGGTTTTCATCAAGGATCTCTCTGTACTTTGCTCCGTTCATCTTTCCCTCGATCCTGACTAGTCTCCCAGTCCCTGACGCTGAAAAACATCCCCACAGCATGATGCTGCCACCACCATGCTTCACCGTAGGGATGGTATTGGCCAGGTGATGAGCATTGCCTGGTTTCCTCCAGGCGTGATGCTTGGCATTCAGGCCAAAGAGTTTAATCTTGGTTTCATCAGACCAGAGAATCTTGTTTCTCATGGTCTGAGAGTCCTTTAAGTGCCTTTTGGCGGCAGGTAGCTTAGTGGTTAAGAGCGTAGTGCCAGTAACCAAAAGGTCGCTGGTTCTAATCCCCGAGCCGACTAGGTGAAAAGTCTGTCGATGTGCCCTTGAGCAAGGCACTTAACCCTAATTGCTCCTGTAAATCGCTCTGGATAAGAGCGTCTGCTAAATGACTAAAACGTTTTTGGCAAACTCCAAGCGGGCTGTCATGTGCCTTTTACCGAGGAGTGGCTTCTGTCTGGCCACTCTACCAATGATGGAGGCCACTGTGTTCTTGGGGACCTTCAATGCTGCAGACATGTTTTGGTACCCTTCCCCAGATCTGTGCCTCGACACAATCCTGTTTCGGAGCTCTACGGACAATTCCTTCAACCTCATGGCTTGTTTTTTGCTCTGACATGCACTGTCAACTGTGGGACCTTATATAGACAGGTGTGTACCTTTCCAAATCATGTCCAATCAATTGAATTTATCACAGGTGGACTCCAATCAAGTTGTAGAAACATCTCAAGGATGATCAATGGAAACAGGATGGACCGGAGCTCAGTGTTGCCAACTGATTTTCAGGGGAAGTTGTTAGAGGCAGGTCGATTTGTTGCTAAAAGTTGCTAAATGAAGTTGTGATGTCATTGCGCGATGACGTCATTATGTAATAACGTAAAACTGCGTCATTACGTAGAATACACAATAACGTTAATCAAATTGACTGGCGTCTCGACGACAAATATGATTTGACATTTGTTAGTTTAGATTTGTTTGTTTATTATCACATATTTTTATTTGTAAAAACACAAAAACATTTTATATGATCAGATATTTTAAATTTTTTAAACACAACACATTGAATTATTGAACAATTACATTTAATTTATTTTCTTATTAACTAGTAAACCTACACATTCTGAACAAGTATAGTTATAAGCAGAGTATTGGTAGTTAGTTAACATGCTACCTGACTGATCAACAATTATAGGTACAAGCTAATAACAAGGTATATATGCTATCTTATTGAACAAGCAACTTAACTCAAATAATGACGTGTGCGCTAGGCATCTCTCTCCAGGTTGTTTTGCTGATTGGCTGGCCTGCTGATTGGCTGGCCTGCTGATTGGCTGGCCTGCTGCTTGGCTGGCCTGCTGATTGGCTGGCCTGCTGCTGCCTGTGCACGAGCTGAGCACCTGCTGCTGACGTCACTCACAATGCACTTTTGCAGCCAGGCACGTGTGTTGTGACTGAGTGTGTGACAGAGAAAATCGTTTTTTGTGTCATTTAGAAGGAAAATGTGTGCATTTTAGCGTTTGAGTCACTTTTCAAAAGTTGCAAAAAGTTCCAAATACATTTTTAAAAGTAGCTAAATTTGTTGCTAGGTGCTGTTTGAAAAAAAAAGTTGCCAGGGTAGTCTGAAAAGTTGCTAAATCTAGCAACAAAATTGCTAAGTTGGCATCACTGCCTGAGCTCAATTTAGAGTCTCATAGCAAAGGGTCTGAATACTTATGTAAATAAGGTATTTCTGTGTTTTATTTTTAATACATTTGCTAAAATTTCCAAAAACCTGTTTTCGCTTTGTCATTATGGGCTATTGTATGTAGATTGATGAGGAACACTTTTTATTTAATACATTTTAGAATAAGGCTGAAACGTAACAAAATGTGGAAAAAGTGAAGGGGTCTGAATACTTTCCGAATGCACTGTATAGTATTAATGTCTTATATCTGTGTCCA
Organism: Coregonus sp. 'balchen'; assembly: GCA_902810595.1. Lineage (NCBI taxonomy): Eukaryota > Metazoa > Chordata > Actinopteri > Salmoniformes > Salmonidae > Coregonus > Coregonus sp. 'balchen'. Next base: position 26,841,279 of record LR778256.1, read on the forward strand.
TATTGTCCATGAGTCTGTAGTAGATAAAATAGGCTAATTAAAGACAAGAACATCTATTCAACAATGGCATTATCTTCACTTGACTCTGTAACTCTTCCAACTATTGAGTTTTCTTCACAACTGCCGCCAGTTTGACGCCAAAACATTGACAACAAATACACATTGACCTAGTAAAAATAATAAAAGTGTGTAAGAAAATAATCTATAAAGGACATTTCATGCTAAAAAAACAGATATTAAACACTAATGGTATTCAATAAATTAATGGTTCGTATTTAGAATGTTTTTGACAGCTTTGTCATTCTATTTTATTTATTTATTTTAAAATCATCTTATTTAATTATTTCCTATATCGTCTATGTGATAAGGCCACACAGAGGGGGCCTGAGATAATAGCAGACATCTGTGATAATCTGAAGTACCCAAAAAGGGGCCACTAGATGACTTGAACGATACTCCAAATTCTGCTCGTTTTACGGGTAAACTTTGAACGTTTCCAGTAACATACCCTCCCTTTGCCACCCTAGTCACAGTTGATTGTAGGGCATTGCAGGTTACTACATGAAAATACCACCTGTGGTCAAGGGCATGGCTTCTAGAAGGTTGATGTGAATCTAGTTTCTATTTCACACTAGGTGACAAACAGGGAAAAAGGAACTTCCCTGAAGTAGAGTGGTTGAGAAGTGTGTCCCCTATGGCCACTCTATCTCTGGTCAAAAGCAACGCACTATGTATGGAATGGGGGGGGGGGGGTGACGTTTTGGGACACAGCAGTGGAGAGTATCTAGACAGGTGTGCTCAGTAAGGGCTTCAGCTAGCAGAGGAGGGGGCAAACGGCACCCTATTCCCCTATATAGTGCACTACTTTTGACCAGAATAGCGCGCTATATATATATATATAAGGGAATAGGGTGCCATTTGAGACGCAGGCAGAGCAGGAGGTGTTGAATAGGAGGGTCGTTGTGTTCGACAAGGTTGAACAGTGGAAAGTCAGGTGTCATCTTTCATAGCAGATTACTGAGGGACAGAGTGTGTGTGTGTGTTTCATGTGTGTTGTGTGTGTTGTGTGTGTGTGTGTGTGTGGTGTGGGTTGTTGGGGGTTTTTTTGGTTGTGTGTGTTTTGGTTTTTTGTGTTTGTGTTTGTGGTGTGTGGGGTGTGTGTTTGGAACCCAAGCTAAGGGGTGGTGTTGAAATAAAGATGAGGCTAACGTCACGCCCGTTACCCAGCGTCTAACCATCCAAGGACAACATTAAAAATTTTAAAAAAAGATAGGCTACGTCACGCCCGTTCCCACGTCAAACCACCCCGGGACAAAAATTTAAAAATTTTAAATAAAGATGAGGCTATCGCACGCCCTTCCCCCCCCCGGTCTCCCATCCAAAAAACCAAGTATAATGTTTTAAAAAAATGGAGGTATAAATCACGCCCTTTAAACCCCCGCGTCTAACCACCCCAGGACCATTAAAAATTTTAAAAAAATTTTACTACCCGTCACGCCCGTTACCCCCCCCACGTCTAACCACCAAGAAAAACAGTATAAATTTTTAATAAGGTGGGGCCCTTATCGCCCACCCCCTTTACCCAGCGCCCAAACCACCCAAAGGGACAACAGTATAATGGTAATAAGTTAAAGGGCTATCGTCACGCCCTTCCCCAGCGTCTAACCACCCAAAGGCCCAACAATTAAAGTTCAAAAAAGGTTTAGGCTATCGCACGCCCGTTACCCGCGTCTACCACCAAGGAAAAACAGTAAAATTTTTAATAAAAATTAGGCTACCCGTCACCCCTTACCCGCGTCAACCATCCAAGGCCCAACAAATAAATTTCCCAATAAAGATGGGGCTTATCCCCACCCCCCGTTACCCAGGTCTAACCTTTCCAAAGGACAACAGTATAATGTTTAATAAAGATGAGGCTATCGCCCGGGCCCCCTTTTCCCCCCACGTCAAACCCCCCAAAGGGACAACAATAAAAATTTTTAATAAAAATGGGGCTATGGGTCCCCCCCCTTTACCCAGCGTCAAAAACCATCCAAGGCCAACGTAAAAAGTTTAAAAAAGATAAAGGCAAAATCGCACGCCCGTTCCCCCCAAGGGGCAAACCCATCCAAGGAAACAGTATGAATTTCCCTTTGAAATACAAAAAGGAACCATCCTTTTTTGGGAAAATCTTTTTTGCCCTCCTTTTTGAAAATCCTTTTGACACTTTTTGACATCCTATTTGTTTCCTTTTTTGACATCTTATTTGACATCCTATTTGACATCCTATTTGACATCCTATTTGACATCCTATTTACATCTTATTTGACACTCTATCCAAATCAGCCCTTAAATGCGCCGGGGGTTTTTCATTTTACCACCCCCTTCAGTTGTTTTTTCTTTTTGGTACAGTTTCCTAACTGAAATAAAACCCTGAAAAGTTTACCCTTTGGTTTCCCTTCTCCTCCCCCAAGGACTGAAATCCCAAATGGAAACCTTTCCCCTAATATGCCTCTTTAGACCAAGAAGGGCCCGCCTTTTCCCTATTAGTGCACTACTTTTGACCAGGGCCCGTGGGCCCCTAACACACAAATTTAATAGGGGTGCCATTTGGGGGGCACACTAAAAAATCAGGGCACAGCTCCCCTTACTCCGGGGAAACCCCTTGTGAACCCACTTTTGACCGAAACCCCAAATCGCTCTGGTCCCCAAAGGTAGCCCCAAATAAGGAGGGATCCCCTTTGGGACCAGGGGCCGGAAAAGGGGCACACCCTAAAAAGGCCCGGGTGTTCTGTAAAAATCTGTGTTTTTCTGTCTTTAAGTCCAGCGTTATAAATCTTTCGGTTACGTTTTCCTCTCCTGCGCGACTTCTCCTTCCCGTTTTGGGGTCTGATTGGTTTTCTGTACTCGGGCCCCTTAGACGTTAGGAAAGATAGAAAATGCGTTGTTCGGGAGGGAGCAGGAAATGAGGGGTTGAGTCCTCTCTCTCTCTCTCTCCCCCCCTCTCCTTTCCCCTCCCCTCTCTCTCCTCTCTCTCTCTCTCCCCTTTCCCCTTCCTGGGCCTTTTTCTCCCTCTCTCTCTCAAACCCCCCTCTCTCTCTCTCTCGCGAACCCTTCGGGGGGGGGGGAAAAGGGGGTTCCGCCTCTCTGTTGGGGCTGGGGGGGTCCCCTTCGGGGGGGCCCGGGGGGGGGGGGGGGCCCCCGGGGGGGGTTTCCGGGGTTTGGGGGGGGGGGTGGGGGTTTATCGCTGGCGTTCTCCTTCGGGGGGGGGCCAAAATTTCTCCCTTTTACCCTTTTTGGGGGTTTTTCAAATTTTAAAATTCCTTTTCCTCAGGCTTGTTGGAAACCTCCCGCAACGGGCTCTCTGGGGAAAAGACTTTTAAAAAAACTTGGGGTTCCCCCCCTTTGGTTTTTGTCTGGTTCCCTTCCATTTCCCCCCAAAAGTTTTTCCCCATTTCTACCTTTTTTTCCAAGGGGTTTTCCCCAAATTTTTAAAACCAAAAACTCTTTAATTGGTTTTTTTCCCCTTTTTCTTTTAAAAGGTTTTTTAAACTTGGGGGGGCCCCCTTTTGTTTTTTTTTCCCTAATTTTTTTTGGGCCCGCCTGGCCGAGGCCACTACCCCTTTGAAATTTAAATCTGAACCCGACTTAGTTTTGTTTTGTCCTTATTTGTGAAGGGGTTGTTTGTAGTAGGGGAAAAACAGATTTTGGGACGCAGGCCCTTTTTGGAAAAAACAGATCCGGGACCCCGGCTAGTTGGCCCCTTTGGAAAAACAGTCTGGGGCCAGGCTTGTTTTTTTATAGGAACAACAGATCTGGGACCAGGCTTAGGAACAACAGATCTGGGACCAGGCTAGTTGGCTATAGGAACAACAGATCTGGGACCAGGCTAGGAACCCCAAACTGGGCCGGGGTAGTTTTGGCCCATAAAGGGAAAAAAGATCTGGGACCAGGTATTTTGGGTATAGGACCCAAAAGATCTGGGCCCCCGGCTATTTGGGTAAGGAACAAAAAGATTGGGGCCGGCTTTGTTTTTGGGTCCCAGGAAAAAAAAAATCTTGGGGGCCCCGGGTAGTTTTTGGGCTAGGAAAAACAATCTGGGACCAGGGGTATTGGCCTAGGACCCAACAGATTGGGGCCAGGCAGTTGGGTATAGGAAAAAACAGATCTGGGACCACTAGGGAAAAAAGATCTGGGACCAGGCTAGTTTGGGTATGGAAAAACAGATCTGGGACCAGGCCCAGTTGGCTATAGGGAAAAACAAAATCTGGGACCCGCTAGTTGGCTAAGGAACCCAAAAGATTTGGGACCAGGCTAAACAAAAAGATCTGGGGGCCAGGCTAGTTGGCATAGGGAAAAACAGATCTGGGACCAGGCTATTTTGGGTCAAAGGGAAAAACAGATCGGGGGCCAGGCCCGTTGGGGTATAGGAACACAAAATCTGGGACCAGGCTGGTTTTGGGTATAGGGGAAAAACAATCTGGGACCAGGCAAATTGGCTAAAAGGGGAAAAACAGAAACCCGGGACCAGGCCCAGTTTTTCTTAGGAACAAAAATCTGGGACCCGGCTGTTGGCTATGGAAAAAACAGGATCTTGGGGCCAAAGGGTAGGAACAAATCTGGGACCCCGGGTAGTTTGGGTCAGAAAAACAGATCTGGGACCAGGCCCAGGGTTGGCCCATGGAACCCCAAAAGTCGGGCCGGCCCCCCCCTAGGTTTGGCTATAAACAACCCGATCGGGGCCCCGGGCTAGGAAAAAAAACAAGCTGGGGCCAGGGTAGTTGGCCCCCTAGGAAAAACGTCTGGGACCGGCTATTTTGGTTAAAAGGAAAAAACAGAAAACTGGGACAAGGGGTATTTTTGGGTCTAGGGAACAAAGATCTGGGACCCCCAGGGCTGGAACACAATTCCCGGGACCAAACTAGTTTTTGGCCTTAGACCCAAAAGATCTGGGACCCCCTGGGTTGGGTCTAGGAACAAAGAAAACCCGGGGGGCCAGGCTGTTGGGCTCCCCAAAGGGAAAAACAGGAATCCCTTGGGACCAGGCCCAGTTGGCTAAAAGGAACAAAAGACTGGGGACCCAGGCTAGTTTTGGGTATAGGAACACAGTCTGGTACCCCCCATTTGGGTATAGGAACAACAGATCTGGGACCAGGCTAAATTGGGGTATAGGAAAAACAATCTGGGACCGGGTAGTTGGCTATAGGAAAAACAGATTTTGGGGGGCCAGGCTAGTTTGGCTCTAGGGAAAAACAGATCGGGGGCCAAAGGGTAGGGAACCCCCCAAAAGATCTGGGCCCCCGGGGCGGTTTGGCTCTAGGAACCAAAAGATCTGGGACCAGGGTAGTTGGCTATGGAACACCAAACTTGGGACCCGGCTAGTTGGGCTTAGGGAAAAACGATTCTGGGGACCAGGCCCTTTTTGGCTTAGGAAAAAACCCAAACTGGGAAACCCGGCATTGGCTCAGGGAAAAACAGATCTGGGGCCAGGCAGTTTTGGGTATAGGAAAAACAGATCTGGGACCAGGGGTAGTTGGGGTAATTAAGGAACAACAGGAAAACTGGGAAACCAGGCTAGTTGGCTTTAACCCCGATCGGGGACCGGGTAGGAACAACGTCTGGGACCGGGCCGTATTTTTTTATAGGAAAACAATCTGGGGGCCAGGGTATTTTGGGTCTAGGAACCCCAAAAAATCTGGGGCCCCGGGTTTGGCTATAGGAACCAAAAATCTGGTACCCAGGGTGTTGGCTTAAAAGGGAAAAACAGACTGGGACCCAGGCAATTTTGGGTAAGGGGGGCAAAAATTTTGGGACCCGGCTAGTTGGCTATAGGAAACCAAAAGAAACTGGGACCAAAGGGTTTGTTTGGGTATAGGAAAACAATTGGGAAACCCCGGGTGGAAAACAAACTGGGGCCAAAGGGTAGTTGGGTTGGAAAACAAACTTGGGAAACCCGGCTGTTTGGGTCAAGGAACCCAATCTGGGACCGGGGTAGTTGGCCCCTTTGGAACAACGATCTTTGGGGGAGGGTTTGGAACAACAAAATCTGGGACCCGGGAGTTGGGGGTCTAGGAACAACAGATCTGGGGCCAGGGATTTTTGGTATAAAGGGAACCCCAATCTGGGACAAGGCTAGTTGGGTCTAGGGAAAAAACAGATCTGGAACCCGGCTAGAACAACAGATCGGGGAAACCGGCTAGTTGGCTCTGGAACAACAGATCGGGGCCAGGCTAGTTGGCTTTTAGGGAAAAACAGTCTGGGACCCAGGCTAGTTTGGGTCTAGGAACCAAAAATCTGGGGGCCAGGCCCAGTTGGCTTAGGAACCCAAAAGATTTTGGGGCCCAGGCTATTTTGGGTTTTAAAGGGCAACAGATCTGGGGCCAGGCAGTTGGCTTAGGGAAAACAAACTGGACCAGGGGTATTTTGGGTCTAGGGGAAAAACAGATCGGACCAGGCTGGGAAAAACAGATTTTGGGGCCAGGCTAGTTTGGGGGTTTTAGGAACCAAAGTTTTGGGCCCCGGGGTTTTGGGTAAGGAAAAAAAAACGATTGGGGGACCAGGCTTAGTTTTTCCCATAGGAACAACAGAATCTGGGACCAGGCTAGTTGGCTATAGGGAACAACAGATCTGGGACCAGGCTAGTTGGCTATAGGGAACAACAGATCTGGGACCAGGCTAGGAACAACCCATTTTGGGACCAAGGGGTAGTTGGCTCTAGGGAAAAAAGTCTGGGACCAGGCTTTGTTTTTGGGTATGGGGAAAAACAGATTGGGACCAGGCTATTGGGGGTTAGGAACAACAGATCTGGGACCAGGCTAGTTGGCTATAGGAAAAAACAGATCTGGGACCAGGCTAGGAACAACAGATCTGGGGCCCGGGGTAATTTTTTAAGGGGAAAAAACAGATCTTGGGGCCAGGGTATTGGCTATAAAAGGAAAAAACAGATCTGGGACCCCGGTAAATTTGGGTCTAGGAACAACAAACTTGGGGCCCGGCTAAAGGGAAAAACAGAAACTGGGCCCCGGCTAGGAACAACAACTGGACCAGGCTAGTTTTGGGTAAGGGGAAAAACATTCTGGGGCCCAAGGCTAGGAACAAAAGAAACTGGGACCAGGCTATGAAAAACAAACTTTGGCCAGGCTAGTTGGCTATGGAAAAAAACAATCTGGGAAACCAGGCCCAGTTTTGGCTCGGAAAAAAAAAAATCTGGGACCAGGCTTTTGGGGTATAGGGAAAAAAAATCTGGGCCCCGGGTAGTTGGCTCTAGGAACAACAATCTGGGAAACCCGGGTAGGAAAAACAGATCGGGACCAAAAGGCCCGGAACCCCAATCGGGACCAGGGTGTTTGGGGTAAGGAAAAAACAATCTGGACCAACTATTTGGGGTATAGGAACCAAAAGTTGGAACCCGGCTAGTTGGCTATAAAGGAAAAAACAATCTTGGGGCCAGGCTAGTTTTGGGTATAGGGGGAAAAACAAATTCCCGGGGGAGGGTAGGAAAAACAGAAACTGGGGCCAGGCTAGTTCTTTATAGGGGGAAAAACAGGGTCGGGACCAGGCTAGTTGGCTATAGGGAACAAAAATCTGGGGGGCCAGGCTAGGGTTTGGGTATAGGGAAAACAATCTGGGACCAGGCCCATTGGCTCAGGAACCCAAAAGATCTGGGGGCCAGGCTAGTTTTTGGGTCTAAAGGAAAAAACCCCCTTTTGGGGCCCAGGGTAGTTTTGGGTCTAGGAAAAACAATTTTGGGACCAAAAGGGTAGTTGGGTATAGGAAAAACAGTTTTCTGGACACCAAAGGGTAGTTTGGGTAAGGAACAAAAGATCTGGGAAACCCGGCTAAATTTGGGGTTAGGAAAAAGACTGGGACCCCCGGGTAAATTTGGGTTAGGAACAAAAGATCTGGGGGACCTCGAAAAGAAGGGGGGCTAGTTGGCTATAGGAACAAAAAGATTTTGGGGGCCCAGGCTAGTTGGGGTTAGGAACAACGGTCTGGGACCGAAGGGTAGGAACAACAGATCTGGGACCAGGCAGGAAAAACAGAAACTGGGGCCCGGCTATTGGGTCCCAGGAAAACAAAAATCTGGGACCCCGGGTGTTGGCTATGGAACCAAAAATCGGGGGCCAGGCTGTTTTGGGTTTTGGAACAACAGATCTGGACCAAGGGTATTTGGGGTATAGGGAAAAACCCAAACTGGGACCCCGGCTAGTTGGCATAGGGGAAAAACAGATCTGGGACCACAGGAAAAAACAGATCTGGGCCCCGGCTAGTTTTTGGGTCTAGGGAACAACAGATCTGGGACCAGGCTAGTTGGCTCTAGGAACAACAAACTGGGACCCCGGGTAGTTTTGGGTAAAAGGAAACCCAAAAGATCTGGGACCCAAAAAACTAATTTGGCTTAAAGGAAACAGATCTTTGGGGCCAGGCTGTTTGGGGGGGGGGTTAAGGGGGAAAAAACCGGGGGGCTGGGACCAAAGGGGGGGTTGGGGGCCCCCAAAAAAAGGGGGCCCAACAAGCCCAAACTGGGACCAGGCTAGGAAAAACAATCTGGTACCTAAGGGTAGTTGGCTCTAGGAAAAAACAGATTGGGACCCCGGGGGAACCCAAATCTGGGACCAGGCTAGTTGGCTCTAGGAACAACAGATTTGGGACCAAAGGGTATTTTTCTAAGGGAACAACAATCTGGGACCAAAGGCCCTTTTTGGGTATAGGGAAAAACAGAAACTTGGGCCGGGTTTGTTTTGGGTTTTAGGGGAACAACAAAACTGGGACCGGGTAGTTGGTATAGGAACAACAGATCTTGGGGCCAGGGCCCATTTTGGGTTTTGGGAAAAACAATCCCGGGACCAGGCTAGTTGGCTTAGGGAAAAACAATCGGGACCAGGCTGTTGGCTTTTAGGGAAAAAAAGATCTTTGGGGGCCAGGCCCAGTTGGCTAAAAGGGGGGAAAAACAGACCCGGGACCAGGGTAGTTGGCTATAGGGAAAACGATTTTGGGAACCCCGGGTAGTTGGTCTAAGGGAAAAAACAGATCTGGGCCCCGGGTGTTTGGGGATAGGGAAAAAAGATCTGGGACCCGGCTGGGGATTGGTTGATTAAGACTTGAGCCCCTGGACATGTGTGTTCATGCTCTGGTGGACATATTGAAACGTTACGCAAGACCTCATCCTTTCAATATGACACAATGGACCAAGCCATCCCCCCTCTGATATATGAGAGAGAGAGAGAGAGAGAGAGAGAGAGAGAGAGATAGAGAGAGAGAGAGAAAGAGAGAGACATAGAGGAGAAACAGAGAGAGAGAGAGATGATATAGACATAGAGAGAGAGAAGAGAGAGAGAGAGAGAGAGAGAAGAGAGATATAGAGAGAGAGAGATAGAGAGAGAGAGAAGAGAGAAACATACTCTCTAATCTCTCTCTCCCGCTCTAAGAGAGAGAGAGAGGCTTCCTCTCTCTCCCTCTCTTATCTCTCCGATCTATATAGCTCTCTCTCTCTCTCTCTATATATATGCAATAGTAGATCTACATAGAGAGCGGAAGAGAGACGATGGCTCTCCATGTCCAGAATTAGGTTGTGATGTAGGCAGTAGGGAGGGTGCCTATATAGTGTATATATAGAGAGAATGTCAGACACAGCCCAGGTGCTAACAGAAGACACATGGGGTTGGGGTTAAAGGTCAGAGAGGTGTGATGTCATCACCCCAGATATACAAACACAGAGTACAGAGAAGGTATGACAGACATTCAGAAACGCTGATTGAAGTATCGTATGAATCACAAGTGTGGACAAAGTGGTATGTCAGCTCCCCTGGATGTTGAAACATATACAGTGAGCTCCAAAACGATTGGGACAGGGACACATTTGTTGTTGTTTTTGGCTCTGTACTCCAGCACTTTGGATTTGAAATGATACAATAACTATGAGGTTAAAGTGCAGACTGTCAGCTTTAATTTGAGGGTATCTCCATTCATATCGAGTGAACAGTTTAGAAATTACAGCACTTTTTGTACATAGTCCCCCCCATCTTAGGGGACCAAAAGTATTGGGACAAATTCACTTATATGTGTATTCAAGTACTCAAAAGTTTATTCCTAGCATGCAATGATTACATCAAGCTTGTGACTCAACAAAGTTGTTGGATGCATTTGCAGTTCGCTTTGGTTGTGTTTCAGATTATTTTGTGCCCAATAGAAATGAACGGTGAATAATTATTGTAAATAAGAATACAATACGTTTCTAAACTTCTACATTAATGTGGATGCTACCATGATTACGGATAGTCCTGAATTAATCGTGAATAATGATGAGTGACAAACTTACAGACGCACAAATATCATACCCCCAAGACATGCTAACCTCTCACCATTACAATAACAGGGGAGGTTAGCATTTTATATCATACCCCTAAGACATGCTAACCTCTCACCATTACAATAACAGGGGAGGTTAGCATTTTATATCATACCCCCAATACATGCTAACCTCTCACCATTACAATAACAGGGGAGGTTAGCATTTTATATCATACCCCAAGACATGCTAACCTCTCACCATTACAATAACAGGGGAGGTTAGCATTTTATATCATACCCCCAAGACATGCTAACCTCTCACCATTACAATAACAGGGGAGGTTAGCATTTTATATCATACCCCCAAGACATGCTAACCTCTCACCATTACAATAACAGGGGAGGTTAGCATTTATATCATACCCCCAATACATGCTAACCTCTCACCATTACAATAACAGGGAGGTTAGCATTTTATATCATAACCCCCAAGACATGCTAACCTCTCACCATTACAATAACAGGGGAGGTTAGCATTTTATATCATACCCCCAAGACATGCTAACCTCTCACCATTACAATAACAGGGGAGGTTAGCATTTTGATCATACCCCCAAGACATGCTAACCTCTCACCATTACAATAACAGGGGAGGTTAGCATTTTATATCATACCCCCAAGACATGCTAACCTCTCACCATTACAATAACAGGGGAGTTTAGCATTTTTTGGGAGGTATGATGTTTTTGGCTCACCACACCAGACAGAATCATATAGGGTATTGGCTCACCACGTCAAGAGACATCTACACAGTTGCTGGGGTCAGAGACATACAGCAGGGTAGGACTGATGTAGAAATATATTCATGTGAGATGAAGGTAAACAAACGAACAAAAATCATGTAGATATATTCTAGTGGCCAAGCAATTTCTGCAATTAATAAACACTGTAAAGGATAATTGATTCATCCACTCATAAACACTGTATAGGCTAATTGATTCATCCACTCCTAAACACTGTATAGGCTAATTGATTCATCCACTCATAAACACTGTAAAAGGCTAATTGATTCATCCACTCATAAACACTGTATAGGCTAATTGATTCATCCACTCATAAACACTGTATAGGCTAATTGATTCATCCACTCATAAACACTGAAATGCTAATTGATTCATCCACTCATAAACACTGTATAGGCTAATTGATTCATCCACTCAAAACACTGTATAGGCTAATTGATTCATCCACTCATAAACAACTGTAAATGCTAATTGATTCTCCACCCCAATAAACCTGTATAGGCGAATTGTTTTCATCCACTCAAACACTGTATAGGCAATTTTTCTCCCTCAAAAACACTGTAAAATGCAAAATTAAACATCCACTCATAAACACGTATAGGAAAAATTTGATTCACCCAAAAAAAAACACTGTAAAAGGCAAATTTGTTTTCTTTCCCACCCCTAAACACTGAATAAGCAATTTGGATTCATCCACTCAAAAACCCACTGTAAAAGGAAATTTTATTAAAATCCATCAAAAACCCACTTTTAATAGACAAATTTGATTCCCCCCACAAAAACCCCTGAAAACCCTAATTGATTCATCCATCAAAAAACACTGTATAGGAAATTGATTCCCCACTCATAAACACTGTATAGGCAAATTGATTCATCCACTCAAACCCTTTTAAAAGGTAATTGATTATCCACTCAAAAACACTGAAAAAGGCTAATTGATTCACCCAAATAAAACACGGTAAAGGGTTTAAGGGTTTCCCATCCCAAAAAAACCACTGAAATGAAATTTGATTCATCCACTCAAAAAACACGAAAAAGCAATTTAAATTCTTTCCACTATAAACACGGTTAGGAAATTTGATTTCCCCCCAAAAACACTGTATAGGTTTAAATTGTTTACCCCCACCAAACGGGAAAAGGGTAATTGATTCTCCCTCAAAACACGGGATAGGCTAATTGTTTCACCCTTTTTCAAACTGTAGAAGGTAATTGTTCATCCACTAAAAAAACACTGTATAGACAAATTTGGATTAAACCCACTCATAAACCTGTAAGCAAATTGATTCATCACCATAAAACTGTTAGGCTAATTGTTTCATCCCTCATAAACATTTGAATAACCCAAATTGATTATCCACTCAAAAAACACTGTATAGGAAATTGTTCTCCACCATAAACATTTGTATAGGCTAATTGTTTCCCTCCACTCAAAAAACACTGAAAAACCTATTTTTTGGGGGTTTTAACCGGGAGGCCAAGGCTGGTTATGGGGGAAGAGATGCAAGAAATTTAATTTGGGGAAAAAAAAAACCCACAAATCCTTTGTAAAAAAAGGGCTAGACGTCGATTTGTGCAACCAAAAATGAGCCCATTACAAAACTTTAAAATTGGCATCTGAAAAAGGTTTTTTTTGGGCGGCCTGCATGTTTGTTTTAAAGGGGACGTCTCGAAACAGGGGATTTAAAACATCAACGAACTTTGGGAATTCCAGCATGTTGACGGATGGGGCCCCCACACTACCCTCGGGAAACCTAACTCTACTTTTAGCGGACTGACTGGATGGGCCCACAGTCCCCATCTGGAAACCAAACCCTCTACTATAGTGACGGGGAAGGGAAATCCCCCAAAAAGTACCCATTGGACATTTAATTTATAGCTACTGACGGGGTGGGCCCCACTCCCAACTGGACCAACTTTTTACTATAGCTGACCCTGATGGAGGAGCCCCACAGTCCCCATGGACCTAACTCTACTATAGCTGATTTGTGGATTAGCCCCAAGCTCCCCCCGGGAAACCTAACTCTAAAATAGCGGGATGACGGGGATGAGCCCCCCGGGCTCCCCTTTGGGCCTAATTTCTACTTTTAGTGACGGGAGGGGCCCCACGCTTCCCCATTGGCCCTAACTCTACGAAGCTGCCCCTTGGATGGGGCCCCCACAGCTCTCCTTTGGACCTAACTCTTATACCCGGGATGGATGGGGCCCCAACAGTCCCCATCTGGACCTAACTCTACATAGCTGATGGATGGGGCCCCACAGCTACCCTCTGGCCCAAAAACTCTACATGGGCTGACGGTGAGGCCCACAGCCCCCCATCGGGCCCCTACTCTACTTAGCTGATTTGGATGAGGCCAAGCTCCCCTTTGGCCCCAAACTCTACTATGGGCGCGGGTTTTAGGCCCAAGCTCCCCATTTTGGACCAAACTCTACTATATTTTGGAATGGATGGGGCCCCCAAACTCCCCTCGGGAAACCAAATCTACTATAGGGACTGACTGGATGGGGCCCCCACAGCTACCCATCTGGACCAAAACTTTTACAAATACTGCTGCTGGAGGGCCCCCACAGCTCCCCATCGGGCCCAAACTTATTTTAAAAGTTACGGAACGGAGGGAGCCCCACAGCTCCCCAATCGGGAAACCTAACTTCCCTATAGGGCAAACGGATAAAACCCCACAGCAAACCCATCTGGCCTAACCTACTATAGGACTGACTGGACACCCCCAAAAGCCCCCCATCGGCCTAACTCTATATAGCTGACGACTGGACAAGCCCCACGCAAACCCATCTGGACTAACTCTACTAAAAGTGACTGACTGGATGACCCCCCACGGGCACCCATCGGGAAACCAAAACTCTATTATAGCTGACTGCCTGGAGACCCCCACTCCCTCTGGAAAACCCTCTTCTATGTACTGGAAGCCCCACAGAAACCCAGCGGACCTAACTCTACTATAGTGACCTGGACGAGCCCCACACACCCATCTGGTACCAAACTCTACTATAAGTGACTGACGGGATGACCCCCAAAAAAAGGCCCCCCCATTGGACCAAACCTTTTAAACTATGTGCCCGGGCCGGGATGAGCCCCCCAGCTACCCATCTGGACCAAACCCTCTACTATACCCTGACGGGATGACCCCCACAGCCCCCATCGGGACCTAACTCTCCTAAGCGGGATTACAAATGGACGGGGCCCCACAGCTCCCCATCTGGCCCAACCTACAAAAGCTGACTGACGGGATGAGCCCCACAGTTCCCCATCGGACCCAAAACTCCCCTATGGGTTTGACTGACGGGACGACCCCAAAATTACCCTTTGGGACCTAACTCTATATAGCTGACTGAGGGCCCGACCCCCACAGCTACCCCTCTGGACCTAACTCTCTATGCGGCAAATGGAAACCCCCAGCCCCCATTTTAAACCTAATTTCCAATATAGCTGACTAAATTGGGCGGCCCCACCCTACCCATCTGGACAAAACTCTTACAAAGGGGCTGACTGACTGGACAAACCCCCACAGTTTCCCATTTTGGCCCCAAACCTCAAATATCCTGAACTGGATGACCCCCAAAGCTACCCTCTGGACCAAACTCTATATAGTAAAATAAAATGGATGAGGCCCACAGTACCATCTGGACCTAATCTACTATACTGACGGACTGGTGACCCCCACAGAAAACCCTCTGGCCCTAACTCTACTATAGTGACTGGGGGGAAATGAGCCCCACAGCTACCCATCTGGACCTAATTACTAAAAGTTTAAACTGGACAAACCCCCCACAGCTCCCAAATCTGGCCCTTTAACTCTACTATGGGCTGACGGACGGGATGAGCCCCACAGCTTTACCCCCATCTGGACCTAACTTCTATAGTTTCTACCCCCCCCCGCCCCCTCGTTAAACCCAACTGTTGAAAATTGGGCCCTAAGTGGCTTTTAGATAGTGTTTTGCTGGGGGGGTGGGGGATGTCTCCCCAGTGGGGCAGCGACTGGGGCCGGGGTTAACGTTACATCAGCCCTCTGGGGAACACCATGGGGGGAAAAAGACCCACTGTCCCTGAGAAAAGAGAGAGGAGGGGGGGGGGGCGGGGAAAAGAGGGGGAAAAGAGAGGGGGAGAGAGGGGAGGGGGAAGAGAGAAAAAAGGGGGGGGAGCGGGGGGATAAAGGGGAGAAAAGGAGAGGAGAGAAAAAATTGGGGGAAGAGAGAGAAGGGAGAAAGGGGGAGGGGGGAGAGAGGGAGAGGAGAGAGAAAGAGGGAAAAGGGGAAAAAGGGGGGAAAAGGGGGGAATAGAGCGGAAAGGATCCGGGGTCCAGATCGGGAAAGCTAGATAGAGAAAGAGATTCCCTCTCCACACAAATCCTTTCTAGTCAAGAGCCAGGCAGCAGAAAGGCCAGGGGATTTTAATTTCACAAATCAAAGGGGAAAAATTTTCCACCGCGGGAAAATCCCAATTGCCCATTTCTAACTGTTCAAGTCTTAATTTTCCCCCCAACACAGGAGAGTACCCCCTTTTCTGTAATTCCCTCCAAAAAAAAGGGGGGTACTGCGTCCCAAACTCCCACCCATTCCCTATATAATGCCAACTTTAACCGAGAAGGGCACCCTATTCCCTATATAGTGAACTTACTTTAGACCAGAGAATGGCACCCATTCCCTATATATTTGCACTACTTTGACCAGGGGAAGGCACCCTTTTCCCTATTGTGCATCCTTTAGACCAGAGAATGGCCCCATTCCCTAAAATTGTCCCAAACTTTAACCAGAGAATGGAAACCCTATTCCCTAAAAGTGACAATACTTTAGACCAGAGAATGGCACCCTATTCCCTATATAGTGCACTACTTTAGGACCAGAGAATGGCACCCTATTCCCTAGATAGTGCACTACTTTAGACCAGAGATGGCACCCCTATCCCTATATTGCACTAACTTTAGACCAGGAATGGAACCCTATTCCCTATATAGTGCACTACTTTAGACCAGAGAATGGCACCCTATTCCTATATAGTGCACTACTTTAGACCAGAGAATGGCACCCTATTCCTATATAGTGCACTACTTTAGACCAAGAATGGCACCCCTATTCCCTATATAGTGCACTACTTAGACCAGAGAATGGACCCTATTCCCTATATAGTGCACTACTTAGAACAGAGAATGCACCCTATTCCCTATATAGTGCACTACGTTAGACCAGAGAATGGCACCCTATTCCCCTATATAGTGCACTACTTTAGACCAGAGAACTGGCACCCCTATTCCCTATATAGTGCACTAACTTTAGACCAGAGAATGGCACCCTATTCCCTATATAGTGCACTATTTAGACCAGAGAATGACACCCTATTCCCTATATAGTGCACTACTTTAGACCAGAGAATGGCACCCTATTCCCTATATAGTGCACTACTTTAGACCAGAGAATGGCACCCTATTCCCTATATAGAGCACTACTTTAGACCAGAGAATGGCACCCTATTCCCTATATAGTGCACTACTTTAGACCAGAGAATGGCACCCTATTCCCTATATAGTGCACTACTTTAGACCGGGGAATGGCACCCTATTCCCTATATAGTGCACTACTTTAGACCAGAGCCAGTATTGCACTATATAGGGAATAGGGTGCCATTTGGGTCCCAGCCCAGGTCACACCTGGGTAAGATAAATCATGTAGATATATTCTAGTGACCAAGCAATATTCTGCAATTAATAAACACTCTATAGGATAATTGATTCATCCACTCATGAACACTGTATAGACTAATTAATTAATCCCCTTATAAACACTTAATAGGCTAATTGATTAATCCACTCATGAACACAGAATAGGCTAATTGATTCATCCACTCATGAACACATAATAGGCTAATTGATTCATCCACTCTCCAACACAGAATAGGCTAATTGATTCATCCACTCTCCAACACTGTATAGGCTAATTGTGGTCCTCTGTAGCTCAGCTGGTAGAGCACGGCGCTTGTAACGCCAGGGTAGTGGGTTTGATCCCCGGGACCACCCATACACAAAAAAATAATTATGCACGCATGATTGTAAGTCGCTTTGGATAAAAGCGTCTTCTAAATGGCATATTAATTAATTAATTTATTTTAATTAATTAATTGATTCATCCACTCTCCAACACTGTATAGGCTAATTGATTCATCCACTCTCCAACACTGTATAGGCTAATTTATTCATCCACTCTCCAACACTGTATAGGCTAATTGATTCATCCACTCTCCAACACTGTATAGGCTAATTGATTCATCCACTCTCCAACACTGTATAGGCTAATTGATTCATCCACTCTCCAACACTGTATAGGCTAATTGATTCATCCTATCCATAATCTCCATAAACAGTGATCCTGCTCTTGCATCAAATGTCTTCAGCACTAAATCCCCAATACTATACATCTCAACTGTGACACTCTGGCTCCATGGACTTTGATAATTGAGCCAGGGTTGTTCATTTTCATTTGTTTGGGTGTATTTCATTTGGTGGTGTTGGGGATGGGTGAGTTTCATTTTGTTTGTGTCTAGTGGTGATTGGTCTATGACTCCCAATCGGAGGTAACGAGTGTCAGCTGTCGGCTCGTTATCTCTGATTGGGAGCCATATATATTCTGTGTGTTTTCTCCTTTGTTTTGTGGGTTATTGTTCCAGTGTTCCATGGTCCGTGTTTCTGTATTGGTATCTTTTGGACTTCACGTATCGTCATTTGTTGTTTTTTCGTGGTTGCTTTAATTAATAAAGTCATCATGTTCACTCCACGCGCTGCGTATTGGTCCGCTCCTTCAGACGATCGTGACAGAATAACCCACCACAAAAGGACCAAGCAGCGCGTCCAGGAGCAAAGGGTCTGGACATGGGAGGAGGCGCCGGGTCAGGAGAGAACGTTGGTGGATGTCCTCCTCGGCTGGGGACATATTACCCAGGAGGAGGCCGTCCGGTACCGGAGGGCGATGAAGGGGGAGAACCTGGCAGGAGAGGAGCAACGGCATCGGCAGGTGTTTCGTCGGAAGGACGAGAGGCAACCCCAATAAATTTTTGGGGGGGGGCACATGGCTTGGGCAGCTGAGCAGCAGGAGGCTGTCACAAGGCAAATTCAGAAGGCTACCAGGTTAAGGGGGCTGACGGAGGCAGAGAAGGGAAGGATTCAGGAGGCTACCAGGTTTAAGGGGGTCACTGGCCAGAGTAGGGAAAGGAGATGTAGAGGCACGGCGTGAGAGGACTGAGGTGTGTATCCAGTCCGGTCCGGCCCGTTCCAGTCCCCGGGGTAGAGCCAGTGGTGTGTGCCTCCAGTACGGTCCGGCCTGTTCCGACCCCTCGCACCAAGGATATGGTGCGCTTCGCCAGCCCGGCCCGGCCTGTTCCGGCCACTCGCACCAGGGAAACGGTGCGCGTCGCCAGCCCAGCCCGGCCTGTTTCCTACTCCACGCACCAGGGATACGGTGCGCTTCGCCAGCCCGGCCGGCCGGTTCCGGCCACTCGCACCAGGGATACGGTGCGCGTCGCCAGCCCAGCCCGGCCTGTTCCTACTCCAAGCACCAGGGATACGGTGCGCTTCGCCAGCCCGGCCCGGCCGGTTCGGCCACTCGCACCAGGGATACGGTGCGCGTCGCCCAGCCCAGCCCGGCCTGTTCCTTACTCCACGCACCAGGGATACGGTGCGCTTCGCAGCCCGGCCCGGCCTGTTCCGGCCACTCGCACCAGGGATACGGTGCGCGTCGCCAGCCCAGCCCGGCCTGTTCCTGTTTCTCCGCACTAGGCGTGAGGTGAGTCCCCAGGGGTCCAGCATGCCCTGTTCCGGCTCCCCCGCACTAGGCGTTATGGGGTCCCCAGGGTCCAGCATGCCCTGTTCCGACTCCCCGCACTAGCCTGAGATGCGTGTCCTCAGCCCGGTACCTCCAGTTCCGGCACCACGCATCAGGCCTACGGTGAGTTCCCCAGGGCCAAGCCATGCCCTGTTGCTGCTTCCCGCCACTAGCCCTGAGATGCGGTCCTCAGCCCGGTACCTCCAGTTTCCGGCACCACGCATCAGGCCTACGGTGCGTCCCCAGGGTCCAGCATGCCCTGTTGCTTCTCCCCGCACTAGCCCTGAGATGCGTGTCCTCAGCCCGGTACCTCCTGTTCCGGCACCACGCACCAGGCCTACGATGCGCCTCAGACGGCCAGAGTCTGCCGTCTGCCCAATGGGGCCTGAACTGCCCGTCTGCCCAAAGCCTGCAAAGCCGCCCATCTGCCATGAGCCATCAGAGCCGTCCGCCAGACCGGAGCCGCTAGAGCCGTCCGCCAGACCGGAGCGCTAGAGCCTTCCGCCAGACAGGATCAGCCAGAGCCTTCCGCCAGACAGGATCAGCCAGAGCCTCCTTCTGCCAGACAGGATCAGCCAGAGCCTTCTGCCAGACAGGATCAGCCAGAGCCTTCTGCCAGACAGGATCAGCCAGATCCTTCTGCCAGACAGGATCAGCCAGATCCGTCAGCCGGCCATGAGCAGCCAGATCCGTCAGCCGGCCATGAGCAGCCAGATCCGTCAGCCGGCCATGAGCAGCCAGATCCGTCAGCCGGCCATGAGCAGCCAGATCCGTCAGCCAGCCATGAGCAGCCAGATCCGTCAGCCAGCCATGAGCAGCCAGATCCGTCAGCCAGCCATGAGCAGCCAGATCCGTCAGCCAGCCATGAGCAGCCAGATCCGTCAGCCAGCCATGAGCCGTCCAGCCAGGATCCGCCAGAGCCGTCCAGCCGGGATCCGCCAGAGCCGTCCAGCCGGGATCCGCCAGAGCCGTCCAGCCGGGATCCGCCAGAGCCGTCCAGCCGGGATCCGCCAGAGCCGTCCAGCCAGGATCCGCCAGCCAGCCAGGATCCGCCAGAGCCAGCCAGCACAGGATCCGCCATTTAGTCAGGTGCCTGCCCCTT
Source organism: Coregonus sp. 'balchen' (assembly GCA_902810595.1). Classification (NCBI taxonomy): domain Eukaryota; kingdom Metazoa; phylum Chordata; class Actinopteri; order Salmoniformes; family Salmonidae; genus Coregonus; species Coregonus sp. 'balchen'. Next base: position 26,861,274 of record LR778256.1, read on the forward strand.
AGCTCGGTGTGGCTCCTTATCCTGTTGCTGTCCCTTATCCTGGTTGCTGTCCCTTAGCCTGGTACTGCCCCTTAGTCCGGTATTATGCCCCTTATTAGTCCGGGTACTGCCCCGTTAGTCCGGTGCTGCCCCTAGTCCGGTGCTGCCCCTTAGCCCGGGTGCTGCCCCTTGTCCCGGTGCTGACCCTTGGTCCGGTGCTGCCCCTTATCCCGGTGCTGCCCCTTAGGCCGATGCTGCCCCTTAGTCCGGTGTTGCCCCTTAGTCCAGGTGGGGTTAGTTGGAGGGTTGGTCATTGGGAGGAGGCTACCGAAGCAGGTTGTGACTGTGGTGGGGTGGGGATCACGACCGGGGCCAGAGCCGCCACCGTGGACAGACGCCCCACCCAGACCCTCCCCTAGTCCTGATGTTGGTGCGCCCGGAGTTCGCACCTTTAGGGGGGGGGTACTGTGACACTCTGGCTCCATGGACTTTGATAATTGAGCCAGGGTTGTTCATTTTCATTTGTTTGGGTGTATTTCATTTGGTGTGTTGGGATGGGTGAGTTTTCATTTTGTTTGTGTCTAGTGGTGATTGGTCTATGACTCCCAATCGGAGGTAACGAGTGTCAGCTGTCGGCTCGTTATCTCTGATTGGGAGCCATATATATTCTGTGTGTTTTTTCTCCTTTGTTTTGTGGGTTATTGTTCCAGTGTTCCATGGTCCGTGTTTCTGTATTGGTATCTTTTGGACTTCACGTATCGTCATTTGTTGTGTTTTCGTGGTTGCTTTAATTAATAAAGTCATCATGTTCACCCACGCGCTGCGTATTGGTCCGCTCCTTCAGACGATCGTGACATCAACCCCAGTTAGACTAGACCCAGACCAGCTGATCTCAACCCCAGTTAGACTAACCCAGACCAGCTATCTCAACCCCAGTTAGACTAGACCCAGACCAGCTGATCTCAACCCCAGTTAGACTAGACCCAGACCAG
>LR778256.1:26862344-26893358 GCA_902810595.1 Coregonus sp. 'balchen'
AAACGAGGTAAAAACCCCTTCAACCCTTGATGGTTTAACGCTGCCTACCCTCCCTTTATGGGGTTTTAATCAGCCATTTCCTGACCATCCTCACGCACATCTGATGGGGTTTACATTCCGATAGCACACTGTGGTTTAAACCTTGACCATCCTCACGCAATCTGTTTTGGGGTTTTAATCAGCCTTTTCTGACCTTTCCTCACGCACATCTGGTGGGGTTTTTAATCAGCATTCCTGACATCCCACGCACATTGAGGGGTTTTAAGTGCCTACAGAAATTTGTGGTTTACGTGGCCTTACGCACATTTGAGGGGGGTTTTTTGACTGGCCTTACCCAAGGCATTTGATTGTTTGACGTGGCCTTAGCAAGGCATTTGATTGGTTTGACGTGGCCTTAGCAAGGCATTTGATTGGTTTGACGTGGCCCTTAGCAAGGCATTTGATTGGTTTGACGTGGCCTTAGCAAGGCATTTGATTGGTTTGACGTGGCCTTAGCAAGGCATTTGATTGGTTTGACGTGGCCCTTTAGCAAGCATTTGTTTGGTTTTTGACTTTGGCCCTTTAGCAAGGCATTTGTTTGGGTTTGACGTGGCCTTAGCAAGGCATTTGATTGGTTTTGACGTGGGCCTTAGAAAGGGCCCTTTGATTGGTTGCTGGCCTTAGCAAGGCATTTGATTGGTTTGACGTGCCTTAGCAAGGCTTTGATTGGTTTGAGTGGCCTTAGAAAGGGCCCTTTTGATTTTTGAGTTTGGCCTTAGCAAGGCATTTGATTGGTTTGACGTGGCCTTAGCAAGGCCTTTGATTGGTTTGACGTGGCCTTAGCAAGGCATTTGATTGGTTTGACGTGGCCTTAGCAAGGCATTTGATTGGTTTGACGTGGCCTTAGCAAGGCATTTGATTGTTTGACTTTGCCTTAGCAAAGGATTTGATTGGTTTGACTTTGGCCTAGCAAGGCTTTGTTTGGTTTTGACGTGGCCTTAGCAAGGCATTGATTGGTTTTGACGTGGCCTTAAGCCGGCTTGTTTGGTTTGACTGGCCTTAGCAAGGCCTTTGATTGGTTTGACGTGGGCCTTAGCAAGGATTGATTGGTTGTGACGTGGCTTAGCAAGGCTTTGATTGGTTTGACGGTGGCCTTAGAAAGGGCCCTTTGATTGGTTTGACGTGGCCTTAGAAAGGGCCCTTTGTTTGGGTTTGGACGTGGCCTTAGCAAGGCCTATTGTTTGGGTTTTGACGTGGCCTTACAAAGGCAATTTGATTGGTGTTGACGGGCCTTAAGCAAGGATTGATTTTGGTTTACTGGCTTAGCAAGGCCTTTGATTGGTTTGACGTGGCTAAGAAGGCCTTTGAGGTTGACAGGGCCCTTGAAGGATTTTGATTGGGGGTGCGTGGCCTTAGCAAGGCATTTGATTGGTTTTGACGGCCTTACAAGGAATGATTGGTTGACGTGGCTTACAAGGCATTGAGTTGACGGGCTTGCAAGGCCTTGTTGTTTGGGTCCTTACAAGGCATTTGATGGGTTTGACGTGGCATTAGCAAGGCATTTGATGGTTGACGGGCTTTAGCAGGCATTGATTGGTTGACGTGGCTGTACAGGGTTTGATGGTTTTGACGTGGCCCTTTAGCAAGGCTTTGTTGGGTTTGAGGGTGGCCTTAGCAAGGCTTTGATTGGTTGACGTGGCCTAGAAGGCATTTGATTGGTTTGACGTGGCCTTAGAAAGGCATTTGATGTTTGACGGGGCCTTAGCAGGCATTTGATGGTTTGACGTGGCCTAGCAAGGAATTTGATTGGTTTGACGTGGCCTTAGCAAGGCCTTTGATTGGGTTTGACGTGGCCTTAGCAAGGCATTTGATTGGTTTGACGTGGCCTTAGCAAGGCATTTGATTGGTTTGACGTGGCCTTAGCAAGGCATTTGATTGGTTTGACGTGGCCTTAGCAAGGCATTTGATTGGTTTGACGTGGCCTTAGCAAGGCATTTGATTGGTTTGACGTGGCCTTAGCAAGCATTGGATTGGTTTGACGTGGCCTTAGCAAGGCATTTGATTGGTTTGACGTGGCCTTAGCAAGGCCTTTGGCGTCACTGATTTACAGCCGGTTCCCTATTTAGCTATTTTTCTGCCATGACTTCCCCAGGCTTCTTCGTACCGTGGAATGGAACAGACTTACTGCCTGCCCAGCTGAGTAGCTAGCTCTGCCTTACTGACTGCCCAGCTGGGTAGCTAGCTCTGCCTTACTTTCTGCCCAGGCTGGGTACACTCTGTTCTTACTTGCCTCCCACTGTAGCTAGCTCGCCTTCCCGCCCCCGCTGGGCTAGCTCTGCCTTACTTCTGCCCACGGTACTACCTGCCTTACGCCTGCCCGCGGAGCTACCTGCCTACGACTCCCCCAGCTAGTAGCCTACTCTGTCTTACTGCCCCCACTAGTCTAGCTCGTCTACGCGCCCGCTGGTAGCTGCCCCTGTCTACTGCCCTGCCCACCTGATAGCTACCTCGCCTTACTCCCCCTGCCCAGCTGAGTAGCTACTCTGTCCTTACTGCCTGCCCGCTGAGACTACCCTCTGCCTTACTCCCCTGCCCACGAGTGCTAGCCTGCCTTCTGCTGCCCCCCTGGCACTTAATAGAGGGATGGTACTTGTAACAGAAGGCTAATATCCCTGCTTCATAGCCCCCCCCCCCCCCCCCCCCCCCCCCCCCATGGTCAGCAGTAGAGATTAGACAGTATTTGATGCTTCATAATGAACCCCCCCCCATGGTCAGCAGTAGAGATTAGACAGTATTTGATGCTTAAATAATGAACCCCCCCCCCCCATGGTCAGCAGTAGAGATTAGACAGTATTTGATGCTTCATAATGAACCCCCCCCATGGTCACCCGTAGAGGATTGACAGTATTTGATGCTTCATAAAGCACCCTATTCCCTATATAGTGCACTACTTTAGACCAGAGAATGGCACCCTTTTCCCATATAGTGCACTACTTTAGACCAGAGAATGGCCCCCCCTATTCCCTATTAGTGCACTACTTTAGCCAGGAAGGGAACCACCTATTCCCTATATAGTGCACTACTTTAGACCAGAGAATGACACCCTATTCCCTAAAATATTGCCTACTTTAGACCAGAGAATGGCACCCTATTCCCTATATAGTGCACTACTTTAGACCAGAGAATGACAGAATGTAGTGCACTGCTTTTGATCAGGGCTCATAGGGAATCGGCTCCCATTTGGGACACCGCCTGGGTGTAAAAGGGAACATGCTATGTTCCAAAAACCCACACTAGCATAACTAGCATACCTTTAGATGCCGGGCCAACATGGTAATAAAAGCTTCTTTCTAAGGGCTACGCTAGTGGGGGAAATAATATATAAAAATGCCGGGAAATTTTATTGGAACAGAGCTTCCATTCTTTGTACATAAGAAGGCAGCCTTTAATGTGATCTCTGTGTGTGTAGTGGGGGGTTGGGAAATATTGATGTAGATCAGGGTGGCTCAGTGGTTAAGAGCGTTGTGCCAGTAAACCGAAAGGTCGCTTGGTTCTAATCCCTGAGCCAAACAGGTGAAAAATTTGTCAAAGGCCCTTGACAAGGAAATTAAACCCCTAATTGCTCCGGGAAGTGCTTGGAAAAGAGCTTTCCTAAATGACGAAATGAAAGAATCATTTAATCAAAATTTTCAGTGTTCTGGATATTAAAACCCCAACTACAGTAATGAGGGGTTTTTAAAAGGGGGATTTTCCTTTCCACTACATTTAATGTTTTTTTTTTTAAAAACGGGCAAATTCCTTTTCCACTACATTTAAGTATTTTTAAAAAACCCAGGACTTTTTCCTTTCCCCTACAGAATGAAAGGGTTTTTAAAAACCCGGAATTTCCAGTCCACTACAGTAAGATGGTTTTAAAAACCGGGACTTTTCCATTCCACTACAGTAAGTAGGGTTTTTAAAACGGGACATTCCCTTCCATTTACAGAAAAGTATGGTTTTAAAACAGGATTTTTCCCATTCCACAAACCATTTAATAGGGTTTTTTAAAACAGGATTTTCCCCTTTCCCTACAGAAATGTAGGGTTTTTAAAAAGGCCCATTCCAGCCCAAATACAGTAATGTATGGTTTTAAAACGGGGACTATTCCGGGTCCATACAGTAATGTAGGGTTTTTAAACCCCCGGACTTTCCCTTTTTCCACCTCGGGAAATGAGTTTTAAAACGGGAAATATTCCATTCCATTTACATTTAAGGAGGGTTTTTAAAAACGGGGGACATTCCTTCCCCTCCTTAATGTAGGGTTTTTAAAAAAGGATATTCCGCTACGTAATGTTTTTTTTTTTAAAAACAGGACTTTTCCATTCCACACAGTAATGTATGGTTTTAAAACGGGGGACTATTCCTTTTCCAACAATAAGTAGGGTTTAAAAAACCCGGGAAATTTTTCCTTTCCATACAGAAAATGTTTTTTTTTTAAAAAAGGGGACTTTTCCTTTCCCGTACGAAGTAGGGTTTTTAAAAAACAGGACTTTTCCCTTTCCAACACAGTAAGGGTTTTTTTTAAAAACAGAAAACTTTTCCATTCCACTACAGTAAGTAGGGTTTTTAAAAAACCAGGATATTCCATTCCATAAAATAATTTTGGGTTTTTAAAAAACAGGACTATTCCATTCCACTACAGTAAGTAGGGTTTTTAAAAAACAGGAATATTCCTTTCCCGGCAAAAGGGAAGGGGGGTTTTTAAAAAACGGGGACAAATCCTTTTCCACACAGTAATTTTAGGGTTTTTTAAAAAAGGGAAATTCCATTCCGCTCCGAATGTAGGGTTTTTAAAAAACGGGGACTACCCTTTTCCACTACAGTAAGGTATTTTTTTAAAACAGGTTTTCTATTCCATTTACAGAAATTTTAGGGTTTTTTAAACAGAACATTCCTTTCCCCACAACATTTTTAATTAGGGTTTTAAAAAACAGGACTATTCCGCTACAGTAATGAGGGTTTTTTTAAAAAACAGGACATTCCTTTCCCAAATACGAAAAGTAGGGTTTTTAAAAACGGGGACTTTTCCTTTCCCAACTACAAAAATTTGTATTTTTTTTAAAACAGGACTATTCCATTCCACTACAGAAAGTATGGTTTTAAAACGGGGACTTTCCTTTTCCGCTACAGTAAGTAGGGTTTTTAAAAACGGGGACTATTCCATTCCATAATTTAATTTGGGATTTTTTAAAAAAAACAGGCCTATTCCATTCCGCTACAGAAATTTGTTTTGGTTTTTAAAAACAGGGACATTCCATTCCACTACGTAAGGTATTTTTTAAAAAACCGGGAAACTTTTCTTTTCCATTTTAAATTTAAATGTAGGGTTTTTTAAAACAGAACTATTCCATTTCCCCAACAGAATGTATGGTTTTAAAACGGGGACTTTTCCTTTTCATACAGAAATGTAGGGTTTTTTTTAAACCCGGGGACTATTCCAGTCCACACAGTAATGGGGGGTTTTAAAAAAACGGGGACTTTTTCCTTTTTCGTTTACATTTAAGGTAGGGTTTTTAAAAAACGGGGACTTTTAAATTTCCATACAGTAATGTTTTTTTTAAAACGGGGACTACCCTTTCCCAAATACAGAATTTAGGGTTTTTAAAAAAAGGACTTTTCCCTTTCCGCTACAGTAAGTAGGGTTTTTAAAAAAAGGACTTTTCCATTCCCCCTCCCGAAATGTAGGTTTTAAAAAACGGGAAATATTCCTTTTCATACGTAAGTAGGGTTTTTAAAACGGGGACTTTCCCTTTTTCCAAATACAGTAAGTTTTTTTTTTAAAACGGGGGCTTTTCCTTTTCCCCACTACGAAAGGTAGGGTTTTAAAAAACAGGACTATTCCTTTCCCACTACAGTAATGTAGGGTTTTTTTAAAGGGGGACTTTTTCCGCCCAAATCCCGTAATGTATGGTTTTAAAACAGGACTATTCCATTCCGCTACAGTAATGTATGGTTTTAAAACAGGACTACTCCATTCCACTACAGTAATGTATGGTTTTAAAACAGGAATTCCAGCCCCACTACGGGAATGTGGGTTTTAAAAACGGGGACTTTTCCTTTCCCACTCCCGTAATGTATTTTTTTAAAACAGGACATTTAAAGTCCCACACAGAAATTTTGGGTTTTTTAAAAACAGGACTATTCCATTCCACTACATTAATGTATGGTTTTAAAAAAGGGATTCCCATTCCATTTACTGTAATGTAGGGTTTTAAAGCAGATAAGGTATTGTTTTTTGGGGCGGCTATATGACGTGTATTTTTTCACTAAAGACCCACTCACATTCTTTGAGTTTAATCCCCCTTTGAAAGGGTTTTATTGACGAGCACAGATGTTGTAAAACCAGAAATTTGTTTTTAATTTTCCCAAGGGAAACATCTTTTTTTGGCTCGTGTCTCGATTTACATTATATATTGCAGATTTCTAGTATGAAAAAATACAAAAAAGGGGGGTATTCATAAAAACAAAATCCAAAAAAATTTTTATATGATGTTAAAATCCCTGGAAATCTTTTGTGTTTTTAGCAACCGTAATAAAGGGATGTTTAAGTTATTTAGTTTTTCGGGCCCGGAAAATTTGAAAAAAATACTTTTAGTTTTCCGGGACCATTTGGATTGTTGTGTATTTGAAAAACATTTGTCTTGAACAAAGGCTTTTTCATTGACGTCTAAAATGGATGAATCTCCCTTTAGCAGACCAATTTTGGGGATCCCAACAAAGTCTGAAAAACAAATGCAGATCAAATTATTTTAAAAACATCTGAAGGGTATTTTAAATACATTTAAGATCTACCAGTATACAGCCTTTGTTGTTTTTATTTTTCTAGGGTCTAGCGGTTGGCTGGCATGGTCCTTGTAAAACGTGCATTTTTTTTTCCATGTTATTTATTTTGGTTTCCCCCCCCTAGCAGGCAGAGGGAGAAAAGGGGAAACAGTCCTGGAGGGGCCCGTCTCAGTCTGGGGATAAAAGAGAGGGAGAAAGGGGAGTCAAACAGGAAGATTTGGCATGGCCGTGCCCACTGCCCACGGCGGATGATGCTCACCAACCCACTCCTCTCCAAAAACCGTTCCCCGCCTCTCTTAATGTAGATACAATAACCCTCACGGACACCCGCTTATTCCACAGGGGCCCCCAATGGGACACCCGCTCTATCCCCAGCTTTTCCCCCGGACACCAGCTCTATCCCCAGGCCTTTTCCCCCGGGACACCAGCTCTATCAAAAAGGCCTCCTACTGGACACCCCGTTTTCCAAAAACCCCCTTTCCCCTGGAAACCAGCTCTATCCACCCGGCCTCTTACTGGACACCCCCCAAACTTATCCCCAGGCCTCTCCACTGGGGCACCAGCTCTAAAACCCCCAGGGTCCCCTGGACACCAGCTCTATCAAACCCGGCCCCTCTACTGGGCACCAGTTCTATCCCCAAAAGGGCCCCTCCACTGGGGCAAACCCGCTTATCCAAAAGGCCCCTCCCCTGGGGCACCCGCTCTATCCACAGGCCTTTCCCCTGGACACCAGCTCTATCCCACAGGGGCCCCTCCCCTTTGGGCCCCCATTATAAAAAGGCCCCTCTACTGGACCCAGTTCATCCCCAGGGCCCCCAAAGGGAAAACCCCGCTCTATCCAACCCCGGGGGCCCCTCTACTGGACACCAAACTCTATCCACAGGCCTTCTAATGGACACCAGCTCATCAACAGGCCCCCTTTCTGGACACCAGTTCATCCCCAGGCCTCTTTAAAAAGGGCACCAGCCATCCACAGGCCCCTTTTACTGGACACCAAACTCTATCCCCAGGCCCTCCCCGGACACCCCCTTTCTTTTTCTGTCCTGTCTGTATGTCGGGTTTTCGGGGGTTGGTGTGTTTTTGGGGAGAAAACCCCCTTCTCCCGAAAATGTAAACTGGGGACAAATGTCATCCCCTGTAAAAACAACACCCCTAAAATAGGGCACGCCGCCATTTTTAGAGCCGCGATGCCAACCCCTCTGGGGGAAAAAACAGTAATCTGGGGGCCGGGGGGAAACCCAAGGCTTCATACACCCCCGCCAAAAACACACACCCCAAACACAAAACAAACAAAAAACCACACACACAAAAAAACACACAAAAACACCCCACCCACAGACACAAAACAACACCACCCCACAACACACACACACACCAAAACCCCACCCACAAAAAACACACACCACCAGACACACACACACACAAACACCCCACCACACACAAACACACACACAACACCTCTCCCCCGTCTTCTTACCCTCCTCTCATAAATGTTATCAGCTGCTATTTAAAAGAAAAAGGCCTTTTGGGTCCCAAAAATAGAAAAACCCCATTTCCCATAGGACCCCCCTGGGCCTGGTCAAAAGTAGTTTTACTGTTTAAAGGGAAGGGGTGCCATTAAGGCCACTTTTAAACAGTAAAAGGGCAAGGCAAGGGAAAAGGGGGGGAACGAAGCTATAGTTAGTGGGTTGATGGGCATGGTTTTAAAAGGGTTTGAGAGGGGACGCCCTTTCGCAATTGCCACTAAGGCTGGGACACGGGCCCCCTTTTTTTTAATCTGCCACTAAGGGGGGGGACACCCACCCTTTTTGGAATCTTTCCACTAAGGCGGGACACACCCCTTTTTGCAATCTGCCCCTAAAGGGGGGACAGCCCCTTTCTGCAAACTGCCATAAGGATGGGACACGCCCCTTTTTGAAAACTGCCCCAAAGGTGGGGAAAAGCCCCTTTCGGGAAACTGGGGAACAAGGGGGGACACGCCCCTTTTTGCAATTTGCCACCAAAGGGCGGGACACGCCCCTTTTTGCAAACGGGCCCCTAAGGCTGGGAAAACGCCCCTTTTCTGCAATTGCCACTTTAAGGGGGGGACCCGCCCCTTTCTGCAAAAATTTCCACTAAAGGGTGGGAACGCCCCTTTTGCAAATTTGCCACAAAGGCTGGGGGCACGCCCCCTTTCCCGCAAACCCGCCCCAAGGTGGGGCACGCCCCTTTCGCAATCTTGGGCCCCCAAGGCTGGGACACGCCCCTTTTTGGGAATCTGCCAATAAGGCTGGGAAAACCCCCCCTTTCTGCAATTGCCCCCTAAGGTGGGCCCAAGCCCCCTTTCCAATCTTTTCACCCAAGGCTGGGGGCAAAGCCCCTTTTTTGCAATCTGCCACCAAAGGGGGGGGGCACGCCCCTTTTGCAATTGGACTAAGGGTGGGACAAACCCCTTTCTGCAATCTGCCACTTTAAAGGGGGGTCACGCCCCCTTTTTTGGGAATCTGCCACTAAGGCTGGGGCAAGCCCCTTTCTGCAATTGCCAAAATAAGGCTGGGGGCACGCCCCTTTCTGCAATTGCCATAAGGCGGGGGCACGCCCCCTTTTGCAAACTGCCCCCTAAGGGGCTGACGAATAACTAACTGGGGGGAGAGAGGTTTAAAGGGTGTGTGTTGTGTTTTGGTTTTTGTGTGTGTTTGTGTGTTGTGTGGTGTGTGGGTTGGGGTTTTGTGTGGTGTGGGTTGTGGGTGTGTGTTGGGGGGTGGGGTTGGTGTGTGTGTGTTTTGGTTTTGGTGGGGTGTGTGTGTGTGGGCCAGATTCGGGAAAAAGATGTAATGTTTGGGGCAGTCGTTTCCCCATGGGGGTTTTTAAAAGGCATCTCAGTTGTAGCCCGTTTAAAAAATTTAAGGACAACCCAAAAAAGTCCCCCATTCTTTGGGGCACGGATTTAAAACCCTTTCCTTTACCGGCTGGAATAAAAACAGGAGACAGGAGCTTAATGTCCTAGAGACCCTCCTCATAGAGAAACCATCAGCCAAAAAAGACCCGTATCAACCTTTTTCATTTTTTATTGGACTGGAAGCCGTTCCACTGGAGTAGGGGAACCCCCATAGGGAAAAAATTTTTGACCTGGGAATATAGATCCCCCCAACTCCAAAATCGGACCTGGAAGCCCCGTTCCAAATGGAGTTTGGGGTCCCCTTAGGGAAATGTTTTGGGGCCTGGGGGCACTAAGATCCCCCCAAATCAACCCCTGGACCCGGAAGCCAGTTTTCCCCTGGAGTTTGGGGGTCCACCATGGGAACTGATTCAGCCGGGGGCCCCAAGGGGGTGATTTCCCCCTTTTAAACCGGGGCTGATTTTTAGACCTGGGGGGCACCAGGGGGTGATTCCCCTTTAAAACAGGGGCTGATTTAGGGCCCGGGACACCAGGTGGGGGATTCCCCTTTAAACCCGGGGCTGATTTAGAAACCCGGGACCCCCAGGGGGGTGATTCCCTTTAAAACCCGGGGCTTTATTTAGACCTGGGGGCCCCCCGATGGGTGATTCCCCCCTTTTAAACCCGGGGGTGATTTTGACCTGGGACACCAGGTGGGGGATTCCCCCTTTTAAACCCGGGACTGATTTACCCGGGACACCAAAGGGGGGTGATTTTCCCCCTTTTAAACCCGGGGGCTGATTTTGGGACCTTTGGGACCCAAGGGGGGGTGATTCCCCCTTTACCAGGGATGATTTTGACCTGGGACCCCCAGGGGGGTGATTCCCCTTTTAAACCCGGGGGTGATTTGACCTGGGGACCCCCGGGGGGTGATTCCCCTTTAACCGGGACTGTTTAGACCCGGGACACCCGGGGGGGTGACCCCCCTTTTAAACCCGGGGCTGGGTTTTGACCTGGGACAACCCGGTGGGGGTTTCCCCCTTTTAACCCGGGGCTGATTAGACCCGGGAACCCGGGGGGTGATTCCCCCTTTAACCCGGGACTGATTTGACCTGGGACACCAGGTGGGTGATTCTCCTTTAAAAGGGAAGATTTTACCTGGGGAACCCGGGCGGTTGGGTTCCCCTTTTAAAAAGGGATGAATTTTGACCTGGGGAACCCAAAAGGGGGGATTCCCCTTTTAACCCGGGACTGATTTTGACCTGGGACACCCGGGGGTGATTCCCCCTTTTAAACCGGGGCTGATTTAGACCTGGGACCCCCAGGTGGGTGATTCCCCTTTAACCAGGGGGCTGGGTTTAGAATGGGGGCACCAGGGGGTTTATTCCCCTTTAACCAGGGCTGATTTAGACCTGGGAAACCCCCCCGGTGGGTGTTCCCCCTTTAAACCCGGGGTGATTTAGGGCCTGGGAAAACCCGGGGGTGATTTCCCCCAACCCGGGACGATTTTGCCTGGGACACCAGGGGGGTGATTCCCTTTAAAACCCGGGGCTGATTTGGGCCTGGGACACCAGGTGGGGGGGATTCCCCTTTTAACCCCCGGGACGGGTTTGACCCGGGGCAACCCGGTGGGGGATTCCCTTTTAAACCCGGGGATGTTTTGACCTGGGACACCAGGGGGTGATTTCCCCTTTTTAAACCCGGGGGCTGATTTAGACCCGGGACACCAGGTGGGTGCCCCTTTATCCAGGGGCTGATTTAGGGCCCGGGGGAAAAAAAGGGGGGTGATTCCCCTTTAACCAGGGGGCTGATTTAGACCGGACACCAGGTGGGTGGTTTCCCCCTTTTAAACCCGGGACTGATTTTGACCCGGGGGGCACCCGATGGGGGCCCAGCGAGTAGCTAGTCTGCCTTTCTGCCTGCCCAGGCTTTTGTAGTCGTCTTTTCTGCCCCCCAGCCCGAGAGCTAGCTCGGGCCCTTTTGGAAGGCCCCGCTGATAGCTAGCTTGCCCTTTTGACTGCCCAGCTGAGTTTGCTGCTTCCTTAATGCCTGCCCCGGGTGAGTAGCACTCTGGGCCCTTTCTGCCTGCCCAGCTGAGTAGCTAGCTCTGCCTTACTGCCTGCCCAGCTGAGTAGCCCAAACCCCCTGTTTAAATGCCCGGCCCCAGTGAGGTAAGCTAGTTCTTGGGGCCCCCCTTAACCCCCCCCTGCCCAGTGAGTAGCTAGTTGCCTTACGCCTGCCCCGTGAGAGAAAACTTGCCCTTTCTGCATGCCCAGTTTAGTAGCTAGCCCGCCTTACGACCCCCAAACTGAGTAGCTAGCTCTGCCTTACTGACTGCCCAGCTGAGTTGCTAGCTCTCCCTTTCTGACTCCCCAGGATAGAAGCTCCCCTACGCCCCCCAGTGATAGCTAGCTTGCCTTTTGACCCCCGGATAGTAGCTCTGCCTTTACTGCCCCCCCGGGGGGTAGCTATCTGTCTTACGCGCCAGCTGATTAAGAGCTCTGCCTTGCCTCCCTCTCCCTATCTCGTCTATATTTTAACCCCCTGGGTAACCCCAATAAATAATAAATTGGACTACCACATCCCCAATAATAGAGGATCCTGGCTACCAAATTTTTTTATATTCCACAACAAAAAGAGGATACGGGATACCACATATACATAATAGAGGATCACTACTCCCAAATATCATAAAAGAGGAACGGGCTACCATTTAACCCAATAAATAGGGATAACTGGATCCCACTATACCCAATAAAGAAAATCCTGGACTACCACTAATCAAAAATAGAGGATCAGGATTACCCAAATCAAAAATAGAGGAATCACGGACCCACAATCAAAAAAGAGGATCACGGGACCCCACTTTAAAAAAGAGGATATACTGGATACAAAATTCATATAATAGGGTACACTGGACTACCATATATCACTTATAGAGGATCAGGACTACCACATATCAAAAATAGAGACATGGACTACCACTATATCATATAATAGAGGACACGGGAACCACTATATCATAAATAGGGGGATCACTGGAACACATATCCATAATAAGGTCACTGGATACCACTTATCACATAAAAAGGGGAATATCACGGGATCCCCCAATATCATAATAGGGATACGGGACTACCACTATACAATAATAGGGATTAACGGCTACCTATATCCTTAAAGAGGATCACTGGATACCACATATCACATAATAGAGGTTACATGGATACCACATTCCTATAATAGAGATTTTAAAGGGGACACCACTAAAAACAAAAATAGGGGTTATCACTGGACTACCCCCAAATCATAAAATAGAGGATTACCCGGACTCAATATCCTAAAATAGAGGACCATCACTGGACTCCCATAATCAAAAAAGGTTACAGGGACACCATATCCATAAAGAGGATCCAAGGACTACCACTTATCACTAAATAGAATTATCAGGGACTACCCAATTTTAAAAATAGGGATCACGGCTCCATTTAATCAATAATAGAGGTTAAAAGGGACTACCACAACCTAAAATAGGGGTCCAAAACTCCCAAACTATATCATTATAGGATCACCTGGACCCCCAAAACCCCCAACCTTATCACTATAATAGATAACGGACTACCACTTTCACTATAATAGAGGATCATGGCTCCCACATATCACTAAATAGAGGACAGGACCCCCACAAATTTCCATAAGAGGATCATGGACACAACATAACTTTTATAGAGGATCAATTTGACTACCACTAACACTAATAGGGGAATACGGGACTACCACTATATCCTATTAAGGATCATCACTGGTAACCCACTATATCACTTAAAAGGGAAAGGACCCCCTATCATTTTGGGGGATACCACTTACCCTATAATAGAGATCACTGGACCCCATTTAATCACTATAAAGAGGTCCCTCCATATATCACTATAATAGGGGTTATCACTGGACTACCACTAAATCACATAATAAGGCCCCGGTACCACAAATACTAAAAAGAGGATCACTGGACTCCCCACTAAAATCACTAAAAATAGGGGATCAGGGACAACCATAATCCCCTAAATAGAGGACACGGACTCCACATACACTAAATAGGGGATACTGGACTACCAAAATTCCTAAATAAGGATACTGGACACCACTATATCAATATAATGAGGACCCAGGACTACCACATACACATAATAAGGATCCTGGATACCAATATCAATAATAGAGGACACGGACTACCACTATATCCTATAATGGGGATCACGACTACCACTTTCACTAAATAGAGGATCACTGGATACCACATACATTAAAATAGAGGACACGGGATCCATAACATATAATAGAGGATCACTGGACACCAATATCACATATAGAGGATCCTGGACACACTAACACTAAAATGAGGATAAAGGACTACCACAATCCTTAAAAAGGGACCAAGGGGACTCCCATAATCACTATAATAGGGGTCACTGGATCCCACTATATCACTAAAATAAGGATCATACGGGACACCACTTACCTATAATAGAGGATAACGGGAATACCACATATCATTTAAATAGAGGATCACTGGACTACCACATATCCCTAAAATAGGGGACCCTCACGGGCTCCAATAATCACTAATAGGGGATCACATGGATACCACTTTTCACTAAAAAGGGGATAAAGGGACAACTATATCACTTTTATAGAGGATCCCCCTGGATACCATAAAACACTAAATAGAGGATCTTTTTGGATACCATATATACATAAAAGGGGATCACTGGCACCCTATATCATTAATAGAGGATCCATCATGGACTACCAAATTTTAACTAATAGAGGATCCTGGATCCCTAATCACTTTAAAAGGATCTCATGGACCCCACATATACTATAAAGAGGATTACTTGGACAAAAAAAATCCCCTTTAAAGAAATCACCTGGAAATATATCATATAAAGAGGATCACCATAAAACCATATTCATAAAAGAGGGGAAATTATATGTACAGGGCAAAATCCCCCTTCAAAAGCCCCCTTAGCCAGAGATTGACATTTTTACTTATATGCCCAAAGCCAGAGAATGGACCCCTATTCCCTATATGGCACTATTTTAGCCCCAGAAAAGGGCCCACCCCAAATGTGCATTTTTTAGCCCAGGAAGGCTCCCCTTTCCCTTAAGGCCTACTTTAAAAAAAATCCCCCTTTCCTAACCCCCCCCTTAACCCCCAAAATCACCCTATTCCCTTTATCCTCAAACCAAAATTTACACCTTTCCCTTTATCTCTTTGACCCCCCCCTTTCCCCCCTATATAGTGCAATTTTAGCCCAGAGAATGGCACCCATTCCCTTATAGTGACTACTTTAGCCCAGAGAAGGCCCCCTTTTTCCCTATTTTGGCACTATTTTAGCCCAGAGAATGGCCCCCATTCCCATATAGGCCATTTTAAACCCAGAGAATGGCCCCCTATTCCCTATATAGTCCCAACTTGACCAGAGAATGACCCCCCTTTCCCTATATATGACTACTTTAGACCAGAGAAGGCACCCTACCCCCATATAGGGCATACTTTTACCAGGGGGAAGGCACCTATTCCCTATGTGGGGCAATTTTAGCCAAAATGGCACCTTTTCCCCTAAATGGCATATTTAACCAAAATGACAGAAGTATGCATTTTTTGATCGGGGCTCATAGGGAACGGCTGCCATTTGGGACACCCCGGGGTAAAAGGGAAAATGCTAGCTCCAACCCCCAAAATAGCATCACTAGCATACCTTAGATGCCTGGCCCTGGAAATACAAGCCCCATCTAGGCTACGTAGTGTGGAATAATAATGCAAAATGGGGTTATATTAATTGGAAAGGCTTCATTTTTGCACAAAAGGGAGGAAGTTTTTTATGTTTTCTTGGGGGTGTGGTGGTGGGTTGGGAAAATGGTTTAGATCAGGGGGCTCAGGGGTTAAAGAGCGTTGTGCCAGACCGAAAGGGTCGCGGGTTTAACCCCTGAGCCCACTAGGTGAAAAATTGCGATGTGCCCTTGAGCAAGGCATTAACCCTAATTTCTCCGTAAGTCCTTGGTAAGGCGTCTGCTAAAGACTTAAATGTAAGAATCATTTAATCCCAAATTTGGTTCGGAAAATCCATTTTTCCAAAAATAATGTAGGTTTTAAAAACGGACTTCCCCTTTTCCCCACGAATGTTTGGGTTTTAAAACAGGGGCTATTCCTTCCCCTACAGAATATGGGTTTTTTAAAAAGGACTACCATTCATCAGAAGATGGTTTTAAAAAAGACATTCCCTTTCCCCACAGTAAGTATGGTTTTAAACAGGGGCATCCTTCCACTACAGTAATGTTGGTTTTTTAAAAAGGACATTTATTCCCTACAGAATTTTTTTAAAAAAGGACTATTCCTTCCATACAGAAGTTGGTTTTAAAAAAGGGGGTACTCATTCCCCTACAAAAGTAGGTTTTAAAACAGGAAATACCCCTTCCGACAAATTATGGTTTTAAAAAGGACACTCCATTCCCCTACAAAATGTATGGTTTTAAAAAGGAACTCCTTCCCTACAATAAGTATGGTTTTTTTAAAAGGACACTCCATTTCCCCTACAATAATGTTGGTTTTAAACAGGAATTCCATTCCGCTACAGTAAGTAGGTTTTAAAAAAAAGATAAACCATTCCCCAAAAAATAATGTATGGTTTTAAAAAAAGGATATTTCCCTTTCCACTACAAATGTATGGTTTTAAAAAAAAGGATTTCATTCCCCTACAGTAAAGTATGGTTTTTAAAACAGGACTTCCATTCCCCTACAGTAATTATGGGGTTTAAAAAAAATCCCTTCCACTACGTAAGTAGGTTTTTTAAAAGGACTACCATTTCCCCTACAGTAATGTATGGTTTAAAACAATATTCCCTTTCCCCAGTAATGTAGGTTTTTAAAAAAGGATACTCCATTCCCCCTACAAAAAGTTGGGTTTTTTAAAAAGGACTATCCCTTCCCTACAGTAATGTTTTTTTTAAAAAGGGCTACCCCTTTCCCCACAATAATGTAGGGTTTTTTAAAAAGGGCTACTCCTTCCACTACCTAAGTATGGTTTTTTTAAAAGGCACTCCATTCCCCTACAAAATTGGTTTTTTAAAACGGATATTTTTTCCGCTCAGTAAGTATGGTTTTAAAAAAGGACACCATTCCACCAAAAATGTATGGTTTTTAAAAAGGACATTTCCCTTCCCAAAAGTAAGTATAGTTTTTAAAACGGAATCCATTTCCCCTACAAAATTTGGTTTTAAAACAGGACTATTCCATTCATACAGTAATGTTGGTTTTTAAAAAATATTCCCTTCCCACTAAGTAAGTATGGTTTTTTAAAAAGGGCTATTTCCCTTCCATACAGTAATGTATGGTTTTAAAACAGGACATTTCCCCCCCCTACAGAATGTTTTTTAAAAAGGGGCATTCCCTTACACAGTAATGTATGGTTTTAAAAGGACATTCCATTCCACCAGTAATGTGGTTTTTTAACGGACATTCCATTCCCCACGTAAGTATGGGGTTTTTAAAAAAAAGGGCACTCCTTCCACTACAATAAATTATGGTTTTAAAACAGAACTATTCCATCCAACAGTAATGTAGGTTTTAAAAAAGGATATTTCCCTTTCCCCACGTAAGAGGGTTTTTTTAAAAAGGCATTCCTTCCACTACAGTAGTTGGTTTTAAAAAAAAGGGTATTTCCCTCACTACTAAAGGTTTTTTTAAAAAGGGGCATTCCATTCCCTACGAAGTAGGTTTTTAAAACAGAACTATTCCCGTCCCCTACAGTAATGTAGGTTTTTAAAAACAGGATATTTCCACTCCACTACAGTATGTAGGTTTTAAAACAGGACTTTTCACTCCACACAGAAGAGGTTTTAAAAACAGGGCATTCCCTTCCACACAGTAAAGTATGGTTTTAAAAAGGGCTTTCATTAAAAAAAAGTAAGTATGGTTTAAAACAGGATATCCAGTCCCAAAGAATGTATGGTTTTAAAACGGGCATTCCACCCCACGATGTATGGTTTTTAAAAGGAATTCCATTCACACAGTAAAAGTTTTTTTAAAAGGATATTCCATTCCCACAGAATGTTGGTTTTAAAACGGGACTATTTCCCTCCCCACAGAAAGTTGTTTTAAAAAGGAATTCCATTCCACTACCCGTAAGTTGGGTTTTAAAAAAAGACTTCCCGCCACTACAGTAATGTATGGTTTTAAAACAGGACTATTCCATTCCACTACAGTAATGTATGGTTTTAAAACGGGACTATTCCATTCCACTACAGTAAATTTTAAATTTTAAAACAGGGCTATTCCTTCCACTACAGAAGTTGGTTTTTAAAAAAAAACTATCCAGTCCCCTACGTAAAGATGGTTTTAAAAAGATAAGGTGTTTTGTTGGCGGCTATATGACGTGTATGTTTTCACTCACGTATCCACTCACATTCTCTTGAGATAATACCCCTGCAAGGTATATGACGAGCACAGATGTTGTCAACAGAAATTTGTCTTTAATGTTGCAATGGAACATCTTTATTTGGCTCTGTGTCTCTGATTATACATTACTATAGTTGCAGATTTCTAGCTATGCAAAATACAACAAATTGGCTATTCATACAAACATACTCCAAAATACCTTTTATATCCGATGTTAAAATCCCTGGTAATCTCTTGTGTATTTAGCTAACCGTAATAAATGATGTTTTAGTGTTCATTTAGCTTTTTCTGGCCTGGAATGAAAACATCATCTTTTAGTTTTCCTGACTCAGTAATTGTTGTGTAGTGTAACATTTGTCTTGATACTACTGCATTCATTGATGTCTGAAATGGATGAATCTCCCTTTATGCAGACCTTATATTGAGATGCAACAAAGTCTGAATAACAAATGCAGATCAAATTATTTTAAAATACATCTGAATGTATATTAATACACTTAAGATCTACCAGTATACAGCCTTTGTTGTTGTATGTTCTAGTGATCATAGCAGGTTGGCTGGCATGGCTCCTTGTAAAGATGCGCTGCATGTTTTTCCCATGTTATTATATTTTAGGTTGTCCCCTCCCTAGCAGAAGCGGAGCGGAGCAGGGTACAGTAGCTCGGAGCGGTCCCTGTCTCAGTCTGTCATGTACAGATGACGAGCAGTGAGTCACACAGGAAGACTTGGCATGGCCGTGCCCACATGCCCACGGCGGCATGATGCTCACCTAACACTCCATCTCCAAAACCGTCTCCAGCCTCTCTCTACTGTAGATCACAATAACCTCACGGGACACAGCTATCCACGGGCCTCTCCACGGACACCAGCTCTATCCACAGGTCTTCCCCTGGACACAAGATCTATCCCACAGGCCCTCTCACTGGACACACAGCTCTAGCCAACAGGCACTCTCACTGGGACACCAGCTCGATCCACAGGGCCTCTCTACGTAGATAACAATAAACCCCTCATCGGACACCAGCTCTGATCACCACAGGACTCTCCACTGGACCAGATCTAACCACAGGCATATCCACTGACACCCCAGCTCTATCCAAGGCCCTCTCCACTGGAACACCAGCTCATCACAGCCTCTCCACTGGACACTAGTTCTATCCACAGGCCTCTCCACTGGTACACCAGCTTCTATCACAGGAATCTCCCTGGACACCAGCTCTATCCACAGGCTCTTACTGACACCAGGCTCTACCACAGGCATATCCACTGGACACCAGCTCTATCCAACAGGGCTCTCATACTGAGTACACCAGCTTACCCCACAGCCTCTCCACTGGGACACACAGCTTATCCACAGGCCTCTCTAATGGACACAGCTCTATCCCCAGGCCTCTCCACTGGACACGTTCTATCCACCAGGCCTCTCTACTGGACACCAGCTTATCCACAGGCCTCTCTAGCGACACCAGCTCTACCCACAGGCCTCTCCACTGGACACCAGTCTATACACAGGCCCTCCTACGGCCACCCAGCTCTATCCACAGGCCTCTCACTGGACACCAGTTCTATCCACAGGCCGCTTACTGGACACCAGCCTATCCACGGCCTCTCTCTTACGGGACACCAGACATCCACAGGCCTCTCCACTGGACACCCAGTATAACACAGCCTCACACTGGACACCAGCTCTCTTCCACAGGACTCTCCCCTGACACCAGCTTACCACAGGCCTCTCCACGAGACACCAGTCTATCCACAGCCTCTCCACTGGGACACCAGCTCGATCCACCAGGCCTCTCCACTTGCAGACACCAGCTCTATCCACAGCCTCTCCATGGGACACCAGCTCATGCCCCAGGACTCTCCACTGCGACACCAGCTCTATCCCACAGGCTTCTACTGGACCAACAATCTCTATCCACAGGCCTCTCCACTGAAACAGCTCACAAGGGCCTCTCCATGGACACCAGCTCTATCCACGGGCCTCTCCATGGGCCAACCAGCCTATCCACAGCCGCTTACGGACACCAGCTCATCCACAGCCTCTTAATGGACACCAGCTATGCTCCAACGGCTCTACTATGGACACCAGCTCCGATCCACGGCTCATCTACTGGGACACCAGCTCTATCCACCAGGCCTTCCCCTGGGACAACCCAGTCTATCACAGCTCTCCACTGCACACCAGCTCTCTCAACAGGCTCTCACTGGACAACAGCTCTATCCAAAGGGCCTCTCTACGGACACCAGCTCATCCACAGGCCTTCTCCACTGGAAACAGCTTACCACAGGCACTCTCTTACTGGACACCAGCTCTATCCACAGGCCTCTCTTACTGGACACCAGCTATATCCACAGGCCTTCTTACGGGACACCAGATCTATCCAAGGCCTCTCCACGGACTACCAGTTTCTTCCACAGGCCCTCTCTAATGGACACCAGCTCTATCCACAGCTCTCTACTGGAAACCCGCGTCTACCAAAAGGCCTTCCACTGGACACAGCTCTATCCACAGGCTCTCTTACTGAGACACCAGCTCTATCCACAGGCCTCTCCACTGGACACCAGTTCTACCACAGGCCTCTATACTGGACACCAAGATCTATCCAAGGCCTTATATACTGGACACAGCTCATCCACAGGCCCTCTCCACTGGACCAGCTCTAGACCACAGGCCTCTCCACTGAGACACCAGCTCTATCCACAGGCCGCTCCCCTGGAAACCAAGCTCTATCCACAGGCCTCTCCATGGACACCAGCTTCTATCACAGGCCTCTCCATGGAAACCAGCTATCCACAGGCCTCTCCATGGACACCAGCTATTCAAAGGCCTCTCATGGACACCAGCTTAATCCACAGGCCTCTCCACGGACCACAAGACTCTATCCACAGGCCTCTATACTGACACAGCTCTAACACAGGCCTTCCACTAGACACCAGCTATATCCACAGGCCTCCCAATGGACACCAGCTCTATCCACAGCCTCTCTATGGGACACCAGTTCTATCCACAGGCCTCTCTACTGGACCCACCAGCTCGTATCCACAGGCCTCATACTGGACAACAGCTTATCCACAGGCCTCTATCTACTGGGACCCCAGCTTATCCACAGGCCTCTCTAATTGGACCACCAGCTCTATCACAGGCCTCTCTACTGGACACCAGCTCTATCCACGTCCTCTCCACTGGACACCAGTGCTATCCACAGGCCTCTCTAATGCGACACCATTTCTATCCACAGGCCAGCTCTATCACAGGCCTCTCCACTGCGACACCAGTTCTATCAAACAGGCATCTCCACTGTTACACAGCTCTATCCGACAGGCCTCTCATGTTACACCAGCTCTATCCACAGGCCCCTCCCAATGGACACGTTCTATCCACAGACTTCTCTACTGGACACCAGCTTATCCACAGGCTCTCTACTGACACCAGCTCATCCACAGGCCTCCCACTGGACACCAGCTCTATCCAAGGACCTTTCTCCACTGAGACACAGCTCATCCACAGGCCTCTCCCTGGACACCAGCTCTATCCACACGGCCTCTCCACTGGACACCAGCTCTATCCACAGCCTCTCCAATGGACACCAGCCTATATCCACAGGCCTCCTCCATGGACACCAGCTCTGTCCACAGGGCCTCTCCACTGGACCACCAGCTTATCCACAGGCCTCTCCACTGAGACACCAGCTCTTCCAAGGCCTATCTACTGGACACCAGCTCTATCCACAGGCCTCTCCAATAGACACCATCTCTATCCACAGCCTCTCCACTGGACACCAGCTTATCAAGAACTCCTCTACTGGGACACAGCTCTATCCACAGGTCCTCTTATACTGGGAACCAGCTTATCCACAGGCCTCTCTACCTGGCACCCAGCTCATCCCCCAGGCCTCTTACTGGACACCAGCTCTATCCTAACAGGCCTTCTCTACTGTACCCAGCTTATCCACAGGCCTCTCACTGGACACAGCTCATACAGGCCTCTCCACTGGACCACAGTTCTATCCACAGGGCCTCTCTACGGACACCAGTCTATCAACCAGGCCAGCTCTATTCCACAGGCCTCTCACTGGATCCACCAGTTCTATCCACAGGCCTCTCCACTGTACCAGGCTATCCCACAGCCTCCCATGTACACAGCTCTACAACAGGCCTATCCACTGGACACCAGTTCTATCCACAGGCTCTCTCCACGGTACAACCAGCTCTATCCACAGGCCTCTCCAGTACACCAGTTCTTATCCAAAGGCCTCTGCCCGCTGGACACCCAGCTCTACCACAAGCGCCTCTCACCTGGACACCAGCTCTATCCAAAAGGCCTCTCACACTGGGACACCAAGCTCTATCCACAGGGCCTCTCCACTGGACACCAGCTCTAGCCAGGCCTCTCTATGGACACAAAGAGCTCTATCAAAGCCTCTCAATGGACACCAGCTCTATCCACAGGCTTCTCCACTGGACACCAGCTCTAGTCCACAGGCCATCTCCACTGGACACAAGCTCTATCACAGGCCCTCTCCCTTGGACACCGTACTTGTCTCTGTCTGTCAGTCGTCTGGCTGTGTGCTGGTGTGTTTGTGTGAGCACCTCATTTCTCCAGCACTGTCATCTGTGACAATGTCATTCCCACTGTCAGCAACACCACTAAAGATAGACACGCCGCAATGTTCGGAGCGCGATGCGCACCACTCTGGGAAATCAGTACATGTGAGCCTGGTGGAGGGACCGAAGTCTCATTACATCCTCCTCTTCACATACACACACACACACACACACACATACACACACACACACACACACACACACACACACACACACACACCTCCCTCGTCTTTCTCTACCCTCCTCTCATAAATGTTATCAGCTGCTACTTTAACACACAAGGCCTTTTGCGTCGCAAATAGAACCCTATTCCCTATAGGACCCCATAGGGCTCTGGTCAAAAGTAGTTCGCTCTGCAAGGGATAGGGTGCCATTTAGGAAACGTTTAAGCAGTCAACGACAGGGCAAGGCAGAGGGAGGAAGCTGACAGCTATAGTCTAGTGATCGATGGGCATGAGTAATACTGTTGTTAGAGAGAGCACGCCCCTTTCTGCAATCTGCCACTAAGGCTGGGACACGCCCCTTTCTGCAATCTGCCACTAAGGCTGGGACACGCCCCTTTCTGCAATCTGCCACCAAGGCTGGGACACGGCCCTTTCTGCAATCTGCCACTAAGGCTGGGACACGCCCCTTTCTGCAATCTGCCACCAAGGCTGGGACACGGCCCTTTCTGCAATCTGCCACTAAGGCTGGGACACGCCCCTTTCTGCAATCTGCCACTAAGGCTGGGACACGCCCCTTTCTGCAATCTGCCACAAAGGCTGGGACACGCCCCTTTCTGCAATCTGCCACCAAGGCTGGGACACGCCCCTTTCTTCAATCTGTCACTAAGGCTGGGACACGCCCCTTTCTGCAATCTGCCACTAAGGCTGGGACACGCCCCTTTCTGCAATCTGCCACTAAGGCTGGGACACGCCCCTTTCTGCAATCTGCCACTAAGGCTGGGACACGCCCCTTTCTGCAATCTGCCACTAAGCTGGGACACGCCCCTTTCTGCAATCTGCCCTAAGGCTGGGACACGCCCCTTTCTGCAATCTGTCACTAAGGCTGCTGACGACTAACTAGCTGGGGGGGAGAGAGTCTGTGGAGTTAGTGTGTGTGTGTGTGTGTGTGTTGTGTGTGTGTGTGTGTGTGTGTGTGTGCACATTCGGGAAAGAGATGTAACTGTGGAGCAGTCGTTCCACATGGGGTCTGTCAGAGGCATCTCATGTTGTAGTACTGTTAAACATACATGTGACATACATGTCCTGATTCTTTGACACGATGTAAACCTTTACCTTCACAGGCTGGAATAATAACAGGAGACATGGAGCTTAATATCCTAGAGACCATCCTCATAGAAAAACCATCAGCCAAACGGACCCTGTATCAACCTCTTATTTTGATCTGGACCTGGAAGCCAGTTCCACTGGAGTAGGGGATCCACCTTAGGGAACTGATTTAGACCTGGGACACTATAGATCCCTCCAACTCAACTCTGGACCTGGAAGCCAGTTCCACTGGAGTAGGGGATCCACCATAGGGAACTGATTTAGACCTGGGACACCAGGTGGTGTAATGAATGATCCGGTAGAACAGAAAACCAGACCTCGTAGAGTCCCCCTGTTCAGAGCAGGGAGTGTATATACTATAGATCCCTCCAACTCAACTCTGGACCTTGAAGCCAGTTCCACTGCTTTGTTTCATTGTTCCCCTTTAACCACGGACTGATTTAGACCTGGGAGACCAGGTGGGTGATTCCCCTTTAACCAGGGACTGATTTAGACCTGGGACACCAGGTGGGTGATTCCCCTTTAACCAGGGACTGATTTAGACCTGGGACACCAGGTGGGTGATTCCCCTTTAACCAGGGACTGATTTAGACCTGGGACACCAGGTGGGTGATTCCCCTTTAACCAGGGACTGATTTAGACCTGGGAGACCAGGTGGGTGATTCCCCTTTAAACCAGGGACTGATTAGACCTGGGGACACCAGGTGGGTGATCCCTTAACCAGGGACTGATGTAGACCTGGGAAGCACCAGGTGGTGTGGTGTAAGTGAATGATCGTAGAACAGCAAACCGGACCCTCGTAGAGAGAGTCCCCCTGTTCAGAGCAGGGAGTGTAGATACTATAAGATACTCCAAAACTCAACTCGTGACCTTGAAGCCAGTTCCACTGCTTTGTTTCATAATTGTTCCCCTTTAACCAGGGAAGATTTAGACCTGGGAGACCAGGGTGGGTGATTCCCCTTAACCAGGGACTGATTAGACTCGGGGAACCAGGGGGTGATTCCCTTTAATCCAGGACTGATTAGACTGGGAACCAGGTGTGGTGATTCCCCTTAACAGGATGATTTTAGACCTGGGACACCAGGTGGGTGATTCCCCTTCTTAACCAGGGACCTGATTTTTAGACCCATGGGACACCAGGGGGGTTGAGTTCCCCTTTAAACCAGCGGACTATTTAGACCGGACCACAGGGGGGGATTCCCTTTAACCAGGGAAGATTTTAGCCCTGGGACACCAGGGGGTGATTCCCCTGTAACAGGACTGGTTTAGACCTGGGACACAGGTGGGGTTCCCCTTTCAACAGGGACTGATTTAGGACCTGCGGGGGGGGGGGGGGGGCGGGGTGACAACCATGTGGTTGATTCACCTGCTAATCAGGGGACCTGATTTTAGACCGGGACAACCGGTGGGTGATTCCCTTTAACCAGGACTGATTTAGACCTGGGACACCAGGTGGGTGATTCCTTAACAGGGACGGATTAGACCTGGGGCACCAGGGGGTGATCCCCTTAAAAGGGACGATTCAGACCTGGGACACCAGGGTGGGTGATTCCCACTCTAATCAGGGACTGATTTTAGACCTGGGGACACCAGGGTGGGTGATTCCCCTTTAAACCAGGGACTGATTTAGCTGGGACACAAGTGGGTGGTGATTCCCCTTTAAACAGGGATTTGATTTAGACCTGGGACACCAGGTGGTGTAATGAATGATCCGGTAGAACAGAAAACCAGCAGTAGTCCAGACCTGGTAGGGTCAGAGTTGAATACCCCTGGTCCCCTGGTCCATCTCAACACACAATATCTGACAAGTCAAACGACAGTTGTGCTTTCAGCCATTCAGAGCGGCCTTCATAACGTGGATGGATGTGCTTCGGCTTTCAGCCATTCAGAGCGGCCTTCATAAAGTGGATGGATGTGCTTCGGCTTTCAGCCATTCAGAGCGGCCTTCAAAATAAAAACGCATCTATAGAAGAACAGAAACAAAGAGAACAGATAACTCACCACTCACCACTGGAATGCCATCTCACCATTCAAAGAGTTCTGCTAGCTCTGAATGAGAACGGCGAACGGTGACATCCTCCTTCACTCAGTCTCTCGGTGCATTTCAACCTGAATGGCTGTATGCTTTCAGCCCTCTCTGAAAGGCTGTGAGCCTGCATCCCAAATGGCACCCTATGCACTACCTTTGACCACCCTATATTACCTACGTGCCCTGGTCAAAGGTAGTGCACTATATATGCAATAGGGTGGTGTTTGGGACGCACCATATGCTTTCAACCCTCCCTGAAAGGCTGTGAGGCTGCAGCTGAGGACTGAAGTGACTAATATTACAGCTATGTAGAAAGCCTCTTTATGTAAGAGAACGGTGCCATTTGCCTCCCTGCTGCTTCCTGCTTTGAGCCGCATTCCTCCAATAGCAGCTGCTCACAGGGGTTAGAGGTTAGAGGTCGGAGGTTAGGGAAGAAGAGGCTTATACCAGATCTACACTATCCCAGGAGGAGAAGGGATTAAAGGCTACTTCTCTAAGTCTAATACCTGTATCATGGTATCAGTGGCCTGGAAGATGATATCTCACTATGGGGCGAAGATGATATCTCACTATGGGGTGAAGGTGATATCTCACTATGGGGTGAAGGTGATATCTCACTATGGGGTGAAGGTGATATCTCACTATGGGGTGAAGGATGATATCTCACTATGGGTGAGGTGATCCATGGGGTGAAGGTGATATCTCACTATGGGGCGAAGTGATATCTCACTATGGGGCGAAGATGATATCACACTATGGGGCGAAGATGATATCACACTATGGGGCGAAGATGATATCTCACTATGGGGCGAAGATGATATCTCACTATGGGGCGAAGGTGATATCTCACTATGGGGCGAAGATGATATCTCACTATGGGGCGAAGATGATATCTCACTATGGGGCGAAGATGATATCTCACTATGGGGCGAAGATGATATCTCACTATGGGGCGAAGATGATATCTCACTATGGGGCGAAGATGATATCTCACTATGGTGGAAGATGATATCTCACTATGGGGCGAAGATGATATCTCACTATGGGGCGAAGATGATACAGTGGGGGAAAAAAGTATTTAGTCAGCCACCAATTGTGCAAGTTCTCCCACTTAAAAAGATGAGAGAGGCCTGTCATTTTCATCATAGGTACACGTCAACTATGACAGACAAATTGAGAAAAAAAAATCCGGAAAATCACATTGTATGATGCTTAATGCATTTATTTGCAAATTATGGTGGAAAATAAGTATTTGGTCACCTACAAACAAGCAAGATTTCTGGCTGTCACAGACCTGTAACTTCTTCTTTAAGAGGCTCCTCTGTCCTCCACTCGTTACCTGTATTAATGGCACCTGTTTGAACTTGTTATCAGTATAAAAGACACCTGTCCACAACCTCAAACAGTCACACTCCAAACTCCACTATGGCCAAGACCAAAGAGCTGTCAAAGGACACCAGAAACAAAATTGTAGACCTGCATCAGGCTGGGAAGACTGAATCTGCAATAGGTAAGCAGCTTGGTTTGAAGAAATCAACTGTGGGAGCAATTATTAGGAAATGGAAGACATACAAGACCACTGATAATCTCCCTCGATCTGGGGCTCCACGCAAGATCTCACCCCGTGGGGTCAAAATGATCACAAGATCGGTGAGCAAAAATCCCAGAACCACACGGGGGGACCTAGTGAATGACCTGCAGAGAGCTGGGACCAAAGTAACAAAGCCAGTAACACACTACGCCGCCAGGGACTCAAATCCTGCAGTGCCAGACGTGTCCCCCTGCTTAAGCCAGTACATGTCCAGGCCCGTCTGAAGTTTGCTAGAGTGCATTTGGATGATCCAGAAGAGGATTGGGAGAATGTCATATGGTCAGATGAAACCAAAATAGAACTTTTTGGTAAAAACTCAACACGTCATGTTTGGAGGACAAAGAATGCTGAGTTGCATCCAAAGAACACCATACCTACTGTGAAGCATGGGGGTGGAAACATCATGCTTTGGGGCTGTTTTTCTGCAAAGGGACCAGGACGACTGATCCGTGTAAAGGAAAGAATGAATGGGGCCATGTATCGTGAGATTTTGAGTGAAAACCTCCTTCCATCAGCAAGGGCATTGAAGATGAAACGTGGCTGGGTCTTTCAGCATGACAATGATCCCAAACACACTGCCCGGGCAACAAAGGAGTGGCTTCGTAAGAAGCATTTCAAGGTCCTGGAGTGGCCTAGCCAGTCTCCAGATCTCAACCCCATAGAAAATCTTTGGAGGGAGTTGAAAGTCTGTGTTGCCCAGCGACAGCCCCAAAAAATCACTGCTCTAGAGGAGATCTGTGTGGAGGAATGAGCCAAAATACCAGAAACAGTGTGAAATCTTGTGAAGACTTACAGAAAACGTTTGACCTGTGTCATTGCCAACAAAGGGTATATAACAAAGTATTGAGAAACTTTTGTTATTGACCAAATACTTATTTCCCACCATAATCTGCAAATAAATTCATAAAAAATCCTACAATGTGATTTTCTGGAATTTTTTTCCTCATTTTGTCTGTCATAGTTGACGTGTACCTATGATGAAAATTACAGGCCTCTCTCATCTTTTTAAGTGGGAGAACTTGCACAATTGGTGGCTGACTAAATACTTTTTTCCCCCACTGTATTTGGTTGTAATTTTGGGTAGAGCAGACATTTCCATATGTTTTTGTTAGCTGCATGTGCGACATAACTCCACCAGTCCTACCTATGATATCATTTACGAAGATTATACTTTTTAATTTTTTTTTATAAAGAAATAATGTTTTTTTATCAATTAGTACATTTGAGTTTAACCACAATATTTGTTGCATTATTTGTTCTGTCGTTTCTGGAGGATTAAATTGAAATTGCAACCAACTTTCTATGGCTTGTTTTAGAAATAGTGATATTTGGGAGATTATTTCCTTTTCAAATACCTGAAAGTGAGAGGTTGTAATCTGAATAAAGGGAAAAAGGCCATTCTTCAACATGGGGTGAGACAATCTTACTAATTTGCTAGAGAACCAGTTTGAATTTAAATGTAACTTTTGTATGACTGAAGATTTTAGTGATAGGTCTAATGCTTTAATATTTAAAAATGTCTGTCCTCCGAATTCAAATTCATTATATAAATAGCCCGTTTAATTTTGTCTGGCTTGCCGTTCCAAATAAAATGGAATATTTTTTTTCTCATATAATTAAAAAAACTGTTCGCTAGGTGTAGGCAAACCATAAGCTCCAACAGACCATACCCATAGAGACTTACTGTATTGTTCTAGACCTTTCTAGGGTCTGCTCTACACACACTCTACTCCAACCTGCCTGTCAGGCTGCTGTCTCTTCTCCAACCTGCCTGTCAGGCTACTGTCTACACACCAACCTGCCTGTCAGGCTGCTGTCTCTACTCCAACCTGCCTGTCAGGCTACTGTCTCCACACCAACCTGCCTGTCAGGCTGCTGTCTCTACTCCAACCTGCCTGTCAGGCTGCTGTCTCTACTCCAACCTGCATGTCAGGCTACTGTCTCCATACCAACCTGCCTGTCAGACTACTGTCTCCATACCAACCTGCCTGTCAGACTACTGTCTCCACACCAACCTGCCTGTCAGGCTACTGTCTCTACTCCAACCTGCCTGTCAGGCTACTCTCTCTACTCCAACCTGCCTGTCAGGCTACTGTCTCCACACCAACCTGCCTGTCAGGCTACTGTCTCTACTCCAATCTGCCTGTCAGGCTACTGTCTCTACTCCAACCTGCCTGTCAGGCTACTGTCTCCATACCAACCTGCCTGTCAGACTACTGTCTCCATACCAACCTGCCTGTCAGACTACTGTCTCCATACCAACCTGCCTGTCAGGCTACTGTCTCCATACCAACCTGCCTGTCAGACTACTGTCTCTACTCCAACCTGCCTGTCAGACTACTGTCTCCATACCAACCTGCCTGTCAGGCTACTGTCTCCATACCAACCTGCCTGTCAGACTACTGTCTCCATACCAACCTGCCTGTCAGACTACTGTCTCCATACCAACCTGCCTGTCAGGCTACTGTCTCTACTCCAAGCTGCCTGTCAGACTACTGTCTCTACTCCAACCTGCCTGTCAGGCTACTCTCTTTACTCCAAGCTGCTTGTCAGGCTACTGTCTCCACTTCAAATTGCCAAACCCATAGTGTAGCACTGTACTGTCTCTGTACTGACACATACCAGGGTTCTGCTCTCCGATCTCTCCAAACAGAACTCCACTGTTAACCTGCCTGTCAAGCTACTGTCTCTACTTGAAACTGGCCATCTAGCCACAGATCATCACTATTGTCTCTATGTCAATCTCTGTTCTGATAGTTAGCGCTGAAGCCATAGACATGCAGCACAGCAGAGAGATAACACCAAGCACCAACGCATGCAGCATCATATCCCCCAACCAGCAGAGAGATAACACCAAGCACCAACGCATGCAGCATCATATCCCCCAACCAGCAGAGAGATAACACCAAGCACCAACCCATGCAGCATCATATCCCCCAACCAGCAGAGATAACACCAAGCACCAACCCATGCAGCATCATAACCCCAAACCGCAAGAGATAACACCAACACCAACCCAGCATGCATCATATCCCCCAACAGCAGAGAGATAACACCAAGCACCAACCCATGCAGCATCATAACCCCCCAACAGCAAGAGATAAACACCAACGCATGCAGCATCATATCCCCCAACCAGCAAGAGAGATAACACAACGCATGCAGCTCATATCCCCCAACCAGCAAAGAGATAACACCAACGCATGCACCATCATATCCCCCCAAACCAGCAGAGAGATAACACCAAGCACCAACCCATGCAGCATCATAAACCCCCCAACCAGCAGAGAGATAACAACAAGCCCCAACCCATGCAGCATCATACACCCCAACCAGCAGAGAGATAACACCAAGCACCAACGCATGCAGCATCTAATATCCCCCAACCAGCAGAGAGAT
>LR778256.1:26893458-26955958 GCA_902810595.1 Coregonus sp. 'balchen'
GCCCTTCTAAAGCAGATTGTTGGAGGGTCTTAGTACTGTGATGTAATAATGCAATATGCCCTCTGCTGTGTCCATGTGGGTCGTTGATGTAACTTTAACCATGTTACATAATACCCATTTCAGACACTTTCGTCACTAGCAAGGCTCTGAGAAAGAGGCATTGTGTTTTTTGCACCTTCATCAGAGATTTCACATACAGTGGGGAGAACAAAAGTATTTGATACACTGCCGATTTTGCAGGTTTTCCTACTTACAAAGCATGTAGAGGTCTGTAATTTTTTATCATAGGTACACTTCAACTGTGAGAGACGGAATCTAAAACAAAAATCCAGAAAATCACATTGTATGATTTTTAAGTAATGAATTTGCATTTTATTGCATGACATAAGTATTATATGTTTTTGCACCTTCATCAGAGATTTCACATATGTCCTAGCAAGCCTCCTGAGAGAGTGGTGATGTGTTTTACCAGCTACACTGTGCTATGAGCATTTCTTATTGCCCATGTCTCCTGTCCTCATTCTGCCGGTCAGTCCAACACACAGCCTGTCTGTGACCACAGTCTGTGTCTGGAGAGAAGACCATAGATAATGGACTAACAGGCTAACAGTCTGTGTCTGGAAAGACCATAGATAATGGAGTAACAGAGTTTGTAGAGAGACCATAGATAATGGACTAATAGTGTCTGGAGAGAAGACCATACAGTGAGGGAAAAAAGTATTTGATCCCCTGCTGATTTTGTACGTTTGCCCACTGACAAAGAAATGATCAGTCTATCATTTTAATGGTAGGTTTATTTGAACAGTGAGAGACAGAATAACAACAACAAAATCCAGAAAAACGCATGTCAAAAATGTTATAAATTGATTTGCATTTTAATGAGGGAAATAAGTATTTGACCCCTCTGCAAAACATGTTGGCAATCACAGAGGTCAGATGTTTCTTGTAGTTGGCCACCAGGTTTGCACACATCTCAGGAGGGATTTTGTCCCACTCCTCTTTGCAGATCTTCTCCAAGTCATTAAAGTTTCGAGGCTGACGTTTGGCAAGTCGAAACTTCAGCTCCCTCCACAGATTTTCTATGGGATTAAGGTCTGGAGACTGGCTAGGCCACTCCAGGACCTTAATGTGCTTCTTCTTGAGCCACTCCTTTGTTGCCTTGGCCGTGTGTTTTGGGTCATTGTCATTCTGGAATAACCATCCACGACCCATTTTCAATGCCCTGGCTGAGAGAAGGAGGTTCTCACCCAAGATTTGACGGTACATGGCCCCGTCCATCGTCCCTTTGATGTGGTGAAGTTGTCCTGTCCCCTTAGCAGAAAAACACCCCCAAAGCATAATGTTTCCACCTCCATGTTTGACGGTGGGGATGGTGTTCTTGGGGTCATAGGCAGCATTCCTCCTCCTCCAAACACGGCGAGTTGAGTTGATGCCAAAGAGCTCCATTTTGGTCTCATCTGACCACAACACTTTCACCCAGTTCTCCTCTGAATCATTCAGATGTTCATTGGCAAACTTCAGACGGGCCTGTATATGTGCTTTCTTGAGCAGGGTGACCTTGCGGGCGCTGCAGGATTTCAGTCCTTCACGGGCGTAGTGTGTTACCAATTGTTTTCTTGGTGACTATGGTCCCAGCTGCCTTGAGATCATTGACAAGATCCTCCCGTGTAGTTCTGGGCTGATTCCTCACCGTTCTCATGATCATTGCAACTACACGAGGTGAGATCTTGCATGGAGCCCCAGGCCGAGGGAGATTGACAGTTATTTTGTGTTTCTTCCATTTGCGAGTAATCACACCAACTGTTGTCACCTTCTCACCAAGCTGCTTGGCGATGGTCTTGTAGCCCATTCCAGCCTTGTGTAGGTCTACAATCTTGTCCCTTGACATCCTGGAGAGCTCTTTGGTCTTGGCCATGGTGGAGAGTTTGGAATCTGATTGATTGATTGCTTCTGTGGACAGGTGTCTTTTATACAGGTAACAAGCTGAGATTAGGAGCACTCCCTTTAAGTGTGTGCTCCTAATCTCAGCTCGTTACCTGTATAAAAGACACCTGGGAGCCAGAAATCTTTCTGATTGAGAGGGGGTCTAATACTTATTTCCCAAATCAATTTATAACATTTTTGACATGTGTTTTTCTGGATTTTGTTGTTGTTATTCTGTCTCTCACTGTTCAAATAAACCTATCATTAAAATT
The DNA here is from genome assembly GCA_902810595.1 of Coregonus sp. 'balchen'. Lineage (NCBI taxonomy): Eukaryota > Metazoa > Chordata > Actinopteri > Salmoniformes > Salmonidae > Coregonus > Coregonus sp. 'balchen'. The sequence goes on from LR778256.1 coordinate 26,895,654, forward strand.
ATAGACTGATCATTTCTTTGTCAGTGGGCAAACGTACAAAATCAGCAGGGGATCAAATACTTTTTTCCCCTCACTGTAGGTAATGGACTAACATAGTTTGTAGATAAGACCATAGATAATGGAGTAACAGACTAACAGTGTGTGTTTGTAGAGAAGACCATAGATAATGGAGTAACAGTGAGCGTTTCAACCCCCCTTCAACCTTCAACCCCCCTTCAACCCTCCTCTGTGACCTTTCCCCCCCACTGCTACACATTTTTCCAGAGGAAACACTGATCTAAAGTCAATCTGGGTTCATCACAATGATGACAAAAAGGGTTTCCTACTAATGATTTGACTCCTTTTGAAAATGTCATTGTATTTCCAAGCAACTGCAATGCACTTCTGTTGAAATCTTCGTCAGCGTCAAGACAATGCATTGAGTAGAACACTCAGTCGGTCATCAGTCCTAAAATGAATGTTCAAAACAATATTGTGACGAAACGTGCATCCCGCGAATAAAGGGCTTTAGACTTGTGCTAACGTTGACTTTCCAAGACCGATTGGGTCCTAGAGGACAGTAGATCAATATCCCTGGGCTTGATCTGGTTATTGGTGATTCACATACTCTATTCTTCCTCTGGTGCTACTATAGTGGGTTCTAATGTGGGATTTAGTCTTGATGTGGGATTAACGCTGATCCCTGAAATAATTACCTAAACTGAATGGTGCTTAGTGTTCAGAGACCTGTGATAATGGTTCTGTAACGTGCTACAAGCAGAGTACAAATCAAAATAATGTGATGGAAAATAATGTTCTGTACCCCCCAGCTGCTGACCAAGCCCGAGTAGCAGTCGTGATGTGGTGAACGTCAAGTAATTAAAAAATAAAAAACTTTTTCAAACATTTTTTTTTTTTGACATGTGTTTTTTTTTTTTTCGGTTTTTTTTGGGTTTTTTGTTTTGGGGTTAAAAATTTTTTTTTTTCTGGGGTCCTTTTCCAATTTTTTTAAAAAAAAAAAAAAAACGGGGGTTTCAAAAATTCCCCCCAAACCTTTTTACCCCCCCCATTAAAAATTTTTTTTTTTTTTTTTTTTTTTTTTTTTTTTTTTTTTTTTTTTTTTTTTTTTTTTTTGGGGGGGGGGGGGGGGGGGGGGGGGGGGGGGGGGGGGGGGGGGACTGTCAATTTTTCTGGTTTTGGGCCACTACAAACCCCGGGCAAAGGGGTTCAAATTTTCTTTGTGGGAAAGGCCCCAAAAAATTAATAAACAATTTGGGGGATTTTCAGAACCGTGTTGGGGTTTTATTTAAAAGAAGACAAATAAAAAAGGAGGAAAAAATTTTCTTTTCCCCCCCCCCACCCCCCCCCCAAGAAAGGACCCCCAAACGAAAAGGGAAACCCGGAAAATTTTAAAAGGGCCAAACCCCAAGGTTAAAAAAGGTTTCCTGTGTTTGGGGGCCCTTTTGGTCTTGAAATTTCAAACAACCCCAAACCCCCGTGGGGGCCGGTTTTTTGAAATCCGGAAAATCCCCTTCTTTTGGGCAAAGGAAACCCCGGAAAGGGGGGGAGATGGGGGGAGGTTGGGGGGGGGGGGGGAAAAAAATGGGACAAGAGCGGAAGTGGGGAAGTGGGACCCGAGAAAGGACCCCGAAAAAAAGGAAGGGAGTGAAGGAGATAGGGGAAAGGGAAAGGAGGAAAAAAAGGGGAGGAAAAGTTTCCAACCCCCCCCAAAAGTTTTACCCCCAGAAAACGGGGCCCGTGGGAAAGGGGAAAGGGGCCCCGAAAGGGGGGGAAGGGAGACAAAACCCGTGGGGGGGGGAAAAAGAAAGAAAGGGATCCCCGGAAAGAAAGGGGGGCGGGGCCCCGGGGGGCCGGGGGGGGGGGGAGGAGAGAGAGAGAAGAGGGGGAGAGAGAGAGAGAGAGATAGGGGAGAGGAGGAGAACGGGGGGAGGAGGGAGAGGGGGAAGGGGAGGGGGGAAGGAGAGAGGGAGGAGAGGAGGGGAGGGGGAAGAAGAGAGAGAGAGGAATCGGTTACTGGAGAGCATTTTGAAAAAATTACTTATGGTTTAAAAAGAGTAAAAGTTTTATTTTCCCCCTTTTTCTAGAAGAAATGACATCAATTTGTAGTGCCCCCAAAACCCAAACCATCTCTCGTCGCAGTAAGCGGGGACTCTGGTTAGCTTGCACTAACGTGAGTTATGATTATAGTTAGAGCCAAAATTTGATTTTATGATATGAATGAGCCTAACGTGGAATTTATTATTATAGGGGTTTTAAACCCAAACAGCTGTAGGGAAGACGGGGCCAGGGTGATATAATGATTTTTATTCTATGGTTTAAACCCTACAGTTTAGGAGAAAAAAAACAGAGGTGAGATAAAGGGGATTCACTTTTATTTTTTTCCCCAAAAATAGCCCCCTTTTCCCTATAAGTGCACTACTTTAGCCCAGGAATGGCACCCTTTTTCCCTATATAGTCCACTTTTGCCCAGAGAATGGCACCCTTTTTCCCTATATAGTGCACTACTTTAGACGAAAGGACCTTTTCCCTAATAGGTACTATTTTGACCAAGAAGGACCTATTCCCTATTAGGGCCCCTTTTTTGACCAAAGGGAAGGGCCCCTTTTCCCTTTTAAGTGCATATTTAGACCAGAGAATGGCACCCTTTTCCCTTTTAAGTGCACTATTTTAGACCAAAAGGGAAACCCTATTCCCTATATAGTGCCCTATTTTAGACCAAAATGGCCCCCCTTTTCCCCTATATAGTGCACTACTTTGACCAAAAATGGCACCCTTTTCCCTTTAAAATTTGCACTACTTTAGACCAGAGGGGGGGTACCCTTTTCCCCTTAATAGTGCCTATTTTAGCCGGGAAATGGCACCCTTTTCCCTTTTAGTGCACTACTTTAGACCAGAGAAGGCCCCTTCCCATATGTGCACTACTTGCCCAAGATGGCCCCCATTCCCATAAGGCACTATTTAGCCAAGTGGCCCCTTTCCCCTATTCACTACTTTAGACCGAAAATGGCACCCTTTCCCTTATAGTCAACTTTACCGAGAATGGCCCTTTCCCTAATAGTGCATACTTAACCAAGAATGGGGCCCCCCTTTTCCCCTATAAGTGAAATATTTTAGACCAGGAAGGCCCCCCTATTCCCTATTAGTCCCTATTTAGCCCGGGGACCCCGGGGGAATACCCAAAAAAAGGGAATAGGGAAATTTTGGGGAATCCTTAGTTTCCCTACTTTTTAATTGCTCCTGGAGTAAAAGGTTTAATTTTAATAAAAATGTGATGAGAATTTCATTTAAACATATGAGGGTAAACTGGAACTCATGCTAAAAAAAACAGTCCCAAACTCGGCTATTTCTATATTTTCTAAATGCAAAGTCTTGCCGTAACACTGCGTTTGCAGCCGGGTAATTTGGGGCCCGGGCTGTAATTCATCTTTTTTGTCACCCCCCCTTATCTCTTGTCTCTCTGTCTCTTTTTCTCTCTCTTTCTTCTTTTCTCTCTCTCTCTCTCTCTTTTCCTCTCTCTCCTCTCTCTCTTCTCTCTTCTCTCTCTCACCCTCTACCACACTCATAACTTCCAAAAAGTCCCTTCTCTTCTCTTTTTAGGGTGTGACTTTTTTGGGGCATCACATACCTTGTTTTCTGTGGATCAACACAGTATTTTGTGTGGATCGCCCCTTTTTATTCTGTGTGGATCAGACACTTGCTTAGGTTAAAAATAAGTCACCTTTTGCATAACGAGGGGGCCTTCCCCTGTGCAAGAGCCAAAAATTTCACGGCAGAAATCCACAGTCTCTTTGAAAAATATTCAATGGATCGATTTATGACAAAGTCTTCCCCGTCTCCCTGGTGAAGTCCCTGGGTCTAAGGAAGACCTTGTTGTTCAGCTTAATATGACAGCTTTTTAACCCCCAAGTGTGCTTCCGTCTGCCCGCCAAATCAGACGAGGCAACCCCAAACTTACACTGACAATTCATCTCAAAAGTCACTTGGATGTGGGGGAAAAAACCCCAAAAAGACCAGGGTACTGATACCTGAAAAACAATGGAAAAAACCTATGAGCCCTGTCACAACCTGACCTTCTTCTCAGGCCCTGGGAAGTGTTTTCAAAAAAAAAGTTCCCCTTCTATCCATTTTTGTGAATCGAATCAAATCATGTTGGCGTAGAGAGCCCCTGTCCTGTGGGGTGTGTGTGGTATGTGTGAGTGTGGGGGGTGTTTTGCGTGTCTGTGAGTCTGTGTGAGTGGGTGTGAGTGTGAGGTGAGTGTGGTGTAGTGTGAGGGTCGGTCTTGTGTGTCGTGTCTGGTCTGTGTGTGGTGTGTTGGTGGTTTGTGGTTTTGTGTGTGTGTGTGTGAGTGAGTGTGAGGTGTTCGTGTCCCGTGTCTTTTCTGTGTGAGTGAGGTTGGGGAGTGTGTTGTGTCTTGGGTTTTCTGTGTGTGGTGTGAGTGTGAGTGTGGGTGAGGTGAGTGTGAGTGTGAGTGGATGTGAGTGTATGTTGAGTGATTCTGTGCTGTGTTGGTTGTGCTGTCGTCTGTGTCAGTCTGGTCGTGTCTGTGCTGGTGTCTGGTGTGTGTCGTGTGATGTTGTGTGTGTGTGTGTGTGTGCTGCCTCCTCTCTCAAGCCCTCACAGCTCAATACACAGACTCTCAGACATGTAGATGTACACTTGTTATGTGAGCAGCAAATCTATCATGTCTATAGCCATGTTTAGTATGCCTTTGATTGAATCAGAGAAACTGTGTGTGTACACAGCTTGAACAGACCAATTCCTCTTGATCAGAGTGCTGTAAACTGACAGTAGTTATTACTGTATTTAATATTACCAATTGACATGTTGTTCTGTCTGTTGATATCCAGAGGTTTCATGTTGTTCTGTCTGTTGATATCCAGAGGTGTCATGTTGTTCTGTCTGTTGATATCCAGAGGTTTCATGTTGTCTGTTGTTGATATCCGAGGTTGCATGTTGTTCTGTCTGTTGATATCAGAGGTTTCAGTGTTGTTTGTCTGTTGAATCCAGGGTTTTTCATGGGTTGTTTGTTCTGTCTGTGATATCCAGAGGGTTTCATGTTGTTCTGTTGTTGATATCCAGAGGTTCATGTTGTTCTGTCTGTGATATCCAGAGGTTTCATGTTGTTCTGTCTGTTGATATCCAGAGGTTTCATGTTGTTCTGTCTTGTTGATATCCAGAGGTTCATGTTGTTCTGTCTTGTTGATATCCAGTGTTTAATGTTGTCACGGGTATGTTTGGATCAAGAGGTTTAATGTTGTTCTGTCTGTTATATCCAGAGGTTTCATGTTGTTCTGTCTGTTGATATCCAGAGGTTTCATGTTGTTCTGTCTGTTGATATCCAGAGGTTTCATGTTGTTCTGTCTGTTGATATCCAGAGGTTTCATGTTGTTCTGTCTGTTGATATCCAGAGGTTTCATGTTGTTCTGTCTGTTGATATCCAGAGGTTTCATGTTGTTCTGTCTGTTGATATCCAGAGGTTTTCATGTTGTTGTCTGTTGATATCCAGAGGTTTCATGTTGTTCTGTCTGTGATATCCAGAGGTTTCATTGTTGTTCTGTCTGTTGATATCCAGAGGTTCATGTTGTTCTGTCTGTTGATATCCAGAGGTTCATGTTGTTCTGTTGTTGATATCCAGAGGTTTCATGTTGTTCTGTCTGTTGATATCCAGAGGTTTCATGTTGTTCTGTCTGTTGATATCCAGAGGTTTCATGTTGTTCTGTCTGTTGATATCCAGAGGTTTCATGTTGTTCTGTCTGTTGATATCCAGAGGTTTCATGTTGTTCTGTATTTCTACTTCAAAGTACTGCGTCTCTGCTCTGAGTCTCATCTTCTCCCTCCCTCCGTGTGTGGTGTGTGTGGTGTGTGTGTGTGTGTGTGTGTGTGTGTGTGTGTGTGTGACAGACGGAACCCTCTCCACTTCCACATCATAACAGACTCTACTGCCCAGCAGATCCTAGCGTCTCTGTTCCATACCTGGATGGTCCCTGCAGTCAGGGTAGACTTCTACGATGCAGACGAACTCAAGGTGAGACACACCTACCTGCCTGGACACACACACACACACACACCTGCGTGACACACACACACACACACCTGCGTGACACACACACACACCTGGATTGTCCCTGCAGTGAGTGTAGACTTCTACAGGGGTGACAAACTCAAGGTGAGACACCTACCTGGCTACCTTCCCTACCAACCACATCTCTACTCCTCTCACAGGATACACTGAGCATTATAACCACCCTGTACAGTTAACCTTCACTCTCACAGGATACACTGAGCGTTATAACACCCTGTACAGTTAACCTTCACTCTCACAGGATACACTGAGGTTATAACCCCTGTCAGTTAACCTTCACTCTCACAGGATACACTGAGCGTTATAACCCCCTGTACAGTTAACCTTCACTCTCACAGGATACACTGAGCGTTATAACCCCCTGTACAGTTAACCTTCACTCTCACAGGATACACTGAGCGTTATAACACCCTGTACAGTTAACCTTCACTCTCACAGGATACACTGAGCGTTATAACCCCCTGTCCAGTTAACCTTCACTCTCACAGGATACACTGAGCGTTATAACACCCTGTACAGTTAACCTTCACTCTCACAGGATACACTGAGCATTAGAACACCCTGTACAGTTAACCTTCACTCTCACAGGATACACTGAGCATTATAACCCCCTGTCCAGTTAACCTTCACTTCCACAGGATACAACTGAGCGTTTATAAACACCCTGTACAGTTCAAACCTTCACTCTCACAGTATTACACTGAGCCTTATGACACACCCTGGTCCAGTTAAACCTTCACTCTCACCAGGATTACCACTGAGCCTTTATAACCCCCTGTCACGTTAAACTTCACTCTCACAGGATAAACTGAGCAGTGTATAACACCCTGAATACAGTTTAACCTTCACTCGTCACCAGGATTACACTTGAAGCATTTATAACACCCTGTAAAGTTTAACCTTCACTCTCACAGGATACCACTCTGAGCACTGGTATAACACCCCTGTCCAGGTTAACCTTCACTCTCACAGGCTACACTGAGCGTTTTATAACCCCCTTGTTACAGTTAACCTTCACTCTCACAGGATACACTGGCGTTATAACACCCTGTCCACGTTAACCTTCACTCTCACAGGATACACTGAGCATTATAACACCCCTGTCCAGTTAACCTTTCACTCTCACAGGATACATGAGCATTATTAACCCCCTGTCCACCGTTTTAACCTGTCACTCTCACAGGATACATGGGCACGTAGCTAACACCCTGCTTTACAGTTAACCTTCACTTCCACAGGATTACACTGAAGCATTACTAACCACCTGTCCATTAAACCCTTCACTCTTCACAGGGATATACACTGAGCGTTTTATAACACCCTGTACAGTTAACCTTCACTCTCACAGGATACACTGAGCGTTATAACACCCTGTCCAGTTAACCTTCACTCTCACAGATCCCCTCAAACATATAATTCTCTGTTCAGCCTGTTTCTGTATGTCTGTTAATCTTGTCTGAGGTGTCATGGATCCCCCAACAAGACTGTCTGGTTAGTGTCTGTTAACACCCTCTACCTCCTTCTCTTCCATCAGGCTGAGGTGTCATGGATCCCCAACAAGCATTACTCCGGTATCTACGGTCTGATGAAGCTGGTGCTCACCAAGACCTTACCCCCAGACCTGCAGAAAGTCATCGTCCTGGACACAGACATCACCTTCGCTACAGACATCGCCGAGCTCTGGGCCGTCTTCCACAAGTTCAAAGGTGAGGCTAATACATAATTTCCTGTTGGGATAATTGTGCTTCCTGTTGCTTCTACCAGGGGTTGTATTCATTGGGACACACTAGCAAAACATGCAACAGAAAAACAAAAATGAGTGTTTCTTATTGGACAAGTTCAGTTAGTCCCTCCCTGTTTCAAGTCAGTTTTCTTCGGTTTGGTTCCTAATTGAGTAGTCTGTTCAGGAAGTGAATCGAAATTAAATTGATGATTTGCCCATTGTTTTTCTACGAGGAGGAAGAGGGAGGTAGGGGGGAGGGAGGAGGTGGATTCCAGAGATTTATGAGTCCCTTACTGTCCCACAGTGGATTGCCTCTGGCTGGGCTTTGGATCAATCTTCATTAAGAGTTCACTTTATGCTTCACCACTAGCTATCACCCACCCTGTTCATTCCCTATCTCCCACCCTCATTCTATATCACCCACCCTGTTCATTCCCTATCTCCCACCCTCATTCTATACCACCCACCCTGTTCATTCCCTATCTCCCACCCTCATTCTATACCACCCACCCTGTTCATTCCCTATCTCCCACCCTCATTCTATATCACCCACCCTGTTCATTCCCTATCCCCACCCTCATTCTATACCACCCACCCTGTTCATTCCCTATCTCCCACCCTCATTCTATACCACCCACCCTGTTCATTCCCTACCCCCACCCTCATCCAACACCATCCATTCTACCACCCACCCTGTTCATGTCCCTATCCCCACCTCATTCTAACACCCACCCAGTCATTCCCACTCCCACCCTCAGCATACACCCACCCTGTTCATTCCCATACCCCACCCTATCACCACCACCCTGTTCATCCCTACCCCCCACCCCATTCCATACCACCCACCCTGTTCATTCCCTACCCCACCCTCATTCTATATCACCCACCCTGTTCATTCCCGTATCCCCCACCCTCATTCTATACCACCCACCCTGTTCATTCCTATCCCCACCCTCATCTACCATCCATCCATTCTACCACCCACCCTGTTCATTCCCTATCTCCCACCCTCATTCTATATCACACCACCCTGTTCATCCCTATCTCCACCCTCATCTATACCACCCACCCTGTCCATTCCCTATCTCCCACCCTCATTCTATAACCACCACCCTGTCCATTCCCTATCTCCCACCTCATTCTATACCACCCACCCTGTTCATTCCTATCTCCCACCCTCATTCTATATCACCCACCCGGTCATTCCCTATTCCACCCTCATTCATATATCACCCACCCTGTTCATTCCCTATCCCACCCTCATTCTATACCACCACCCTGTTCATTCCCTCAACCCCCACTCATCCATACCATCCACCCTGTTCATTTTCCCCATCCCCACCTCATTCTATACCACCCACCCTGTTCATTCCCTATCTCCCACCCTCATTCCATACCATCCATCCATTCTACCACCCACCCTGTTCATTCCCTATCTCCCACCCTCATTCTATATCACCCACCCTGTTCATTCCCTATCTCCCACCCTCATTCTATACCCCCACCCTGTTCATTCCCTATCTCCCACCCTCATTCTATACCACCCACCTGTTCATTCCCTACCCCCCACCTCATTCTATACCACCCCCTGTTCATTCCCTACCCCCCACCCTCATTCCATCCATCCATCCATTCTACCACCCTCCCCACTCAGTTACAGTCCATTCACATAGAGTGAATCTTTGAAGCTTTGGATCGATCTCCAGAGTTGACTCCTGTGTTCCACCACTACCAATCTGTATGTTCTCTACCTCCCTCCCATTCATTCCATTCCATACCATCCATTCTTCCACCGACACATTCAATTAGCTGACCTTCAACCCCCCGACAAGTCAATTCCCTACCTCCTATTCAGTTAGCTGACCTTTCAACCCCCCACCAGTCCATTCCCTACCTCCCATTCAGTTAGCTGACCTTTCAACCCCCCACCAGTCCATTCCCTACCTCCCATTCATTAGCTGACCTTTCAACCCCCCACCAGTCCATTCCCTCCTCCCATTCATTAGCTGACCTTTCAACCCCCCACCAGTCCATTCCCTACCTCCCATTCAGTTAGCTGACCTTTCAACCCCCCACCAGTCCATTCCCTACCTCCCATTCAGTTAGCTGACCTTTCAACCCCCCACCAGTCCATTCCCTCCCTCCCATTCAGTTAGCTGACCTTTCAACCCCCCACCAGTCCATTCCCTACCTCCCATTCAGTTAGCTGACCTTTTAACCCCCCCACCAGTCCATTCCTACCTCCCATTCAGTTAGCTGACCTTTCAAACCCCCCAGCCAGCCATTCCATCCCTCCATTCAGTAACTACCTTCAAACCACCCAGCACACAGTCACATTCCTACCTACCATTCAATTAGCTGACTTTTATTTAACCCCACTACCAGTTCCATTCCCACCGTTCAACCAGTTAGCTGCTGTTCCATCTACCAGCCATCATCCTCTCCCTCCCATTCAGGATTCTAACCTATTCAACCCCCCACAGTCCATTCCCTACCCCATTCAGTTAGCCTTCACCCTCACCCATTCATTAGCTGCTTTCAACCCCCCACCAGTCATTCTCCGTTCGATTCATTGTACCAAAACCCCACAGTCTTACCTGATTGTGAGTTAAAATTTGATTACCTAATGTAGCCATTTTACTTTAGCATTCAGTACTTCTTCAAACAAACCCCAGCCACCAATCATCTTAACATTACCATATGCAACCATTGGTTGGTTATAATGTTTGTGTTAGGATCGAAATCTAAATAAGTTCCAAATTCGTCAGAGCAAGCAATATCTTAGGATTTAGCCAAAGAGACACATGCTTATAGCTTTGGTACAGCTGTTCATTGTCTACTTTCATCCTCCTCCATCCTCGTCTCTATATCTGCTCACATCCCATGTCAGTCTATTCTGCTCCTTACATCCTTGTCTGTCTCTCTGACTCCTACTCCCTCTGTTCATGTCTCTTTCTCCTACATCCCTCCTGTTCTGTCCCTATCTGATCCTACATCATAGCTGTTCTGTCATATCGCTCCTACATCCCTCTGTTCTGTCTCTATCTGACTCCTACATCCCTCCAGCGTTCTATCTCTATTGCTCCTACATACCCTCTGTTTGTCTCTATCTGCTCCTACATCCCTCTGTTAGTGCTTCTGCCCTACCTAGCTCCTTCCCCACATCCCATGTTCTGTCTCTATCTGCCTCAACACATCCTATGTTCGTCTCCATCTACTGCCTAACCCTCTGTTCTGTCTCTATCTGCTCCTACATCCCTCTGCTTCTGTCTCTATCTGCTCCTACATCCCTCTGTTCTGTCTATATCTGCTCCTACATCCCTATGTTCGTCTCTATTGCTCCACATCCCTCTGTTCTGTCTCTATCTGCTCCTACATCCTATGTTGTCTCTATTGCTCCTACATCCCTCTGTTACTGTTCTATTCGCTCCTACATCCCTCTGTTCTGCTCTATCTGCTCCAACATCCCTCTGTTCTGTTCTCTAATATTGGCTCCTACATCCCTCTGTCTGTTTATTGCTTCCTACATCCTCTGTTCTGTCTATCTGCTTCCTACATCCCTCTGTTCTGTCTCTATCTGCTCCTACATCCCTCTGTTTGGTTAGTCTCTATCTGCTCCTACATCCCTATGTTCTGTCTATATCTGTCTACATCCCTTGTTCTGTCTCTATTGCTCCTACATCCCTCTGTTCTGTCTCTATTGCTCCTACATCCCTCTGCTGTTCTGTCTCTATCTGCTCCTACATCCTCTGTTCTGTCTCTACTGCTCCTAATCCCTCTGTTCTGTCTCATCTGCTCCTACATCCCTCTGTTCTGTCTCTATCTGCTCCTACATCCCTCTGTTCTGTCTCTATCTGCTCTACATCCCTCTGTTCTGTCTCTATCTGCTCCTACATCCTCTCTGTTCTGTCCTATCTGCTCCTACATCCCTCTGTTCTATCTCTATCTGCTCCTACATCCCTCTGTTCTTCTCTTATCTGCTCCTACATCCTCTCTGTTCTGTCTCTATCTGCCTACATCCCTCTGTTCTGTCTCTATCTGCTCCTACATCCCTGCTGTTCTGTCTCTATCTGCTCCTACATCCCTCTGTTCTGTCTCTATCTGCTCCTACATCCTCTGTGTTCTGTCTCTATCTGCTCCTACATCCCTCTGTTCTGTCTCTATCTGCTCCTACATCCCTCTGTTCTGTCTCTATCTGCTCCTACATCCCTCTGTTCTGTCTCTATCTGCTCCTACATCCCTCTGTTTCTGTCTCTATCTGCTCCTACATCCCTCTGTTCTGTCTCTATCTGCTCCTACATCCCTCTGTTCGTCTCTATCTGCTTCCTACATCCCTCTGTTCTGTCTCTATCTGCTCCTACATCCCTCTGTTCTGTCTCTATCTGCTCCTACATCCCTCTGTGTCTGTCTCTATCTGCTCCTACATCCCTCTGTTCTGTCTCTATCTGCTCCTACATCCCCTCTGTTCTGTCTCTATCTGCTCCTACATCCCTCTGTTCTGTCTCTACCTTGCTCCTACATCCCTCTGTTCTGTCTCTATTGCTCCTACATCCCTCTGTTCTGTCTCTATCTGCTCCTACATCCCTCTGTTCTGTCTCTACTTGCTCCTACATCCCTCTGTTTCTGTCTCTATCTGCTCCTACATCCCTCTGTTCTGTCTCTATCTGCTCCTACATCCCTAGTTCTGTCTCTATCTGCTCCTACATCCCTCTGTTCTGTCTCTATCTGCTCCTACATCCCTTGTTCTGTCTCTATCTGCTCCTACATCCTCTGCTGTGGTTCTGTCTCTATCTGCTCCTACATCCCTCTGTCTTGCTCTATCTGCTCCTACATCCTCTGTTCTGTCTCTATCTGCCTCCTACAATCCCTCTGTTCTGTCTCTATCTGCTCCTACATCCCTCTGTTCTGTCTCTATCTGCTCCTACATCACTCGTGTTGTCTCTATCTGCTCCTACATCCCTCTGTTCTGTCTTATCTGCTCCTACATCCCTCTGTTCTGTCTCTATCTGCTCCTACATCCCTCTGTTCTGTCCTATCTGCTCCTACATCCCTCTGTTCTGTCTCTATCTGCTCCTACATCCCTCTGTTCTGTCTCTATCTGCTCCTACATCCCCTGTTCTGTCTCTATCTGCTCCTACATCCCTCTGTTCTGTCTCTATCTGCTCCTACCCATCCCTCTTGCTCTGCTCTATCTGCTCCTACTCCCTCGTTCTGTCCTATCTCCCTACATCCCTCTGTTCTGTCTCTATCTCTCCTACATCCCTCTGTTCTGTCTCTATCTGCTCCTACATCCCTCTGGTTCTGTCTCTATCTGCTCCTACATCCCTCTTTCGTTCTACTGTACATCTGCTTTTTCGCTCCTACATCCCTCTGTTCTGTCTCTATCTGCTCCTACATCCCTCTGTTCTGTCTCTATCTGCTCCTACATCCCTCTGTTCTGTCTCTATCTGCTCCTACATCCCTCTGTTCTGTCTCTATCTGCTCCTACATCCCTCTGTTCTGTCTCTATCTGCTCCTACATCCCTCTGTTTCTGTCTCTATCTGCTCCTACATCCCTCTGTTCTGTCTCTATCTGCTCCTACATCCCTCTGTTCTGTCTCTATCTGCTCCTACATCCCTCTGTTCTGTCTCTATCTGCTCCTACATCCCTCTGTCTGTCTCTATCTGCTCCTACATCCCTCTGTTCTGTCTCTATCTGCTCCTACATCCCTCTGTTCTGTCTCTATCTGCTCCTACAATCCCTCTGTTCTGTCTCTATCTGCTCCTACATCCCTCTGTTCTGTCTCTATCTGCTCCTACATCCCTCTGTTCTGTCTCTATCTGCTCCTACATCCCTTGTTTGTTTTCTGTCTCATCTCTGTTCTGCTTCCTACATCCCTCTGTCTGTCTCTATCTGCTCCTACATCCCTCTGTTCTGTCTCTATCTGCTCCTACATCCCTCTGTTCTGTCTCTATCTGCTCCTACATCCCTCTGTTCTGTCTCTATCTGCTCCTAAATCCCTCTGTTCTGTCTCTATCTGCTCCTACATCCCTCTGTTCTGTCTCTATCTGCTCTCATCCCTCTGTCTGTCCTATCCTCACATCCTGCTGTGGTTCTGTTCTCTATCTGCTCCTACATCCCTCTGTTCTGTCTCTATCTGCTCCTACATCCATCTGTTCGTCTCTATCTGCTCCTACATCCCTCTGTTGCTGTCTCTATCTGCTCCTACATCCCTCTGTTCTGTCTCTATCTGCTCACTACATCCTCTGTTCTGTCTCTACTATCTGCTCCTACATCCCTCTGTTCTGTCTCTATCTGCTCCTACATCCCTTGTTCTGTCTCTATCTGCTCCTAATTCCTCTGTTCTGTCTCTATCTGCTCCTACATCCTCTGTTCTGTCTCTATCTGCTCCTACATCCCTTGTTCTGTCTCTATCTGCTCCTACATCCCTCTGTTCTGTCTCTATCTGCTTCCTACATCCCTCTGTTCTGTCTCTATCTGCTCCTACATCCCTCTGTTCTGTCTCTATCTGCTCCTACAATCCCTCTGTTCTGTCTCTATCTGCTCCTACATCCCTCTGTTCTGTCTCTATCTGCTCCTACATCCCTCTGTTCTGTCTTATCTGCTCCTACATCCCTCTGTTCTGTCTCTATCTGCTCCTACATCCCTCTGTTCTGTCTCTATCTGCTCCTACATCCCTCTGTTCGTGTCTCATCTGCTCCTACATCCCTCTGTCTGTCTCTACTATCTGCTCCAAAACCCTCGCTCGGGTTCTGTCTCTATCTGCTCCTACATCCCTCTGTGGTTCTGTCTCTATCTGCATCCTACATCCCTCTGTCTGTCTTATCTGCTCCTACATCCTCTGTTCTGTCTCTATCTGCTCCTACAATCCCTCTGTTCTGTCTCTATGCTCCTACATCCCTCTGTGTCTGTCTCTATCTGCTCCTAAATCCCTCTGTTCTGTCTCTATCTGCTCCTACATCCCTTCTGTTCTGTCTCTATCTGCTCCTACATCCCTCTGTTTGTCTCTATCTGCTCCTACATCCCGTTCTGTCTCTTCTGCTCTACATCCCTGTTCTGTCTCTATCTTGCTCCTAAATCCCTCTGTTCTGTCTCTATCTGCTCCTACATCCCTCTGTGTTTTCTGTCTCTATCTGCTCCTACATCCCTCTGTTCTGTCTCTATCTGCTCCTACATCCCTCTGTTCTTGTCTCTATCTGCTCCTACATCCCTCTGCTCTGTCTCTATCTGCTCCTACATCCCTCTGTTCTGTCTCTATCTGCTCCTACATCCCTCTGTTCTGTCTCTATCTGCTCCTACATCCCTCTGTTCTGTCTCTATCTGCTCCTACATCCCTCTGTTCTGTCTCTATCTGCTCCTACATCCCTCTGTTCGGGTCTCTATCTGCTCCTACATCCCTCTGCTCTGTCTCTATCTGCTCCTACATCCCTCTTGCTGTGGTTCTGTCTCTACCCTGCTCCTACATCCTCTGTTCTGTCTCTATCTGCTCCTACATCCCTCTGTTCTCTGTCTCTATCTGCTCCTACATCCCTCTGTTTGTCTCTATCTGCTCCTACATCCTCTGCTGGGGTCTGTCTCTATCTGCTCCTACATCCCTCTGTTTCTGTCTCTATCTGCTCCTACATCCCTCTGTTCGTCTCTATCTGCTCCTACATCCCTCTCTGTGGTTCTGTCTCTATCTGCTCCTACATCCCTCTGTTCTGTCTCATCTGTTCCTACATCCCTCTGTTCTGTCTCTATCTGCTCCTACATCCTCTTGTTCTGCTCTATCTGCTCCTACATCCCTCTGTTCTGTCTCTATCTGCTCCTAATCCCTCTGTTCTGTCTCTATCTGCTCCTACAATCCTCTCTGTTCTGTCTCTATCTGCTCCTACATCCCTCTGCTGTGTTCTGTCTCTATCTGTCCTAACATCCCTCTGTTCTGTCTCTATCTGCTCCTAATCCCTCTGTTCTGTCTCTATCTGCTCCTACATCCCTCTGTTCTGTCTCTATCTGCTCCTACATCCCTCTGTTCTGTCTCTATCTGCTCCTACATCCTCTGCTGTGTTCTGTCTCTATCTGCTCCTACATCCCTCTGCTGTGGTTCTGCCCCTTCCTATCTGCTCCTACCCATCCCTCTGTTCTGTCTCTATCTGCTCCTACATCCCTCTGTTCTGTCTCTATCTGCTCCTACAACCCTCTGTTCTGTCTCTATCTGCTCCTACATCCCTCTGTTCTGTCTCTATCTGCTCCTACATCCCTCTGTTTCTGTCTCTATCTGCTCCTACATCCCTCTGTTCTGTCTCTATCTGTCCTACATCCCTCTGTGCCTATCGTCCTTCTGTTTTTCTATCTGCTCCTACAT
Source organism: Coregonus sp. 'balchen' (assembly GCA_902810595.1). NCBI lineage: Eukaryota > Metazoa > Chordata > Actinopteri > Salmoniformes > Salmonidae > Coregonus > Coregonus sp. 'balchen'. The sequence goes on from LR778256.1 coordinate 26,911,805, forward strand.
CCCTCTGTTCTGTCTCTACCTGCTCCTACATCCCCTCTGTGCTGCTGTCTCTATCTGCTCCTACATCCCTCTTTTTCTGTCTCTATCTGCTCCTACATCCCTCTGCTCTGTTCTGTCTATCTGCTCCTACATCCCTCTGTTCTGTCTCTATCTGCTCCTACATCCCTCTGTTCTGTCTCTATCGCTCCTACATCCCTCTGTTCTGTCTCTATCTGCTCCTACATCCCTCTGTTCTGTCTCTATCTGCTCCTACATCCCTCTCTGTTTCTGTCTCTATCTGCTCTACATCCCTCTGTTCTGTCTCTATCTGCTCCTACATCCCTCTGTTCTGTCTCTATATGCTCCTACATCACCCTGTTCTGTCTCTATCTGCTCCTACAATCCTCTGCTTGTTCTGTCTCTATCTGCTCTACATCCCTCTGTTCTGTCTCTATCTGCTCCTACATCCTCTGTTCTGTCTCTATCTGCTCCTACATCCCTCTGTTCTGTCTCTATCTGCTCCTACATCCCTCTGCTGTGGTTCTGTCTCTATCTGCTCCTACATCCCTCTGTTCTGTCTCTATCTGCTCCTACATCCCTCTGTTCTGTCTCTATCTGCTCCTACATCCCTCTGTTCTGTCTCTATCTGCTCCTACATCCCCTCTGTTCTGTCTCTATCTGCTCCTACATCCCTCTGTTCTGTCTCTAATCTGCTCCTACATCCCTCGTTCTGTCTCTATTACTGCTCCTACATCCCTCTGTTCTGTCTCTATATTGCTCCTACATCCCTGCTGTGGTTCTGTCTCTATATGCTCCTACATCCCTCTGTTCTGTCTCTACCTGCTCCTACATCCCTCTGCTGTGGCTGTGTCTCTATCTGCTCCTACATCCCTCTGTTCTGTCTCTATCTGCTCCTACATCCCTCTGCTCTGTCTCTATCTGCTCCTACATCCCTCTGTTCTTGTCTCTATCTGCTCCTACATCCCTCTGTTCTGTCTCTTCTGCTCCTACATCCCTCTGTTCTGTCTCTATCTGCTCCTACATCCCTCTGTTCTGTCTCTATCTGCTCCTACATCCCTCTGTTCTGTCTCAATCTGCTCCTACATCCCTCTGTGTTCTGTCTCTATCTGCTCCTACATCCCTCTGTTCTGTCTCTATCTGCTCCTACATCCCTCTGTTCTGTCTCTATCTGCTCCTACATCCCTCTGTTCTGTCTCTATCTGCTCCTACATCCCTCTGTTCTGTCTCTATCTGCTCCTACATCCCTCTGTTTCTGTCTTATCTGCTCCTACATCCCTCTGTTCTGTCTCTATCTGCTCCTACATCCCTCTGTTCTGTCTTCTCTATCTGCTCCTACATCCCTCTGCTGTGTTCTGTCTCTATCTGCTCCTACATCCCTTTGTTCTGTCTCTATCTGCTCCTACATCCCTCTGTTCTGTCTCTATCTGCTCCTCATCCCTCTGTTCTGTCTCTATCTGCTCCTACATCCCTCTGTTCTGTCTCTATCTGCTCCTACATCCCTCTGCTGTGCGTTCTGTATTTCGCTCTATCTGCTCCTACATCCCTCTGTTCTGTCTCTATCTGCTCCTACATCCCTCTGTTCTGTCTCTATCTGCTCCTACATCCCTCTGCTGTGGTCTGTCCTATCTGCTCCTACATCCCTCTGCTGTGGTTCTGTCCCCTATCTGCTCCTACATCCCTCTGTTCTGTCTCTATCTGCTCCTACATCCCTCTGCTCTGTCTCTAATCTGCTCCTACACCCCTTTGCTGTGTTTCTGTCTCTATCTGCTCCTACATCCCTCTGTTCTGTCTCTATCTGCTCCTACATCCCTCTGTTTCTGTCTCTATCTGCTCCTACATCCCTCTGTTCTGTCTCTATCTGCTCCTACATCCCTCTGTTCTGTCTCTATCTGCTCCTACATCTCTGCTGTTTGGTTCTGTTCTATTGCTCCTACATCCCTCTGTTCTGTCTCTATCTGCTCCTACAATCCCTCTGTTCTGTCTCTATCTGCTCCACATCCCTCTGCTGTGGTTCTGTCTCTATCTGCTCCTACATCCTCTGCTGGTTCTGTCTCTATCTGCTCCTACATCCTCTGTTCTGTCTCTATCTGCTCCTACATCCCTCTGTTCTGTCTCTATCTGCTCCTACATCCCTCTGCTGTGGTTCTGTCTCTATCTGCTCCTACATCCCTCTGTTCTGTCTCTATCTGCTCCTACATCCCTCTGTTCTGTCTCTATCTGCTCCTACATCCCTCTGTTCTGTCTCTATCTGCTCCTACATCCCTCTGTTCTGTCTCTATCTGCTCCTACATCCCTCTGTTCTGTCTCTATCTGCTCCTACATCCCTCTGTTCTGTCTCTATCTGCTCCTACATCCCTCTGCTGTGGTTCTGTCTCTATCTGCTCCTACATCCCTCTGTTCTGTCTCTATCTGCTCCTACATCCTCTGTTCGGGTCTCTATCTGCTCCTACATCCCTCTGTTCTGGTCTCTATCGCTCCTACATCCCTCTGCTGTGGTTCTGTCTCTATCTGCTCCTACATCCCTCTGTTCTGTCTCTATCTGCTCCTACATCCCTCTGCTCTGTTTCTGTCTCTATCTGCTCCTACATCCCTCTGTTCTGTCTCTATCTGCTCCTACATCCCTCTGTTCTGTCTCTATCTGCTCCTACATCCCTCTCTGTTCTGTCTCTATCTGCTCCTACATCCCTCTGCTGTGGTTCTGTCTCTATCTGCTCCTACATCCCTCTGTTCTGTCTCTATCTGCTCCTACATCCCTCTGTCTGTCTCTATCTGCTCCTACATCCCTCTGGTTCTGTCTCTATCTGCTCCTACATCCCTCTGTTCTGTCTCTATCTGCTCCTACATCCCTCTGTTCTGTCTCTATCTGCTCCTACATCCCTCTGTTCTGTCTCTATCTGCTCCTACATCCCTCTGTTCTGTCTCTATCTGCTCCTACATCCCTCTGTTCTGTCTCTATCTGCTCCTACATCCCTCTGCTGTGGTTCTGTCTCTATCTGCTCCTACATCCCTCTGTTCTGTCTATCTGCTCCTACATCCCTCTTGGTTCTGTCTCTATCTGCTCCTACATCCCTCTGTTCTGTCTCTATCTGCTCCTACATCCCTCTGTTCTGTCTCTATCTGCTCCTACATCCCTCTGTTCTGTCTCTATTGCTCCTACAATCCCTCTGTTCTGTCTCTATCTGCTCCTACATCCCTCTGTTCTGTCTCTATCTGCTCCTACATCCCTCTGTTCTGTCTCTATCTGCTCCTACATCCTCTGTTCTGTCTCTATCTGCTCCTACATCCCTCTGTTCTGTCTCTATCTGCTCCTACATCCCTCTGCTGTGGTTCTGTCTCTATCTGCTCCTACATCCCTCTGTTCTGTCTCTATCTGCTCCTACATCCCTCTGTTCTGTCTCTATCTGCTCCTACATCCCTCTGTTCTGTCTCTATCTGCTCCTACATCCCTCTGTTCTGTCTCTATCTGCTCTACATCCTCTGGTTCTGTCTCTATCTGCTCCTACATCCCTCTGTTCTGTCTCTATCTGCTCCTACATCCCTCTGCTCTGGTTCCTCTATCTGCTACCTACATCCCTCTGTTCTGTCTCTATCTGCTCCTAATCCCTCTGTTCTGTCTCTATCTGCTCCTACATCCCTCTGTTCTGTCTCTATCTGCTCCTACATCCCTCTGTTCTGTCTCTATCTGCTCCTACATCCCTCTGTTCTGTCTCTATCTGCTCCTACATCCCTCTGTTCTGTCTCTATCTGTACACCTCCCCAACCATAACCCAACACTTCTCTCTGCTACCTCTTCCCTTCACTTTGCTTCCAGGGTGCATTGCAACAACATAAGGTTCACCTAGAAGACTGTAGGTTGTTGTTTGGGTATAAACCTAGCTAGTCTCTGAGTGACTGCTACTTCCTCTGTTGTTTTAGTGAGTGACTGCTACTTCCTCTGTTGTTTTAGTGAGTGACTGCTACTTCCTCTGTTGTTTTAGTGAGTGACTGCTACTTCCTCTCTGTTGTTTTAGTGAGGGGACTGCTACTTCCCTCTGTTGTTTTAGTGAGTGACTGCTACTTCCTCTCTGTTGTTTTAGTGAGTGACTGCTACTTCCTCTGTTGTTTTAGTGAGTGACTGCTACTTCCTCTGTTGTTTTAGTGAGTGACTGCTACTTCCTCTGTTGTTTTAGTGAGTGACTGCTACTTCCTCTCTGTTGTTTTAGTGAGTGACTGCTACTTCCTCTGTTGTTTTAGTGAGTGACTGCTACTTCCTCTGTTGTTTTAGTGAGTGACTGCTACTTCCTCTCTGTTACAGTGAAGATGTAGAAGACATGTACCAGATATGAATATTGCAGCTGTTCTTATCAGTGCTGTAGTCTCTGTGATAGCTGGTCTTATCAGTGCTGTAGTCTCTGTGATAGCTGTTCTTATCAGTGCTGTAGTCTCTGTGATAGATGTTCTTATCAGTGCTGTAGTCTCTGTGATAGCTGTTCTTATCAGTGCTGTAGTCTCTGTGATAGCTGTTCTTATCAGTGCTGTAGTCTCTGTGATAGCTGTTCTTATCAGTGATGTAGTCTCTGATAGCTGTTCTTATCAGTGCTGTAGTCTCTCTGTGATAGCTGGTCTTATCAGTGCTGTAGTCTCTGTGATAGCTGTTCTTATCAGTGCTGTAGTCTCTGTGATAGATGTTCTTATCAGTGCTGTAGTCTCTGTGATAGCTGTTCTTATCAGTGCTGTAGTCTCTGTGATAGCTGTTCTTATCAGTGCTGTAGTCTCTGTGATAGCTGTTCTTATCAGTGATGTAGTCTCTGATAGCTGTTCTTATCAGTGCTGTAGTCTCTCTGTGATAGCTGTTCTTATCAGTGCTGTAGTCTCTCTGTGATAGCTGTTCTTATCAGTGCTGTAGTCTCTGTGATAGCTGTTCTTATCAGTGCTGTAGTCTCTGTGATAGCTGTTCTTATCAGTGCTGTAGTCTCTGTGATAGCTGTTCTTATCAGTGCTGTAGTCTCTGTGATAGCTGTTCTTATCAGTGCTGTAGTCTCTGTGATAGCTGTTCTTATCAGTGCTGTAGCCTCTGTGATAGCTGTTCTTATCAGTGCTGTAGTCTCTGTGATAGATGTTCTTATCAGTGCTGTAGTCTCTCTGTGATAGCTGTTCTTATCAGTGCTGTAGTCTCTGTGATAGCTGTTCTTATCAGTGATGTAGTCTCTGTGATAGCTGTTCTTATCAGTGCTGTAGTCTCTGTGATAGCTGTTCTTATCAGTGCTGTAGTCTCTGTGATAGCTGTTCTTATCAATGCTGTAGTCTCTGGGATAGCTGTTCTTATCAGTGCTGTAGTCTCTGTGATAGCTGGTCTTATCAGTGCTGTAGTCTCTCTGTGATAGCTGTTCTTATCAGTGCTGTAGTCTCTGTGATAGCTGTTCTTATCAGTGCTGTAGTCCTCTGTGATAGCTGTTCTTATCAGTGCTGTAGTCTCTGTGATCGATGTTCTTATCAGTGATGTAGTCTCTGTGATAGCCGTTCTTATCAGTGCTGTATCCTCTGTGATAGCGTTCTTATCATGCTGTAGTCTCTGTGATAATGTTCTTATCAGTGCTGTAGTCTCTCTGTGATAGCTGTTCTTATCAGTGCTGTAGTCTCTGTGATAGCTGTTCTTATCAGTGATGTAGTCTCTGTGATAGCTGTTATCAGTGCTGTAGTCTCTGTGATAGCTGTTCTTATCAGTGCTGTAGTCTCTGTGATAGCTGTTCTTATCAATGCTGTAGTCTCTGGGATAGCTGTTCTTATCAGTGCTGTAGTCTCTGTGATAGCTGTTTTTATCAGTGCTGTAGTCTCTGTGATAGCTGTTCTTATCAGTGCTGTAGTCTCTGTGATAGCTTGTCTTATCAGTGCTGTAGTCTCTCTGTGATAGCTGTTCTTATCAGTGCTGTAGTCTCTGTGATAGCTGTTCTTATCAGTGCTGTAGTCTCTGTGATAGCTGTTCTTATCAGTGCTGTAGTCTCTGTGATAGCTGTTCTTATCAGTGCTGTAGTCTCTCTGTGATAGCTGTTCTTATCAGTGCTGTAGTCTCTGTGATAGCTGTTCTTATCAGTGCTGTAGTCTCTCTGTGATAGCTGTTCTTATCAGTGCTGTAGTCTCTGTGATAGCTGTTCTTATCAGTGCTGTAGTCTCTCTGTGATAGCTGTTCTTATCAGTGCTGTAGTCTCTGTGATAGCTGGTCTTATCAGTGCTGTAGTCTCTGGGATAGCTGTTCTTATCAGTGCTGTAGTCTCTGTGATAGCTGTTCTTATCAGTGCTGTAGTCTCTCTGTGATAGCTGTTCTTATCAGTGCTGTAGTCTCTGTGATAGCTGGTCTTATCAGTGCTGTAGTCTCTGTGATAGCTACAATGATACAGTCACCTTGTGGAGACAGAATGGGACAGGGAGAAGGGATGCTGCAGCTCTGCCATCCCTACACACACACACACACACACGGACACGCACACGCGCACGCACGCACGCACGCACACGCACACGCACCACCACACACACACACACACACACACACACACACACACACACCACACACACACACACACCACACACACACACACACCACACACACACACACACACACACACACACACACACCACACCACACACACACACACACACACACACACACACACACACACACACACCACACACACACACACACATACACATTATAATGTCCTCCCTACCATTCACACCACTCTAATGTCCTCCCTACAATTCACACCACTCTAATGTCCTCCCTACCATTCACAATGTCCTCCCTAACTTCACACCACTCTAATGTCCTCCCTACCATTCACACCACTATAATGTCCTCCCTACCATTCACACCACTCTAATGTCCTCCCTACCATTCACACCACTCTAATGTCCTCCCTACCATTCACACCCACTCTAATGTCCTCCCTACCATTCACACCCACTCTAATGTCCTCCCTACCATTCACACCCACTCTAATGTCCTCCCTACCATTCACACCACTCTAATGTCCTCCCTACCATTCACACCCACTCTAATGTCTCCCTACATTCACACCACTCTAATGTCCCTCCTACCATTCACACCCACTATAATTGTCCTCCCTACCATTCCACCCACTCTAATGTCCTCCCTACCATTCACACCCACTCTAATGTCCTCCCTACCATTCACACCCACTCTAATGTCCTCCCTACCATTCACACCCACTCTAATGTCCTCCCTACCATTCACACCCACTCTAATATCCTCCCTCCCTCGTCCTTCTCAGTATTGATGGTAGATAACAGCTTGGCAGGCCTAACGCCCTGCGACACACAGACAGGCTGACAGGCTGCCCTTGACGTATGAACACTTAGCTGTATTAGTGGCTTTAAGTGTATGAGGTGTTCACTCACTTAGTCCGCATCCCAAATGGCACCCTATTCCCTACGGACCCTGGTCAACAGTAGTGCACTACGTAGGGGGGATAGCATTCCATTTGGGATGTGGCCTTGGTCATCAGATCAGAGGCCTGGTGACTGTGATGCTTTCTATTTGATCACTCTGGAAACAGGGAGAGGACCCCCGGCTGTCTCTGTCCGCTGGTTGGCTTTGTCTAGTCCTCTGGTGTTTTCTGAATCACATTTCTGAAGTCTTTGACCTTCAGTCTGTGGGGGGTTTCTGTGACAAGTTAAGGAAGTTATAGATGGTGGACATCCGTGAGCCTGTGGAAGTCTGCGTCACTGTCTCTGGTGACCTTGGACATCTGTCATCTATCAGTAGATCTGGAGAAAACTACCAAACCCGAAGATCTCTCTCTCTGTTTCTCTCTTTATTTCTCTCTCTCTCTCGCTCTCTCTCTGGTTCTCTCTCTGTTTCTCTCTGTTTCTCTATTCTATGTTTCTCTCGTTTCTATCCTCTCTCTCTCTCTATCTCTCTCTCATCTCTCGATCCATCTCTCTCTTCTCTCTCTCTCGCTCCTCTCGTTCTCTCTTCGTTCTCTCTCTCTGTTTCTCTCTATCTCTTCTTCTCGTCTCTCTTCTCTTCTTCTCTCTTTTTTTTCTCTCTTCTCTCTTTCCCTCCTCTCTCCCTCCCCCCTCTCTCTATCTCTCTCTCTCTCTCGTTCTCTTGTTCTCTCTCTCTCTCTCTGTTTCTCTCTCTCTCTGTTTCTCTCTGTTTCTCTCTCTCTATGTTTCTCTCTCTGTTTCTCTCTCTCTCTCGTGTTTTTTTCTCTCTCTCTCTCTATTCTTCTCCACATTTAATTAAATTAAGATGCGATAAGTTTCCTCTACTGGTAGAAGATAGCGTATGGATTCCCTGCTAAGAATCACTGTCTAAAGACTGCCACTAGATACACCATGCATACTATTATCTTAGACTGCGTCCCAAACGTCACCCTATTCCCTTTATAGTGCACTACTTTTGACCAGGGCCCATATGTAGGGAGTAGGGTGACATTTGGAACAAAGGGGTTTGTATGTATTTTCTCTGTCTCAACTGCTAATCTATAAACAGAAGCTATTGAGTCTCATTTGGTCGGGGTGACATTACTATTGCCAACCATCTCTGATTGGAGGATCAATACCCACTAACCAGGACAATGCAAGTTAATTCTCTGTGAAGACAAGAAGAAAAGTCACTGTGCTGAATATCTGAATGGGGACTGAAACCTCTAGGAAAATATGAGACAAGCGCTTGGAAGTCTTTCTGAAGGGTTGGAGAAATGGGGTATTTCATAGTGACATCTCGTCTGCTTTCAAAGGGGCATAGACACCTTTTTTTTGTTGAAACTGAGAAAATAATTGTATTGATTTAGTTTTTGTGTTTCTTTCCCCTGTCATGGCTGGCTGACTTAAAAAGGAGGGTTTGACAACAGTGGTTTGGGATACTGGATAGTTTGGGCTCCGCATCCTCTAGACTAGAAGATGATGATTTCCGCAGTGAAAAGCCTATGTTTAGAACTAATACAACTGTAAAGTGATACATTTGTTTGATTAATCTGCATATCACTCACAGGTGCTTGACAAATACTAAAGCAAATAAAACATAATCAAAAGGAATATACACTCTTTCATTTATGAATCCCCCAAGTCTCTAGTTGAAATCTCAGAGTATATGTTTATAATAGTGTGTCCTCCTCCCCACTCCTTAGGTCTGTGTGAGACTGAGAGACTGTGGGAAATACTTTGAGAGAGTGTGACTGGGAAATACTTTGAGAGAGAGAGACTGGGAAATACTTTGAGACAGAGAGACTGGGAAATACTTTGAGTGTTAGGTTGGGTGGGGGACTCAGGTGCAGAGACGGACACACGGACAAAGAGAGTAAAATTAGGATGTAGTTTATTCAACGTGTATTGGGCAGAGGTAAGTAGTCAGGGTTGGAATAGCTTCAGGCTGGGGGTAGGAGCTGAGTGGAGTGGAGAGCCAGTAGTCCTGAGAGCTGGATAACGAGGATATCAGGCAACAGAGGAGCAGGTAGCGGCGTGGGAATGGCAGGCAGGCAGGCAGGCAAGCAGGCAGCAGGAACAGACGAGATCTGGTCGAAGGAGAGACAGGTTACAAAACGTGACAGGAACAACAATAATACTGAGAGAGTACAACTACACTGAGAGTGCTGTACGGGCCAAGTTACCACTGGAAGTGTAGGAACGAACTGGCGCTGGAGAGGTGTCCAGCCCGGGTAGATATCTGCTGCTTGATTGGTGCCAATGAGCTGCAGCTTGATGTAACTGATCTGAAGATAGAATGGCCACGCCCGCTGACCTAGAACCTCTGACTGCACAGCAGGGGGAGACAGACACAAACAACACACAACAGGGGAGAAAAGGGAAAGGACACCACCAGACAGGAACAGAGACCAAATTTTGGGGAAAAATTTGAGAAAACTTTTTAAAATATTGGGGGGGCCCGGGGAAATCTTTAAAAAGGAGGGGAAAATTTTGGGGAAACGGGAAAATCTTTGGGGGGGGGGTTTTTGGATAGAAAAAAAAATTTTTAAAAAACAAAATTTTGAACTGGGTTTTTTTTAAAGGGGGGGGAAATACGAAAAACGGGAAATATTTTAAAAAGGGGGGGACAAATTTTTTTGGAAAAGGAGGGGAAACTTGGGGGGGGGGAAAAAAATACTTTGGATAGAAAATTGGGAAATATTTGAGAGGAGGGGACTGGGAAAATATTTAGAGGGGGGGAAAAATTTTGAGAAGAGGGGGGGGAAAACTTTGGTGAGGGTGGGAAAATTTGAAAGGGGGACGGGAAAAGGAGGAAAGGGGGGAAATATTGGGGAGAGGGTGGGAAATATTTTGGGGGGGAGGGGAAAAAAAAAAAAAATTTTTTGGGGGGGGGTTGGGGGGGGCCCAAAAAAGGGGGCCGGGGGCCCTGGGGAAAACCCCCCCCCCCCTTTTTTTCCCCCCCCTTGGGGGGGCCCCGGAACGGGAGGGAAAAACCCCCAACCCAAAACCCCCAAAAAAACCCCAAAAAAAAAAAAAAACCCCCAAAAAGAAAAAAACCCACAAAACCCCCCAACACACAAAAAAACCCCCAAAAACACAACCCCCAAAAACCCAAACCAAAGGGGAACCCCGGGAAGAAGAACGAAAACCCCCAAAAAAAACCCCCAAAAAACCCCCAAAAAAACCAAACACAAGGGGAAAAATTGGGGGAAAAAGGGAAAAAAAAATTTAATTTTTAAAAAACCCAAGTTAACCTTCCCGAAAAAAACCCTTCCCAAACCCTGGGGAAACCCCGAAACCCCCAAAAAAAAATTTTAAAAAAAAACCTTTTCCCCCCGGGGAACCCTAAAAATTAACCCTAAAACCAACCCCCCCCCGGGGGGAAAAACAAACTGGGGGACAAAAAAGTCCCCGGGGGAAAGGGCAATTTTTTGGGGGGTTTTGGCCCCCAAAAGATAAAAAACAAAAAAAACCCCCCAAAAACCCCCAAAAAACCCCAAAACCCCCAAAAAACCCCCCAAAAAAACCAAAAAAAAACCCCCCCAAAAAAAAAAACAAAAAAAAACAAAATTTTTTAAGTTAAGGGGAAAAAGAAAAAACCCCCCCCCCAACCCTTAACCCCAAAATTTTTTCCCCCCCCCCCCAGGGCCCCAAACCCCAAAAACCCCCAACCGGGCCCCCCAAACCCCCCCCCGGGCCCCCCCCCAACCCACCCCACCCCCCCCCGAACCCCACCCCCCCCCCCCACCCCCCGGGCACCCCCCCCCCAAACCAACCCCCCCCCCAACCCCCCACCCACCCCCCACCCCCCCCCCACCCCACGCCCCCCCCAAAACCCCCCCGGGGCCCCACCCCGGCCCCCAAAACCCCCACCCCCCCCCACCCCAACCCCGACCCCAAAACCGGGGGACCCAGGGCCCCCCCCGGGGGGCCGCCCACCCCGAGCCGCCCGAACCCCCACGCCCCGGACCCCCCCCCCCCCACCCCCGCACCCCCCCCCCCCCCCCCACCGGGACCCCCCCCCCCCCCAACCCCCCCCCACCCACCCCCCACCCCCACCCCCCCCAAACCCCCCCGGGGGCCCCCCCCCCCCTTTTGGGGGACCCCCCCCCCAACCCCCACCCACCTCCCCCCCCCCCCCCCCCCCCCCCCCCCCCCCCCCCCCACTTTAAAAAAAACCCCCGGGGGGGGGCGCCCCGGAAACCACCCACAAAAACCCCAGCGCGGAAAAGGGGGGTCCCGGGCGGGGGGGGGGGGAAAGGGACCGCCCGGCCCCCCGGCGCCCGGCACCCCGACCCGGCCCCCGGGCCCCCCCCGGCACCCCACGCCCCGGCACCCCCCGGGACCCCCCCCCCCCCGGGGGGGGCCCGGCCCCCCGGCGGCCCGGCACCCCGGGCGCCGCACCCCCGGGGCCCGCCCCCCGGGCCCCCGGCCCCCCCGGGCGGGGAAAACCCCCCCGGGGCCCCCCCCCAGGCCGGGGGGGGCCCCCCGGCCCCAAAGGGCCCGAACAAAGCGCCCGGACCCCCCCCACGGCCCCCCGGAACCCGGCCCCACCCCCAAAACCCCCCCCCGGGGGGCCCGACCCAGGGCCCCAACCCGGGGCCCCCACCCCGGGGGGACCCAGGGCCCGGGGGGCCCCCACCCGGGGCCCCCCACCCCCCCCCAAAACCCCCGGGCCCCCCAGGGCCCCCCCCCAAAAAAAACCCCCGCCCCCCCCCCGGGCACCCCAGGGGGGAGGGAAATGGGGCCCCCCCAGCACCCCCCCCCGGGGAAAAACCCCCCCCGGCCCCCCCCCCCCGGCCCCCAAGCCGGGAACCAAGGGGGCCCGACCCACACCCCAAAAAAAAAAAGGGAAAAAAAGGCGGTAAAAAGGGGGAAAAACCGGCCCCGACCCGCCCCCGGCCCCGAAAGCGCCCCGGCCCCCAGGGGCCCCCAGGGGGACCCAAAGGGGGCCCCGACCCCGGAGAGCCGCCCCCCAAAAAAAGGGGGGCCCCCACCCCCCCGGAAAGGGGCACCCAGCCCCGGGACCCACCCCGGCCCCCAGCCCCCCTGCCCCAAAGGGTTCCCCCCCCCCCCCCCCCCCCCCACCCCCACCCCGGGGAGGGCCCCCCCGGCCCCCACCCGGGCCCCCCCCGGGGCCCCCACCCCCCCCCCCCCAACCCCCCACCCCCCCCAGGGCCCCCCCCCCCCCCCAGCCGCCCCCCGGGCCCCCCACCCCCCCACCCAGCCCCCCCCCAAGGGCCCAACCAACCCACCCACCCCCCCACCCCCAGGCCCCCCTAGGCCCCCACCCCCCCAACCCCCCCAACCCACCCCCGGGCCCCCAACCCCCCCCCCTCCCCCCCCCACTCCCCCCCTTCCCCCCCCCCTCCCCCCCCCCACCCCCCCCCCCACCCCCCCCCCATTCCCCCACCCCTACCCTCCCTCCCCCAAATTTCCCCCCCCCCCCTTTCCCAACCCCCTCCCCCCCTACCCCCCCCCCATTCCCCCCCTCACTCCCCAGGCCCCCCCATCCCCCGGCCTCCCTCTCCCCCAAGGGAAACCCCTCCCCCAAAGGTACCCCCCTCTCCCCCAAAAAACCCCCCCTTCCTCTCCAAATTACCCCCTCCTACTCCCGTAACCTCCCCTCAACCCAAAAATTTTCCCCCCCCCTCCCCCAAATTCCCCCCTTCCCCCTCCAAATTCCCCCCCCCCTTCTCCCCCCGTAACCTCCCTCTTTCCCCTTTCCCCTCCCCTCTTCCTAAAAACCCCCCCTACTCCCCCAAATTTTTTCCCCTCCCCTACCCCCCAAAATATCCTCCCTCTCCCTAAACCTTTCCCCTACCTCCAAAATTACCTCTCCCCCCCCCCAAAAAATTCCCCCCCTTCCTCCCCAAAAATTACCCCTTTCCCTACCCTCCAATTACCCCCCCACCCCCCCTTTTCCCCCCACCCTAAATGTCCCCCCCCTTCCAAAACCCCCCTCCCTCCAAGAAAACCCCCTCCCCCCAAATTCCCCTTTCCCCCCCCTTCCCCCCAAAAGGATCCTCCCCCCCTTCCCCAAAATGTACCTCCCTCTCCCCCCAAAGATATTAACCCTCCCCTCCAAAAACCCCCCCACCCCCAAAAACCTCCCCTTCCCCCCCCTTGATACTCCCTCTCCACTCCTAAAAGGTTTCCCCCCCTCTTACCCCCCAAGTGATACCCCCTCTCTTCCTCCAAGATGATACCCCTCTCATCCCCAAGAGATACCCCCTTTTCCCCCCAAAATTCCCCCCAACCCCAAGATGATACCCCCTTTCCCCACTCTCCAGATGAACCTCCCCTCCATCCTCCAAATATACCCCCTCTCACTCTCCAAATGTTTACCCCCCCCCATCCCAAGTGAACCCCCTCCCCCCTCCTCCAAGATGATCCCCTCCCCCCACCCTCCAAGTTGATACTCCCTCCATCCAAGATGATACCCCTCCCACTCCCAAGATGATACCCCCCCTTCCATCCAAGTGAACTCCCCCTCTAAAAATTTTTTTCCCCTTTTTCCCCCAAGAGATCCCTCCCTCTCCATTCCCCAAGATGATCCCTCCTCTTACTCCACAAAATGATACCCCCTTCTCCTCCAAGATAAACCCTCCCTCTCTACTCCCCAAAAGATGATACCTCCCTCTCCTCCAAGATGATACCTCCTCCCATTCCCCAAGATATACCCCCTTCCTCCCCCAAAAGTGATACTCCCTCTTACTCCCCCAAAGTTTGAACCCCTCTCTCCCCCAAAAGTGAACCTCCCCTCCACTCCTCCAAGATGATACCTCCCTCTACTCCTCCAAGTGTCCCCCTCTTCTCCCCCTGAGCTCCAGACTTAGGACCCCCTCTCTACAGGGTTTTCTGCTCTTTCATGACTAGATTATCCACTCCCCCCTTTCTTCTCTTCTCCTCTTTCACCTTTTTTCTTTGCTTTCCCCCAATGAGAGCGTTTTTTTGCTAAAAAAAGGCACCATTCATTTCCCTTTATTTCTTGCAATTCATTAATTCGTGGATTTGCTTTTTCAACAGCTGTTGATCAGGGACCCATAGCGCCCTCTGGTGGGCGGTTGTTATAACGAGCCAACACTATTCTATGACACACGCAGCATTGTTTGTGGTTCTATCCCAAATCACAGAGCCGCCCTGAGGGTGAAACCTGAGGGTTTTTTGACAGCGACCCCACAGCACCCCTGGGGGGTAATTTGATAATGGACATGCTCTTCTACAGAGCCCCCCTGAGTAGTAACCTGGGGGTTTGTTAGACAGCGATCCACAGCACCCCCGGGGGGTAATTATGATAAGGGAAAAGGACTTTCTACAGAGCAGCCCTGAGTAGAAACCTGAGGGTTTTTTGACAGTATCCACAGCACCCCTGGGGGTAATTGATAATGAGACAGTCTTTACGGAAAGCCCTGAGTAGTAACCTGAGGGTTGTTTGACAGCTGACTCCACAGCACCCCCTGGTGGGTAATTATGATAATGAGACATGACTCTTCTACAGAGCAGCCCTGAGTAGTAACCGGAGGGTTGTTTGACAGCTGACTCCACAGCACCCCCTGGTGGGTAATTATGATAATGAGACATGACTCTTCTACAAAGCAGCCCTGAGTAGTAACCTAAGTGTTCTGTATGTCTCTCTTTTCCAGGTTCTAGTGAGAACCAGAGTGACTGGTGCCTGGGGAACCGTAGTAACCTGAGTGTTCTGTGTGTGTTCTGTGTTCTAGGTCAGCAGGTTCTAGGTCTGGTGGAGAACCAGAGTGACTGGTGCCTGGGGAACCATAGTAACCTGAGTGTTCTGTGTTCTAGGTCAGCAGGTTCTAGGTCTGGTGGAGAACCAGAGTGACTGGTACCTGGGGAACCTGTGGAAGAATCATCGACCCTGGCCCGCCCTGGAGAGGGGCTTCAATACAGGTGAGAGACACACATGAATGCAAACACACACACACACACACACACACACACACACACACACACACATACAACACACACACACACCCACACACACACACACACACACACACACACACACACACACACACACACACACACACACACACAAGGTAATTTCTTCACTCTGAGAAATATGTGGTCAACACTTTCTATGAGTACAAACTCTATTCACAATGAAAATGATAATGAGTAACTTTTCACTATATTTTCCCTGCCTGAGCTGCCTGTGAGTTTTCTCACCAATAACAGAAGTATTACTTCTGGTTCCTCTCTTCTTGGGGAGAGAGACAGAATGAATAATGTCTTGGATTGGAACAAACAAACCGTCTCTCTCTCCACCCTGCTGGGTCCATCTTCTACAGCTAGAGGCAGGCTGTGTCTCAAATGCCACTATATTCCCTATATCTCCTATATAGTGCACTACTTTTCACCAGGGCCCATAGGGAATAGTGCGCCATTTGAGACTCAGCCCCAGAGAGAAACAGAGCCGCAAACCGCCAAATGAACGCCGGCTGGCTGTAATATTGCTGCTATATCTAATGCATTAGGCGATAATGGCCTCTTCAACAGATGGCCAGGCTACAGAGGGTCTTTCATCTCTGAAGAAGTCTCTTTTGTGTTCAGTAACACAGGAAGTGATGTGATGAAAATATGTTGCAGCGACGGTGTGGTTGTGATCACTTCCTCTCTGTTTGAAATGAAAGCTGAGAAGATTTGGCATGAGCCCTCAGATCCTCAAAAAAGTTCTACAGCTGCACCATCGAGAGCATCCTGACTGGTTGCGTCACCGCTTGGTATGGCAACTGCTTGGCATCCGACCACAAGGCGCTACAGAGGGTAGTGCGTACGGCCCAGTACATCACTGGGGCCAAGCTCCCTGGCTACCAGGCGGTGTCAGAGGAAGGCTCTAAAAATGGTCAAAGACTCCAGCCACCCAAGTCATAGACTGTTCTCTCTGCAACCGCACAGTTAGACATCACTGTTAAGTCAGGTCATGTGTAACCTGTTGATTGAGACCGTTAAGTCAGGTCATGTGTAACCTGTTGATTGAGACTGTTAAGTCAGGTCATGTGTAACCTGTTGATTGAGACTGTTAAGTCAGGTCATGTGTAACCTGTTGATTGAGACTGTTAAGTCAGGTCATGTGTCCTCTGTTCCAGGTGTGATCTTGCTGCTGCTGGACCGACTGAGGAAGCTGAGGTGGGAACAGATGTGGAGACTGACGGCAGAGAGAGAACTGATGAGCATGTTGTCTACATCACTGGCTGACCAGGTAACACACACACACACACGTTTGAACACACACACACACACGTACGAACGCGCACACACACACACACACACACGTACGAACGCGCACACACACACACACGTACGAACGTGCACACACACACACACGTACGAACGTGCACACACACGTACGAACGCGCACACACACACGTACAAACACGCACGCACACACACACATACGAAAGCGCGCACACACATATACGAACGCACACACACGCACATGGTCAGAAACTTGCAAACACACATGCACGCCCGCCAACACACACACATACACACACACACACACACACACACACAGAATCATAAACACACCCTGTATTCAACTACTTGAAGTTCACCATTAAAATGGCTGGATTATTACACTTCAGACTTGAGTATTTTATGTTAATTGAACACCAAGGATTTTATTTAAGAGCTGCTTCAAGCTCACATAAATGAGAAGCACGTTTACGATGTTTTCATTAAATGTTAATTAAATAAAGTTCTGTCAATGTATTGTAGTTTGGAATTTGTGAAGATTCTAGAAGTGTTTTAGTGTTCCATGATTCCATTCGCCTCCTGCTGTGTTCCGTTCAACCCTCCAATCAGCTGTTCCCTCCTCTTTACAGATCCGTTCATTATGAGGATAACAACAAGCTTTATAATGTCTCCTATTAGGAGAATATGCACTGTCTCTGAACCAGCAAGATCTCAAAGTCAAAGAAATCATAGTCAAATACTGTCTCTGAACCAGCAAGATCTCAGTCAGAGAAAACATAGTCAAATACGGTCTCTGAACCAGCAAGATCTCAGTCAGAGAAAACATAGTCAAATACTGTCTCTGAACCAGCAAGATCTCAAAGTCAAAGAAATCATAGTCAAATACTGTCTCTGAACCAGCAAGATCTCAGTCAGAGAAAACATAGTCAAATACGGTCTCTGAACCAGCAAGATCTCAGTCAGAGAAAACATAGTCCGGAAATACGGTCTCTGAACCAGCAAGATCTCAGTCAGAGAAAACATAGTCAAATACCGTCACTGTTAGAACTTCTATTAAAGAAAGCCCTTGAAGTATCCGGCGGCAGCTATTGTATCTGAGGGGTTGTTCTTACATGTGAGATATAATCGTACCGGTACGGTCATGCTGATTAACATAAGAGGTACCAAGACAGTGTCTGTTTCACCCAATGGAGAAGAGGTCTGTTACTAGAGGGTCTTTATCAGTTAAAATACAGAGAGAACACCAATGGAGAAGAGTTACCCTGACATAGACAGTAGGGTTTATAGTATATGAACCGTTCTAAGGTTTCTAGATGATTCAATATAACAGAGACAGTAGGGTTTATAGTATATGAACCGTTCTAAGGTGTCTAGATGATTCAATATAACATAGACAGTAGGGTTTATAGGATATGAGGTGAGAACGTCTGGTCTGGTCTGGTCTGCACATGATTTAATCTGCAGTTCTGGTATCTCTGTCTATGTTTGTGATCTGCAGCAAGTACTGGTCTCTCTTTTTCTGTGATCTGCGGCGATGTCTGGGGCCGTATGTATAAAGCCTCTGAGAGTAGGAGTGTTGATCTAGTATCAGGACCCCGTCCCGTCCATATAATCTGACTCATTATGATCTAAAATACACTCCTACTCTGTCCATATAATCTGACTCATTATGATCTAAAATACACTCCTACTCTGTCCATATAATCTGACTCATTATGATCTAAAATACACTCCTACTCTGTCCATATAATCTGACTCATTATGATCTAAAATACACTCCTACTCTGTCCATATAATCTGACTCATTATGATCTAAAATACACTCCTACTCTGTCCATATAATCTGATTCATTATGATCTAAAATACACTCCTACTCTGTCCATATAATCTGACTCATTATGATCTAAAATTTGTTTGAAAAATACACTCCTACTCTGTCCATATAATCTGACTCCATTATGATCTAAAATACACTCCTACTCTGTCCATATAATCTGATTCATTATGATCTAAAATACACTCCTACTCTGTCCATATAATCTGATTCATTATGATCTAAATACACTCCTACTCTGTCCATATAATCTGATCATTATGATCTAAAATACACTCCTACTCTGTCCATATAATCTGACTCATTATGATCTAAAATACACTCCTACTCTGTCCATATAATCTGATTCATTATGATCTAAAATACACTCCTACTCTGTCCATATAATCTGACTCATTATGATCTAAAATACACTCCTACTCTGTCCATATAATCTGACTCATTATGATCTAAAATACACTCCTCTCTGTCCATATAATCTGACTCATTATGATCTAAATACACTCCTACTCTGTCCATATAATCTGACTCATTATGATCTAAAATACACTCCTACTCTGGTCCATATA
This sequence comes from Coregonus sp. 'balchen', assembly GCA_902810595.1. Lineage (NCBI taxonomy): Eukaryota > Metazoa > Chordata > Actinopteri > Salmoniformes > Salmonidae > Coregonus > Coregonus sp. 'balchen'. The sequence continues at coordinate 26,930,853 of LR778256.1, forward strand.
ATCTGACTCATTATGATCTAAAATACACTCCTACTCTGTCCATATAATCTGATCATTATGATCTAAAATACACTCCTACTCTGTCCATATAATCTGACTCATTAAGATCTAAAATACCACTCCTACTCTGTCCATTTAATCTGACTCATTATGATCTAAAATTACACTCCTACTCTGTCCATATAATCTGACTCATTATGATCTAAAATACACTCCTACTCTGTCCATATAATCTGACTCATTATGATCTAAAATACACTCCTACTCTGTCCATATAATCTGACTCATTATGATCTAAAATACACTCCTACTCTGTCCATATAATCTGATTCATTATGATCTAAAATACACTCCTACTACTCTGTCCTATAATCTGACTCTTTAGATCTAAAATACACTCCTACTCTGTCCCGTCAATAAGCTGACTCATTTAGGATCTAAAATACACTCCTACTCTGTCCATATAATCTGACTCATTATGATCTAAAATACACTCCTACTCTGTCCATATAATCTGACTCATTATGATCTAAAATACACTCCTACTCTGTCTATGTGATCTGCAGTAAGGTCTGATCTGTAAGGTCTGGTCTCTATCTGTTATCTACACTAAGGTCTGACCTGTAAGGTCTGGTCTCTATCTGTTATCTACACTATGGTCTGATCAGTAAGGTCTGGTCTCTATCTGTTATCTACAGTAGGTCTGACCTTAAGGGTCTGGTCTCTATCTGTTATCTAACTATGGTCTGATCTGTAAGTTCTGGTCTCTATCTGTTATCTACACTAAGGTCTGACCTGTAAGGTCTGGTCTCTATCTGTTATCTACACTATGGTCTGACCTGTAAGGTCTGGTCTCTATCTGTTATCTACACTAAGGTCTGACCTGTAAGGTCTGGTCTCTATCTGTTATCTACACTAAGGTCTGACCTGTAAGGTCTGGTCTCTATCTGTTATCTACCTAAGTCTGACCTGTAAGGTCTGGTCTCTATCTGTTATCTACACTAAGGTCTGACCTGTAAGGTCTGGTCTCTATCTGTTATCTACACTATGGTCTGATCAGTAAGGTCTGGTCTCTATCTGTTATCTACAGTAAGGTCTGACCTGTAAGGTCTGGTCTCTATTTTATCTACACTATGTCTGATCTGTAAGTTCTGGTCTCATCTGTTATCTACACTAAGGTCTGACCTGTAGGTCTGGTCTCTATCTGTTATCTACACTATGGTCTGATCTGTAAGGTCTGGTCTCTATCTGTTATCTACAGTAAGGTCTGACCTGTAAGGTCTGGTCTCTATCTGTTATCTACACTAAGGTCTGACCTGTAAGGTCTGGTCTCTATCTGTTATCTACACTAAGGTCTGACCTGTAAGGTCTGGTCTCTATCTGTTATCTACACTATGGTCTGATCAGTAAGGTCTGGTCTCTATCTGTTATCTACAGTAAGGTCTGACCTGTAAGGTCTGGTCTCTATCTGTTATCTACACTAAGGTCTGACCTGTAAGGTCTGGTCTCTATCTGTTATCTACACTAAGGTCTGACCTGTAAGGTCTGGTCTCTATCTGTTATCTACAGTAAGGTCTGATCTGTAAGGTTGTGTGTGTGTGTGTGTCTGCAGGACATCTTCAACGCCGTGATCAAACAGAACCCCTTCCTGGTTCACCAGCTGCCCTGCTTCTGGAATGTTCAGCTCTCAGACCACACCCGCTCGGAGAAGTGCTACAAAGACGTGTCAGACCTCAAGGTGAGCTGAGCATCTCACACACAGATAGCAGCTGTTTCCAGACCCCCTCTTTTCCTCTAGGTGTGTGTGGGCTGTTCTATGGGCTGTGTATCTGTGTGTGTGTGTGTGTGTGTGTGTGTCTGTGTGTGTGTGTGTGTGTGTGTGTAATGTTGGCATCATGCCCCCTGCTCCTTCCAGATGCTTATACTCTCTCTGACTGGCCTGTCATCTCTCTGTCTCTCTGACTGGCCTGTCATCTCTCTCTGTCTCCCTGACTGTCCTGTCATCTCTCTCTGTCTCCCTGACTGTCCTGTCATCTCTCTGTCTCTCTGACTGGCCTGTCATCTCTCTGACTGGCCTGTAATCTCTCTCTGTCTCCCTGACTGTCCTGTCATCTCTCTCTGTCTCCCTGACTGTCCTGTCATCTCTCTGTCTCTCTGACTGTCCTGTCACTCTCTCTCCTGACTGTCCTCTCTTTCTTCTCTCTCTGTCTCCCTTCCTGTCCTGGTCTCTCTCCCCTGTCCTCTCTGACGTCCTGTCATCTCTCTGTCTCTCTGACTGTCCTGTCCTCTCTCTGTCTCCCTGACTGTCCTGTCATCTCTCCTGTCTCTCTGACTGTCCTGTCATCTCTCTGTCTCCCTGACTGTCCTGTCATCTCTCTGTCTCCCTGACTGTCCTTCTACTCTCTCTCTGTCTCTCTGACTGTCTGTATCTCTCTCGTCCCCTGACTGTCCTGTCATCTCTCTGTCTCTCTGACTGTCCTGTCATCTCTCTCTGTCTCCTGACTGTCCTGTCTCTCTCTCTGTCTCTCTGACTGTCCTGTCATCTCTCTCTGTCTCCCTGACTGTCCTGTCATCTCTCTGTCTCTCTGACTGTCCTGTCATCTCTCTCTCTGATTCCGTCTCTCCTCTGCCTGTCTCTCTCCTCTCTCTCTTCTCTCACTCTCCCTCTCCTCCTGATGTCCTCAATCTCTCTCTGTCTCTTGTTCTGTCTCTCTCTGCCTCTCTCTCTCTCTCGTCTCACTCTCCTCCCCCTCGTCTCTCATTCTCTTTCTTGACACTCCTTCACTCTCTCGTCTCTCTCGATCTCACTCTCCCATCTTCCTCCTAACTCCTCCTCCCCCCTCTCTTCTCTTCTTCTTTCTCTTCGTCCTTCCTCTTCCTCCCTCTCTCCCCCCTTCCTCCGCTCTCCTTCTCTCTTCCTCCCTCTCTCCCCCTTCCTCCCTCTCCTCTCCTCCCTTCCTCTCTCCCCCCCTTCCTCTCTCCCCCCTTCCTCCTCTCTCTCGCCCTTCCTCCCTCTCTCTCTCCCCTTCCTCCTCCCTTCCCTCTCCCTCCCCCCCGTTCCTGCCCTCCCACCTCCATCCCCCCTCTTCCTTCCTCCCTCTCCTCCCTTCCTGCTCTCCTCTCTCCCGCCTCTCGCTTCCTCTCCTCCCCCCACCTCCTCTTCACCCCCTTCCTCTCGTCCTCCCCCTTTCCTCTCTCTGCCGTCCCTCTCTTCCCTCTCTCCCCCCTTCCTCCTCTCTCCTCCCCCTTCCTCTCTCTACCTCCTTCCCTTCTCTCCTCTCTCTTCTCTCCCCCCTTCCTCTTCCCCCCTTGCCTCCCTATCTCTCCCCCTTCCTCCCCTACAGGTGATCCATTGGAACTCTCCTAAGAAGCTGAGAGTGAAGAACAAGCACGTAGAATTCTTCAGGAACCTCTACCTAACCTTCCTGGAGTACGATGGAAACCTCCTGAGACGAGAACTCTTCGGCTGCCCCAGCGTGACAGACCACAACAGCGAAAACGTATGTGGAACTATACTGACCAAGAGTCAGTTTAAATACAGCACTGAGAACGTAGGTGGAACTATACTGACCTAGAGTCAGTTTAAATACAGCACTGAGAACGTAGGTGGAACTATACTGACCAAGAGTCAGTTTAAATACAGCACTGAGAACGTAGTGGAACTATACTGACCAGAGTCAGTTTAAATACAGCACTGAGAACGTAGGTGGAACTATACTGACCAAGAGTCAGTTTAAATACAGCACTGAGAACGTAGGTGGAACTATACTGATCTAGAGTCAGTTTAAATACAGCACTGAGAACGTAGGTGGAACTATACTGACCTAGAGTCAGTTTAAATACAGCACTGAGAACGTAGGTGGAACTATACTGATCTAGAGTCAGTTTAAATACAGCACTGAGAACGTAGGTCCACCAATACTGATCTATTTAAATAGGCCAGTTTAATTTTGTCTGGCTTGCCATTCCAAATAAAATGGAATCTTTTTTGCTCATAAAATTTAAAATCAAGTCGCTAGGTGCAGGCAGGGCCATCAGCAATAGGTCAACTGGGATACGACTAAAGAGTTAATCAGGGTGATGTTTCCACAAATAGTGTCACGATCGTCGTTAGATGAAGCGGACCAAGGCGCAGCGTGATATGCGTACATTCTTTTATTGCAGTACACAAACACCGAACCAAACAAAACACAAAACAAACGATGATTGAAGTCCTGGTTGAAACAAAACCTTACGGAAACAGATCCCACAAAAACAGTGCCAAACAGGCTGCCTAAGTATGGTGCCACATCAGAGACAAACGGAAGGCTACAGTGCCCTCTGATGGGTTACCACCCTGGCAACATAGAAATACATGACTAGAACATGAAATAGAAAAAAACAAATAAGGAAAATATCCAACACCCTGGCTCAACATACAGTCCCCAGAGCCAGGGCGTGTGACGGACAATAGTGACATACTTTAGGACCAGAGATGGCACCCATTCCCTATGGAGTGCACTACTTTAAGACCAGGAGAATGGGCACCATATTCCTATATAGTGCACTACTTTAGACAGAGAATGGAACCACTCTTCCCTATATAGTGCACTACTTTAGACCAGAGAATGGGCCACCTATTCCCTATATAGGAATACTTTTGACCCAGAAATGGAACCCTATTCCCTAATATAGCGCACTACTTTTGACCAGAGAATGGTGGCAACCCTATTCCCATAAATAGTTGCACTACTTTTGACCAGAGAATGGCACCATTCCCTATATTAGTGCGCTACTAATTTTGACCAGAGCCCATGTCTAGTCTCCCTGTGTACATCCCAGGCCCAGAGCTCCAATGTATAGTTCCATGTGTCCCTCCCAGCCCAGAGCTCCATTGTAAGGTTCACTGTTGTCCCTCCAAGACCACTAGCTCCATGTCTAGTTCCCTGTGTCCCTCCCAGCTCCATGTCTAGTTCCCTGTGTCCCTCCCAGCCCCATGTCTAGTTCCCTGTGTCCCTCCCAGCCCCAGCCCCATGTCTAGTTCCCTGTGCACTCCAAGCCCATGTCTAGTTCCATGTGTCCCCCCGCTCCATGTCTAGTTCCTGTGCCCTCCCAGCCCAGACCCATTTCTAGTTCCTGTGTCCTCCAGCCCAGCTCCATGTATAGTTCCCTGTGTCCCTCCCAGCCCAGCTCCATGTCTAGTTCCCTGTGTCCCTCCCAGCCCCATGTCTAGTTCCCTGTGTCCCTCCCAGCCCAGCCCATTTGTCTAGTTCCCTGTGTCCCTCCCAGCCCAGCCCATGTCTAGTTCCCTGTGTCCCTCCAGCCCATGCCCAAATGTATAGTTCCTGTGTCCCTCCCAGCCCCATGTTTCTACTTCCATGTGTCCCTCCCAGCCCAGAGCCCAAGTCTAGTTTCCTGTTTGGTCTCCCTCCAGCTCCTGTCTAGTTCCCTGTGTCCTCCCGCCCAGTTCCATCGTCTAGTTACATGGGTCCCTCCCAGCCCAGACCCACGTCTGTCCCTGTGTCCTCCTCCCAGCCAAGCTCCATGTCTGTTCCCTGTGTCCTACCAGGCCCAGCTCCATGCTAGTTCCTTGTCCCTCCCAGCCCAGCTCCATGTCTAGTTCCCTGTGTCCCTCCCAGCTCCATGTCTAGTTCCCTGTGTCCCTCCGACCCAGGTCTAGTTCAACCGTGTCACTCCCAGCCAGCTCCAGGTCTTAGTCCCAGTGGCCCTCCCAGACTCCCAATGTAAGTTCCCTGGTCCCTCCCGCCCAGCTCCATGTTAGTTCCTGTGTCCCTCCCAAGTCCCAGCTCCATGTTCTGTTCCCTGGTGTCCCTCCCAGCTCCATGTAATAGTTCCTGTGGTCCCTAAACAGCACCCCCCATGTCTAGTAGTTCCCTTGTGTCCATACCCAAACAGCCCAGCTCCATGTCTAGTTCCCTGTTGTCCCCCTACCAGCCCAGCTCATGTCAGTTCCCTGTGTCCCCTCCCAGAGCTCCATGTTTTCTAGTTCACTGTTCCCCTCCCCAAGCCCAATTGTCTAGTTCCACTGTGTCCATCCACCCAGCCAGCCCACTCTCCATCATATCAAGATGTCTTGTTCCCGTGTACCGCCCCCAGCCCAGATCCATGTTAGTTTCCCTTGTGTCCCTCCCGCCCCAGCTACATATTAGTTCCTGTTGTCCTAGCCCAGCACTCATGTCTAGTTCCTGTGCTCCCTCCACAGCCCAGCCCCATGTCTAGTTCCCTGTGTCCCTCCCAGCCCCAGCCCATGTTAGTTCAAGGTGTCATTCCCAGCCCAAGCCAAATGTCTAGTTCCTGTTGTCCCTCCCAGCCCCATGTCTACTTCTCTGTGTGTCCTCCCAGCCAGGCCATGTTAGTTCCCTGTGTCCCTCCAGACTCCAGGTCAGTTCCCTGGTCCTCCCAGCCGCTCCAGTCTAGTTCACTGATGTGTCCCCTCCCACAGCCCAAGCCCCCATGTTATAGTATCCCTGTGTCCCTACAAGCCCCAGCTCCATGTCTAGTTCCCTGTGTCCTTCCCAGCCCAGCTCCATGTCTAGTTCCCTGTGTCCCTCCCAGCCCAGCTCCATGTCTAGTTCCCAGTGTCCCATCCAGCTCCATGTCTAGTTCCCTGTGTCCCTCCAAGCCACATGTCTAGTTTATAACGTTTTTTTGTTTTTGTCCCTCCCCAGGCAGGCGCCATGTCTAGTTCCCAGTGTTCTCCTCCCAGCTCCATGTCTAGAGTTCCCTGTGTCCCTCCCAGCCCCAGCCCCATGTCTAGTTCCCTGTGTCCCTCCCAGCCCAGCTCCATGTCTACTTCCCTGTGTCCCTCCCAGCCCAGCCCCATGTCTAGTTCACTGGTGTCTCCTCCCAGCCCATGTCTAGTTTCCCTGTGTACCTCCACAAGACCCATGTCTAGTTCCCTGTTCCCCCCAGCCCAGCAGTCCATGTCTAGTTCCCTGTGCCTCCAGCCAGCTCCAGTCTAGTTCCCTGTGCCCTCCCAGCTCATGTCTAGTTCCATGTGTCATCTCCCAGCCCCATTGTGTTGTAGTTCCCTGTGGCCCTCACAAGCCCAGCTCCATGTCTAGTTCCCTGTGTCCCTCCCAGCCCAGCTCCATGTCTAGTTCCCTGTGTCCCTCCCAGCTCCAGGTCTAGTTCCCTGTGTCCCTCCCAGCTCCATGTCTAGTTCCCTGTGTCTCCTAACCACCCAACATAAGTATATTCAATGGTCATACCAGCTCCATGTTAGTTCCATGGGTCCCCTCCCAGCTCCATTTCCTTACTGTCTGTTGTTGTCTAGTTCCTGTGTCCTCCCCAGCCCAAGCCCCATGTCTGTTTCCCTGTGTCCCCCCAGCCCAGCTCCATGGCTAGTTCCCTGTGTCCCCTACCAGCCCAGCTCCATGTCTGTCAGTTCCCTGTGTCCCTAACCAGCCACCCCCCATGTCTAGTTCCCTGGTCTCCCAGAGCTCCATGTCTAGTCCCTGATGTCCCCCAAGCCCAGACCCATGTCTAGTTCCCTGTTGTCCCTCCCAGCACCGAGCCCACAGCACCAGTCTAGGTCCCTGTGTCCCTCCCAGCCCAGAGCTCCTGTCTAGTTCCCTGTTGTCCTCCCCAGCCCAGCTTCCATTCTAGTTCACTGTGTCCCTCCCAGCCCAGCTCATGTCAGTTCCCTGTGTCCCTCCCAGCCAGCCCCACATGTCTAGTTCCCGGGTCCTCCAGCCAGCTCCAGTCTAGTTCCATGTGTCCCTCCCAGCCCACCCATGCTAGTCCAGGGTCCCTCCCAGCTCTCCAGGTCTAGTCCCTGTGTCCCCCCGCTCCATGTCAATTCCCTGGTCCCTTCCCCAGCGCCACAGGCTCAATGTCTAGTTCCCTGTGTCCCCTCCAGTCCCATGTCTAATTCCCTTGTGTCCCGCCCCAGGCAAAGATCCAATAATTGAGTCTAATATTCAATCGTGTTCCATCCCAGAACAGCTCCATGTCAGTTCCCTGGTCCCTCCCAGAAACAGCCACAGTCATCCATTTCATTTGCTAATTCCCTGTGTCCCTACCAGTACCAGCTCCAATGTCTAGTCACTGTGTCCCTCCCAGACTCCCATGTCTACGTTCCTTGTGTCCCGCCCAGCCCCATCCCACATGTATAGTCCTGTGTCCCTCCCAGCTCCATGTCTAGTTCCCTGTGTCCCTCCCAGCTCCATGTCTAGTTCCCTGTGCCTCCCAGGACCATTTGTTATAGTTCCTGTTGTCCCTCCCCACCACAGCTCCATGGTCTAGTTAAACTGTGCCTCCAGCCCCATGTCTAGTTCCCTGTGTCCCTCCCAGCCCAGCTCCAGTCTAGTTTCCTGTGCCCTCCCAGCCCCACAGCCCCCCATGTTCTAGTCCCTGGGTACCTCCCCAGCCCCAGCGCCTTCCAGGTTATAGTTTTCCCGCTGTGTCCCTCCCAGCCCTAGCCCCATTTGTTCTTATAGTTTCCCTTGTGTTCCCTCCGAGCCCAGCAGAGCTCCATGGCTAGTTCCTGTGTCCTCAGCTTCAGTTCTAGGTTCCATGTGTTCTCTATCCCAGTCCCATGTCTAGTTACCTGTGATCCCTCCAGCCCCATGCCCCATGTATCGTTCCTGTGTCCTTCCCCAGCCCCAGTGTCTAGTTCCAGGTGTCCCTCCAGCTCCTGTCATAGTTCTGTTGTCCCTCCCAGATTCCATATTGTCTAGTTCCCTGTGTCCCTCCCAGCCCCCATGTCTAGTTCCCTGTGTCCCTCCCAGCCCAGCTCCATGTCTAGTTCCCTGTGTCCCTCCCAGCCCCATGGTCTAGTATACCCTATGTCCCTCCCAGCCCCCCCATTCAGTTCCCTGTTGTCCCTCCCAGGGCCCATGCTCTCGGTTCCTGGTCCCTCCCAGAACAGCGCAATGTCTAGTTACTGCTGTCCCTCCCAGCCCGCCGCCCCCATGGCTAGTTCCCTGATGCCCTACCAGCCCAGCTCCCTGTCTAGTTACCGTGTCCCTCCCAGCTCCCATGTCTAGTTCCTGTGTCCTCCCAGCCCCCTGTCTTTTATTTTCCCTTGTGTCCCTCCCAGCCCAGCTCCATGTCTAGTTCCCTGTGTCCCTCCCAGCCCCATCATGTTCTAGTTCCCTGTTTTGTGTACCTCACCCAGCCCAGCTCCAGGTCTAGTTCCCTGGTCCCTCCCAGCCCCCCAAGCCCCCGGTCTAGTTCCCTGTTGTCTCCTCCAGCTCCCATGTCAGTTCCCTGGGTCCTCCCCAGCTCCATGTCTAATGCCCCTGGTCCCCCAGCCCAGACTCCAGTCTAGTTCCCCTGTATCCCTTCCCATCCCCCATGTCTAGTTCCCTGTGTCCCTCCCAGCCCAGCTCCATGTCTAGTTCCCTGTGTCCCTCCCAGACCACGCCCCACAGTTCTAGTTCCCGGTGTCCCTCCCAGCCCACTCCATTGTCAGGGTCCATGTGCCCTCCCAAGCCAGCCCATGTTAGTCCCTGTGTCCCTCCCAGCTCCATGTCTAGTTCCCTGTGTCCCTAACAGCTCCAGGTAGTTCCGGTGTCACTCCCAGCAGCTCCATGGTCTAGTCCCTGTGTACCTCCCCAGCCCTAGCTCCATGGCTAGTTTCCCTGTGTACCCTCCCAGCCCAAGCCAATATCAAGCCCAATGGTCTAGTTCCCTGTGGCCCTCCCAGCCCACATGTTCTAGTTGCCCTGTGTACCTCCCAGCCCAGCCCATGTCTATTTCCTGTGTCCCTTCCCAGCCCAGCCCCATTTTGTCTAGTTCCTGTGCCCTACACAGCACCATGTCTAGTTCCCGGTGTTACCCCTACCAGCCCAGCCCAAATTGTCTAGTTCCCGGTGTCCTCCCAGCCCAGCGCTCCCATTGTCTCTAGTTCCCTTGTCACTACCAGCCTCCAAGCAGCTCCATGTCTAGTTCCTGTGTACCCTCCCAGCCCATGTCAGTGTTTCCCTGTTATCCCTCCCAGCCCCATGGTCTAGTACATGTGTCCCATCCCAGCTCCATGTCTAGTCCCATGTTTTGTCCCTCCCCCAGCCAGCTCCAATGTCTAATTCCCTGTGGCCCTCCCAGCCCGCTCCGATGGCGAGTGCCCGGGGTGCCCATCCCAGAAAAACACCCAAGCGCCAAGTCTATTTGTCTAGTTCCCCGGTGTCCCTCCCAGGCCCAGCCACAAGCCCATGTCTAGTCCCTGTGTCCTCCCAGCCCCATGTTTTCCCTGTGTCCCTCCCCAGCCCAGCTCCATGGTCTAGTTCCCTGTGTCCCTCCCAGCCCCATTGGGCAGTCCCTGTGTCCCCTCCCACAGCCCGCCAGCTCAGTCAGTTCCCTGTGTCCCTCCCACCCCATGCTAGTCCCTGTGTCCCTCCCAGCCCCATGTATCTAGTTCCCTGTTTGTCCTTCCCAGCATCCAATGTTAGTTCCCGGTTTGTCCATCCCAGCCCAGCTCCATGTCGTAGTTCCATGTGTTCCCTCCCAGGCCCCATGTTCTAGAGTTCCCGGTGTTGTCCCACTTCCCAGGCCCAGTCACGGTCTAGTTCCTGTGTCCCTCAACCAGCCCAGCTCCATGTCTAGTTCACTGGGTCCATCCCAGCCCAGCTCAATATTCCTAAACTCCATTGTCTAGTTCCCTGTGTCCCTCCCAGCCCCAGACCCCATGCAGGTCGTAGTTCCCGGGTACACTCCAGCACCAGCTCAATGTATAGTTCCCGGGTAACTCCCAAGCTCATGTATAGTTACCTGTTTACCCTCCCCAGCCCCAGGCCCCATGTCTAGTTCCCTGTGTCCCTCCCAGCCCAGCCCCATGTCTAGTTCCCTGTGTCCCTCCCAGCCACAGCTCCATGTCTAGTTCCCTGTGTCCCTCCAGCCTCCAGCTCCATGTCTAGAGTTCCCTGGGTCCATCCCTAGCACATGTCTAGGTTCCTGGGTCCATCACAGCAAAATTTTGTTATTGATAGTCACGTTCTCTTAGCTGGGTGTTTGTATACCTCCCCCCAAACAAAGCCAGGGAAAACGATAAATATAATAGTCCATTGTTTGTGCTAGTTCCCGGGTCCTCATCACCAGAACCCCAGCTCCATTTTTGTCTAGTTCCCTGTGTCCCTCCCCAGCTCCAGTCTAGTAGTTCAATGTTTGTCCATCCCAGCCCATGTCTAGTTCCCTGTGTCACATCCCCCAGCCAGCCCCATGTCTCTAGTTCCTGTTTGTGTCCCTCCCAGACCCATTGTCTAGTCGTGTCCCCCAGCCAGCTCCATGTTATTAGTTCCCTGTGTCCTCCCAAGCTCAATTGTCTAGGTACCGGTTTGTCCTCCCAGCTTCCATGTCAATTCCCTGTATCCCCTCCAGCCCTGTCTAGTTTCCCGGTCCCTACCAGCTCCATGTCTAGTTCCCTGTGTCCATCCCAGCCCAATGTTAGGTTCCATGTGTCCCTCCAGCTCCAGGGTCTAGTTCCATGTATCCTCCCAGCCCCATGTCTATTCCCTATGTGTCCTCCAGGCTCCCATGTCTAGTTCCCTGTTGTCCCCTCCCAAGCGGGGGGGGGCCCAGCAGCTCCATCATGTCTAGTTCACTGTGTGTCCCTCCCAAGCCCAAGCACCATGTCTGTTCCCTGTGTTCCCTCACAGCCAGCTCAAGTCTAGTTCACTTGGTCCCTCCGCAGCCCAGCTCCATGCTCTCAGTTTCCCTGGTGTCCCTCCCAGCTACCATGTCTATTACATTGTGTTCCCTCCCAGCTCCATGTCTAGTTCCCTGTGTCCCTCCCAGCCCAGCTCCATGTCTAGTTCCCTGTGTCCCTCCCAGCCCAGCTCCATGTCTAGTTCCCTGTGTCCCATAAAATAGACAACTAGAAAAAGCCACATTGTCATAGTTTCCATGTGTAACTTCAACGACCATGTATAGTTCACACCCTGTGTCACCCCATCCCCAGCCCAAGTCCATATTTCATGTCTTAGTTCCCTTGTGTCTCCTCCCAGACCGCGTCAATGTCTAGTTCCACGTGTCCATCCCAGCCCAGCTCCAGTCTAGTTCACGTGTCCTCCCAGCTCCATGTCTAGTTCCCTGTGTCCCTCCCAGCCCAGCCCCATGTCTAGTTCCCTGTGTCCCTCCCAGCCCAGCTCCATGTCTAGTTCCCTGTGTCCCTCCAGCCCCAGATCCATGTCTAGTTCCCTGTATCCCTCCCAGCCCCATGTCTAGTTCCCTGTGCCCTCCCAGCTCCATGTCTAGTTCCCTGTGTCCCTCCCAGCCCAGCTCCATGTCTAATTCCCTGTGTCCCTCCCAGACCAGCTCCATGTCTAGTTCCTGTGCCCCTCCCAGTCCCAGCTCCATGTTATCCCTGTGTTCCCTCACATGCTCCAGACCCATCAACATGTCTAGTTCCTGTGTCCATCCAGCTAATGTCTAGTTCCCTGTGTCCCTCCCAGCCCAGCTCCATGTCTAGTTCCCTGTGTCCCTCCCAGCCCAGCCCCATTGTTTAGCTTCCCGGTCACCCCTACAAGCCATCATGTATAGTTTCCTGTGTCCGCCTCCCAGCCACTCCATTGTCTACTCCCTGTGTCCCTCCCAGCCACAGCCCCATGTCTAGGTTACATGTGTCCCTCCCAGCCCAGCTCATGTCTATATTCCCTGTGTCCCTCCCAGCTCCAGTCTAGTTCCTGTGTCCTCAAGCCCCATGTCTAGTTCCTGAGTCCCTCCAAGCCCAGATCCCATTTAGTTCCCTGTGTCCCACGCTCCATTGTCTAGTTCCATGTGTCCCTCCAAGTCCAGGTTAGTTCCCTGTGCACCTCCCAGCCCTGTCTAGTTCCCTGTGTCCCTCCCCAGCTCCATGTCTAGTTACCTGGTCCTCCAGCTCCATTGTCTAGTTCCCTCTGTGTCCCTCCCAGCCCAGTCCACATTGTCTAGTTACCTGGGTTCACCTACAGGCCCAGTCCATGTCTAATCCCTGTGTCCCCTCCCAGCCAGACCCATGTCTTAGGTCCCCTGTGTCCCCTCCAAGCCCAAGCCCCCTTATAATTATTGTTGTAGCTCTTGCCTCCTGACACACCGTGACCAGATTGCCTTCTTGATCTCTGACTTAGGAACCAGAGGGCTGTATGATCTACGTGGGCCTGATTCGAGACAATAAATCCTAAGCTTATTAAGGAGCCCACCCTCCATGGAGAGCTGTGATTGTGGTGTGATTGTGTTGTGATTGGTTGAACCCTTCGATAGATGATATCTGTCTCTCGTCTGTCCTTGTTCCTACGGTTCCTAAAACAGACGTGTTTGTGGGGTTACTTGATTTTATACTGAACAAACAATATAAAGCAACATGTAAAGTGTGGATGTTTTCATCTTTGTCACACAAATAACAATTGCCACAGAGCCTCAAGTTTTTAGGGGAGAGTTGCAATGCAATTGGCATGCTGGACTGCAGGATTGTCCACCAGGTCTTTGCCAGGATAATTGAATGTTCATGTCTTCCCTATTAAACCGCCTCAAAAAGCGAGTGGGGGCTAGGAGACCATTGATATCCAGTTCATCTCACTAAGATAAAGTTTTGACAAGTATGGTGAAGTGTCCAGTTTTAACGGTAAAGAACAGGAAGTAAGAAATAAGTAATGGATCAGGCAGGTAAAAACGGCAAAAGATAAGGAATATGCCAAACATCAGGATTCATTCACCTGTTGGGATATGTCGGGGTGGGTCTGGGGGGGTGGGGGTGCTGAGGGAGTATTTGTCTGTGTAATATTAAAGCCCTTTTGTTGGGAAAAACACATTCTGATTGGCTGGGCGAAGAAGCTGGATGTTTCGGCCCTGGGCTGTGCTCCCAAAGCTCAGTGGTGACTGTTGATCTCCAGTCAAGTGGTGAGTCTTCCTTTTCTAAACCCACCAAGCTAGTGGGGAGGCTGATTCCAAGTCTAGTGGTTAGACTCTTTATTCAACCCACCAAGCTTCAGTGGTGACTGCTGATCTCCAGTCAGTGGTAGTACAGGCAGAGTTTGAGGTAGAATAACATGTGAAACAATCAGCTCGAGGTCAGTTATAAAGGGTTGTCATAATAATTCAACATTCACAGGGACATGGGGACGTGCCCAGTATCATCAACGGAAGGGGACCGTAACTCTGGCAGCTTCTCGCTCATCGCTCTCTCGAGAGAGAGAGAGGGTTAGGAGAGAGAGAGAGAGAGGGAAGAGAGAGAGAGAGATCGAGAGAGAGTAGAGAGGAGAGCGAGAGCTCTCTCTCTCTCTCTCCTCTCTCTCTCTCTCTCTCTTCTCTCTCTCTCTCTCTATCTCTTCTCTCTCTCTCTTCTCTTCTTACCCCCATTGTGTCAAAAAGTTTGGCAGTGAGCTAGTGAGTGTTAGAGTGATGATAATAGCCCCACTTTAAGTGATGATTAGCTTAATGAAGCATCAGGATTGCCGGAGCGGAAGGCCCCTCCAGGAAGTCTGGTGTCTCTGCTGCTCAGTCACACGCACAGTTCAAAGTAGAAGAATTCACACAGGAGGTTTGGCCAGTTTGAGTCAGCAGGGGATTTCAAAAGCCTTATTATAAGTTCAAGAGCAATTAAACTGCCTTCCACAGATTCAAACTTTTCCTTTTGACAGTTGGATATTACATAGCAGTAACCTCTAGGACTTTTCTATTACTGTTGAGTAAGATAGACATAGGGGTTTAATGATTGCCATGGCATCAGCCTACAGTGAATAGATACGACAACAGGAATGGAAAACTGTTTAGAATCATGTGAATCCAATCAGCCTGAACGCTCATTAGTTTGAGGAGGGACAAAACTTCTGAAGCCAAGGCTTCGTCCCAAATGGCATCATAGTTTCCTGAGTAGTGCACTACTTTAGACCAGGGCCCATAGGCCATAGGGTGCCATTTTGGACCACAGCGTAGACTAGTTTAAATGGGGAGGGGAAACACGGCTCTGATAGTTCCCTTCAATTGATAGTCCGTTTTTCTTTTTCTATATCCAGCTACTTGTGAATGATCAGTCTCTATCACAGAACTGTGAAGTGATCCTGCTCTCTATCAAGCACATGTTTGAAGTGATCAGTATCATATCCAGCTCCCTGTTGAAAGAATGTGATACGTATCTATCCCGACTCCATGTGAAAGTCGATCCGGTCTCTATCCAGCTACCTGTTGAAATGTAAGTTATCCGGTTATCTATCCAGCTCCCATGTTTGAAAGTGATCCGTTCTATCCAGCTCCCTGTGAAGAAGAGGGATCAGTCTCCATCCGCCCGCCCTGTGAAGTGATAAGCAGTTTGATCCGTCGCTATCCAGCTCCTGTGCAGAGGCTGAAAGAGTTTGCATTCCGTCTCTATCAGATCCATGTGAAGTGATAAGAGTTGTGAATCAGCTCTATGCCAGCTCAATGTGAAGGGAGAAGAGTTTGTGAATCCGGTCTCTATCAAGCTTCCCTGTGGAGTGTGAAAAACAAAAACTAGAAAACAAGAAAAACAACATAACCTGCTTCCAACAAAAACAACAAAACCAACACAAAAAAAAAGTCACTAGTGAAGTGATCAGTCCTCTATTCAGTCCCTGGGGAAGTGATATAAGGGTTGTATCAGTTGCTCATCCAAGCTCCCTGTGAAGTGATCCGTCTATATCCAGCTCCCTGTGAAGTGATCCGTCTCTATCCAGCTCCCTGTGAAGTGATCCGTCTATATCCAGCTCCCTGTGAAGTGATCCGTCTCAACACTGACCAAGCAACCCTGTTGAAGTGATAAGAGTTGTGATCGTCAATCCAGCTCCCTGTTGAAGTGATAATGTGGTGATCGTCTCTATCCAGGCTCCAGTGAAGTGCAATAAGAGGTGTGATCAGTTCGCTATCACAGCTCCCTGTGAGTGATAAGAGGTGTGATCAGGTCTCTATCCAGCTCCCTGTGAAGTGATAAGAGTTGTGATCAGTCTCTATCCAGCTCCCTGTGAAGTGATCAGTCTCTATCCAGCTCCCTGTGAAGTGATCCGTCTCTATCCAGCTCCCTGTGAAGTGATCCGTCTCTATCCAGCTCCCTGTGAAGTGATCCGTCTCTATCCAGCTCCCTGTGAAGTGATAAGAGTTGTGATCCGTCTCTATCCAGCTCCCTGTGAAGTGATCAGTCTCTTCCAGCTCCATGTGACCAAATAAGAAGTACACAGCCAAATAAGAGTTGTGATCCGTCTCTATCCAGCTCCCTGTGAAGTGATCAGTCTCTATCCAGCTCCCTGTGCAGTGATAAGAGTTGTGATCCGTCTCTATCCAGCTCCCTGTGAAGTGATAAGAGTTGTGATCCGTCTCTATCCAGTCCCTTGTGAAGGATAATGTCTCTATTCCAGATACCTGTGAAGTGAGTGATCAGTCTCTATCCAGCTCCCTGTGAAGTGATCCGTCTCTGATTCCAGCTCCCTGGAGTGATCCGTCTATACCAGGCTCCTGTGAAGTGATAAGTTGTGGTGATCAGTCTTCTATCCGCTCCCTGTGAAGATGAACAAACAAAAAATTGCTCGTCTCTATCCAGCTCCTGTGAAAGGTGATCCGTCCTCGATCCAGCCTCCCTGTGAAGTGATCCGTCTCTATCCAGCTCCCTGTGAAGTGATAATAGTTGTGATCAGTCTCTATCCAGCTCCCTGTGAAGTGATAATAGTTGTGATCAGTCTCTATCCAGCTCCCTGTGAAGAGTGATAATAAGTGAAATAGTTGTGTCAAAATCAGAAGAGACACACCCGTTATCTATCCAGCTCCCTGTGAGAGTTGTAAGCGTTTGAATCCAGTCTCTATCCAGCTCCCTGTGAAGTGATAATAGTTGTTGATCAGGTCTCTAGCCAGCACAACACCACCCACAACCCACTCAGTTGAAGTGATAACCGAGTTGTCCAGCCAACACTCAAAAACTCTATATCCAGCTCCTTGATCGATGATGAAGTGATAAGAGTTGTGCTCCACACCCACAACAAAAGTCTCTATCAAGACTACCTGTGAAAGTGATAAATTATAGTGTGATCCGTCTCTATCCAGCTCCCTGTGAAGTGATAAGAGTTGTGATCCGTCTCTATCCAGCTCCCTGTGAAGTGATACGAGTTGTGATCAGTCTCTATCCAGCTCCCTGTGAAGTGATAATAGTTGTGATCCGTCTCTATCCAGCTCCCTGTGGAAGTGATGAAGCGGTGTGAGCAGTCTTATCCAGCCCCTGTGGATGAAGTCGATTAATAGGTTGTGCTGAACGCCATTTCTTGCCCGCTTCACTCGTATCTATCAGCTCCCTGTGAAGTGATAAGAGTTGTGATCAGTCTCTATCCAGCTCCCGTGCAGTGTAAATTAAGAGTTGGATCAGTCTCTATCAGCTCACCTGTGAAAGTGGTCAGAGTTTTTGTGTATACGTCTCTATCCCGACTTCCGTGAGTGATTAACAGTTGTGATCCGCTTCTATATTCCAAGCATCTCCTGTGATGTGATCCTATATGGTAGTAACTATGAGAAGACAGAAGGAGCTATCTGCTGTATCTCTCCAGTCCCTGTGATGTGATCCTATATGGTATTAACTATGAGAAGACAGAAGGAGCTATCTGCTGGATCTCTCCAGTCCCAGTGGTAATAGTGTTGGATCCTCTCATCTCTTTGCTAATTGAGTCAGTTTGTATTAAAACTTCCAACAAAGAGACCAAACACACAAGTTATATCCCAGTGTGAATACTGACATCACAATCATTAGTCTCACTGTTGTTATTGGCACGGGGAGAGATGGAGGGAGGGAGAGAAAGGTAGGAGCCGGCGCTCCGCGTATGATCGCCGCCGCGGGAGGGACCTGCTAGAGAGTAGCGGAGGAAAAAGTGATGAGAAGGGGCCGGTAGAGGAAGAACTAGACAGAGCGAAGGACGAGCAGAAGAGAAGAAAAGACGAGAAATCGAAGAAAAAACGACTGAAAAAAGAGATAAAGAGTAGAAAGGCAGAAAAAGACGAGGAAGAACATCGATGCATGCAGAGACGACGATTACTCCTACCTTCGAAGCGCATCGTGATCTAAGCCTCTCATCTCATCTGCGCGCCTAGCATAGATCCTCTACGCATCCTAGAATCCTACTCTTCACTCTCCTACTCTCTCTCTCTCCTATACTATCCTCCTCTACCCCCCTTCTCTCCCATCCTCTCTCCTCTCCTCCCTTCCTCTCCCCTGCTCTCCTCTCTTCTCCGTCTCCAGCTCCAGAAGACTCTGTCAGAGTTGGATGAAGATGATCCGTGTTATGAGTTCCGTCGGGAGCGTTTCACGGTTCACAGGACTCACCTCTATTTCCTTCACTACGAGTATGAACCCAGCCCTGACCACACAGACGTTACACTGGTGGCTCAGCTCTCCATGGACAGGTAGGAAGACAGACCTAACACAGCTCTCCATGGACAGTTAGGAAGACAGACCTCACACAGCTCTCCATGGACAGGTATGAAGACAGACCTCACACAGCTCTCCATGGACAGGTAGGAAGACAGACCTCACACAGCTCTCCATGGACAGGTAGGAAGACAGACCTTCACACAAGCTCTCCATGGACAGGTAGGAAGACAGACCTTAAACCCGACTTCCAGGACAGGTAGGAAGACGACCTCACACAGCTCTCCATGGACAGGTAGGAAGACAGACCTCACACAGCTCTCCATGGACAGGTAGGAAGACAGACCTTCACACAGCTCTCCATGGACAGGTAGGAAGACAGACCTTACACAGCTCTCCATGGACAGGTAGGAAGACAGACCTCACACAGCTCTCCATGGACAGGTAGGAAGACAGACCTCACACAGCTCTCCATGGACAGGTAGGAAGACAGACCTTACACAGCTCTCCATGGACAGGTAGGAAGACAGACCTTACACAGCTCTCCATGGACAGGTAGGAAGACAGACCTCACACAGCTCTCCATGGACAGGTAGGAAGACAGACCTCACACAGCTCTCCATGGACAGGTAGGAAGACAGACCTCACACAGCTCTCCATGGACAGGTAGGAAGACAGACCTCACACAGCTCTCCATGGACAGGTAGGAAGACAGACCTCACACAGCTCTCCATGGACAGGTCCAGTCAGTCATATGTCTATAGCTCTGGGTACAGTAGGGGACAGAAGACAAGAGTAGGACAAGACTACTATGTGTTGTTTTTGATAAAACATGACTCCGGACCCTCAGGACAAGGGACAGTCCACAGCTAGTTTTAAGAGAGAGAGACATGTTTGTTCAGGCAGTATTGCTGTAAACAAACATAGTTATTCCTGAGTGATCTTCTAAAACATAATGAAATACTAGGCTACTGCTGTAACCTCTGACCCTCAGGGAAGGACGAGACCACAGGAAACAAACTAATCTGACTAATCAGGCCAGAGAGGGTCTGTAGCAGCTGCATCCAAGCATCTCATATGTAGCTGAGTGTGGGTTGTTGTCTGGGTGTCTGTGTGTCTGTTGTGTGTGCTCTTGTGTGTGCTGTCTGTGTGTGTCTGGTGTGTGTGTCTGGTGTGTGTCTTGTGTGTGTGTTTGTGTGTGTGTTGTGTGTGTGTTGTGTGTCTGTGTGGTGTTGGTGTGTGTCTGTTCTGTGTGTGTCTGTGTGTGTGTGTGGTGTCTTGTGTGTGTGTGTCTTGTGTGTGTCTGTTGTGTGTGTTGTTCTGTGTGTTGTGTCTCTGTGTTGTGTGGGTCTCGTGTGTCTTGTGTGTGTCTGCTGTGTTGTGTTGTGTGTGTGTCTCTGGTGTTCTCTGTGTGTGTTGTGTGTGTGTTTGTGCTGTGTGGTGTCGTTTCTCTGTGTGTGTGTGTCTCTGTGGTCTGTGTGTGTGTCGTGTCTTGTGTGTGTCTGTGTCTGTGTGTGTGTGTCTCTGTGTGTGTGTGTGTGGTCTCTGTGTGTCTCTGTGTGTGTGTTGTGTGTGTGTGTCTCTGTGTGTCTCTGTGTGTGTCTCTGTCTCTCTGTGTGTGTCTGTGTGTGTGTGTGTGTGTGTGTCTCTGTCTCTCTGTGTGTGTCTGTGTGTGTCTCTGTCTCTCTGTGTGTGTCTGTGTGTGTGCGTGAGTGTGACCCAGTTGTGAGAGGAGCTGGACGTCCCAGTTGTCTGGAGAAGTTATGAACGTCGTTATGAGGATACTTCATTACTGATGTTTACAACAACAACAACAGCAGCAGTAATATCATACTCTGATAGTGACTGATTTATTTTACTGAACCATGTGAAATCACTTGCATTGTGTCAGTTAATTAGCCTGGTAAGCAGTAAGGGTGTATCCCGAATGGCACCCTATTCGCAACATGGTGCACTACTTATGACCAGAGCTCTATGGCGCCTTGTCGAAAGTAGTGCACTATGTAGGGAATAGGGTACCATTAGGGACCAGTGATGTACTACAGTGCATTCGGAACGTATTCAGAGCCCTTGACTTTTTCCACATTTTGTTAGGTTACAGCCTTATTCTAAAATTAATTAAATTGTTTTTTTCCCTCATCAATCTACACACAATACCCCATAATGACAAAGCAAAAACTGTTTTTTTTAAATATGTTTTTGCTAATTTATAAAAATAAAGACCCTTTACTCAGTACTTTGTTGAAGCACCTTTGGCAGCGATTACAGCCTCGAGTCTTCTTGGGTATGACGCTACAAGCTTGGCACACCTGTATTTGGGGAGTTTCTCCCATTCTTCTCTGCAGATCCTCTCAAGCTCTGTCAGGTTGGATGGGGAGCGTTGCTGCACAGCTATTTTCAGGTCTCTCCAGAGATGTTCAATCGGGTTCAAGTCCGGGCTCTGGCTGGGCCACTCAAGGACATTCAGAGACTTGTCCCGAAGCCACTCCTGCATTGTCTTGGGTGTGTGCTTAGGGTCGTTGTCCTGTTGGAAGGTGAAACTTCGCCCCAGTCTGAGGTCCTGAGCGCTCTGGAGCAGGTTTTCATCAAGGATCTCTCTGTACTTTGCTCCGTTCCTCTTTGCCTCGATCCTGACTAGTTTCCTAGTCCCTGCCGCTGTTAAACCTCCCCACAGCATGATGCTGCCACCACCATGCTTCACCGTAGGGATGGTGCCAGGTTTCCTCCAGACGTGACGGTTGGCATTCAGGCCAAATAGTTCAATCCTGGTTTCATCAGACCAGAGAATCTTGTTTCTCTTGGTCTGAGAGTCCTTTAGGTGCCATTTGGCAAACTCCAAGCGGGCTGTCACGTGCCTTTTACTGAGGAGTGGCTTCTGTCTGGCCACTCTACCATAAAGGCCTGATTGGTGGAGTGCTGCAGAGATGGTTGTCCTTCTGAAAGGTTCTCCCATCTCCAAAGAGGAACTCTGGAGCTCTGTCCGAGTGGCCATTGGGTTCTTGGTCACCTCCCTGACCAAGGCTCTTCTCCCCCGATTGCTCAGTTTGGCCGGGCGGCCAGCTCTAGGAAGAGTCTTGGTGGTTCCAAACTTCTCCCATTCAAGAATGATGGAGGCCACTGTGTTCTTGGGGACCTTCAGTGCTGCAGAAATGTTTTGGTACCCTTCCCCATATCTGTGCCTCGACACAATCCTGTCTCTGAGCTCTACGGACAATTCGTTTGACCTCATGGCTTGGTTTTTGCTCTGACATGCACTATCTACTGTGGGACCTTATATAGACAGGTGGGTGCCTTTCCAAATCATGTCCAATTAATTTAATTTACCACAGGTGGACTCAAGGAATCAAGTTGTAGAAACATCTCAAGGATGATCAATGGAAACAGGATACACCTGAGCTCAATTTTGTGTCTCATAGCAAAGGGTCTGAAAACTTATGTAAATAAGGTATTTCTGGTTTAAAATTTGTAATATATTTGCAAAACATTTCTAAAAACCTGTTTTCGCGTTCTCATAATGGGGTATTGTGTGCAGATTGCTGAGGATTATAAAAATATTTAAATCCATTTTAGAATAAGGGTGTAACGTAACAAAATGTGGAAGAAGTCAAGGGGTCTGAATACTTTCCGAAGGCACTGTATATAAACCCTGGATTGCTGATGCTATATATTGGCCAATCAGAGGCTTTGAAGCCACCGGTCGGCCATATTGGCACCCCTCAGAAGGAATGAATGGAATTCTACAGTATTTAAAGTAAATGTTCCAAGGAAATGACATGTGTTTTAAGTATTTTTGTTGTTGTAGTTTGGGGACAGTAACATTAGTATTTTCAAAAAAAAGTATACTTTTAAGGAAAATGTTTTTACACATTTTTAGGTTCACATAATATAATTTAAAAGTGTGCATTAAGATGTCAGTAATAGAGTAAACGTTGCAAAAACAAATGTAGACATTACAATGGTGGGGGAGAGCCAAGATGGAGGCACAATGGTGGGGGAGAGCCAAGATGGAGGCACAATGGTGGGGGAGAGCCAAGATGGAGGCACAATGGTGGGGGAGAGCCAAGATGGAGGCACAATGGTGGGGGGAGAGCCAAGATGGAGGCACAATGGTGGGGGAGAGCCAAGATGGAGGCACGGCTTCAACCCAGCACCCCCTACCAGTCATCTAGTGTGTGTATATATCTAGTTGTTCTCCCCACTGTATATATAGATATATATCTACATATAAGTCATTGTTTGGGACACAGAGTAAATGTTCCATTGAATCAGCCAGACAGACTCTCTCAGTTTGAAGGAGTTTCTGCTCTTTAATCAGATGCAATGATATTCAAGCTCTGGGGTGAAAACTCATTTAAAAACGGAGCCAACCTACTCATCACCAATTACAAACATTATATATTGCTGCCTGCTGATGTCGGAGTAGTGTACTTCTGCGGCTCGCTACAGGCGACACATAGTCTGCGTCCCAAAATGGCACCCTATTCTCTATATAGTGCACTACCTTTGACCAGAGAATGGCACCCTATTCTCTATATAGTGCACTACCTTTGACCAGGGCGCCCATAGGGAATAGGGTGCAATTTGGGACGCACCCATAACGTGTAGCTCAAACTCGCTCTCCAAAATCACATTAGTTTCCATTTTATAATTTGGTCTAATTGTATTTCACGTTGCTAAACATACTAGTGGATTATGGTCCTATTAAGACCAGATACCTGAGCTCCCGCAGTAAAACGTAATGTTATTATGTGCACCAGCACAAATCACCACATCCAAAATGTTTGTCCCGTCCGAAATCTGCCCGTCAGTTATTTTATACTTGGCAGGAAGGTTATTATCCCAGCCCCAAAAACCTAGTGTTTTTCAGCAAACTCCAAGGTCCTCTGATAATATTTATCCCGTTGCGAATCGTTGTCCCTGTGTTTTGAAGGATATTACAGAGTTTAACAGGTGCTGCACCCTGTTTGGGTAAGAACGTGAACAAATTGATGCTTAAAACAAAGTGCTATGCACGTAGCCTACAGATGAATGAACTGTTTTGTCACATATCTTTCCAAGAGTCGTACTTCTCTTTTAAAAGATGAAGTGGACGATATTGTGCCCAATGAATTGATAACTTGCCAAATCCGTCAGGTATTTAAATGTCTGCAGGTTCCAGTTCATGGTTCTTATTGACATGCATCATTATTTTGACTTCCTCAGAACTGGAAACCGTTAGACCAATATTCATCTATCCCTAGACATTTGAAATATCTTCACATCTAGAAGAGACTCCGGGCTTCCGTCATAACGGTCCATGTTGAATGAGGGAGAAAAATAAAATATTACAGGGGCAATTTGGTAAAACTAATACCGTCCAAATCGTCCACTGGAATAACGGACATTCTGGGGTAATAATTACATAACCAACGTTCTCTAGTAATACTAGTCCCCGTGTGAATAGGGTTTATCACTGCATTATAAACTCCATGGGTTGTTGAATGAACTATGAAACAGCATGTGCTAAAGTGGTTTGCTATGAATTTTGGGGATTTTATTAGGAAAGATGATCGTATACTTCAGGCTCCTTTAAAAACACAGCTAGTGTCAAAAAAAAGTCAGCTGTATAATCTTCTGGGTTTTATAGGAAATATGATGGTACATTTCAGGTAGATTAGTTTCCTTTCCAAACGAATCTCAAAATCACACCCTAATCTCTAAACAGCCATAGGGTCCCTGGTCTAAAGTAGTGCACTATATAGGGAATAGGGTGCCATTCTCTGGTCTAAAGTAGTGCACTATATAGGGAATAGGGTGCCATTCTCTGGTCTAAAGTAGTGCACTATATAGGGAATAGGGTGCCATTCTCTGGTCTAAAGTTGTGCACTATATAGGGAATAGGGTGCCATTCTCTGGTCTAAAGTAGTGCACTATATAGGGAATAGGGTGCCATTCCCTGGTCTAAAGTAGTGCACTATATAGGGAATAGGGTACCATTTGGGACACGCCCTGTGAGACATTGGATCCTGCAGAGAAACATGCAGAGATACCTATCAGAATATCCAGATGAAACCAAGCTTCTTCGGGGAATTTAACCCCCAACTGGTGCGGGGCAGATTTAGTTAGATCTAATAAAGATAATTAGATAATAGAGGATGTTACCCCCCCCCCCTACTGTTGTCAGGCAGATTTAGTTAATAATAATAATATGCCATTTAGCAGACGCTTTTATCCAAAGCGACTTACAGTCATGCGTGCATAAATTTGTTGAGTATGGGTGGTCCCGGGGATCGAACCCACTACCTTGGCGTTACAAGCGCCGTGCTCTACCAGCTGAGCAACATAGTTAGATATAATAATGATCATTACAGTTCTCTCAGCCAGCAACAGAAGCAGAAACCCAGAGTTTACCACAGAACCCTTCACGAGCCCATTTCTCTGTTTGGTTTTCCTCTGCAGCCCTCTCAGCACTGAGTGCAGTAATTGTAAACAGATTTGTAAAATGCGTGCCAAATGGCAATCTATTCCTCTGGGCCCTGGTCAAAAGTAGTGCACTACAGTATATAGGGAATATAGTGCCGTTTGGGACACATCCTGAGTTTACAATGAAATGAGGACAGAGTGTGTGAATGTCCAATTTGGGGAGAATTGAAGGAACCGACGGCACCAAGGTTATTTGGTTTAGTGTTGTCAGCTGTTCTAAGCAGGCCTGGTCTCTCTCTCTCTCAAGACAAAATGAACAGTAAACATTCCACTCAGAAAATAATAAAGACATGTCAGATGTCATTATGTCAGATGTCATTATGTCAGATGTCATTATGTCAGATGTCATTATGTCAGGTGTCATTATGTCAGGTGT
>LR778256.1:26960958-26975958 GCA_902810595.1 Coregonus sp. 'balchen'
TTACCCCATCACTCTCAATCTGAACACACCTTTACCCCATCACTCTCAATCTGAACACACCTTTACCCCATCACTCTCAATCTGAACACACCTTTACACCATCACTCTCAATCTGTTTACACCTCCACCCACACAGATCTATCTGTACATAGTTCTACCCAGTCACTCTCTCTATCTGTACATAGTTCTACCCAGTCACTCTCTCTATCTGTACATAGTTCTACCCAGTCACTCTCTCTATCTGTACATAGTTCTACCCAGTCACTCTCTCTATCTGTACATAGTTCTACCCAGTCACTCTCTCTATCTGTACATAGTTCTACCCAGTCACTCTCTCTATCTGTACATAGTTCTACCCAGTCACTCTCTCTATCTGTACATAGTTCTACCCAGTCACTCTCTCTATCTGTACATAGTTCTACCCAGTCACTCTCTCTATCTGTACATAGTTCTACCCAGTCACTCTCTCTATCTGTACATAGTTCTACCCAGTCACTCTCTCTATCTGTACATAGTTCTACCCAGTCACTCTCTCTATCTGTACATAGTTCTATCCAGTCACTCCATCACTACACCTCCACATTCCCCCGCATTCTCTCCATCTTTCACTCCACACCATCACTCTCTTGCTCTACCTCCACACTTTTCATCCCTCCATCACTTCACCTCCACCCTCTGTCCTTCTGTCCACACCTCCACCCTGTCCTTCTGTCCTTCTGTCCACACCTCCACCCTCTATCCTTCTGTCCACACCTCCACCCTGTCCTTCTGTCCACACCTCCACCCTCTATCCTTCTGTCCACACCTCCACCCTCTGTCCTTCTGTCCACACCTCCACCCTCTGTCCTTCAGTCCACACCTCCACCCTCTGTCCTTCTGTCCACACCTCCACCCTCTGTCCTTCTGTCCACACCTCCACCCTGTCCTTCAGTCCACACCTCCACCCTCTGTCCTTCTGTCCACACCTCCACCCTCTGTCCTTCTGTCCACACCTCCACCCTGTCTTTCTGTCCACACCTCCACCCTCTGTCCTTCTGTCCACACCTCCACCCTGTCCTTCTGTCCACACCTCCACCCCCTGTCCTTCTGTCCACACCTCCACCCTCTGTCCTTCTGTCCACACCTCCACCCTGTCCTTCTGTCCACACCTCCACCCCCTGTCCTTCTGTCCACACCTCCACCCTCTGTCCTTCTGTCCACACCTCCACCCTCTGTCCTTCTGTCCACACCTCCACCTCCTCTCCATCCATCCATTTTTCTCTCCACCTCCACTCTCTCTCCACCTCCACTCTCTCTCCAGCTCCACTCTCTCTCCAGCTCCACTCTCTCTCCAGCTCCACTCTCTCCATTTATTCACCCACTCTCCCCCTCTCTTGCAATCTCTCTCTATCTCTCCATCATTATTTCAACTTGACTTCCCCTGACTCCAGGTATCTCCGTAGGGATGATCTAAACGTGTCAAGCGATCAAATAACATTTCATTTGATGTTGTAGATAATCAATAACTAACTGTTTCTGACTCTGGCCTTTCTCCTCTGTTCTCAGTCCTTCCTCCAGGATGTTGAGTTTGTGGTTCTGCCTTAGGGTTTAGTTAGTGTTTCTGACTCTGGCCTCTCTCCTCTGTTCAAGGAGTATGAGTTTGTGGTGCTGCCTTAGTGTTTAGTTAGTGTTTCTGACTCTGGCCTCTCTCCTCTGTTCCAGGAGTATGAGTTTGTGGTTCTGCCCAACGCCTTCATGATCCACATGCCTCACGCTCCCAGCTTCGACATCACCAAGTTCCGCTCCAACAAGCAGTACCGGGTCTGCTTGAAGACCCTGAAGGAGGAGTTCCAGCAGAACATGTCTCGACGATATGGCTTCGCTGCCCTCAAATACATGACTGCAGAGAACAACAGCTAGCCAACACTGATGAACCAGACACTCTGACCCGTTATTGACTACACTACCCATAACCCCCCCCTCCTCTAAGGCTGTCTAGGACTACACTACTACCCAGGACCCCTCTGGGCTGGGCAGAGGAGGGGGGAAAGGGCGATGGATTCTAAAGGACAGTCGATATAGGGAGTCAGGAGTGGACAGATACTGTCAGTTCAGAAACAGAATGGAGTTACTAAAGACTCTACCACGAACTCTGACCTTTGTGCCAACCAATCATAGGGTTTAAATGTGTGGTCTGATTCTTGTGAACTCTCACCTTTAGTTTGGGCTTATGACCTTTGACCAAACCAGTGTTAACCAACTGAAGGGTAACCAGGGGGTAACCGTAAGGTCGTTGTGTCCCAAACATTGTTTAACCCTCTGAGGATGGATGGAGCAGCCTGTCCAGGAGTCGCTGCCTGGTTTCCGGCTGGGTGAGGAAGCTGTTTCTGTGAAGGCTGCGTCAGTACAGGCTGGTTTGGCCTTCTACAGCTCCCTGCTCTTCTCGAACAACAGAACTGGACATCACTGTGGGTGGGAGGGAGGGAGAGAGGGAGGGAGGGTGGGAGGGAGGGAGGGAGAGTGGGAGGGAGGGAGGGTGGGAGGGAGAGTGGGAGGGAGGGAGGGATAGAGGGAGAGTGAGAGAGGGAGGGAGAGTGGGAGGGAGGGAGGGAGAGAGGGAGAGAGAGACTGACTGACTATAGCCTTGGAAAGCAGATAGAGATTTGTTCTTTCTCTGTGCCATATCTGGAAGACCAGCAGCTACTTGTTGGGTAATGTAATGTGGGTTGTGCCTGCCTCCAGGTCAAATGCTGAGGAGAGCTAAGGAGAAGGAGAGAAAGCTTTGACGCATTGTGTGCTTACATTATGTCCGTACACTGCAAAATAGAAAACAATTATTATCAATGTCCTGTAAAAATAAAAAAAAGCAATGATTTAACTGACAAACAGCACATCCAGTTTCACTCTCATAAAATGCAAATTATGTTGCTCAGCGATAAGTGACAAAACATCAGAGCCACATCAGAAACGTCGGAGAACAGTCTGGAAATCTCATTTAGACCAGAGAATGGCACCCTATTCCCTATGTAGTGCACTACTTTAGACCAGAGAATGGCACCCTATTCCCTATGTAGTGCACTACTTTAGACCAGAGAATGGCACCCTATTCCCTATGTAGTGCACTACTTTAGACCAGAGAATGGCACCCTATTCCCTATATAGTGCACTACTTTAGACCAGAGAATGGCACCCCTATTCCCTATATAGTGCACTACTTTAGACCAGAGAATGGCACCCTATTCCCTATATAGTGCACTACTTTAGACCAGAGAATGGCACCCTATTCCCTATATAGTGCACTACTTTAGACCAGAGCCCTATGGTCAAAGGTAGTGCACTATATGGAAATAGGGTGCCATTTGCGACACACGTAGTGAGATATTCCGTGTGCGTCTTCTACTGGTGCTACATTTAGTTCACGTCTGATATTGATCAAAAGGAATCTCCCGGATCACATGACAGTACAAGGAACCGTACAAGGACTGATGGAGGTCATCCAGCCCATCTGTATTCAGGATATATCTACACATCTGCTATACAACAAGGAAGCGTGTTTCTGATGGATTCAGAAAGCCTGTTTTATTCACTACGACTGGACAATCTGCGTGGCAGTTGGTTGAATGTGCTCGGATATACTTGGTTATAAACACACACACACACACACCTAACACCCACTCCAAACATCTTGTCTTCATGATACCACTCTGTTAGTATCTTTGATTCTGACTCCACCCCTCTCACCAAGCAGGAAGTGGAGCATAAACCAATCAGCTCAAGGGTTGACCTTTTTCTGTTGTCAGTATTCCATTGTTACGTATCAGTGAGTGTGTGTTTACAGTCACAAGGTGTGACACAAGAACAAGTGGAACTGAGACGGCACTATGCCCTGTTGAAGAGGGAACTGGGGGAGGACGGATGGACACTCAAAATGGAGGATTCAGACTCCAGGACAGCATTTCTAATGTAAAACAACCACTAGTAGTGATGATAAGAGATGAACAGAAGGGAGGTGGTAGTGATGACATCACTCAGACCGTCCAGGAAGTCAGGCTAAAAGCCTGGATGGTCGTCACTAGTTACCACAGCCACAAAGTCATTATGGCTAAACTCTGCCTATTTAAAAGAATAATAATTTATAATACAATCTTAAAATCTCATTTAAACCTAATCCTAACCTTAACCACACTTCTGACCTTATGCCTAACCTTAAATTAAGACCAAAATGAAAATTTCTGTTACAATTTAGACTTTGTGGCTGTGGTAACTAGTGCCAACCACAACCTTGATGGTCCCCCCCACTTCGCTGACAAGGGCTCACCAGTGTGTGTGAAACAGGAGCAGTGGGTGTTCTGTGGCTGTTTGTTGGAAGCTATGTATCATTTGTGACTGTGTGTGAAGTTGTTTGAAGCAGCTGAGGTGTGTATGAGGTGTGACTGTGTGTTTAGGAGGTGTGTGTGTGTGTGTGTGTGTGTGGCTTGGCAGACGGCACTCCATCCCCTCGGGGAGCAGAACTAGAGATGTGTAACTAGGTTAGAGCTGTCAGATAGACTGCCAGACAGACTGCCAGATAGACATGACGCTGCTTCCTGAATAAATAAAAAACGACTGAGTGAGATGGAGGAGGAGGATCAGTGTTGTTTCTTCTGTTTTACACAACGTGGGTGCAACTGCGGCCGTTCAGATTTTTTTGTGGCCCCCATCCTGTCAAAGTTTCCCATAACTGGTCTAGAAATACACCACATGCCCAAAAGTATGTGGACACCTGCTCGTCCAACATCTCATTCCAAAATCATGGGCATTAATATGGAGTTGGTTCCCCCCTTTGCTGCTATAACAGCCTCCACTCTTCTGGGAAGGCTTTCCACTAGATGTTGGAACATTGCTGCGGGGACTTGCTTCCATTCAGCCACAAGAGCATTGGTGAAGTCGGGCACTGATGTTGGGCGATTAGGCCTGGCTCGCAGTCGGCGTTCCAATTCATCCAGAAGGTGTTCGATCTCGACAAACATTTTCTGTATGGACCTCGTTTTGTGCACGGGGGCATTGTCATGCTGAAACTGGAAAGGGCCTTCCCCAAACTGTTGCCACAAAGTTGGAAGCACAGAATCGTCTAGTAACGTTAAGATTTCCCTTCACTGGAACTAAGGGGCCTAGCCCGAACCATGAAAAAGAGCCCCAGACAATTATTCCTCATCCACCAAACTTTACAGTTGGCACTATGCATTGGGGCAGGTAGCGTTCTCCTGGCATCCGCCAAACCCAGATTCGTCCGTCGGACTGCCAGATGGTGAAGGGTGATTCATCACTCCAGAAAACGCGTTTCCACTGCTCCAGAGTCCAATGGCGGCGAGCTTTACACCACTCCAGCCGACGCTTGGCATTGCGCATGGTGATCTGAGGCTTGTGTGCGGCTGCTCGGCCATGGAAACCCATTTCATGAAGCTCCTGACGAACAGTTCTGCTGAAGTTGCGTCCAGAGGCAGTTTGGAACTCGGTAGTGAGTGTTGCAACCGAGGACAGACTATTTTTACACGCTACAGCACTCGGCATTCCCGTTCTGTGAGCTTGTGTGGCCTACCACTTCGCGGCTGAGTCGTTGTTGCTCCTAGACGTTTCCACTTCACAATAACAGCACTTACAGTTGACCTGGGCAGCTCTAGCATGGCAGACATTTAATGAACTGACTTGTTGGAAAGGTGGCATCCTATGACGGTGCCATGTTGAAAGTCACTGAGCTCTTCAGTAAGGCCATTCTACTGCCAATGTTTGTCTATGGAGATTGCATGGCTGTGTGGTCGATGTTATACACCTGTCAGCAGTGTGGCTGAAATAGCCGAATCCACTAATTTGAAGGGGTGTCCACATCCCGACCGACACACACACACACACACACACACACACACACACACACACACACACACACACACACACACACACACACACACACACACACACACACACATCCTTTAATAGCCATCCCTGGACACCATTTATCTTATCTGAGGGGTTATTAAAACATTTTAAAGGAGTAGCTCATTCATTTAAAATGTAATGCATGTATTTGGCCTGGGCCGGGCTTCCAGTAATGAATGGAGAGTACATTAGGGAAGTGTTAGCCTAGTGTTGATGTAGTGTGGCCCTGGTCACAGGTGCGGGGGGGTAAACTGTTAGCATTGTGTGGGGTCTCTGGTAAACTGTGCAGGTCGGGGGGGGGGGGGGGACAGGTGCTCAAAAAGGGCTAATTGTCCAACAACAAACTGAACTAAGACCTTGCAATTTAAATACAATTGCTGCATCTAATAAGTTACATGCAATGAAGCAATTGGTAACAACTAAAACGTATTTGAAGGCCTCGGAGGCAGCACACTGACTGACTCACAAAACAGCTAAATGGAAGTTGAACTCTGGATGACCCTCCGCATGTTCAGACAACCATGGATACTGTCCTCAGGCACTGTTAGGATGATGCTGGAGACGTGCTGTCCTCAGGCACCGTTACGCTGACTCTGGAGACGTGCTGTCCTCAGGCACCGTTAGGATGACTCTGGAGACGTGCTGTCCTCAGGCACCGTTAGGCTGTTAGGCTGACGCTGGAGACGTGCTGTCCTCAGGCACCGTTAGGATGACTCTGGAGACGTGCTGTCCTCAGGCACCGTTAGGATGACGCTGGAGACGTGCTGTCCTCAGGCACTGTTAGGATGACGCTGGAGACGTGCTGTCCTCAGGCACCGTTAGGATGACGCTGGAGACGTGCTGTCCTCAGGCACCGTTAGGATGACGCTGGAGACGTGCTGTCCTCAGGCACCGTTAGGATGACGCTGGAGACGTGCTGTCCTCAGGCACCGTTAGGATGACGCTGGAGACGTGCTGTCCTCAGGCACCGTTAGGATGACTGACGCTGTCCCCCTGGAGACGTGCTGTCCTCAGGCACCGTTAGGATGACGCTGGAGACGTGCTGTCCTGGAGACGTGCTGTCCTGGAGACATGCTGTCCTCAGGCACCGTTAGGATGATGCTGGAGACGTGCTGTCCTCAGGCACCGTTAGGATGACACTGGAGACGTGCTGTCCTCAGGCACCGTTAGGATGACGCTGGAGACGTGCTGTCCTCAGGCACCGTTAGGATGACGCTGGAGACTTGCTGTCCTCAGGCACCGTTAGGATGACGCTGGAGACGTGCTGTCCTCAGGCACCGTTAGGATGACGCTGGAGACGTGCTGTCCTCAGGCACCGTTAGGATGACGCTGGAGATGTGCTGTCCTCAGGCACCGTTAGGATGACCTGGAGACGTGCTGTCCTCAGGCACCGTAGGATGACGCTGGAGACGTGCTGTCCTCAGGCACCGTTAGGATGACGCTGGAGACGTGCTGTCCTCAGGCACCGTTAGGATGACCTGGAGACGTGCTGTCCTCAGGCACCGTTACGGATGACGCTGGAGACGTGCTGTCCTCAGGCACCGTTAGGATGACCTGGAGACGTGCTGTCCTCAGGCACCGTTAGGATGACGCTGGAGACGTGCTGTCCTCAGGCACGTTAGGATGACGCTGGAGACGTGCTGTCCTCAGGCACCGTTAGGATGACGCTGGAGACGTGCTGTCCTCAGGCACCGTTAGATGACGCTGAGACGTGCTGTCCTCAGGCACGTAGGATGACGCTGGAGACGTGCTGTCCTCAGGCACCGTTAGGATGACGCTGGAGACGTGCTGTCCTCAGGCACCGTTAGGATGACGCTGGAGACGTGCTGTCCTCAGGCACCTGATGACCTGAGACGTGCTGTCCTGGAGACGTGCTGTCTGGACTGCTGTCCTCAGGCACCGTTAGGATGACGCTGGAGACGTGCTGTCCTCAGGCACCGTTAGGATGACACTGGAGACGTGCTGTCCTCAGGCACCGTTAGGATGCGCTGGAGACGTGCTGTCCTCAGGCACCTTTGAGATGACGCTGGAGACTTGCTGTCCTAGGCACCGTAGGATACGCTGAACTCTGTCCAGGCACCGTTAGATGAGCTGGAGACGTGCTGTCCTCAGGACGTAGATGACGCTGAGCTGCTTGCCTCAGCACCGTTGAGGATACCTGGAGACGTGTTCCTTCAGGCATCCTCAGATACCTGGAGATCTGCTGTCCTCAGGCACCTTAGGATGACGATGTTAGACTGCTGTCTCACACCGTTAGAACGCTAATCTGTCTCAGGATTTGTTAGGCTACTGGGCGTACTGTCTCAGACCGTTAGAGACGTGAACGTTGTGTCCTCACAGTGACAGTGAGGCTCAGAAGCTTGTAGACCAGGGGGTTTCCTTAACTTTTTTTTCCGTTCACGATCCCCATTTTGATGATCTGCTAAAATTCCCACGACCACAACCATGGTTAAAATTCGGTCATTAACAGCCAATGTTTAAAACTTTTTTTTTTATTTGGGCTATGGCATAAATTGAAAAACCGTTCTAACAGTATTTCTGATTGTCTTCTCGCCTCACAACCACATGGAGTATGAGCTGGCGGAGGGGTACCAGGAGACGGGAGGGTATTTCCCTTGGAGTCGGGAACCAACCAACTCCTCCGTAATAGAGGACCACAGTATGAGTCATAATACCCATAAAACCTAGCGGTCAAACAGGGAAATGGTTTCAATAGTTTTTTTTCCCACCAACACTTCAAATAAGTGTGTTTCGTGTAGGCTTACCCTGGCGTGACGTTTTGACAACCGTGTAAATCTCTCTAGGACAAGGTGACTTTTATCAATATATTCACCTGTATAACCCCCCCCCCCCCCACACACAAAAATGAAACGCTAATTAGCTGCTAATGTGGCTATCGTGAAGAACTACAAATGCCATGATGATCTGGACGAGACTGCCGA
This sequence comes from Coregonus sp. 'balchen', assembly GCA_902810595.1. Classification (NCBI taxonomy): domain Eukaryota; kingdom Metazoa; phylum Chordata; class Actinopteri; order Salmoniformes; family Salmonidae; genus Coregonus; species Coregonus sp. 'balchen'. The sequence goes on from LR778256.1 coordinate 26,969,793, forward strand.
ATCGAGGCAAAGGTAAGAATCTCTGGATGAACTATCTAATATTAGCTACATGTAGTAATGAATACATTGGCAACGTTTCTTAAAAAAAATTGACAATTCCGTGAACTGTCTTGTGCAAGTTTTAAATTGACACAATACCTGTTAGCAAAGGTGTCAGCCTGAGATGATGTGCAGGAGCTTGCAGGGATTTGTAGTTTTTGCATGATGTCTACTTTGATGCTAATTAGCATTTTAGAATCTGAGAATAAATGGAGCCGAATATATTGATAAAAGTCACCTTGTCCGAGAGAGATTTACAGGTTATCAAAATGTCACGCCGGGGTAAGCCTACACGAAACACAGCCCTTATTTTAACTGTTTCTAAAATCCCCTATGGGAAAAACGAATGTTTGAAAAAACGATTGGAACCATTTCCCTGTTTGACCGCTTGGTTTTATGAGTATTTCATGGCAGCTCGAAAGGCTGAATCATTCCGATTCAAGCGCAACACTCAGCCTTTTCCCACGATCTAAGGGCACTCTGGTTGAATTTTATCTTTTAGATTTCAATCATTTTCCATTTAGATTTTTAAGGTTAACCACATTACAATGATTTAGTGATACAATGGCGATTATTTAAAAAAATCTGTTTATTTTTTTCAGGATTTTGGAAATTCTTCCTTGACCCCATTTTCATATCAGGCTTCCGTCGCGACCCCTAGTTTGGGAACCGCTGATGGAGACTGTGAAACCGCCATCCCTCGCTATCAAAACTCTCTCTGGGGCAGGGTTTAATACACATATAGAGACTGGCTGGAGAAATGGTGATTCTGAAAAATGCTTAAAAAGGCTGAACAATGAAAACACATCAAATACAAACTTGTGAATTATTATTTGCCTAACCTGAGTAAAAAACATCATATAAAAAAAACTGAACATGAATGTCAGAGTATAAAAAATGTCTATAATAATTAACAGGTAGAAAGCCTGTAACAATAAAAAGCTGAACATTTTATAAAACAATCACAAAAGGTGATCACTTAACAAGTCATAATAAGTAACACAATTTGTCTTTCATTTCACAATGAACAAACACTTTCGCACATCAAATAGGTGTTCACATCACAGGAAGTTGGTGGCAGCTTAATTGTAGAGAACAGGCTTCCTGGTAATGACTGGAGCGGAATCAGTGGAATGGTATCGAATACGTCACACATGGTTTCCATGGCGACGCCATTCCATTCGCATCCGTTCCAGCCATTATAATGAGCCGTCCTCCCCTCAGCAGCCCCCTGTGGTTCACATCTCCTCACTGTCGAAGGACTCTGAGCATTGGAGGAAGATCTCCTCATAGTCCCTCGTAGCAGACAGACACAGGTCCTACACGGAGACAGAGAGAGAAGAACCTGTCATCTGGTGGACAGACAGACAGGTCCAACACAGGACAGAATAACCTGTCATCTGGTGGACAGACAGACAGGTCCAACACAGGACAGAATAACCTGTCATCTGGTGGACAGACAGGTCCAACACAGGACAGAAGAACCTGTCATCTGGTGGACAGACAGACAGGTCCAACACAGGACAGAAGAACCTGTCATCTGGTGGACAGACAGACAGAGACACAGGACAGAAGAACCTGTTATCTGGTGGACAGACAGACAACATACTGTATATCTCACACCTCTATTTCCAAGACACCATTTATTATGTTCTACCTGAGTCTACCGTATCTGGTTTCTATCTGAATCTACCGTATCTGGTTATGTTCTGGTTTCTATCTGAATCTACCGTATCTGGTTATGTTCTGGTTTCTATCTGAATCTACCGTATCTGGTTTTGTTCTGGTTTCTATCTGAATCTACCGTATCTGGTTTTGTTCTGGTTTCTATCTGAATCTACCGTATCTGGTGATGTTCTGGTTTCTATCTGAATCTACCGTATCTGGTGATGTTCTGGTTTCTATCTGAATCTACCGTACCTGGTTTCTATCTGAATCTACCGTATCTGGTTTTGTTCTGGTTTCTATCTGAATCTACCGTATCTGGTGATGTTCTGGTTTCTATCTGAATCTACCGTATCTGGTTATGTTCTGGTTTCTATCTGAATCTACCGTATCTGGTGATGTTCTGGTTTCTATCTGAATCTACCGTATCTGGTTATGTTCTGGTTTCTATCTGAATCTACCGTATCTGGTTATGTTCTGGTTTCTATCTGAATCTACCGTATCTGGTTATGTTCTGGTTTCCATCTGAATCTACCGTATCTGGTTATGTTCTGGTTTCTATCTGAATCTACCGTATCTGGTTATGTTCTGGTTTCTATCTGAATCTACCGTATCTGGTTATGTTCTGGTTTCCATCTGAATCTACCGTATCTGGTTATGTTCTGGTTTCTATCTGAATCTACCGTATCTGGTTATGTTCTGGTTTCTATCTGAGTCTACCGTACCTGGTTTTGTTCTGGTTTCTATCTGAATCTACCGTATCTGGTTATGTTCTGGTTTCTATCTGAATCTACCGTATCTGGTTATGTTCTGGTTTCTATCTGAGTCTACCGTACCTGGTTTTGTTCTGGTTTCTCCACCATCTGAGTCTTGACGAAACACATGATGTCCTTGTAGATCTCCCGGAGCTTCTCAAAGTCATCACACTGAGGAGGGGCCAGGACAGGACTGGAGACACACAGAGCAGCGGATGGTAATTCATGAACAGGAGGGGCCAGGACAGGACTGGAGACACACAGAGCAGCGGATGGTAATTCATGAACAGGAGGGGCCAGGACAGGACTGGAGACACACAGAGCAGCGGATGGTAATTCATGAACAGGAGGGGCCAGGACAGGACTGGAGACACACAGAGCAGCGGATGGTCATTCATGAACAGGAGGGGCCAGGACAGGACTGGAGACACACAGAGCAGCGGATGATAATTCATGAACAGGAGGGGCCAGGACAGGACTGGAGACACACAGAGCAGCGGATGGTAATTCATGAACAGGAGGGGCCAGGACAGGACTGGAGACACACAGAGCAGCGGATGGTAATTCATGAACAGGAGGGGCCAGGACAGGACTGGAGACACACAGAGCAGCGGATGGTAATTCATGAACAGGAGGGGCCAGGACAGGACTGGAGATACACAGAGCAGCGGATTGTAATTCATGAACAGGAGGGGCCAGGACAGGACTGGAGACACACAGAGCAGCGGATGGTAATTCATGAACAGGAGGAAGATGCCATTACTAGTAGGGAAACACACTGAGTAGGGAAACGCACTGAGTAGGGAAACGCACTGAGTAGGGAAACGCACTGAGTAGGGAAACGCACTGAGTAGGGAAACGCACTGAGTAGGGAAACGCACTGAGTAGGGAAACGCACTGAGTAGGGAAACGCACTGAGTAGGGAAACGCACTGAGTAGGGAAACGCACTGAGTAGGGAAACGCACTGAGTAGGGAAACGCACTGAGTAGGGAAACGCACTGAGTAGGGAAACGCACTGAGTAGGGAAACGCACTGAGTAGGGAAACGCACTGAGTAGGGAAACGCACTGAGTAGGGAAACGCACTGAGTAGGGAAACGCACTGAGTAGGGAAACGCACTGAGTAGGGAAACGCACTGATAGGGAAACGCACTGAGTAGGGAAACGCACTGAGTAGGGAAACGCACTGAGTAGGGAAACGCACTGAGTAGGGAAACGCACTGAGTAGGGAAACGCACTGAGTAGGGAAACGCACTGAGTAGGGAAACGCACTGAGTAGGGAAACGCACTGAGTAGGGAAACGCACTGAGTAGGGAAACGCACTGAGTAGGGAAACGCACTGAGTAGGGAAACGCACTGAGTAGGGAAACGCACTGAGTAGGGAAACGCACTGAGTAGGGAAACGCACTGAGTAGGGAAACGCACTGAGTAGGGAAACGCACTGAGTAGGGAAACGCACTGTGTAGGGAAACGCACTGAGTAGGGAAACGCACTGAGTAGGGAAACGCACTGTGTAGGGAAACGCACTGAGTAGGGAAACGCACTGAGTAGGGAAACGCACTGAGTAGGGAAACGCACTGAGTAGGGAAACGCACTGAGTAGGGAAACGCACTGAGTAGGGAAACGCACTGTGTAGGGAAACGCACTGAGTAGGGAAACGCACTGAATAGGGAAACGCACTGAGTAGGGAAACGCACTGAGTAGGGAAACGCACTGAGTAGGGAAACGCACTGAGTAGGGAAACGCACTGAGTAGGGAAACGCACTGAGTAGGGAAACGCACTGAGTAGGGAAACGCACTGAGTAGGGAAACGCACTGAGTAGGGAAACGCACTGAGTAGGGAAACGCACTGAGTAGGGAAACACACTGAGTAGGGAAGGTGATTATTGAGAGAGAGAGAGCATTGGGACAATCTCAAGTGCATTCTCCTCGAGTCCTTTCTCCTAGCCTCCTTCTTATATCCCAATTGGATGAGAAAGCCAGGAGGTCCCTCCCCTCTGACCTTCTCCTCCAATGGGTTTCGAGGAGGCGGCGAGGAGAGAAGGCGTGAGGAGAGTGCCCATTTGAGATTGTCCCATTGTTATCCTAATAGACTACTCCTACAGTAAGCCATGAGAGAGGTGTAGAGCGGGGGGGGGGGTTATCCTAACACCAACAGGTACTGTCCCACAGGTATGGTAAATGATAGGGGACATTCTGAATCAGGTAGACAGGTATGGTAAATGATAGGGGACATCTTGAATCAGGTAGACAGGTATGGTAAATGATAGGGGACATCTTGAATCAGGTAGACAGGTATGGTAAATGATAGGGGACATCTTGAATCAGGTAGACAGGTATGGTAAATGATAGGGGACATCTTGAATCAGGTAGACAGGTATGGTAATGATAGGGACATCTTGAATCAGGTAGACAGATATGGTAAATGATAAGGGACATCTTGAATCAGGTAGACAGGTATGGTAAATGATAAGGGACATCTTGAATCAGGTAGACAGGTATGGTAAATGATAGGGGACATCTTGAATCAGGTAGACAGGTATGGTAAATGATAGGGGACATCTTGAATCAGGTAGACAGGTATGGTAAATGATAGGGGACATCTTGAATCAGGTAGACAGGTATGGTAAATGATAGGGGACATCTTGAATCAGGTAGACAGGTATGGTAAATGATAAGGGACATCTTGAATCAGGTAGACAGGTATGGTAAATGATAGGAGACATCTTGAATTAGGCTCCTCTCCTCTCTCCTCTCCTCTCCTCTCTGTCTGTTGGTTATCAGAGCTCTGCTCCCCTCCTTTCCTCTCTGTCTGTTGGTTATCAGAGCTCTGCTCCTCTCCTCTCTGTCTGTTGGTTATCAGAGCTCTGCTCCCCTCCTCTCCTCTCCTCTCCTCTCTGTCTGTTGGTTATCAGAGCTCCTCTCCTCTCCTCTCTGTCTGTTGGTTATCAGAGCTCTGCTCCCCTCCTCTCCTCTCTGTCTGTTGGTTATCAGAGCTCTGCTCCCCTCCTCTCCTCTCTGTCTGTTGGTTATCAGAGCTCCTCTCCTCTCTGTCTGTTGGTTATCAGAGCTCCGCTCCTCTCCTCTCCTCTCTGTCTGTTGGTTATCAGAGCTCTGCTCCCCTCCCCTCTGTCTGTTGGTTATCAGAGCTCTGCTCCTCTCCTCTCTGTCTGTTGGTTATCAGAGCTCTGCTCCCCTCCTCTCCTCTCTGTCTGTTGGTTATCAGAGCTCTGCTCCTCTCCTCTCCTCTCCTCTCCTCTCTGTCTGTTGGTTATCAGAGCTCTGCTCCCCTCCTCTCTGTCTGTTGGTTATCAGAGCTCTGCTCCCCTCCTCTCTGTCTGTTGGTTATCAGAGCTCTGCTCCTCTCCTCTCTGTCTGTTGGTTATCAGAGCTCTGCTCCTCTCCTCTCTGTCTGTTGGTTATCAGAGCTCTGCTCCCTTCCCCTCCTCTCTGTCTGTTGGTTATCAGAGCTCTGCTCCCCTCCTCTCCTCTCTGTCTGTTGGTTATCAGATCTCCTCTCCTCTCCTCTCTGTCTGTTGGTTATCAGAGCTCCTCTCCTCTCCTCTCTGTCTGTTGGTTATCAGAGCTCTGCTCCCCTCCTCTCCTCTCTGTTTGTTGGTTATCAGAGCTCTGCTCCTCTCCTCTCTGTCTGTTGGTTATCAGAGCTCCTCTCCTCTCTGTCTGTTTGGTTATCAGAGCTCTGCTCCC
>LR778256.1:26978458-27040433 GCA_902810595.1 Coregonus sp. 'balchen'
AGAGAGAGTGTAGAGAGAGAGAGAGAGAGAGAGAGAGAGAGTAGCGAGAGAGATGGAGTGTAGAGAGAGAGAAACGAGAGGAGGAGTGTAGAGAGAGAGAGAGTAAAATGTTTTTGTCATGGTTAAACAGACAGTGTACAACCAAACAGACGTGTTTATGTTGCCTTGGCAATAGCAAATATGTAATCATGAAAGAGCAGCGTTGGTCGTCTGAATAAATGCATAATGCATTATAGTGCTGCCTCTCTGCTGGAAAGATCCCAGAAACACACTGAGTGACCGTAGGATGGAATGAAGGCTGTTTCAGTGTAATACATTATTACAGCTACACTGCTCCTCAGCCTGGGGTCCTCGTCCTGCTAATTACACTGACTCATTAGGGTGCTAATATACACCGATGGCAGAATACTCTGTCTGGATGGGGCCTCCTTTAGTGGATGTTTAATACTGGCCAAATGTCTCATCTGGTGTTGTTGAATACATGATAAGATTGGTAACACCACCGCCATACTGGGATTGATAGCAGTACAGTGCTAAAGGCTGGTTGGCAGGATTATGGGAATGTGACTTCATCAATTACCATATGAGGTCAACTAATGTATCTATATGTGTTTTCTGGTGTTGTGGAGTCGGAGGTCTGGTGTTGTGGAGTCGGAGGTCTGGTGTTGTGGAGTCAGAGGTGTTGTGGAGTCAAGGGTGTTGTGGATCGGGGGTTCTTTGTGTGGGTGGGAAAGGTCTGGTTTGTGGTCAAAAGGGGGTTGGGGAATCAGGGGTGTTGTGGATTAAAAGGGGTGTTTGTGGGGGTCAGGGGTTTGGTTTTTGGTGGGGGTGGGGGGAGTCGGTGTTTGGAGTCAGGGGTTTGGTTGGGTGGAGTCAGAGGTGTTGTGAGTCAGGGGGTTTTTGGGGTTGGGGGACCCAGAGTTTTTGTGGAGTCAGAGGCCCGGGTGTTTTTTGGAGTCCAGGGTGTTGTGGAGTCGGGGTTTGGTTTGTGGACCAGAGGTTTTTTTGGGATTAAAGAGGGTGTTGGGGATTCAGGGTTTTTTGGGGAGTCCGGGGTTTGGTTTGTGGAGTCAGGGTCTTTTTTGTGTTGGGTGGGAGTCATTGGTGTTTGTGGGGGTCAGGGGTTTCGGGGGTGGGTTTTGGGGGCTTTTTCAGAGGTCTGGTGTTGTGGAAGGTCCGGGGTCGGGTTGTTGTGGATTCCAGGGGTGTTGGGGGTTCAAGGTCTGGTTTTGTGGACAGGGGTCTGGTTTTGTGAGCCAGAGGTGTTGGGAGTCAAGATTTGTTGTGGAGTCAGAGGTGTTGTGGAGTCAGAGGTGTTGTGGAGTCAGAGGTGTTGCGGAGTCGGAGGTCTGGTGTTGCGGAGTCAGAGGTCTGGTGTTGGGGGTTCAAGGTTTTGTGGGTCAAAGGTTTTTTGGGGTTTTCCAAGGTCGGGTTTGTTTGGGGGAGCCCCGGGGGGGAGGGGGTCTGGTTTTGTGGAGCAGATGGTTTTTGTGGGGGGTTTCAGCAGGGGGGTTTTTGGGGAGCCCGGGGGTTTGTTTTTTTGGGAGTCAAGGTTTTTTTGGGAGTCAAAAGGTGTTGGGAGTCAGGGTGTTGTGAGTCGGGAGGTCGGGTTGTTGGGGAAATTTCCGAGGTTTGGGGATGGAAGGTCTGGTGTTTTGTGGAGTTGGCGGGTGTTGTGGAGCCCGGGAGGCGGTGTTTTGGGAGTCAGGGGTTTTTGTGAAAGTAAAGGGTGTTGGGGGAGTCAGGGGTTCTGGTGTTGTGGAGTCAGGGGTTGTTGTGTGTAAAGGGGTTTTTTTGGGAGTCAGAGGTGTTGTGGAGTCAGAGGTCTGGTGTTGTGGAGTCAGAGGTGTTGTGTAGTCAGAGGTGTTGTGGAGTCAGAGGTCTGGTGTTGTGGAGTCAGAGGTGTTGTGGAGTCAAGGTCGGTTTTTGTGGGTCAGAGGTGTTGTGGAGTCAGAGGTGTTGTGGATTCAGGGTCTGGTGTTGTGGAGCCCGGGTGTTGTGGAGTAAAAGGGGTTTCTGGTGTTGTGGATTCAGGGGTTCGGGTTTTTTTGGGGATTTCAGAGGTGTTTGTATTCAGAGGTCTGGTTTTGTGGAGTCAAGGTCTGGTGTTGGGGGAGTAAAGGGGTTTTGGTTGGTAGTCAGAGGTCGGGTTTTGGGGAAAGTCAGGGGTTTTTGGGGTAAAAAAAGGTCTGGTTTTGGGTGGAGTCATAGGTTTTTGGTGGAGTAAAGGGGCCCCTGGGGGTTGGGGGAGTCGAGGGGGTTGTGTAGCCCAGAGATGTTGGGGGAGTCAGAGGTCTGGTGTTGTGGAGTCAGGGGTCGGGGTTTTGGGTGGGGGTCAGATTCGGGTGTTTTTGGATCGGGGGTTTCTGGTGTTGTGGGGGGAGAGGTCTGGTTTGTGGAGTAAAGGGGGTTTTTGGGGAGCCCAGAGGTTTTTTGGGGGATCGAGGTGTTCAAAAAGCCCCCCGGGGGTTTTGGGGGTTTTGGGCGGGGGGAGGTCTGTGTTGTGGGGGTCGGGGGGCTGGTGTTGTGGGGGTCAGAGGTCGGGTGTTGGGGGAGTCGGAGGTTTTTGTGAAATCAGAGGTGTTGTGTGTAAAGGGGGTTTTTGTGGACCCCGAGGCCCTGGTTTGTGGAGCCCAAGGTCGGGTGTTGTGGAGTAAAGGGGTTGTTGTGGATTAAAGGGGTTCTGGTGTTTTGGGGTCAAGGTCGGGTTGTTTTGGGTCGGAGGTCGGGTGGGGGGGAGCAGGGTTTTGTTTTTTTGGGGGTCAAGGGGTTGTTTTTGGGGGAGCCCAAGGGGGCTGGTTTTTTGTGGGAAGGGGGTTTTGAGGGGTTTTTTGTGGAGTCAGAGGCCCCTGGTTTTGGGGTCAGAGGTTGTGTGGGTTGGTTTTCGGGGGAAGATTTTTGTGGAGTCAGAGGTCTGGTGTTGTGTGTAAAGGGGTGTTTGTGGTTCAGGGGTGTTGGGGGATAGAGGTCTGGTTTTGGGGACCCGGGGTCTGGTTTTTTGGAGCCCAAGGGTCTGGTGTTGGGGGAGTAAAGGGGTGTTGTGGGTCAGAGGCCCTGGTTTTTGTGGAGCCCAGAGGTGTTGGGGGGTCAGAGGTTTTTTGGGGGAGTCAGAGGGTTGGGGTAGTCAAGGTGTTGTGGAGTCAAAAGAGTTTGTGGAGTCAGAGGTTTTGGTGTTGGGGGAGTCAAGGGGTTGTGGACCCAAGGGTTTTTGGGGGAGTCAGGGGTTCTGGTGTTGTGGAGTCAGGGGTTTTTTGGGTTGGAGTCAAGTGTTGTGGATCGGAGGTCTGGTGTTGTGGAGTAAAGGGGGTTTGTGTAGTCAGGGGTCTGGTGTTGGGGGAAACAGGGTGGGTGGATCGGGGTCGGGTTTTTTGTGGAGTCAGGGGCTGGTTTTTGGTGGAGTCAGAGGTCTGGTGGAGGGGAGTCAGAGGTGTTGTGGGGTCAAGGTCTGGTGTTGTGGAGTAAAGGGGTCTGGTGTTTTTTGGAGTCAGGGGGTCTGGTTTTTGGGGGAGTCAAGGTGTTGGGGGATTCAGAGGTGTTGTGAAATCGGGCCCTGGTTTGGGGAGACAGAGGTGTTGGGGAGCCCGAGGTCTGGTGTTGTGGGGGGTCAGAGGTCTGGTTTTTTTTGGAGTAAAATTTTGGGTTTTTGGTGGATCAAAAGGTGGAGGGGAGTGAGGTCTGGTGGGGGGATTCAAGGCCCGGGTGGAGGGGATTCGGGTTTTTTGGGGAGCCCCAAGGGGTTTCCCCTTGGTTTTGGGGGGGAGTCGGGGTTCGGTTTTTGGGGAATTTGGGTTTTGTGGGGGTCAGATTTCTGGTGGAGGGGAAAGCGAGGGTTTTTGGGGTCATAGGTTTTTGGGGAGTCAGAGGTCTGGTGTTGGGAGTCGGGGTTTCTGGTTTTGTGGATCAAGGCCCCTTGGTGTTTTGGAGTCAGGGTGTTGTGGATCAAAGGCCCTGGTTTTGGGGAGTCAGAGGTCTGGGGAGGGGGAGCCCCAAGGGGTCTGGTTTTGTGGAGTCGAGGGGGTTCGGGGGCCCCAAGGGGTTCTGGTGTTTTTTTTGGAGTCAAGGTCGGGTTTTTTTGTGGAGCCCAGAGGTCGGGGGTGTTTTTGGAGTCAGAGGGGTTTGGGAAAGTCAGTTTTTCGGGGTTTTTGGGGAAACTCAAGGTCTGGGGGTTTTGGGGAGCCCAAGTCTGGTGTTTGGAGTCAGAGGTTTTTGGGTCAGAGGTCGGTTTTTGTGGAGTCAGAGGTCTGGTGGGGGAGTCAAAAGGTCTGGTGGGGGGGATAGAGGTCGGGGTTTTTTTGGAGTCAAGGGTTGTTGTCAGGGGCCCTGGTTTTGTGTAGTCAGAGGCCTGGGGGTTTGTGGAGCCCAAGGTCTGGTTTTGGAGTCAAAGGGTCTGGTGGGGGGGAGTCGAGGTCTGGTGGGGGGAGTCAAGGTCTGGTTTTTTGTGGAGTCAGAGGTTTTTTTGAAAGTCAGAGGTCTGGTGTTGTGGAGCCCAGGGGTCGGTGTTGGGGGAGCCCGGGGTTCGGGTGTTTGGAGTCAAGGTGTTGTGGAGCCCCGAGGTCTTTTTGTTGTGGGGTCGGGGCTGTGGTTTTTGGAGTCAGAGGTTTTGGGATCAAGGTCTGGTGTTTTTGGAGTAAAGGGGTTTTGGTGGAGGGGAGCCCAGCGGTTTCTTGGTGGAGGGGAGTCAGAAGGTCTGGTGGAGGGGAGTCAGAGGTCTGGTGGAGGGGAGTCAGAGGCCCGGGGTGGAGGGGTGCAGAGGTCTGGGTTTTTGGGGGTGGGGTTCTGGTGGGGGGGGGGGTCCGGGGGAAGGGGTCCTGTGTGTGGGTTGGGGTTTTGCTTTTTTTTCCATTAGTGGCGGCTGTCGGCTAATCAGTCGGTTAAAACCCCTCATTTTAAAACCTGGGCAAAACTTTTCTTTTAAAAAAGTTTAAATTTTCACTACCCGTTGGGGCCCTCTCCTTAGAATTAACTCTTCATGATCAGTAAAAAGGAAGGCGCCTGTCAGTATAAAAGGGAGCGATGAAAGGGAAACGCAGTCAAATTTCTTTACACAGAGGGAGAGAGGACATGATTAGGGGAAGAGAACATAATGCTAGGAGGGGGGGAAGAACTTTATCTAGGGGGGAAAAAAGGACATGATGCTAGGAGGGAGAGAGAACATGATGCTAGGAGGGAGAGAGAACATGATGCTAGGAGGGAGAGGGCCCTGATGCAGGAGGGGAGGGGAAAAATGATCTAGGAGGGGAGGAACATGTTTCTAGGAGGGGAGAGAAATAAATGCTAGGGGGAAAAAGGGGAACATGATCCCTAGGAGGGAGAGAGAACTGAGGCAAAGGAGGTAAAAGGAATAAATCCCGGGGAGGGAGAGAAAACTTTATGCTAGGGGGGGAAGGGGAAGAGCAGAAATGAAATGCTGGGAGGGAAAAAACATATTTGGAGGGAGAGAACATGCTCCCAGGGGAAAGGGGAAAAAACAGATCCCAGGAGGGGAGAGAAACCAAGATTCCTAAAATTTTTTTCGGAAACATTTTTTTTCTTTTATGTTAAAGGGAGGAAAACCTGGGGGGCATGTCCCGGGGGGGGAGAGCTGTTTTGGCAGGAGGGGGTGCTGTGTTCTTTGCCAAGGGGGGAGAGCTTATCGGGGGTCTGTTCCCGGGGGGAGAAGCTTACCTGGGGGGCCCGCCTGGGGGGAAGTGTTTTCCCCGGGGGGCTCCTGGGGGGGCCCTGTCCTAGGGGGGAAGGGGCTGATCTGGGGTTCCCCCTGAACCTAGGGGGGAAGGGCTGATCTGGTTGGGGTGGCCCTTCCCCAAAGAGGAGAGGAACTGTCTGGGGGGGGCCTAAGGGGGGAGAGGGAAATGTGCTAAGGGTGGCCCCCTGTCCTAGGGGGAAAAGGGAACTTCTCGGGGGGGCCCTGTCCAAAGGGGGGGGAGAGCTGATGGGGGGTCTGTGCCCCTGTCCTAGGGGGGAGAGAGAACTGTCTTTGGGGGGGCCCTGCCTAGGGGGAAACAGCTGGGGGGGGGCCTGGTGGCCCTGTTTTGAGGGCTGAATTTCCCCTTTGGGTGGGGCCCGGGGCCCTAGGGGGGAGAGGGGGAAACCTGTCGGGGGCCCGGGGCCTGGGGTGAGAGGAACTGCTCGGGGGGCCCCCTGTCCAAAAGGGGGGAGAGCTGATCTGGGGGGGGCCCTGTCCTGGGGAGGAGAGGAACTGCCTTTTTGGGGGCCCTGTCCTAAAAAGGGGCTTTTTGCCTGGGGGAGAGGAAAATTGTTTTCGGGGGGGGCCCCCGGGCCAAAGGGGGAAAGGGGAACTGTTTTGTTGGGGTTTTCCAAAGAGAGCTGTTCTGGTTTGGGGGCCCTGTTCCTAGGGGGGAAGAGCTGTTAAAAAACTGTCGGGGGGGCCCTGTCTTTTGGGGTAAGCTACTGGAGGGAGAGGGGTTATCGGGAGGGAAAAAACAGGTTTAGGGGGGAAAAACTGCCCCCAAGGGAGAGGAACAATCAAGGGGGAGAAAAATTTTCGGAAGGGAATGATCCTGGGGAAAGAAAACATAGCAGGGGGGAGAGAAAAAGAGAGGGGGGAAAACATGATCAAAAAACCCCCTTCCCCCCCTTCTCTTTTTTCCCTTGTTTTGGGGGGCTTTTTCCTTCTTCTTCTTCTTTCTCTTTTTTTTTCCTTTTCCTCTTTTTTTAAAAACTTCTGTTTTCCCCCTTCGGGGGCCCCCTTCCTTCTTCTTCTTTCCTTTTTTTAAAACCTTTTTCCCCTTAAAGGGGACTTTCCAAAAGGGGGAACTTCTTTTTCCCTTTCCTTAAAGGGGAAAAAGTTTAAAGGGGGGATAAAACATTATTTTGGGAAAAGACCCCCCCCCAATACCCCTTTAAACCCCGAAAACCCCCCTTCCTAAAACCCCTTTCCTAAAAAATTTGATTGCAAGGGAAGGGGCCCCCATTATGGGGGGGAAAAAGAAAACATTTAAAGGGGGGAGAAAGCAATGCGGGAGGGAAGAAACCTTTGTCTAGGGGGAAAACCCCCGTGAAAAATCCCTGTTTTGGAAGAGGGGAAACCTTTTTTTTTAAAGAGGCACCTAAACGGGGTTGGAACAACCCAACAAAAATATCAAACAAAACCAGTTGGAAAGGTGGAAAAAAGAGGGCTAAAAAGGGAAGGCTTAAAGCAGCCATGTTTCCTGGGAAGGGAGAAACCTTTTTTCTATAGGGGTAAAACTGGGGAAAGGGGTAAAACAGTCCAGTGGGGAAGGTACGAGGGGGGAAAAACGTCTGGGAAGGGAGAAACCCCCCCAAGGGGGCCCAATGCGGGAAAAAACGGGTTTAATAAGGCTTTTGTTTCTCCCAAAACCAAAAAGCAGGGGTTGGTTTTCGGGAGGGAAAGCTTTGATCTTTTGGGGAAAAGAACTACGGGGGGCGTTTGGGGGGGAAATGAAGGAAGGAGAGGGGGAGAGGGGAAGAGCGGGAGGGAGGGGACAAAAAGAGGAGATAAACCTGATTCTAAGAAAGAGAAAAGAGAAGAGGGAAAAGAAAAAGGGGAGAGAAAGGGGAAGAGGGGAGGGGGGAAGAGGGGAGGGGGGGAAGAGAGGGGGAAAAAGGGAAACAGAGAGAGAAAAAAAGAGGGGGAAAGAGAATTCTTTCCTCTCTATCTTCTTCCCCTTTTCCCCGGGTTTTTTTCTCCCCTCTTTTCTTTTCTTTTAGAAATCCTCAGTCTCCCCCCCCCCCCCCCACCCTACTCCCTTAAATCCCTGCCTCCCCCCTTTCCCCTCTTCCCACCCCCTTTTCCCTCCCCCCTATTTATGAACTGAAGGAAAAAACCTTTAAGGTGATTCAGATGAATCTTACGTTAGTAGCTTATAAAACCCTGTGTATAAAATCTTTTCTAGGGTTTAACACGTGAATTACCTGTTCTGAAGCAGAGTCCATTCTTTTTCCCACCCCCATCGTGGGCACCCTAACAGGGTCGGGCAACAAAACAAAAACAATAATAAAAAACAACAACGTGGAAACGGTGTAAAAAATGGCTAAAACAAGTGGAAGACAAGCTTTAGTCGCCCCCTTCCATCAGTCCTAGGGGGACATCCCCCTTCCTTTTCTCAGACTGTGGTGGACTGTGGGTAGGGTGACTTTTCCGTAGGATAACGGGGGTGGACTTTAACAGGGGGACAAAACCCCAAAGCCTCACTGGGTCTTAAAAGGGGCTAACCCTATTTCTATTGTCTTTCCCCCTAAACAAAAAGCGGGTCTTCCGCCCCCCTTTCAATGATTGTGGCTCTTCCGGGAGAACCCCCTTTTTGGGAAAAGGGGATGAAAGGAAGGGGAAGAGAGAAGACAGAGGGTTTGAGAGACTAAAACAAGAGAGATCAGCCTATAATCATCACTTTAGGAAGAGAACACCCCTAAAACTCACATAGGAGAGAGAGAAAAAAGGAGAGAAGGAGAAAAATAAAAAAGAAAAAAAAAAGAAAAGAAGAGAAAGATAAAGAAAGACAAAAATAAAGGAAAAAAAGAGAGAAGCCCGAAGAGAAACCCGAAGAGAAAAACAAGAAAATACAAAAAAAAAGACAAAAAAAAACAAAAAGAAAACAAAGAAAACCGAAAACAAAAAAATTTTGGGAAAAAAAGGGGGGGGAAAACGGCATTTTTTTAAAAAGGCCCCCTCACTCTGAACCCCCACTAAAGGGAAAAAGCTGGGGAGCACTCATTTAGAAACAACACCCCTACAAAAAAAGCTGGGGAAAGGCTCACTACTAGAAAATGGGAACACTCACTGCTGGAACCGGGGGGAACATTTTATTTACTAAAACGGCGTCACCTAAGAAAAGTTTTGGGAACGTCACTCCCGGGGAAACAGCTGGGAGAGCACTCACTACTGGAAAAAACGCTGGGGAGCATCCTCCTGGAAAACAGCGGGGGAGAGCACCACTGACTGGGAAAAAGCGGGAGAGAGCTCAGACTGGAAAAAAAACAGCGGGGAAGAGCTCACGACTGGGAAACCGGGGGAAGGCACCCTATGAGAAACATGGGGGGCACTCACGCGGGGAAAAACACTGGGAGGCACTCCAGGGAGAAACACAACAGCTCACTGATAGAAAACACTGGGAGACACTCCTACTGGAGAAACAGCTGGAGGGGCGCTCCTGCTGGAAAATGGAAGCACTCACCCTAAACCGGAGAGCACTCCCTGATGGAGAAACACGGGAGACAGCTCCACGGAAAACGCTGGAAGCACTACTGCCGGAAAACCTGGGAACAGCTCACTGACGGGGAAAACGCTGGGGAAAGCACTCACTGACGGGAAAAGAAACGGCAGCTCACGACTAGAAAAAACACTGGGGGGCACTCCTGACGGGGAAAAACAACCGCCCCACTCGGGAGAAACGGGCAGCCACTGACTGAGAAACCTTAAACACTCATACGGGAAAACAGTTTTAAAAGGGAGAGCTCACTGACTGGGAAACCGCGGGGAGAGCCTCACTGCTAAAACCTGGGAGAGCAGTCACTGAGGGAAAAAAGTGGGAGAGCACCCACTGACTGGAGAAAAGACAGCCCCTGCTGGAAAAAACAGCTGGGGAGAGCAGCCCCGGGCTGGAAAAACGAGCCGCTCACTGACGGGAAAACAGGGGGACCAGCTCCTGACTGGAAAAACGCGGGGAAGCCCCCTGATGGAGAAAACCTGGGAGACCTCACTATGGAAAAACACTGGGAAGACTCACTCCTAGAAACACTGGGGGAAATACTACTACGGGAGAAACCGGGGAAAAAGCAGCTCCTGCTGGAAAAACAGCTGGGGAGACTCCCCTGGAGAAAAGCGGGGAACAGCTCCTAGGGAAAAAACACTGGGGAGGTATTTTAGGGAAAAAAAGTGCCCTAAGTTGTGGCCCTAACCTCTTCATAGGAAGAAGGAGAGGAGGCTGTGAGACGTTGTGCCCTAACCCTTCATAAAAGGAGACCGGGGCCCCCTACTTCTGCCTGAGTGGAGGGGGGGGAGGTAGGTGAGGTTTGGTGTAGGACCAGGACGGGGGTCTCCCCCGGGCCCCTTTTCCCCCCAGGGTGCTCTGCTGTGGGGGACAGGTCTGGTAGGCTGCCCGGCGCTCTGGAGAGAAGCTATCCCACAGGCCTGAGATAGATTCAGATACTACAGCCAGCCCAGTCTGTCCCGGGCTCAGCACACCACTACAGATCAACTTCTCTAATGTCTGTCTGTAGAACAACAAGTACCTGGAGAGAGAGAGAGATGGGGGAGAGGGAGGGGAAGAGAGAGAGAGAGAGATGGGGGAGAGGAGGGAAGAGAGAGAGAGAGATGGGGGAGGAGAGGGGGGGAGAGGATGGGGAGAGGGAGGGGAGAGATGATTGTGGCGCAGGGAGGGGTGGGGAAACGAATTGTGTTATGGTGCGGGGGCCGTGATCACTGAGGTTGGGTCGCGAGCTGGGGGATGAGAGAGAGATGGCGGGCGGGCGTGGGGCGGTGGGAGGAGAGATGGGGGAGGGAGGGGTGGAGAAGAGAGATGGGAGGGGGCGAGGTCGAGAGAGATGGGGCGACGTGGGGCGAGAATGCGGGAGGCATCGGGGGGGTGGGCGAGGTCGGGAGATGGGTGGTGAGGGAGTGGAGGATTCGGAGCAGGAGGAGTGGGAGCTGATGGGTGGGGGAGGGGAGCAGAGATGGTGAGGAGAGCCGCTGGGGACTTGGTGACTGGCTGGGGAGGATGAGATCGATAGTAGCACGATGGTGGAGATACTGTGTGACATGGTGATGTCGATGAGGATCGGGAGCAAAGAGTAGCTACTGGGTGAGTCTACTATAGTAGCAACATTACTGGTAGGGGCTAGCTATGGATAGAACAGGGGAGATGGGGGCAATAGATACTATGGAAAAATTATGGTCTATAGAGCACATTCTGTATCTACTATGGAAGCAACATACTGTAGTTCTATGGATAGCACATTACTGTGTCTACTATGGATAGCAACATTACTGTAGTCTACATGGATAAACATTACGTAGTTACTATGATAGCAAATTACTGTAGTCTACTATGGATGCAACATTACTGATCTACATGGAACACATCTTAGCTCGACTATGGATAGCAACATTACTGTAGTCTACAGGAACAAACTGTATTTACTATGTAGAAACTTCTGTAAGTCTATTTGGAAGCAACATTATGTAGTCTATAGGGTAGAAATTCGTAGTCTCAGGGATAGAAATAGGTTACTAATACAACATTATGTAGTCTACTATGGATGCAACCATTTACCTGTAGTCTACTAGGGTAGCAAACTTTAAAGTGTTAATGGATAAAAACTCTGTAGTTTACATGGAAACTTTATTTTCTACTTGGATACCACTTTATGTAGTCACTAGGTAGCAACTTTATGGCACTATGATAGCAAAATTACGGTAGTCTACTAGGATAGCAACTTACTGGTCTACGGATAAAACATTACTGTAGTCTCTTGATAGCAACATTACTGTATCTAATGGATAGCAACATTAGTAGTAGAAAATTTTACGGAGTCTACTAGATAGCAACATTATGTATTTACTATGGAAAAAAAAATTACGAGTCATATGGATAGAACATTATGTAGTCTAAGGATAGCAACTTACTTTTACTAGGATGAACATTACTGTAGTTACTATGGATAAAACATTAAAATTGTAGTCTACTAGGATAGCAACAACTGTGTTTATATTAAAATTTACTGTATCTACTATGGATCCAACATTCTTAGTCAATAGGGGGATAGAACAGGGGGCACAGGATGTAAAATTCCCATTACGGATAGAAATTTAGTAGCTAAGGGTGAAAAAGGGGGGAGAAGGAAAGAAAAACTTTTGTCCAGGAAAAGAAATTGGGGTTTTCTTAGAGAACCCCTTTTTAAATGTTTTACGGAAAAGGGAACAAATTGGTAGGCCAAATTATGTGTCTACTAGGATAGAAAAATTATGGCTAAGGGATGTAAATTACGTAGTCTACTATGGTGAACTTACGTTTTTATATGGATAAAAACTTACTGTAGTCTATATGGATAGCAACATTATGTACACTTGGAAGCAACATTACTTAGTCTTAGGAAGCAACTTAGTAGTCTACTAGGATGCAACTTACGTAGTCTACCTGGATAGCAAAATTACTGTAGTCTACAGGGATAGCAAAATTCTGTATTACTATGGAAGCAAATTAGGATCTACAGGGATAAAAACATTACGTAGTCTACTATGGATAGCAACATTATGAGTTATAGGGAAGCAACTTACTGTAGTCTACTATGGTAGCAAATTACTGATCTACTAGGGGATGCAACATACTGTAGTCTACTATGGATAACAACAACTGTGTTACTATGGATGGGCAACATATGTATTTACTATGATAGCACATTTACTGTAGTCTACCATGGTAAAACTTACTGGGTCACTATAAGCAACATTACTGAGTCTCTATGGATAGCAACATACTGAGTCTACTATGGATAGAAACATTAGTAGTCACTATGGATAGAAAACTTACTGTAGTCTACTTGGATGCACATTACTTTAGTTCTAGGGTAGCAACATTACTGTAGTCTACTTGGATAGAAACCCATTACTGTAGTCTATTTGGATAGCAACATTACTGTAGTTACGAGGATAGCAACATTATGTATTCTACTATAGATAGCAACTTACTGTAGCCCCTACTATGGGATAGCAACTACTGTAGTCTACTATGGATAGCAACATACTGTAGTAACTATGGTAACCATTAACTTAGTCTACTAGGAAGCAACTTTACTGTATCTACTATGGATAGAAAACATTACTGTAGTCTACTATGGATAGCAACATTACTAGTAGTACTATGGATAGCAAACATACTGAGCTAATGGAAGCAACTTTACTGTAGTCTACTTTTGGATAGAACATTACTGTAGCTACAAGGGAAATAGCAACTTTTACTGACTACTATGGAAGAAACATTACTGTAGTCTACTATGGATAGCAACATTACTGTAGTCACTATGGATAACAACATGGGGTGTTCTATAGATGCCCCATTACTGTAGTCTACTATGGATAGCAACTTACTGTACCAGGCACATACTGTAGTCTACTATGGATGGGACTTACGGGTAGTCATATGGATAGCAAACATTACTGTAGTCTACTAGGGATAGAAACCATTACTGTAGTACTATGGATAGCAACATTACGGGTAGTCAACTATAGATGCAACATTACGTAGCTACTATTGGATACACTTTACTGTAGTCTACTGGATGCAAACATTACTGTAGTCTCAGGGAAAGAACTTTACTGAGTCTACTATGGATAAACATTACTGTAGTCACTATGGATAGCAACATTACTGTTAGTCTACTAGGAAGGCAACATTACGGTGTCCTACTATGGATAGCAATTACTGGAGTCTATATGGTGCAACAACTGTATTACTAGGATAGAAAACTTTACTGTATGCTCTAGGATAGCAACATTACTGTAGTCTACTATGGAGAAACATCTGTAGGCAACTTTATGTAGTCTACTATGGATAGAACATTACTGTAGTCTACTATGGATAGCACAACTAGTCTTAGGGATAGCAATTACTGTAGTAGCAACATTACTGTAGCTACTATGGATAGCAACATTACGTAGTCTACTATGGATCAACTTTACTGTAGTCACTATGGATAGACAAAATACTGTAGTTACATGGATAGCAACATTACTGAGTCGTACTGGGATAGGAGAAATTACTGTAGTTACATGGATAGCAAATTATGTAGTACTATGGATAGCACATCGGTAGTCTATAGGAGAGCCACATTACTGTGTAATGGATGAACATACTGTAGTCTACTATGGATAGCAACATTACTGTAGTCCTACTATGGATAGAACATTCTGTAGTCTACTATGTGATAGCAAATTACTGTAGTAGCAACATTACTGTAGTTACTATGATACAACATTACTGTAGTCTACTATGGATAGCAACATTACTGCAGTCTACTATAGATAGCAACATTACTGTAGTCTACTATGGATAGCAACATTACTGTAGTTACTATGGATAGCAACATTACTGTAGTCTACTATGATAGCAACATTACTGTAGTCTACTATGGATAGCACATTACTGTAGTCTACTATGGATAGCAACATTACTGTAGTCTACTATGGATAGCAACATTACTGTAGTCTACTATGGATAGTAACATTACTGTAGTCTACTATAGATAGCAACATTACTGTAGTCTACTATGGATAGCAACATTACTGTAGTCTACTATAGATAGCAACATTACTGTAGTCTACTATGGATAGCAACATTACTGTAGTCTACTATGGATAGCAACATTACTGTAGTCTACTATGGATAACAACATACGGTAGTCTACTATGGATAGTAAACATTACTGTAGTCTACTATGGATATCAACATTACTGTAGTCTACTATGGATAGCAACATTACTGTAGTCTACTATGGATAGCAACATTACTGTAGTCTACTATGGATAGCAACATTACTGTAGTCTACTATAGATAGCAACATTACTGTAGTCTACTATGGATAGCAACATTACTGTAGTCTACTATGGATAGCAACATTACTGTAGTCTACTATGGATAGCAACATTACTGTAGTCTACTATGGATAGCAACATTACTGTAGTCTACTATGGATAGCAACATTACTGTAGTCTACTATGGATAGCAACATTACTGTAGTAGCAACATTACTGTAGTCTACTATGGATAGCAACATTACTGTAGACTACTATGGATAGCAACATTACTGTAGTCTACAATAGATATCAACATTACTGTAGTCTACTATGGATAGCAACATTACTGTAGTCTACAATAGATAGCAACATTACTGTAGTCTACTATGGATAGCAACATTACTGTAGTCTACTATGGATAACAACATTACTGTAGTCTACTATGGATAGCTACATTACTGTAGTCTACTATGAATAGCACATTACTGTAGTCTACAATAGATAGCAACATTACTGTAGTCTACTCTGGATAGCAACATTACTGTAGTTACTATGGATAGCAACATTACTGTAGTCTACTATGGATGCAACATTACTGTAGTCGACTATGGATAGCAACATTACTGTAGTCTCCCATGGATAGCAACATTACTGTAGTCTACTATGGATAGCTACATTACTGTATGTCTACTATGAATAGCAACATGTACTGTAGTCTACAATAGATAGCAACATTACTGTAGTCTACTATGGATAGATACATTACTGTAGTCTACCATGGATAGCAACATTACTGTAGTCTACAATAGATAGCAACATTGACTGTAGTCTAATATGGATAGCAACATTAGCTACTGTAGTCACTATGGATAGCAACATGACTGTAGTATACTATAGGATAGCCAACATTACTGACTGGTAGTCTACTATGGATATCAACATTAACTGTAGTCGACTATGGATAGTCAAATTACTGTAGTCCTACTATGGCATATCAACATTCTGTAGTACTACTATGGATAGCAACATTACTGTAGTCTAAATTGGATATCAGACATTACTGTAGTCTCCTGGATAGGCAACATACTGTAGACTACGATGGATCGTCAACATTACTGTAGTCTACATTGGATAGCAACATTACTGTAGTCTACTATGGATAGCAACATTACTGTAGTCCTCTAATAGATAGCAACATTACTGTAGTCCTACTATGGATAGACAACATTACTGTAGTCTACTATGGATAGTCAAACATACTGGTAGTCCTACTATGTGATATCAACACTACTGTAGTCTACTATGGATAGCACATCTGTAGTCTATACTATGGGATGAAAAACATACGGGAGTCCTACCTATGATAGTAACTTACTGTAGTGCTACTATGGTAGCAACATTAATGTAGTTACTTTGGATAGCACATTACTGTAGGTCTACTATGGATGTGGGATAGCAATTACTGTAGTCTACTATGGAGAGCAAACATTACTTGTATAGTCGAATATGGCATAGCAACCTTACGTAGTTATACTATGGATATCAACATTATGTAGTCACTGGATAGTAACATTACTGTAGTCTACCCTATGGATATCAACATTACTGGTAGTCTATATGTGATTAAACAAAATTACTTGTAGTCTTATATGGATAGCAACATTACTCGTAGTCTTACTATGGATAGCAAACATTACTGTAGTTATATAGATAGACACATTATGTAGTCTACTATGGATAGCAACATTACTGTAGGTCTACTATGGATAGCAACATTACGTTATAGTAC
Source organism: Coregonus sp. 'balchen' (assembly GCA_902810595.1). Classification (NCBI taxonomy): domain Eukaryota; kingdom Metazoa; phylum Chordata; class Actinopteri; order Salmoniformes; family Salmonidae; genus Coregonus; species Coregonus sp. 'balchen'. The sequence continues at coordinate 26,994,736 of LR778256.1, forward strand.
ATAGATAGCAACATTAATGTAGTCTTACTAGGGATAACCACATACTGTAGTCTACTATGGATAGTAACATTACTGTAGTTGGTCTTACCTATGGAATCAAAACATATTACTGTAGTATATATGGATAGAAAATACTGTAGTCTACTATGGATAGCAACATTACTGTAGTCTACTAGGATAGCAACACGTATCCTGACTTACTAGGACTATGCACACATTACTGTAGTTCTACTATAGATAGCAACATTACTGTAGTCTACACTACTGTAGTCTATATGATAGCAACAGTTACTGTAGTCTACTATGGATAGCAAACAGTTACTGTAGCATTACTATGGATAGCAACATTACTGTAGTCTACTATGGATAGCAACATTACTGTAGTCTACAACATACTGTAGTCTACTATGGATAGACATTACTGTAGTCTACTATGGATAGCAACATTACTGTAGTCTACTATGGATAGCAACATTACTGTAGTCTACTATGGATAGCAACATTACTTAGTCTAATATGGATAACAACATTACTGTAGTCTACTATTAGGGATAGAACATTACTGTAGTCTACTATGGATAGCCACATTGTGGAGTTTAAATTCTAATTTCAAGCTCAGGAGGGCAACTATCATAGCTGTTTTATGGAGGTTATAAATCAGTTTGCCATTGGTGAAATGAATGAGCCCTTTTTAAATCACTCTCCATGGTCAAGAGGTGCCACCAGCTATAAGTCCCCCTCGTGCCAAGTCCTTGATCCCCAGTCACAGGCCAGGAGAGCACTAACTCACCGCACTACGGACAGTTTAAAACATCTCAACGGAGACAGGACATCCAACAGACGCGAATCAGCCGAGGGGTGAAACTCTGGCTGCGCCGATGGAAAAAATGCCTTCAGTTGAATTTGGTCTTTGTGGGGAGTAGCTTCAACAGAGACTGAAGGATAAGAGAGAGTTGTATCTCGGGGGAAGTATATTCTGTTGTCACTCATTCTGTCAATAAGTCGGTCTTTCATCAGACCTGCTTTTCACTGAACGTTTAATAAAGTCACCGTGTCCCTTTAAAAGTAACAGAGAAGGCCAGTTTCCCCCAGATACAGATTAAGCCCAGTCCTAGACTACGTGCTTTTTTAGTGTTAGAAAATGGGTTCATCTGTATCCGGGGAAACCAGCCCAAAGAGTGTGTGAGTGGCCCATTGTCCGGGAGAACAAGTCCCATTGTGAAACAATGCTTCATAGCCTCTCGACTGATGGAATACCAGTCCATGGAGATACGTTTGACTCGTCGTGGGGTAGCAGTCTATAGGTCCATTTGTATAATTTAGTGGAATTAAATTGGCGCGTGTGTTCAGCAGTGGTGGTCAGTGGCGTTTCAGATGAGGGAGGACCACATTTTGTTTTCATGAGCAGGGCCTTATTTCTATTACAGCATGTTGGATGACTCTCATTCATATTCCATTCACCCAGTTCAATGTAACATCGATAGGTTTAGGCTGCTACATGAAACTCGAATTTTTCCCTATACCCATCATGAGGTTGCTACAACCTAGCCTATGAATGAAAGTTTACAACGTAGGTGGACACATGTCGAGAGACAAATTGAGGTGCCAGACAGTGAAACATGGACAGACAGTGACATTCAACACCGCCGTGCACACGCTTGCCTGCATCTAGCTGATACAGGGTGTATTCATTAGTCCAACAGTTGCAAACGAGAGTTTCTATTGGACAAATTCAGGTATGTTTATCCCCGTTCTGTTCCGTTCGCTTCCGTTTTAAGAAACGTTTTTCCCCCAACAGAATCGGCAGGAATGAATACACCCCGTGATCAGGCGTAAACACAGTTCACTCTCATAGCAGCCACGTTGTATTCCTGCTCTTCCCTTCGCTTGTGGACTTCAACGCACAACACATCAGCTGTACGTGACCAGGCGAAAAAAACACCTTTCCAAGCCAAACCTGTATAAACAGCCTACATCATTTTCACCATATTAGTGCTATATTGGTGCTACCCTACAGAGGGCTGCTGAGGCTACTGCAGACCTTCTTTGAAGCTTTGGAGCTAGTTTGTTTCCCAGTTTCCCCGGTTGTCTTGAACGCACTGAAGTCAAGAGATTTCCCCGAGTAGTTTTGAACGCGGCATCAAACTGTTGCAAGCGTTACGACACACCACTTTGCAATGAGCTGGAAGGCAGTATGCATTTTGTAAACATATACTTAATTGTTTGAAACTTGAAACGTTTTAATCCACATTATGAGGCGTGTCTTAACCTTGCTCCAAAGTAGCCTATTAGATCTCCTCTCTTTTTTCTGCCCAATTGGTAGATACAGTCTTGTCCCATCGCTGCAACTCCCCTATTTCTTTCTCAACAAGCTGACCAATAGAATAGGTGGGCTAATCTTTTCTACTCTACTAGCTTGACATAGGCTGGTGATTTGTCTGTAGTCCTCTGTAGCTCAGCTGGTAGAGCACGGCGCTTGTAACGCTAAGGTAGTGGGTTCGATCCCCGGGACCACCCATACACAAAAAAAAAATGTATGCACGCATGACTGTAAGTCGCTTTGGATAAAAGCGTCTGCTAAATGGCATATTATTATTATTTAGCTGTTCGTTACTCGTCTTGTTGGCTGAGGAAAAGTAAATGTGGACAGTTATTCTAACATGTTCAAAGTGCACATCGGAATTCGCTAAGAAGAAACGCACGTCGTTGCATCCTCGACTTGCGTGTTCTGTTAATGTGAATTACCATCATCTAAATGTGATTTGTGTCATTCTGAGGGCCGTGGGTGGACGCCCTAAATCAGGTTATAAACCCAATGCATATGGGTCTGGTCAATTTCTCAAATGTCCGGTAAATTAAAAATATCCGGCGCCGCGGAAACCCTGGCACGCGCCCCCCACCCTTCAAACTCCAGGATGTTGGTTCGAGAGTTGACGGACGTCTGAGAGGGGGCGGAGTCATCCCGAGTCTCCTCCACAGAGTCTTCCTCGCTGGTCTCAATCAGGTCCTCTCCGTCAGCCCCGCCATGACGTCTGTGACCGCCAGGTCTTCTGGAGCGCAGGGAGCTGAATGGGAGGGAGGGAACATGTTTTAATGTAAGACTGGAAAAAGAAGACAATTGACATCTACAATAAATTGATTTGACATGTGTGTCGTGTGTAAATAACTGTAGTGGTTCACTAACATGGGTAGATGGCTCCTCCCAGTGGTCATCTATACTAACTGCAGGTGGCAGGGAAAGGGGGATACCTAGTCAGTTGCACAACTGAACGCATTCAACTGAAATGTGTCTTCAGGGGGCTGCCACGTCTTTAACGTCCATGTCATCGGCGCACAGGGAGCAGGTGTTGTTAACTGCCTTGCTCAAGGGCAGAACGGAAGATTTTTTCCCCCCCACTTTGCCAGCTCGGGGATTCGAACCAGCAACCTTTCAGTTACTGGCACAACGCTCGTAACCACTAGGCTACCTGCCGCCTACGCTTAGTACCAGTATCTAGTGTTTTGTCAATGGTCGTCTACCTGCTGTGTGACTGCAGCCTCCGGTACTCTGCCCTGACTTCATCCAAGCTGCACGGCCCATCTTCATTGCCGAGGAATATCCCTAAACACGTCGGGTGAATAGAAACGGACCACTTTATCACAGAACATGTTGTTGCTGTACACGTCAAAATGGCAGAGGGCTCCTCTCACCTTTCAGTAACAGCAGTCTGCTCAGGTAGGCTTCCTGCTCTTTGAGAAATCCTTTGGCATGGTCCAAGATCTTCCACTGACCGATGAGACAACATTATAATGACTTTAAAATTATAAGCATTCAACTGAAGTTTATTTTTTTTAAATGTTTTTTAACCTAAATACCAATTTATCCCAGGTAGGTGAAGATCTACCTCCATCACCAGGTAGGTGAAGATCTACCTCCATCACCAGGTAGGTGAAGATCTACCTCCATCACCAGGTAGGTGAAGATCTTCCTCCATCACCAGGTAGGTGAAGATCTACCTCCATCACCAGGTAGGTGAAGATCTACCTCCGTCACCAGGTAGGTGAAGATCTACCTCCATCACCAGGTAGGTGAAGATCTACCTCCATCACCAGGTAGGTGAAGATCTACCTCCATCACCAGGTAGGTGAAGATCTACCTCCGTCACCAGGTAGGTGAAGATCTACCTCCGTCACCAGGTAGGTGAAGATCTACCTCCGTCGCCAGGTAGGTGAAGATCTACCTCCGTCACCAGGTAGGTGAAGATCTACCTCCGTCACCAGGTAGGTGAAGATCTACCTCCGTCACCAGGTAGGTGAAGATCTACCTCCATCACCAGGTAGGTGAAGATCTACCTCCATCACCAGGTAGGTGAAGATCTACCTCCGTCACCAGGTAGGTGAAGATCTACCTCCATCACCAGGTAGGTGAAGATCTACCTCCATCACCAGGTAGGTGAAGATCTACCTCCGTCACCAGGTAGGTGAAGATCTACCTCCATCACCAGGTAGGTGAAGATCTACCTCCATCACCAGGTAGGTGAAGATCTACCTCCGTCACCAGGTAGGTGAAGATCTACCTCCATCACCAGGTAGGTGAAGATCTACCTCCATCACCAGGTAGGTGAAGATCTACCAGCATTATCAAAGATGGCTGTTTTCACACGGCCGGAAATGTAACTTCCCAAATCCAAGGGCGGCACATTTGCTTGTTCACGAGGTTACGACTTGCTAACGTAACTTCAGCTTTCACAGGTTGACCAAACCAATCTAGCTAATATCAAAGACAGTAGGCAGGTTTCCACCGACCCAGATTTATTCGACAAAAGCAATGCCGCAAAACAAAATAGCGTGTAATGGAAAAATTGCAGATATAGGAGACAATTTCTAATGATCGACAACATTGTTATCCATTTGACGGGGTGGACTTTCTTTTATCGAACTTTCTTTATTTGCGAAAACAAATGATGGAAACGGTGTTCCTCTAATAAACGATGATTGCCGAATCATTTTGAAGGTACAAGGGGAACGTGATGTCACCACGTCGTAGCCTAAGTATGAAGCTCCATTCCACATTTAGTTCTAAACGCCTACTGCCTGCTAAATCTATTTTTCAACTATAAAAATTATGTTTCTTTGCAGGATCCTTTTCCTGACTTTTAAAGAATGCCTGAATTGCTTCGCCTCGCTTTTCTGGTTGGCTGGATGCAAATTTCACCATCAAATTATTTCAGATCTACAGGAGTGCAAGTTTCACCAGGTCACAGACCGTGGCGGTACGTTGGCACATGAGGACTATTAGAACTTGGCAAATATTAGTAAATTATGACATATTCTATTAATGCTGGCTTTTGCGGGCTACAAACAGGGCTGTTATGGGTTAATGGAAACAGACAGGGCTATTATTGGTTAATGGAAACAGACAGGGCTCTAATGGGTTAATGGAAACAGACAGGGCTCTAATGGGTTAATGGAAACAGACAGGGCTCTAATGGGTTAATGGAAACAGACAGGGCTCTAATGGGTTAATGGAAACAGACAGGGCTCTAATGGGTTAATGGAAACAGACAGGGCTCTAATGGGTTAATGGAAACAGACAGGGCTCTAATGGGTTAATGGAAACAGACAGGGCTCTAATGGGTTAATGGAAACAGACAGGGCTCTAATGGGTTAATGGAAACAGACAGGGCTCTAATGGGTTAATGGAAACAGACAGGGCTCTAATGGGTTAATGGAAACGGACCGGGCTGTTATGGGTTAATGGAAACAGAGATAGTGGCCATTGTGTGATATTATTTAAGGTTTTCTGATCAACTGACAAAAGTCAGATATTTCAGATTGAAGCACAAATATATTGCTAGTTTACAGGGGATCCATATCAGCGTTAGCCACGCTAGCGTCGCCCTCATCTGGGTGCTAGCAAATTAACAAGCATGCTAGGTACTGCTACTAGGTCTCAACGGCCAATCCAGTAGGGGCTGGAACACTCATCAAGTTTGCCTGGCGACAGGAAAGTGTTAGGCCTGATCACCGACGATGAATGAGACAGCCTATAGGGAGGAGGTCAGAGACCTGGCAGTGTGGTGCCAGAACAACAACCTCTCCCTCAACGTCAGCAAGACAAAGGAGCTGATGGTGGACTACAGGAAACGGAGGGGTCAAGCACACACGGGGCTGTATTGGAGCAGGTTGAGAGCTTCAAGTTCCTCTGTGTCCACATGAATCATCATGGTCCACACACACCAACACAGTCCTGAAGAGGACACGACACCTCAGGAGGCTGACAAGATTTGGCATGGGCCATCCCGAGTGGCGCAGCGGTCAGAGGAAGGCTCTAAAAATGGTAAAAGACTCCAGCCACCCAAGTCATAGACTGTTCTCTCTACCGCATTGCAAGCAGTACCAATACACCAAGTCTGGAACCAACATGACCCTGAACAGCTTCTAAATCTTACTAGCAACTGACCGAAATACAGAAAAAAATCGACATTTTTTTTTCTAAATTAGTGCTGTTTGAATTTGATAAAATGCGGGACATAACTGCTTGGTTGTGGGACGCGTGACAAAGGGACAAAATGCGGGACAAAATGCGGTCACCCTAAAACCCACTGTGAGTACATTAGCTAGCTAGCCCAAAATCACACCCTCTCTCTCTACCCAGCAACAGTTATCTAGCTGACTAGTTGCTCTATAGTAGCTGACCAAAAATGTTTTCGCAACAGCAGCTACACACAAAGGAGAGGCATCCATTTAGATACCTTAGCAGGCATCTTGTAGGATGTGGGACAGACGACGGTTTTCAGTGTCTCGAACAAGGTGGCTAGGTTGGCTCGGTGTCGGGCCTGCAGAGCCCGCCTTCTCTCCTTCTGATGCTCCTCGATGTCCCGCTTCCTCCGGGGACCCGCACAGCCTCGACTGGACATCCCTGATGGATGGTAAACGCGACACCACACTGGTTAACCGAGTTGTTCCTCTTCCCATTGTTTGGGTTATAATAACGGGTCTCAAAAAGATGGCTACCTAGCAACCTGATGGCTGACGTTAACGTTAGGCGCTGATGATTAGCTAGCTAATGCCGCTAGCTAGCAAACGTTTTAGCTACTGTTAGCTACTTGTTATGTTGCTTCCTTACCTTTGAAATCCTTTAGAAATGTCTGTTAGCAAACTGGCAAACGTTTTCTGTTCATGTAATGGCAAATAATCTTGTGTAATGATTTTTCATGCAGGATGTAGCCAAAGTGATGAAGCTACATGAACCGTCCAAACACCAGGCCGTATTGAGATCCAGCAGGCGGCAGCGGTCGGTCTAGTCGTCGTCTTCAGTAAAGGTTGGAAACGTCTTCATCAGGTGGATAACTTAGTCAGCTAGCGACGTTGTTCGTGATAGCGAAAGTCACACTTTTATTTAAAACGGTACAAAGGTGTGTTTGGTCATATACTTAGCTGATGCAACGTATTTACTTACCGGTATTTTAAAAATAGTGGTTGATATTTCACCTGAAAAGATATCCGGTCAGGAAGGAGAGGAGTAACTTTATTCTGCCCAGCCTGAGCACTGCACAGGTATGTCTTTCACAATTATATCTAAATCAAATGCATTGACTAATTTTCAGAGTTAATATTTTAGAGTCAGTCTACACTTTTTTTTTTAACCCTAAATGACCTATTGTTACTGTATTATCACCAAGGCCCTAGACCCTTTACTTTAGGGCTTATAATAAAGACTGCTTTATCAAGGCCCTAGACCCTTTACTATAGGGCTTATAATAAAGACTGCTTTACCAAGGCCCTAGACCCTTTACTATAGGGCTTATAATAAAGACTGCTTTACCAAGGCCCTAGACCCTTTACTATAGGGCTTATAATAAAGAGGGGCGGCAGGTAGCTTAGTGGTTAAGAGCGTTGTGCCAGTAACCGAAAGGTCGCTGGTTCTAATCCCCGAGCCGACTAGGTGAAAAACCTGTCGATGTGCCCTTGAGCAAGGCACTTAACCCTAATTGTTCCTGTAAGTCGCTCTGGATAAGAGCGTCTGCTAAATTACCAATTTATTTTTTTATTTTAAAGACTGCTTCGAATGAGAAAAGCAGACAGTTTTGAATTCTCCATTGAGATTCCAATGATTTAGTATGACGGCTTATGCTTCAGAAACAAATATCCAAACATGATAGTGTTTGGTTGGTAGTGCCACAAAATCTCTAGTAGTCCTTCCTCTTTCCATGCCATTCATATGGAACGGTGGTAAATGTCGCCACCCAGAGGCAGCTGAGACACATGTATTTATAACGTCAATGGTCTTTTCTCAAATAGATTTTGCTCAACTCCTGCGTCCTCTCTCGACCTCCCTTTTGAAAAAAAAGGTCAAAGGTAATCAAGGAGAGGCGGCGAGGAGAGTGGACGTGGATGAAAATGTGCTTGTATGAAATGAGAAGCTCCTTCTTCACTCGCACGTCATCAGGCAAATGACGTTTACAGGGCTGGATCCCAAAATAAATGCATAAAGTAATCAAAACAAATGAAGTTAGTTGTGCAAGAAATGTTCTATGTTAAAAGATAAGTAGCATATGGTTTTTAAATGTGAGCACGCTTTTCTCCTCTGACAATACAACAGCTGAATGAAAAGGGGGTGTGGCAGATATCAAAACTCTTCCTGGTAGGATACACTTGTGCTTCCTTTGCCAAAAGGAGGCTATGGAGGACGGGGAGGGCCGTCTTCTGTTTACCTACTAATGAATGGACACACTGCTCGACCACTCCACCACTTATCGGTTTCCGGGTCACGGAGGAGAGAGAGGACGGAGGAGAGAGAGGTCCTCTGTAGCTCAGCTGGTAGAGCACGGCGCTTGTAACGCCAAGGTAGTGGGTTCGATCCCCGGGACCACCCATACACAAAAAAATAAATGTATGCACACATGACTGTAAGTCGCTTTGGATAAAAGCGTCTGCTAAATGGCATATTAATTTATTATTTTAGGACGGAGGAGAGAGAGGACGGAGGAGAGAGGGGACGGAGGAGAGAGAGGACGGAGGAGAGAGGGGACGGAGGAGAGAGGGGACGGAGGAGAGAGAGGACGGAGGAGAGAGGACGGGGGACTGACTTTTGCCCAAATGAGAAATGTCCATGTAGCAGCATTCAATCAACAACAAAACAACCACATCTTGATTTATTTCAGTTTATTCCACAACTCTTATGATCTTCTGAAGATATCAACAATTTAACAAATAGGATTTTCGAATAAAAACACAATGTAACATTTAAAGGGACGAGGTTTAAACTGAAACACTTAAACCAGTTAAACATACAGAGAAACATGACTTTTGGCTTCAAACCAATTTGGCAGCTTTGTTTTAGGAGGAACATCTCAACAAAGGTACTGGATGGATGGAGATCAGGCTGTGTCCCAAATGGCACCCTATTCCTTATATAGTGCACTACTTTAGACCAGAGAATGGCACCCTATTCCTTATATAGTGCACTACTTTAGACCAGAGAATGGCACCCTATTCCTTATATAGTGCACTACTTTAGACCAGAGAATGGCACCCTATTCCTTATATAGTGCACTACTTTAGACCAGAGAATGGCACCCTATTCCTTATATAGTGCACTACTTTAGACCAGAGAATGGCACCCTATTCCTTATATAGTGCACTACTTTAGACCAGAGAATGGCAGCCTATTCCCTATATAGTGCACTACTTTAGACCAGAGAATGGCACCCTATTCCCTATATAGTGCACTACTTTAGACCAGAGAATGGCACCCTATTCCCTATATAGTGCACTACTTTAGACCAGAGAATGACACCCTATTCCCTATATAGTGCACTACTTTAGACCAGAGAATGACACCCTATTCCCTATATAGTGCACTACTTTTGACCAGAGCCCTACTGGTCAAAGTAAATCCCAGTGTACACTACTTTTGGCACTATGGGCCCTGGTCAAAAGTAGTGCACTACATAGGAAATAGGGTGCCATTAGAGACGCATGGAGATGGAGGTCGCTCCACACACAGACATAAGGTTAATCCACTCTCACAGACAGACAGAGAGATAGAGACAGCGTTCTCTACTAGCGGATTGGGACAGGACGGCTGGCTGGCGCACAGGGAGAACACTACCCTACTAGCGGATTGGGACAGGACGGCTGGCTGGCGCACAGGGAGAACACTACCCTACTAGCGGATTGGGACAGGACGGCTGGCTGGCTCACAGGGAGAAACACTACCCTACTAGCGGATTGGGGACAGGACGGCTGGCTGGCTCACAGGGAGAACACTACCCTACTAGCGGATTGGGACAGGACGGCTGGCTGGCTCACAGGGAGAACACTACCCTACTAGCGGATTGGGACAGGACGGCTGGCTGGCTCACAGGGAGAACACTACCCTACTAGCGGATTGGGACAGGACGGCTGGCTGGGGGAGAACACTACCCTACTAGCGGATTGGGACAGGACGGCTGGCTGGCTCACAGGGCGAACACTACCCTACTAGCGGATTGGGACAGGACGGCTGGCTGGCTCACAGTGAGAACACTACCCTACTAGCGGATTGGGACAGGACGGCTGGCTGGCTCACAGGGAGAACACTACCCTACTAGCGGATTGGGACAGGACGGCTGGCTGGCTCACAGGGAGAACACTACCCTACTAGCGGATTGGGACAGGACGGCTGGCTGGCTCACAGGGAGAACACTACCCTACTAGCGGATTGGGACAGGACGGCTGGCTGGGGAGAACACTACCCTACTAGCGGATTGGGACAGGACGGCTGGCTGGCTCACAGGGAGAACACTACCCTACTAGCGGATTGGGACAGGACGGCTGGCTGGCTCTCAGGGAGAACACTACCCTACTAGCGGATTGGGACAGGACGGCTGGCTGGCTCTCAGGGAGAACACTACCTCAGTGACAGTTGGTGTTACACTTGTGGAATTCAATTTGAGAAGAGACGAGCAAATGTTAAGTCCGATACTACGAAGCAACCTTAAATACAATGTGTACCTTCATTTGGAGGTGCTCAGCATCTCTTCTCCCCCTACCCCACGAGTGTAACAATGGCATTATGGCTTACGGGATCATAGACGCTTAACACCTCTGGCCTGGGTGGAGATGGGGAAGGAAGGTTGTAGAGCCATATTCAATCAACCCTTCCGCACAGGAATATTTACTCAGTTGCGATTCACTGTATATTAGTACTTTGTTTGTACTATGTTATTACTATATGCTAGTACCAAGTACTGGACCGCAGAGAAGCCTGTTCCTCTGAAGATATGGTACTGAGTAAATACTGCAATGCGGGTTGATTTGAATTCAGCCAAAGTGTGCTTCTGAGACTCATTGATTGGACGATTGATGGATTTATCAATTGATTGATTTGAGTGTTGTGGTTTTTGAACGATCAAATGGACGGTGTCTGGCGAATGTACGAAAATGTATGCACTCACTTAACTAAGTCGCTCTGGATAAGAGCGTCTGCTAAATGACTAAAATGCAAAGGTTCCTGTGGTTATTTATAGGATAGACTGATCTGACTGAGGTGCAGTATGGAGCGGTATGGACTATGGATATCTATGGGTATGGACTATGGATATCTATGGGTATGGACTATGGATATCTATGGGTATGGACTATGGATATCTATGGGTATGGACTATGGATATCTATGGGTATGGACTATGGATATCTATGGGTATGGACTATGGATATCTATGGGTATGGACTATGGATATCTATGGGGTATGGACTATGGATATCTATGGGGTATGGACTATGGGATCTCTATGGATATGGTGACTATGGATATCTATGGGTATGGACTATGGATATCTATGGGTAATGGATATGGATATCCTATGGGTATGGACTATGGATATCTATGGGTATGGACTATGGATATCTATGGGTATGGGACTATGGATATCTATGGGTATGGACTATGGATATCTATGGGTATGGACTATGGATATCTATGGGTATGGACTATGGATATCTATGGGTATGGACTATGGATATCTATGGGTATGGACTATGGATATCTATGGGTATGGACTATGGATATCTATGGGTATGGACTATGGATATCTATGGGGATGGACTATGGATATCTATGGGTATGGACTATGGATATCTATGGGTATGGACTATGGATATCTATGGGGATGGACTATGGATATCTATGGTGGAATGGACTATGGATATCTATGGATTGGACTATGGATCTCTATGGTATGGCTATGGATATCTATGGATATGGACTATGGATATCTATGGATATGGACTATGGATATCTATGGGGAGGACTATGGATATCTATGGGTATGACTATGGATATCATGGGTATGGACTATGGATATCTATGGGATGGACTATGGATATCTATGGTATGGACTATGGATATCTATGGGTATGGACTATGGATATCTATGGGTATGGACTATGGATATCTATGGGTATGGACTATGGATATCTATGGATATGGACTAGGATATCTATGGGTATGGACTATGATATCTATGGGTATGGACTATGGATATCTATGGATATGGACTATGGATATCTATGGATATGGACTATGGATATCTATGGATATGGACTATGGATATCTATGGGTATGGACTATGGATATCTATGGGGATGGACTATGGATATCTATGGGATGGACTATGGATATCTATGGGGATGGACTATGGATATCTATGGGTATGACTATGGATATCTATGGATATGGACTATGGATATCTATGGATATGGACTATGGATATCTATGGGTATGGACTATGGTATCTATGGGTATGGACTATGATTCTATGGATATGGACTATGGATACTATGGGTATGGACTATGGATATCTAGGGTATGGACTATGGATATCTATGGATATGGACTATGGATATCTATGGGTATGGACTATGGATATCTATGGTATGGACTATGGATATCTATGGGTATGGACTATGGATATCTATGGGTATGGGACTATGGATATCTATGGATATGGACTATGGATATCTATGGGTATGGACTATGGATATCTATGGATATGGACTATGGATATCTATGGATATGGACTATGGATATCTATGGGTATGGACTATGGATATCTATGGGTATGGACTATGGATATCTATGGGTATGGACATGGATATCTATGGGTATGGACTATGGATATCTATGGGTATGGACTATGGATATCTATGGGTATGGACTATGGATATCTATGGGTATGGACTATGGATATCTATGGGTATGGACTATGATATCTATGGGTATGGACTATGGATATCTATGGGATGGACTATGGATATCTATGGGTATGGACTATGGATATCTATGGGTATGGACTATGGATATCTATGGGTATGGACTATGGATATCTATGGGTATGGACTATGGATATCTATGGGGTATGGACTATGGATATTCTATGGGTATGGACTATGGGATATCTATGGGTATGGGACTATGGATATCTATGGGTATGGACTATGGATATCTATGGGTATGGACTATGGATATCTATGGGTATGGACTATGGATATCTATGGGTATGGACTATGGATATCTATGGGTATGGGACTATGGATATCTATGGGTATGGACTATGGATATCTATGGGTATGGACTATGGATATCTATGGGTATGGACTATGGATATCTATGGGTATGGACTATGGATATCTATGGGTATGGACTATGGATATCTATGGGTATGGGACTATGGATATCTATGGGGATGGACTATGGATATCTATGGGATGGACTATGGATATCTATGGGTATGGACTATGGATATCTATGGGTATGGACTATGGATATCTATGGGGTATGGACTATGGATATCTATGGGTATGGACTATGGATATCTATGGGTATGGACTATGGATATCTATGGGTATGGACTATGGATATCTATGGGTATGGACTATGGATATCTATGGGTATGGACTATGGATATCTATGGGTATGGACTATGGATATCTATGGGGATGGACTATGGATATCTATGGGTATGGACTATGGATATCTATGGGTATGGACTATGGATATCTATGGGGATGGACTATGGATATCTATGGGTATGGACTATGGATATCTATGGGGATGGACTATGGATATCTATGGGTATGGACTATGGATATCTATGGGGATGGACTATGGATATCTATGGGTATGGACTATGGATATCTATGGGTATGGACTATGGATATCTATGGGTATGGACTATGGATATCTATGGGTATGGACTATGGATATCTAGTGGGATGGACTATGGATATCTATGGGTATGGACTATGGATATCTATGGGGATGGACTATGGATATCTATGGGGATGGACTATGGATATCTATGGGTATGGACTATGGATATCTATGGGTATGGACTATGGATATCTATGGGTATGGACTATGGATATCTATGGGTATGGACTATGGATATCTATGGGTATGGACTATGGATATCTATGGGTATGGACTATGGATTGCTAATTTGATGGGCACCAGTGGGATTAAATCGCTAAGGAATAAGGCTGGTTAACATCAGGCCCCCAGTCTGCACTGTACAAGGATAGCAGCTTAAAGGGTATTACAGGTGTCACAACTCAACACTGCAGAAACAGTCTATCTGTAAACCTTCATTCAGATCAAACACGCACTCACACACACACACACCTCATAATGCCTTGATATGCAGGAATAAGTACAACATTACTTGATGCTCTGCAAGAAGAACAGGCCACAGGAAGGTAGAGAATGGCTAAGTTACTACTTCAGATTTAAATCCTCTGACGTAGAGAATGGCTAAGTTACTACTTCATATTTAAATCCTCTGATGTAGAGAATGGCTAAATTACTACTTCAGATTTAAATCCCCTGACGTAGAGAATGGCTAAGTTACTACTTCAGATTTAAATCCCCTGACGTAGAGAATGGCTAAGTTACTACTTCAGATTTAAATCCCCTGACGTAGAGAATGGCTAAGTTACTACTTCAGATTTAAATCCCCTGACGTAGAGAATGGCTAAGTTACTACTTCAGATTTAAATCCCCTGACGTAGAAACCAACGGATCGTCCATCGCCCTTTTTTTTAGGGAAATTACCAGAGGTGGTCAGACATCACAAAACAATATTTTCTGTTGGGGACATCGGTGTGTTCCTAACTCCCCTTGACTTGCACTGTATCTGAGATAGACTATAGCTTTGGCCCTGATTTACACAAGTCATATTTTGTCTTTTGTAGTGCAGTTACATTTTCTTTTGATATAAATGATATGTCCAGTGGAGAACATGATCAATTTAAGAAAAATAGAAATCAGGAGAGAGAAAAAAAAAATAAAAACAGCATTACAAAAATAAACAAAATTATCAAGTTCTACTTCAACGTGACAATTTCACACCAAATATATTCGTATGGATGGACTGACTGGTATTGAACATATAGGGATTCCTCCTTCCAATATGAAGCAAACCACTAACACAAGTTTTTTTTTTTTTTAGAAATGTTTCAAAACACACGTTTAGGACTTCAGAATGATGATTAAAGGGTGGCATGCCCTGTTAAGAGTTTAGTTGAGTTGAGTGTTTCTCCCGAGACGGAACAGTCCGATCCCAAGCCACCAACAACAGCAGACGTCAGTACTGTAGGGTAGTAGGGTAGTAGTTAGTAGTCAGTTGGCTTTATCCTACATTTGGGACGCATCCAGTTGTCCATGGGGGCAGGACAGCACTGTAGATGGACACGGGGCTTTGAGCTGCATCTTGTAGCAGAGTTCCACAAAATAAACAATCAGAAAACAATATGTATGTGATGGAGTTGGTTGAAGGCACAGGTTTCCAGAAGGGCGTTGGTCGGGTCAGATGCTTGGGCGTCTGTCTGTCTGTCCTGATCAGAAGGGCGGTGGTTGGGTCAGATGCTTGGGCGTCTGTCTGTCTGTCCTGATCAGAAGGGCGGTGGTTGGGTCAGATGCTTGGGCATCTGTCTGTCCTGATCAGAAGGGCAGTGGTTGGGTCAGATGCTTAGTCGTCTGTCTGTCTGTCCTGATCAGAAGGTGGTGGTTGGGTCAGATGCTTGGGCTGTCTGTCTGTCTGTCTGTCCTGATCAGAAGGGCGGTGGTTGGGTCAGATGCTTGGGCGTCTGTCTGTCTGTCCTGATCCCATACTGCTGTAGCAGAATAAATGGTTGTCTGTCTGTCTGTCCAGGTCGAGAGGAGCCTTCTTGGCTGTCCTGATGTGGGGATCCTGGACTGCCTCTGTTAGGACGAGAGAGAGAGAGAGAGAGAGAGAGAGAGAGAGAGAGAGAGAGAGAGAGGGAGAGGAGAGATAGGAGGGAGGAGAGAGAGAGAGGAGAGATTACTGATAGTTATCAGATAGATGGTCAGACACAGTATATTTCACATAGATATTGTTTGTGGTCGTCTGCTGCAATAGCCCATCCATGACAAGGACCGACGAGTTGTGTGTTCCGAGATTGTACTGTGCCGTCATTTTCCTGTTTGTGGCCCGCCTGTTAGCTTGCACCATTCTCGCCATTCTCCTTGGACATCTCATCCCCAGTCCTATATCATCCCAGCCCTAGACCCACTCCAATTTGCATACCGCCCCAACAGATCCACAGATGATGCAATCTCTATCGCACTCCACCACTGCCCTTTCCCACCTGGACAAGAGGAAACACCTACGTGAGAATGCTATTCATTGACTACAGCTCAGCATTCAACACCATAGTGCCCTCTAAGCTCATCACTAAGCTAAGGATCCTGGGACTAAACACCTCCCTCTGCAACTGGATCCTGGACTTCCTGACGGGCCGCCCCAGGTGGTAAGGGTAGGTAACAACACATCTGCCACACTGATCCTCAACACGGGGGGCCCCTCAGGGGTGCGTGCTCAGTCCCCCTCCTGTACTCTGTTCACCATGACTGCATGGCCAGGCACGACTCCAACACCATCATTAAGTTTGCCGACGACACAACAGTGGTAGGCCTGATCACCGACAACGATGAGAACAGCCTATAGGGAGGAGTAGAGACGGGCCGGTGGGTGCCAGGACAACAACCTCCCCTCAACGTGCCCAAGAAAAGGAGATGATTGTGGACACGGGAAAAAAAAAAAGGGACTGAGCACGCCCCCCCTTTCATCGAGGGGGGTGTAGTGGAAAAGGTTAGAGTTCAAGTTTCCCTTTGGTGTCCCAAAACCAACGAACTATATGGTCCAAAAACACCAAAACAGTGTAAGGGGCAGACAGCCTATTCCCCCAGGGACTAAAAAGATTGGAGGGGGCCCCAACCTCAAAAAATTTACAGCTCACCATGGGCATCACGGTTTCATCACCGCCGGATGGGAACGCTTGGCTCGACCGCAAGGGACTACAGAGGGTAGGCGTACGGCCCAGTAACCACTGGGGCAAAGCTCCCTCCATCGGGGGCCCCATACCAGGGGTGTCAGGGGAAGGCCCCAAAAAATGTCAAAACTCCACCCCCCCTAGTCATGGTTCTCTTTACCGCACGGCAAGCGGTCCGAGCCCCCAAGTCTAGGCCCAAAAGTTCTCAAAGCCCTACCCCCAAGCCATAAGCTCCTGAAAGAAATCATGGCACCGGACTTTTTGCCGCCCCCCCACCCCTCCTTTTTACGCACTGCACTCGGGTAGTTTTTATGATAGTCCTTTAACTTACCCCATTTATTAACCTAAAAACTACCTCAACGCCGGTCCCCCCACTTGCTATGCAACGTCCCCCCCTGTATATAGCCTCCCTATTCACTTTTTTTATGTAAATACCCTCCCTACTGTCACTTATTTCATTCTGTTTTTTTTTTTAAAACATTTTTTTGTTTTTGTTTATTTTTATTTTTTTGTTTAAAATAAATGCAGTTGGTTAAGGGTTAAGTAAGCTTTTCATTTTAATTCTGCACCTGTTGTATTGGGGGGATGTGACCAATAAAATTTGATTTGTTTTGTTTGAATCACCCAGCCCTATATCATCCCCCCCCATATCATCCCCACCCTATACCCCCCCACCCCTATATCATCCCAGCCAACATCCCCATTAATCATCCCCCAATTACCCCAGCCTTATCATCCCAGCCCTATATCATCCCAGCCCTAACTCCCCACTAATCACCCCCAGCCTATATACCCCCGCCCTATATATCCCCCCAAACCCCTATATCATCCCAGATATATCACCCCCACCCCTATTATCCCAGCCCTATATCACCCCACCCCCGCCCTATATATCCCCCTATATCCCCCACCCATTACCCGCCCTATATATCCCACCCATATCATCCCCAGCCCAATCCCCCCAGCCCATATACCCCCTTTTATACCCCCCCATATCATCCCACCCCTAATATCCCCCCCCTATTCCCCCTATATCATCCACCCCTTATCATCCACCCTATATATCCCGCCCTATATCATCCCCACCCCAATCATCCCCCACCCCCTATATCCCCCAGCCTTATAATCCCCAGCCCTATATCCCCACCCCAACACCCCACCCTATATTCCCCCCCAATCACCACCCCTATATCATCCCAGCCCTATATACCCCCCCACCCCTTTATACATCCCCACCCCTTATCTCCCACCCCTAATCATCCAGCTATATCACCCCCAGCCATATATCCCAGCCCTATATACCCACCCTATATACCCCACCCCAATATCCCCAGCCCTATATCATCCCCAGCCCTATATCATCCCCAGCCCTTATCTTTCCATCCCAGCCCATATATCCAGCCCTATATCACCCAGCCCTATATCCCCCCGCCCTATAACCCCACCCCTAATACCCCCAGCCCAAAATCATCCCCCACCCCTATATCATCCCGGCTATATCACCCCCGCCCTATTCACCCCCCCTTATATCATCCCGCCCTTAAACCCCCACCCTATATCTCCCCACCCCATTCATCCAGCCCTAAACCCCCACCCATTACCCCTGCCCAGCCCTAACATCCCCAGCCAATTTTCCCCACCCCCATATCCCCAGCCCTATATATCCCCCCCTATATCTCCCCGTCCTAATCATCCCGGGCCTATATCATCCCCAGCCCTATTCTCCCCAGCCCAAATATCCGCCCCAGCCCTATTATCCCCAGCCCTTATATCCCAGCCCTAATCATCCCCAGGCCCATATCACCCCCAGCCTTAATCATCCCCACCCTATATCATCCCACCCATATCATCCCAGCCTAATACCCCCCCCCTAATATCCCACCCCTATATCACCCCATCCTTTTACCCCACCCCTTTCCCCCGCCCATATCATCCCCAGCCCTATATCTCCCCCCCCCACCCCTTATCTCCCGCACAATATCCCAGCCTATATATCCCGCCTATATCATCCCAGCCCAATCTCCCAGCCTATATTCCCCCCCCATATATCCCACCCCTATACCCCCCACCCCCTTTTATCATCCCCCCCCCATATCATCCCCAGCCCTATATCATCCCCAGCCCTATATCAGGCCCAGCCATAGGCTAGACCCAGCCTGATGCCCCAGCCCCACACAGCCCAGAATCCCACCCTAACCCCGCCCCACACAGCCCGGGGCACCCCGCCCTTTCCCCCGCCCCCCCCCACCCTGATACCCCATCTTATACCCCGCCCCGCTCGTGTTTTTAAATCTTTAGGTTTAGGCATTAAGTTGGATCAGTGAATCCACCCCCAGAGCAGATATGCCGGGCCGGATAAAATCCCCCCCCATGCAGGGCACCGTTTTAAAAGTCTCTCTCCCCTAAAAAACCTTGCCCATAAATCCCTCCCCCACAGCAGAAAAAAGTACCACTCTCTACAGTCATTCCTTATGTTTTTAAATGTCTGCGCACTCCCCCCCCTTTACAGCACAAGCCCCGGAGCACAACACCGGTATTTTTTGTTCCCCTTCCTTTTAGGCCTGGTTAAAGTATGCACAAAGGGAAAAGGGGGCCCTTTTGGGAAGTCCCGGGCCCTTTTGAGCCCCATCTGGTCGGGGTGAAAAAATGGTATTGGGGAGGGGGAGAGAGAGAAAGAGAGAGAAAAGAGGAGAGAGGGGGAAGAGAGGAAGAGGGGGAGAGAGAAGAGAGGGGGGGGGAGAGAGGGGGGGGGGAAGAGGGGGGGGGGAGAAGAGAGGGGGGGGAGAAGAGGGGGGGGGGAAGGGGGGGGGGAGAGGGGGGGGGGGGGGGTGGGGGAAAAGGGGGGGGGGGGGGGGAAAAAAAAAAAAAAAAAGGGGGGGGGAAAGGGGAAACCAAAAAATTTTTTTTTGTTTTTCCTTTCTTTTTTTTGTTCTCCCCCTCTTGCTCTTTTTTCGTGGGGGCCTCCCTGTCCCCTTGGGTGTCCTTACCCCCTTTTTTTTTTCCCTGTATTTACCCCTTACTTTTTTTCTTGTATTTAGTGATTTTCTTTTTTTTTATTTAGCCCTGCTTGCTTTTATATTCTTATTTAGCCTCTTGCTTAACTATCCTTATGCGCCATTCTTTTTTATTTTCCTTTTGCCTCCTAGCTTATTATTGTTCCTTATTTTTTCCTTGCTTTTTACATCTCCTGTTTAGCTGAAGGCTTTATTAACTCCGGATTTTTGCCTATTGGTATTTTATTTTGTATTTAGCCCGCCTTAGCTTTATTTAATTTCCCGTATTTTAGCCGCCATTAGCTTATTATTATCTCCTGTATTTTAGCCCCATTAGCTTTTTTTTATCCTTTTTTTCCCTGCCTGGGGTTTTTTTTTCCTGTATTTGCTGTCTTGCCTTTTTTTTCCGTTTTGCCTGCCATTTGCTTTTTTATTATTTCTTTTTTAGGCCCTTAGCTTTATTAATTTCCCGTATTTAGCCTGCCATTACTTTATTTTTATCTCCTGATTTAGCTGCCATTAGCTTTTTATTTTTCTGTATTTAGCCGGGCCCTTAGTTATTTTATTTCCCGTATTTTTGCTGCCATTAGTTTATTATTATCCCTTATTTAGCCTGCCCTTTTTATTTTTATTCCTGTATTGCCTGCCCTTTTCCTTTATTTTACTCCCGATTTAGCCCCGCATTAGCTTTTTATACTCCGTTTTAGCCTGCCATTAGCTTTATTATTATCTCCTGTATTTAGCCTGCCATTAGCTTTATTATTATCTCCTGTATTTAGCCTGCCATTAGCTTTATTATTATCTCCTGTATTTAGCCTGCCATTAGCTTTATTATTATCTCCTGTATTTAGCCTGCCATAGCTTCTAGTATTGTCCTGGTAGGCTGCCATTAGCTTTATCATTAGTCTCCTGGATTTAGCCTGCCATTAGCTTTTATTACTTCTCTGTATTTACCTGCCATAGCGTATTTATTATCTCCTGTATTAGCCTTGCCATTAGCTTACTTATATGCCTGCTGAATTTAGCCTGCCATTAGCTTTATGATATCCGGGGTATTAGCCGCCATTAGCTTTATTATTATCCTGTATTTAGCCTGCCATTAGTCTTTTGATATCACCTGTATTTAGCCTGCCATCATAGGCTGTTCTTATTATCTCCGTTTAGCCTGCCATAGCTTTTATATACCCTGGTATTTAGCCTGCCCTTAGAGCTTTATTATTATCCTGATTTAGCCTGCCATTAAGCTTTTATTATCTCCTGTATTTAGCCGCCATTAGCTGTTTGATATCTCGAGGTTAGCCTGTCCATAGCTTTTTGATTGGGTCCGTATTAGCTGCCACTAGTATCTTTGTCCTGATTTAGCCTGCCACTAGCTTTATATATCATCCTGTATTTAGCCTGCCAGTAGCTTTATTATTACTCCTGAGTTTAGCCCCACTAGTCTTTATTATATCTCTGTATTAGCCTGCCATTAGCTTTATTATTATCTCCTGTATTTGCTGCCATTAGCTTTATATATCCCGTATACCTGCATTAGCTTTAATATATCCCGTATTTGCCCCTAGAGTTTTCGATTAGATCATCCCTGTATTTAGCCTGCCATTAGTGTTATTATTTATATCCTGAGTTTTCTATCCAGGTCGCTACAATAATCATTCTCATGAGGCATCCTAGTCCCCTAGAGTTGGTTCAGATGGATAAGTGTCCTTGTCCCATGCCTGCGGAATAGGGAGCCCATGCCCATAGTCTTTCTCCTTAGCTGCCTAGCTCCACCCTAGATCGTTGAACTAGCTCATCCATGTCACCTATCTTCTGACAAGCAGATACCTAGTCACTAGAGCGCTGGAACCAGAGGTCAGTCCCTAGTCCCACCTAGAGTCTGTTTGGAACTAGAGGTCAGTCCCTAGTCCCCACCTAGAGTCTGTTCTGGATACCAGAGGTCAGTCCCTAGTCCCCACCTAGAGTCTGTTCTGGAACTAGAGGTCAGTCCCTAGTCCCCTCCTAGAGTCTGTTCTGGATCTAGAGGTCAGTCCCTAGTCCCCACCTAGAGTCTGTTCTGGAACCAGAGGTCAGTCCCTAGTCCCCACCTAGAGTCTGTTCTGGAACCAGAGGCAGTCCCTAGTCCCCACCTAGAGTCTGTTCTGGAACCAGAGGTCAGTCCCTAGTCCCCACCTAGAGTCTGTTCTGGAACCAGAGGTCAGTCCCTAGTCCCCACCTAGAGTCTGTTCTGGAACCAGAGGTCAGTCCCTAGTCCCCACCTAGAGTCTGTTCTGGAACTAGAGGTCAGTCCCTAGTCCCCACCTAGAGTCTGTTCTGGAACCAGAGGCCAGTCCTAGTCCCCACCTAGAGTCTGTTCTGGAACAGAGGTCAGTCCCTAGTCCCCACCTAGAGTCTGTTCTGGAACCAGAGGTCAGTCCCTAGTCCCCACCTAGAGACTGTTCTGGAACTAGAGGTCAGTCCCTAGTCCCCACCTAGAGTCTGTTCTGGAACTAGAGGTCAGTCCCTAGTCCCCACCTAGAGTCTGTTCTGGAACCAGAGGTCAGTCCCTAGTCCCCACCTAGAGTCTGTTCTGGAACCAGAGGTCAGTCCCTAGTCCCCACCTAGAGTCTGTTCTGGAACTAGAGGTCAGTCCCTAGTCCCCACCTAGAGTCTGTTCTGGAACTAGAGGTCAGTCCTAGTCCCCACCTAGAGTCTGTTCTGGAACTAGAGGTCAGTCCCTAGTCCCCACCTAGAGTCTGTTCTGGAACTAGAGGTCAGTCCCTAGTCCCCACCTAGAGTCTGTTCTGGAACTAGAGGTCAGTCCCTAGTCCCCACCTAGAGTCTGTTCTGGAACCAGAGGTCAGTCCCTAGTCCCCACCTAGAGTCTGTTCTGGAACTAGAGGTCAGTCCCTAGTCCCCACCTAGAGTCTGTTCTGGAACCAGAGGTCAGTCCCTAGTCCCCACCTAGAGTCTGTTCTGGAACCAGAGGTCAGTCCCTAGTCCCCACCTAGAGTCTGTTCTGGAACTAGAGGTCAGTCCCTAGTCCCCACCTAGAGTCTGTTCTGGAACCAGAGGTCAGTCCCTAGTCCCCACCTAGAGTCTGTTCTGGAACTAGAGGTCAGTCCCTAGTCCCCACCTAGAGTATTTTCTTGTGTCCACTCACATGGGGTCAGCTCCCCCCGTTAGCCCCTCACTAGCAGCTCTAGAGACATGTTAATACTGCTAGTACTGCCTGTCTGTCTGTCTGCCTGCCTGCCTGCCTGCCTGCCTGCCTGTCTGCCTGTCTGCCTGTTGCCTGCCTGCTGCCTGTCTGCTCTGTCCTGTCTGTCTGTCCTGTCTGTCTGCTGTCGTCCTGTCGTTGTCTGTCTCTGTCTGTCTGTCTGTCTGCTTTGTCTGTCTGCCTGCCTTCCTGCCTGCCTGCTCTCTCTCTCTCCTTCTCCTCTCTCTCTCTCTTCTTTCTCTCCCCCCCTTCTCTCTCTCTCTCTCCCCCCTTCTTCTCTTCTCTCTGACTGTTGTCTCTTGTCTCTTGCGAGGGTTCTGTGTAGTGAAGCGAGTACCACTTGGCCCAGTTTCCTGAGTGTGCCGCTGGGCTTCATGGCGTGTGATGAAGTTCCCCCTGACAGAAACACACAAACACACAAACACGACACACACAAACACAAAACCCCACACACACACACACACACACACACACACACACGAGGAGGAAGAGCAGTAGCAGACCTTCAGACTGGGTATAACCATCACAGGGTGAGGTAGAAGGAAGGACTCCCCAGCTCACAGACTGACGGGTTCAGGTGGTGGACACACCAATCATAACAGTTTTACTGGATGCTAAGAGAAGCATGCTCTCCCTCTCTGTCAAGTATCTCATATGTTTTCCCCTTGTTCCAATATGTTAGTCTTTGAGAAGCCATTCATAACGTTAGCTGTCAAACTTGCTCCACTGGTTAGCTGTGTAGTCTTCTGAAACGCCTCATGTTTCTGTGTGACCTTCCCAGATCCCACAGACCCTGTCGGTATCCCTACATGGATTTCTCTCTATCTATTCCATAAGAAATCCTACCCCGTGGCCTACTATAGCATGTATTTAATATACCAGAAGCTTCCGCATGGAGTTCTCTCTATCTATTCCATAAGAAATCCTACCCGGGCCTACTATAGCATGTATTTACTATACCAGAAGCTTCCGCATGGATTCTCTCTATCTATTCCATAAGAAATCCTACCCCGTGGCCTACTATAGCATGTATTTAATATACCAGAAGCTTCCGCATGGATTTCTCTCTATCTATTCCATAAGAAATCCTACCCCGTGGCCTACTATAGCATGTATTTAATATACAGAAGCTTCCGCATGGAGTTCTCTCTATCTATTCCATAAGAAATCCTACCCCGTGGCCTACTATAGCATGTATTTAATATACCAGAAGCTTCCGCATGGAGTTCTCTCTATCTATTCCATAAGAAATCCTACCCCGTGGCCTACTATAGCATGTATTTAATATACCAGAAGCTTCCGCATGGAGTTCTCTCTATCTATTCCATAAGAAATCCTACCCCGTGGCCTACTATAGCATGTATTTAATATACCAGAAGCTTCCGCATGGAGTTCTCTCTATCTATTCCATAAGAAATCCTACCCCGTGGCCTACTATATCATGTATTTAATATACCAGAAGCTTCCGCATGGAGTTCTCTCTATCTATTCCATAAGAAATCCTACCCCGTGGCCTACTATAGCATGTATTTAATATACCAGAAGCTTCCGTTTGTTAACTATATTGATATATCAGCTAGCCCATGGTAATACTCCTGTCTTGAATAACAAGGCAGGCTAAGTAGTGATGTATGTGTGTTGTGTCTTGTTGTTGTTGAAGCTACGTTAATCACCACTAGAGGGCGATAGCTGCACAGCATTTCTCCACGTCATGTTTCGCTCCCAAAAATGTCTTTTTTTTTTTTTTTTTTTGCCGCTTGACTGGAGTCAGCTTGTTTTGTTTACTCTGTTTAGAATGGCTCCCTGGGAAACACAGGACAAAGAACAACTACATTTGGTCAATCATATTTGGTGGAAATTGGAAAATATCTCTGACTGAGCTACGGGATATTCCGCATAGTGTTTTCTTAGGACCGTTTAGTTAGGATTAGGATATTTCTAGAAAGCCGTTGTCAGGGGATGGGGAGGGATGACGCTTGTCTAGAGTAGAAACATGGATATAGGCTGTAGTCTCCTGTACTGTTCAGAACACCCTGGCTGTAGTCTCCTGTACTGTTCAGATCACCCTGGCTGTAGTCTCCTGTACTGTTCAGATCACCCTGGCTGTAGTCTCTCCTGTACTGTTCAGATCACCCTGGCTGTAGTCTCCTGTACTGTTCAGATCACCCTGGCTGTAGTCTCCTGTACTGTTCAGATCACCCTGGCTGTAGTCTCCTGTACTGTTCAGATCACCCTGGCTGTAGTCTCCTGTACTGTTCAGATCACCCTGGCTGTAGTCTCCTGTACTGTTCAGATCACCCTGGCTGTAGTCTCCTATACTGTTCAGATCACCCTGGCTGTAGTCTCCTGTACTGTTCAGATCACCCTGGCTGTAGTCTCCTGTACTGTTCAGATCACCCTGGCTGTAGTCTCCTATAACACCCTGGCTGTAGTCTCCTGTACTGTTCAGATCACCCTGGCTGTAGTCTCCTGTACTGTTCAGATCACCCTGGCTGTAGTCTCCTGTACTGTTCAGATCACCCTGGCTGTAGTCTCCTTGTACTGTTCAGATCACCTGGCTGTAGTCTCCTGTACTGTTCAGATCACCCTGGCTGTAGTCTCTGTACTGTTCAGATCACCCTGGCTGTAGTCTCCTGTACTGTTCAGATCACCCTGGCTGTAGTCTCCTGTACTGTTCAGATCACCCTGGCTGTAGTCTCCTGTACTGTTCAGATCACCCTGGCTGTAGTCTCCTGTACTGTTCAGATCACCCTGGCTGTAGTCTCCTGTACTGTTCAGATCACCCTGGCTGTAGTCTCCTGTACTGTTCAGATCACCCTGGCTGTAGTCTCCTGTACTGTTCAGATCACCCTGGCTGTAGTCTCCTGTACTGTTCAGATCACCCTGGCTGTAGTGTCCTGTACTGTTCAGATCACCCTGGCTGTAGTCTCCTGTACTGTTCAGATCACCCTGGCTGTAGTCTCCTGTACTGTTCAGATCACCCTGGCTGTAGTCTCCTGTACTGTTCAGATCACCCTGGCTGTAGTCTCCTATGTTAACACCCTGGCTGTAGTCTCCTGTACTGTTCAGATCACCTGGCTGTAGTCTCCTGTACTGTTCAGATCACCCTGGCTGTCTTGTAGTCTCACGCTGTACTGACTCAGATCACCCTGGCTGTAGTCTCCTGTACTGTTCGGATCACCCTGGCTGTAGTCTCCTGTACTGTTCAGATCACCCTGGCTGTAGTTCCTGTACTGTTCAGATCACCCTGGCTGTAGTCTCCTGTACTGTTCAGATCACCCTGGCTGTGAGTCTCCTGTATGTTCAGATCACCCTGGCTGTAGTCTCCTGTAACTGTTCAGATCACCCTGGCTGTAGTCTCCTGTACTGTTCAGATCACCCTGGCTGTAGTCTCCTGTACTGTTCAGATCACCCTGGCTGTAGTCTCCTGTACTGTTCAGATCACCCTGGCTGTAGTCTCCTGTACTGTTCAGATCACCCTGGCTGTAGTCTCCTGTACTGTTCAGATCACCCTGGCTGTAGTCTCCTGTACTGTTCAGATCACCCTGGCTGTAGTCTCCTGTACTGCTCAGAACACCCTGGCTGTAGTCTCCTGTACTGTTCAGATCACCCTGGCTGTAGTCTCCTGTACTGTTCAGATCACCCTGGCTGTAGTCTCCTGTACTGTTCAGATCACCCTGGCTGTAGTCTCCTGTACTGTTCAGATCACCCTGGCTGTAGTCTCCTGTACTGTTCAGATCACCCTGGCTGTAGTCTCCTGTACTGTTCAGATCACCCTGGCTGTAGTCTCCTGTACTGTTCAGATCACCCTGGCTGTAGTCTCCTGTACTGTTCAGATCACCCTGGCTGTAGTCTCCTGTACTGTTCAGATCACCCTGGCTGTAGTCTCCTGTACTGTCAGATCACCCTGGCTGTAGTCTCCTGTACTGTTCAGATCACCCTGGCTGTAGTCTCCTGTACTGCTCAGATCACCCTGGCTGTAGTCTCCTGTACTGTTCAGATCACCCTGGCTGTAGCCCTCCTGTACTGTATGAACACCCTGGCTGTAGTCTCCTGTACTGTTCAGAATCACCCTGGCTGTAGTCTCCTGTACTGTTCAGATCACCCTGGCTGTAGTCTCCTGTACTGTTCAGAACACTAACACTGTAGCACACTATTATTATTGCGTCATTATCTGGATAGGATTAGTCTGTAGCTGTGTTTCTAGAAAGCTCAAGTAGGGAAGGAAGGATATCTGTGTTGAAGTAATCATGGGAAAATATCCCTCTCTGTTCTGTCCATAGCCATAGCATGTTATTATAGGAGTCAGTGGGGCTGCTGAGGGGAGGACGGCTCATAATAATGGCTGGAATGGAGTCAATGGAATGGGATCAAATATTGTTTCCCCCCCTTGTTTGATACCATTCCATTCACTCCATTCCATTCATACGTGCCTCCCGAGTGGCGCAGTGGTCTAAGGCACTGCATCGCAGTGCCACGAATCCAGGCTCTGTCGTAGCCGGCCGCGACCGGGAGACCCCATGCGACGGCGCACAATTGGCCCAGTGTCATCCAGGGTAGGGGAGGGAATGGCCGGCAGGGATGTAGCTCAGTTGGTATAGCATGGTGTTTGCAACGCCAGGGTTGTGGGTTCGATTCCCACGGGGGGGCCAGTATGATAAAAATAATAATAATAAATAATGTATGCACTCACTAACTGTATGTCGCTCTGGATAAGAGCGTCTGCTAAATGACTAAAATGTAAAAAATGTAATTACTATGAGCCGTCCTCCCCTCAGCAGCCTCCACTGACAGGAGTCTAGTCAGGGTGTTTCTAGAAGGCCAGTAGGTGTGATGGGGATGGTGTTGGATGGTGTTGGATGGTGTTAGATGGTGTTGGATGGTGTTGGATGGTGCCCGGCGTGTATGCGGACGCTGTCATTCTGTTTCCATGTCGTCACGACGATAACGGCTGAATCTCAAATGGCACCCTATTCCCTACGTAGTGCACTACTTTAGACCAGGCGGCCATTTGGGACGCGGGCAATGTTCCACATGGCTTCATCAAGCTTCAGCCCGTCACTGGAACATTCTGGAAGACCCCTCTCCTCTCTGAGCTGTCTGTATTCAGATTAAATCGTTGCCATTTGGGAGCTGTGGCGAACCAGACCTATTCCCTTCTGGACTGTTTTAAGCATTTAATGTATCATACATACATTGAATGATGCAAAGCTAATTGACTGCAGCTTTATGCTATACTGTGTGTGTGTCCAGACCCAGAGTCCTCAGACATACATGTGTAGATTTACATTTTAGTCATTTAGCAGACGCTCTTATCCAGAGCAACATACAGTTAGTGAGTGCATTCATTATTTTTTTTAAATATATTTTTTTCATACTGGCCCCCCGTGGGAATCGAACCCACAACCCTGGCGTTGCAAACGCCATGCTCTACCAACTGAGCTACATCCCTGCCGGCCATTCCCTCCCCTACCCTGGACGAAGCTGGGCCAATTGTACGCCGCCCCATGGGTCTCCCGGTCGCGGCCGGCTGCGACAGAGCCTGGATTCGAACCAGGATCTCTAGTGGCACAGCCTCGCAGCCTTAGACCACTGCGCCACTCGGGAGATATGTGCTGTTCACCGTATGAATCATTATTAGGCCATGGCGATAGTGTTGAAATGATGAGCTGTGGTGGAATGATGGCTGCTTGAATTACTACATCTGATCAATGCTGCCATCCCAAATGGCATCCCTATTCCATAGACAGTGCACTACTGGGTCCTGGTCAACAGTACTGCACTGTATAAGGAATATGTCTCTCTCTCTCTCTGATGAAGTGTCTCTCTGTGGGTGTGATCTACATCCCTGAAGCCGGTGTGTAGGCCAGGTGTAGGCCAGGTGTAGGCCAGGTTGCATTAGCAGTGATAGTAACAGGAAGGTATTGAGAAGACTCTAGATGTCTGGATTGAGCATCAAAAAGCATGTGTTCAAGCTAACAACAACAGCAGCAGCACCCTGCAGAGATTCAAACATAGAAATACAATTACTAGAGTAATCATTCTCAGAGCATTTTTCTCTTCCCGGCACCGCCGGTCTCATCTGCCGCCTCCTCTGTCTCCTCCTGACTCCTGTCTCTGTCTCTTCCTGTCTCCTCCTGACTCCTGTCTCCTCCTGTCTCCTCCTGACTCCTGTCTCCTCCTTCTCCTGCCCCCTTCCCCCCTTGTCTCCTCCTGACCCCCCTTTCCTCCTGCTCCTGTCCCCTTTCCCCCCTGTTCCCCGACTCCTGTCTCCTCCTTTCCCCTATGCTCCTTTCCCCTCCTGTCCCCTTCTTCCCCCCTGTTTACCCTGTCTCCCCGTCTCCCCCTGTTTTTCCCCCCCCTGTCTCTCCTGCCCCCCTGTCTCCCCCTGTTTTTCCTCCTGCTCCTCTGCTCTGTCTCCTCCGTCCCCTCCGCCCTTCCGTCTCCTCCTGTCTTCTCCTGTCCCCTGCCCCTCTTTTCCCCGTCCCCCTATGCTCCTCCTGCTCCCCGGCCCCACCGTTTTCCCCCTGTCCCTCGACCCGCCCCCCCGTCTTCCCTAGCCCTTTCCTTTTCCCCTCCCGTTTCCTGATCCTTCTCCTTGCCCCTTGCCCTGCCCTCCTTCCCCTAACCCCGTTCCCTCCTTTCTTCCTGACCCTCCGTCCCCCTCCCAGTTACTCCTCCTTTTTCCTGCCCCTCCTTCCCCCCCCATTTTCCCTCCTTTCTTCCTGACCCTCCTACCCTTTCCCCCGTCTCCTCCTTTCCCCCTTTCTCCCCTCCCCCTTTTTGCCCCTTTTTCCCGTCCCAACGACCACCAAAAAGCCCAAACCTTGCGGTAACCGTAAGACGCCCCAGACCACCCAAAATTTTTTAAAAACCAGAGAGATTCCCCCTTCTTAAATACCTCAACCCTCCCCATTTTTAAAAACCCAGATCTGTGCCTTTTTTAAAAGATCCCACCCTCCAAAACTATTTTCTTAAAGCCCCCCCTTAACCCCCACAGGTCATCCTTTTTAAACCTGTTTCCCCAAAAAGGGAACGGGCCTTTTTTTTAATGTCCCCCCGGCCCGTGGTTTTCCCAAACACCTGCCTTATGGAAAACCCTTTCCAAAAACTCTATTGGAAACGGTCATTTGGGGAACCGGGCTTTGTTTCCCAAGGGGGGCTTTTCCCCTTTAATCCAAAAAAATGACGGGGTTTTGTTTTTCCCAGTCCGTGACCGTTTTGGGGACGGGGGGTATCCTCTTCTATCATTGCCAACAAGGTCAGTCTGTTAACCTCTGTGCCCACCGATGGGACTGTACCCTACCCTTATGTCCACAGGTCAGTCTGTTTCAACAGTCTGTTCCCCGTATGGGGATGTACCCTACCCTATAGTCCACAGGTCAGTCTGTTAACAGCTCTGTTCCACCGTATGGGGACTGATCCTACCCCTATTGTCCAGGGGTCCGTCAACAGCTTGTGTCCACCGTATGGGGGACGTATCCACTTATATGTCCACAGGTCTCGTCAAACAGTTTGTGTCCCCGTATGGGGTTCCTTCCTATTGTCCACAGGTCGTCTGCTAACAGCTCTGTGCCCACCGTTGGGAATGATCCTACTCCTATATTCCAAGGCAGTCTGTCAAAACGCTCTGTTCCCCCGTATGGGGACTGATCCTACTCCTTAGTCCACGGGTCAGTCGTCTAACAGTCGTTCCACCGTAGGGGGACTGTATCCTACTCCTTAGCCAAGGTCATTTGTCTAACGCTCTGTGTCCCCCTATGGGGACGTTCCACTCCTATATGTCCACAGGCAGTTGAAACAGTTTTTCTGTGCCCCCCCCGTATGGGACTGCCCCTACCCATATGTCCAATTTCAGTCTGTCTAAAGCTCTGTTTTCCCCCGATGGGGACTGTATCCACTCCTATATGTCCAAGGTCGCTTCTAACGCTCTGTGTCCCCCGTATGGGAGACCACTCCTTATGTCCAAGGTCATTTGTCTAACAGCTTGTGTCCACCGAGGGGACTGATCCTACTCCTATATGCCCACAGGTCACTGTTAACATCTGTGTCCACCGTATGGGGACTGTACCTACTCCTATTGCCCACGGGGTGTCGTCTAACAGCCTGTGCCCCCTATGGGGACGTATCCTACCCTATATGCCCACAGGTCAGTCGTCTAACGCTCGTGTCCACGTTGGGGACTGTACCTACTCCTATATGTCCACAGGTCAGTCTGTCTAACAGCTCTGTGTCCACCGTATGGGGACTGTATCCTACTCCTATATGTCCACAGGTCAGTCTGTCTAACAGCTCTGTGTCCACCGTAGGGGGACTGTATCCTACTCCTATATGTCCACAGGTAAGTCTTCTAAACTCGGGCCACCGAGGGGGAGTTCCTACTCCTATATGTCCACAGGTCAGTCTGCAACGTCTGTGTCCCCGTAGGGGGACTGTATCCACCCTATTGTCCCCCGGTCAGTCGTCAAACACCTTGTCCACCTTTGGGACTGTATCCTATCCATATGTCCACAGGCCCGTCTTAAAACGCTCGTGTCCACCGTATGGGGACTGTATCCTACTCCTATATGTCCACAGGTCGGTCTGTCTAACAGCTCTGTGTCCACCGTATGGGGACTGTATCCTACTCCTATATGTCCACAGGTCAGTTCCCAAAGCTCGTGTACCGTAGGGGCGTATCCTACTCCTATATTCCACGGGTCGTCTTCAAACGTCTGTGTCCACCGTATGGGGACGTACCTACCCCCTATAGTCCACGGTCAGTCGTTAACAGCTCTGGCCACCGTATGGGGACGTATCCACTCTATAGCCCAAAGGGTCAGTGTCAACACTCTTGCCCACCTTGGGGAAATTTATCCACTCCTTTTGTCCACATCATTTTTAAAACACTCTGGTCCCCCGAGGGGAGTTTTTCCTCCTATATGCCCCACAGGCAGTCTTTTAACAGCTCTGGCCCCGTAGGGGGGCCGATCCTACTCCTAATCCAAAGGTCAGTCTGTCAACAGCTTTTGGTCCACCGTTGGGGCCCCGTACCTTCCTATTGTCCAAGGTCAGTCTGTCTAACAGTTTGGTCCACCGTAGGGGGATGTACCTACTCCTTATGTCCCAGGTCGTCTTCTAACAGCCTGTGTCCCCGTGGGGGGACGTACCCTACCCTTATGCCCACAGGTCATTTGTCTAACAGCTCTGTGTCCCCCGATGGGGACTGTACCCTACCCCTATTGTCCACGGTCATTCGTTACAGCTCTGTGTCCCCCTTGGGGATATCCTACTCCTTTTGCCCCAAGGTGTCTGTCTAACAGCTTTGTCCACCGTATGGGGACGTACCCAAATCCATAGCCACGGTCAGTCTTCAAACGCTTGGTCCCCCGTTGGGGACGTACCCTACCCATAGTCCACAGGTCTTGGTCTAAAGTCTGTGCCCCCGTAGGGGACTTATCCTACTCCTATTGTCCAAGGTCAGTCTGCAACACTCTGTGTCCACCGTATGGGGCCCGTACCCTACTCCATATGCCACAGGTCATTCTGTCAAAACGCTTTGTCCACCGTATGGGGAGTACCCCTATCCTATATGTCCACATCATTTTCTAACACTCTGGTAACCGTAGGGGGGACCGATCTACTCCATACCACGGTCTCTGTTAACAGCTCTTTGTCCCCCGTATGGGGACGTAATCCTACCCCATATTCCACAGGTCAGTCGCCAAAACAGCTCGGTCCCCGTATGGGGACTGATCCCCCCTATATGTCCAAGGTCATTGGTCAACAGCTCGTGTCCACCGTATGGGGACTGTACCTACTCCTATAGTCCACAGGTCAGTTAACAGCTCGTGTCCACCGTATCGTACCTCCCCTATAGTCCAGGGTCTGTCTACACTCTTGTCCCCCCCGTATGGGATGACCCCACTCCATATGTCCCGGGTCAGTCTGCCTAACACTCTGTGTCCCCCTTTGGGGGCTGTTCCTACTCCTATAGGGCCCAGTCAGTTGTCTAACAGCTCGTGTCCACCGTATGGGGAGTTCCCCCCTATAGCCCCACGGGTTCAGTCTGCTAACAGTCTGGTCCACCGTAGGGGGACTGTATCCTACCCTATAGTCCACAGGTCAGGTCTACGCTCTGTGTCCACCTTTGGGGACTGATCCTACCCCCTATATTCCACAGGTCAGTCTGTCTAACGCTCGGGTTCCCCCCGTATGGGGACGTATCCACCCCTATATGTCCAATCATTGTCAACATCGGGTTTCCCCCGTTTGGGGGCTGATCCAACCCCTTATGTCCCAGGTCTCTGTAACGCTCTTGGTCCACCGTATGGGGACGTACCTACTCCTTTTTCCCAAGGTCAGTCTTCAAAACAGCTCTGGTCCACGTTTTTGGACTGTACCCTACCCCTATATGTCCAAGGTCAGGTTTTAACCCTGTGTCCCCCGAGGGGATGATCCTACTCCATAGTCCACGTCATCTGTCAAACACTCTGTGTCCCCCGTAGGGGGACTGTACCCTACTTATATGTCCACGGGTCATTTTTCTAACAGTTGTGCCCCCGTATGGGGACTGTACCCCACTCCTATATGTCCCAGGTAGTCGTCTAA
The DNA here is from genome assembly GCA_902810595.1 of Coregonus sp. 'balchen'. Taxonomy (NCBI): domain Eukaryota; kingdom Metazoa; phylum Chordata; class Actinopteri; order Salmoniformes; family Salmonidae; genus Coregonus; species Coregonus sp. 'balchen'. Next base: position 27,028,837 of record LR778256.1, read on the forward strand.
CAGTCTGTGTCCACCTAGGGGGATGATCCTACTCCTATATGTCCACAGGTCGTTAACGTTGTGTCCACCGTAGGGGGACTGTATCCACTCCTATAGCCCAAAGGTCGTCTGTCTAACAGCTCTGTTCCCCCTTTGGGGGATGATCCTACTCCTATATGTCCAAGGTCAGTCAACAGCTCTTTTTCCAGATGGGGATGATCCACTCTATATGTCCACAGGTAGTTTCTAACGGGCTGTGCCCACTTTGGGGGACGATCCTACTCCATATGTCCACGGGTCCTCTAACAGCTCTTTTCCCACCGTATGGGGATGTATCCTCTCCTTATTCCACAGGTCGTCTGTCTAACAGCTCTTTTTTTTCACCGTAGGGGGATGTACCACTCCTATATGTCCAAGGTAGCTGTCTAACAGCTTTTGGGTCCCCCGGATGGGGACTTATCCTACTCCAATGCCCAAGGGGGCAGTCTAACAGCTCTGTGTCCCCCGTAGGGGCTGTATCCTACTCCTTATGCCAAAGCGTCTGTCTAACGCTCGTGTCCCCCTAGGGGACTGTACCTACTCATATGTCCACAGCCAGCTTTTAAAGTCTTGTCCCGTAGGGGACTTTCCTACTCCAAATTGCCCCAAGGTCATTTGTCTAACGCTCGGTCCAGTAGGGGGGACGGTACCTACTCCATTTTTGCCCACGGTCAGTCTGCAAACAGCTTGGTCCACGTATGGGGACTGTACCCTCTCCTATATGCCCAAGGTCAGTTTTTTCAAAACAGTTGTGTCCCCGTATGGGGACTGACCTACCCTATATGTCCACGGGTCAGTCTTTTAAAAACACTCGTGTCCCCTTTGGGGGACTGTATCCACTCCAAAATTCCCGGGCATTGTCTAACATTGTGTCCACCGTATGGGGCTGTTTTCCTCCCTATTTTCCCCGGGTCATTCCAACAGCTCGGCCCACCTATGGGACTGTATCCACCCATATGTCCACAGGTCAGTTGTCAACAGTCTGTTCCCCCTTTGGGGGACTGTTCCATCCTATTGTCCACAGGTCGTCTGTCTAAAAACCTGTGTCCACCGATGGGGATGTACCCCTTCCAAATTGCCCACGGAGCTGCTAAAGTTTTGTGTCCCCCGGGGGGATGTTCCTACTCCTATTCCACAGGTCAGTCTAACAGCTCTGTGTCCACCGTATGGGGACTGTATCCTACTCCTATATGTCCACAGGCCAGTCTGTCTAACAGCTCTGTGTCCACCGTATGGGGACTGTATCCTACCCCTAATTCCACAGGTCAGTCTTTAACCTGGTCCACCGTAGGGGGACTGTATCCTTCCTATATGTCCACAGGTCGTCTGTAAAAGCTCTGTGTCCACGGAGGGACGTTCCCTCTCCTAATGTCCCAGGTCTCTGTCAACAGCTGTGTCCCCTTTATGGGTGTATCCTACTCCTATTTCCCAGTCATCTGTTAACAGCTCTGTGTCCACGTATGGGGACTGTATCCATTTATATGCCCAAAGGGTCAGTCTGTCAAACGTTTCGGGGTTCCCCCGATGGGGGACTTTATTTTTCCTATATGTCCACAGGCAGTTGTCTAACAGCTCTTTTTCCCCCGATGGGGACGATCCTACCCCTTATGTCCACGGTCATTTCTTTCAACAGCCTTGTCCCCGTAGGGGGACTGTCCTACTCCTAATGTCCACGGTCATCTGTCAAACAGTCGGTGTCCCCGTATGGGGACTGTACCCTACTCCTATATCCCCACATCAGTTGTTAACGCTCTGTGTCCACCGTATGGGGCTTTTCCCTCCCCTTTTCCCACGGGGTGTTGAAAAAGCCGTGTCCCCCGAAAGGGCTGTTCCTACTCCATATGTCCACGGGTCAGTTTCTGTAAAACAGTTGTGTCCCCGTAGGGGCTTTTATCCTATCATTGTCCACAGGCGTTGTTAAAACAGCTCTGGTCCACCGTATGGGGACTGTTCCTACCCCTATACCACGGGTCAGTCTGTCAAAACGTCTGGGGTCCACCGTATGGGGACGTATCCTATCAATAGTCCACGGTTGCTGCTCGCTCTGTGTCCCCCGTATGGGGATGTTCCTACCCCCTATTGTCCACAGGTCAGTTGTCTAACGCTGTGTCCCCCTTGGGGGAGTATCCACTCCTATATGTCCACGGGTCAGTCTTTCTAACAGTCTGTGACCGTATGGGGACTGTTCCTACCCTAATGTCCCAGTCATCGTCAACAGTCTGTGTCCCCCGTATGGGGACGATCCTACTCCTATAGGTCCCCCAGGGCAGTCTGTCTAAAACCCTTGTTCCACCTTTTATGGGACTGTATCCTACTCCTATATGTCCACAGGTCAGTCTGTCTAACAGCTCTGTGTCCCCGATGGGCCCTTTTCCTACCCCTAATGTCCACGGTAGCGTCTAAAGCTCGTGTCCACGAGGGACGTTCCTACCCTATATGTCCACAGTCATTTTCAAACCGTCTGTTCCACCGTTGGGGCTGTATCCTCTCCTAATCCCCCACAGGTCAGTCTGCAACGCTCTGTCCCCGTTGGGACTGTTCCTATCCTATATTCCAAGGTCATCGGGCTAACAGTCTGGCCCAACCGTAGGGGGACTGTTCCTCTCCTATATGTCCAAAAAGTCAGCTGTTAAAGCTCTGGTCCACCGTATGGGGACTGTATCCTACTCCTATATGTCCACAGGTCAGTCTGTCTAACAGCTCTGTGTCCACCGTATGGGGACTGTATCCTACTCCTATATGTCCACAGGTCAGTCTGTCTAACAGCTCTGTGTCCACCGTATGGGGACTGTATCCTACTCCTATATGTCCAAGGTCATCGTTAACAGCTCGTGCCCACCGTATGGGGGACTGTATCCACCCTATTGTCCACGGGTCGTCGTCTAACAGCTCGTGTCCACCGAGGGCTGTATCCTCCCTTTTTAAATGCCCAAAACACCCTTTTTAGTGGGGGTTTTCCAAACAAGCCGGGTTTTGTCCACCGGGGATTGGGGAAGTATCTACTCCTTTGCCCACAGGTCAGTCTTTAACCTCTGTGTCCACCGTATGGGGACTGACCTACTCCTATAGCCCACGGTCATCTGTCTAACACCCTTTGTCCCCCGTATGGGGGATGTATCCTACCCCAATGCCACAGGTTCGTCAAAGCTCTGTGTCCCCCGTAGGGGGACTGTATCCTACCCTATATGCCCAAGGTCATCTAACGCTCTTGTCCACCGTATGGGACGTATCCTACCCTAATGCCACGGGTCAGTCTGTCTAACGGGTTGTGTCCACCGATGGGGCTGTATCCTACTCCTATTTTCCCCCAGGCCCTTTAACACTCTGTGCCCACCGTAGGGGACTGTATCCACTCCTATATGCCACGGGGTTCCAATTTTTCCCGGGGTTCCCTATTTACCCACACTCTTCCCTTTTTTTTTTTTTTTTTTTTGTTTAACGCTCTTGCCCACGTATGGGGACTGTATCCTACTCCTTTTGTCCACAGGTCAGTCTGTCTAACAGCTCTGTGTCCACCGTATGGGGACTGTATCCTACTCCTATATGTCCACAGGTCAGTCTGTCTAACAGCTCTGTGTCCCCTTTGGGGGACTGTTCCCACTCCTATATGCCACAGGTCAGTCTTTTTAAACAGTTGTGTCCATATGGGACTGTTTCCTACTCATATGTCCCAGGTCAGTCGGGTCAAACACCGTGTCCACCGTAGGGGACTGTATCCTACTCCTATAGCCCAAGGGTCATTTGTCAAACGTCGTTCACCGTTGGGGACTGTATCCTCTCTATATGTCCACGGTCGCTTTAAACAGCTTGGTCCCCCGTATGGGGACTTTATCCTATCCTATATGTCCACAGGTCATCTTCAACGCTCTGGTCCACCGTATGGGGCTGATCCTACTCCTTTGCCCAAAGGGAGCTGTCTAAAACTTGTGTCCACGTATGGGGAGACCCTACTCCCTATATGTACGGGTCATTTTTAAAGCTTGGTACGAAGGGGGACTTTTCCCCAAATCCTATATGCCCCACGGGTCGTTTTTAAACAGTTGTGCCACCTTTGGGGGACGTATCCTACTCCTATATGTCCACAGGCATCTGTCTAAAAATCTGTGCCACCGTATGGGGATTTATCCTACTCCTAATTCCACAGGTCGTCTGTCAAAACTCTGTGTCCACGATGGGGACGTATCCAAACCCCTATATGTCCAAGGTCGTCTGTCTAAACAGCTCTGTGTCCACTATGGGGATGTATCCTCTCCATATGTCCACAGGTCATCTGCTAACAGCTCTTGTCCAGTATGGGGACTTTTCCTACCCTTATGTCCACAGGTCGTCTGTCAAAAAAGCTCGGTCCACGTTGGGGACTGTACCCACTCCATTTCCACAGGTCGTCGTTAACATCTGTGTCCACCGTATGGGGAGTGTATCCTACTCCTATATGTCCACAGGTCAGTCTGTCTCACAGCTCTGTGTCCACCGTATGGGGACTGTATCCTACTCCTATATGTCCACAGGTCAGTCTGTCTAACAGCTCTGTGTCCACCGTATGGGGACTGTATCCACCCTAATGTCACAGGCCCGTCTGCTAACATTGGGTCCACCTATGGGGCGACCCCTACTCCTATTGTCCACAGGTCAGTCTGTCTAACAGCTCTGTGTCCACCGTATGGGGACTGACCCTCTTATATGCCCACAGCCCTTGTTAACAGCCTGTGTCCACGTATGGGGATGATCCTACCCTATATGTCCACGGGGTCAGTCGTCAACACCTGTGTCCACGTAGGGGGCTGATCCTACTCCTAATGTCCCAGGTCGTCGGTTAACAGCTCTTTCCACCTTTGGGGCTGACCCTACTCCTATATGCCCCAAAGGTCGTTCCCAACAGCTCTGTGTCCACCGTTGGGACGGATCCTACTCCTAATGTCCGGTCATTTGCTAACAGCTCTGTGTCCCCCGTTGGGACTGTATCCTATCCTATATGTCCAAAGGAGGGCTCCTCTTTTTTTTTCTTACCTCTCCATTTCCCCTTTCCGTTAACAGCTCTGTTCCCCGTTGGGGAGTATCCACCCCTATATGTCCAAAGGTCGTCTGTCAACGCTCTGTGTCCACCTATGGGGCCGTACCCCTTCCCCTATTGTCCAGGCAGTCTGTCTCAGCTCGGTCCCCCGTATGGGGATGTATCCTACCCTATATTCCCAGGTCAGTCTGTCAAACGTCGTGTCCCGTATGGGGCCCGACCAAACCCTATTGTCCACAGGTCAGTCGGGCAAAAGCTCGGTCCACCCTAGGGGGGACTGATCCTACTCCTATATGTCCAGGGGGCTCTGTTAACAGCTCTGTGCACCGTATGGGGGACTGTATCCTACTCCAATGTCCACAGGTCAGTCTGTTAACACTCTGTGTCCAGTTGGGGAATGTTCCTACTCCTATATGCCACGGTCATTGCTAACAGTCTTTTCCACCGTTGGGGAGTTCCTACTCCTATATGTCCACAATCGTTGTCTTAAAGCTTTGTCCCCCTTTGGGGGAGTACCTACTCCTATATGTCCACAGGTCAGTCTGTCTAACAGCTCTGTGTCCCCGTTGGGGACTGTTTCCTACCCCTATTGTCACGGGGTCATTTGTCTAAAGCTCTGTGCCCAGTATGGGGACTGACCACCCTATATGCCCACGGTCGCTGTTAACAGTTTGTTCCACCGTATGGGGGGACTGTACCACTCCTAAGTCCAAGGTCATTGTCAAACAGCTCTGCCCCCGTGGGGGGACTGTATCCTTCCTATATTCACGGGTCAGTCTGTCTAAAGCTTTTTGTGTCCCCATGGGGATGTTCCTCTCCTTTTCCACAGGTCAGTTGTTAAACCTCTGGCCCCCGTGGGGGGACAGTATCCTACTCCTATATTCCACGGGTTTCAGTCTGTTAAAAGTCTGGCCACCGTAGGGGGATGATCCCTCAATATGTCCACGGGGTTTCTCTGTCTAAAGTCTGGTCCCCCGTATGGGATTACTAACTCCTATAGTCCCAAAGGTATCTGTTCTAAAAAGCCGTGTCCCCCCGTATGGGGACTGTTCCTACCCCATAGCCCACGGTCGTTGTCAAACCCTCTGGTCCCCGTATGGGGACGTACCCTACCCATATGTCCCAGGTCTTTGTCAAAACAGTCTGTGTCCCCTTGGGGACTGACCCTACTCCTATATGGTCCACGGGTCCTGTCAAACAGCTCGTGCCCACGTTGGGGCTGATCCATCCTAATGCCCACAGGTAGTCGTCTAAAGCCTGTGTCCCCCGTATGGGGACGTACCTCTCCTATTTCAACAGGTCTCGTCAAACAGTTTGGCCCCACGATGGGGGACTGTTCCTATCCTAAGTCCACAGGTCGTTCCCAAACGCTCGTGTCCCCCGTATGGGGACTGTATCCTACTCTATTGCCCAAAGGGTCAGTCTGTCAAAACACTCGGGTGTCCACCGGGGGGATTTTCCCCCCCACCCCTTATGTCCACAGGTCGTCTGTCTAGCAGTTGTGTACCGTATGGGGACTGTACCCTACTCCTTGTGTCCAAGGCAGTCTGTCAACCTTGTTTCACCGTATGGGGACGTTCCTACCCCTATTTTTTTTTCCCAGGTCGTCGTCAAACGCTCGGGTCCCCCTATGGGGGACTTATCCACCCCTATGGCCCACAGGTCGTCTCCCCTAACAGCTCGGGGGCCCCACCGTAGGGGGATTACCCTACTCCTAATTTTTCCCGGGTAGTCGTTTTAACAGCTCTGTGTCCACCGTAGGGGACTTATCCTACCCAATGTCCAAGGTCGCTGTCTAACATTTGTCCACCGTAGGGGGATGATCCTACTCCTTATGCCCACGTCAGTCGTCTAAACTCTGTGTCCACCTTTGGGGGGACTTCCACTCCATATGTCCCACAGGGTCAGTCTGTCTAACAGCTCGTTCCATTTTGGGGACTGTATCCTATCCTATATTCCACGGTCAGTTGTTAACAGCTCTGGTCCCCCGAGGGGACTGTATCCCCCCCTATAGTCCACACCGTATGGGGACTGTACCCTACCCCTATATGTCCACAGGTCATTGTCAAACAGCTCTTGTCCCCTATGGGGAGACCCTACCCCATATGCCCCACAGGTCATCTGTCAAAACAGCTCGGGCCCACCTTTAGGGGGAGTATCCTCTCCTATAGCCCACAGGTCAGTCTGTCTAACAGCTCTGTGTCCACCGTATGGGGACTGATCCCCCCCTATATGTCCCAGGTCATCGCAAAACAGCTCTGTGTCCACCGTGGGGGGACTGATCCACCCAATGTCCACAGGTGTCTTCTAACAGTCTGCCCCGATGGGGATGTACCCTACCCCTATATGTCCACGGTCGTCTGTCAAACAGCTCTGGGTCCACCGTATGGGGACGTACCCTATCCAAGTCCACGGTCGTCTGTCTAACGCTCTGTGTCCACCGTAGGGGGGGACTTACCCTCCCCTATATGTCCACGGGTCATTTTGTCTAAAGCTCGTGCCCGGATGGGGACAGTTCCACCCATAGTCCACGGTCATCTGTCAACAGCTCGGCCCAAGTAGGGGGAAGTTCTACCCTTTTGGCCAGTATGGGCGATTTGGATTTTGGCTTTTTGGAGAGGTTCGATTGTAAAAAAAGATGACTGTTTTTTTAACCCAGCCTGAGAAGGGTTGGCATGGAGACGATGAGAGCAGGTTTAAAAATATTCTCTTTCCATTTGCTTCTTTGGTTTTTAAAACCACGGCAAACTCTCGCCCCGGGTCTCCCTGTAATTTATGGAGTTTTTAAGCGCTGCCAAAAAGAGAAAAGCATATCTTTCGAGCGACACCACTGTGCCAAAAAAGAGAGATAAATTCTTCTCTAAACCCTGACCCACATTCTGCCAAAAAGAGAGATAAGTTCATCTCTGAGCCTGTACCCTGGTCCAAAAAGGGAAAACATATCATCTACTGAAGCCTGATACCACATGTGCTGCCAAAAAGAGAGATAAGCATTATCTTCTACTGAAGCCTGATACCACATGTGCTGCCAAAAAGAGAAAAAGTATATCTAAACCCTGATACCCAGGGTTCCCAAAAAAAAGAGAGAAACATATCTTCTACTGAAGCCTGTTACCCCTTTGCTCCCAAAAAAAGAGAGAAAAGCATATCATTTCTGAACCTAAAAGTGGGGTTGGAGTCCTCTAGACTTGGCAAGCTTTGGGGGGTCACAACGGATTTTTTTTTTTTGTCTTTGTACATTTTTGGTGGGGTTGATGCTTTTTTGCCCCTTGTGTTTTACTGTAAATTCAATGCTTTTTTTACGCCCCCCTGCCTCAGTGACAGGGAACTTGTAATAAAGGAAAGGCATGGTCAAGCACTGGATATTAGCACAACTAGCTAAACTGGGTTGGTGATGGGGCTGTGGAATAGATGTTATAAACTGTTGTGTGTGTGGGGTGTGTTGTTGGTTTTTGTGTGTGTGGGTTGTGTGTGTTGGTGTGTGTGTGTGTGGTGTGTGTGTGTGTGTGGTGTGTGTGTGTGTTGTGTGTGTTGTGTGTGTGTGTTGTTGTGTGTGTGTGTGGTGTGTGTTGTGTGTGTGTTGTGTGTGCATGCACCAATGTTTTGATTGTGTGTGTCCCGACCATACTCCAATAAAGGATTGGAACACATGAAGAAAAAACCAGTCGCTGTGAACATTGATATTGACGAGGCGTGGATCAATACCTTCTGTCGTAGCCCACCCTGTTGTTGGCGCAGTCCCCGACTCCACGCCACGGGTGTGTGGAAACCTTGAACTGACAGTGTATGGATAACTCAGATAGAACGGTAAACAAGGATGTTTCGTCTCGTATTCACACACTGGCTGGAATGTTGTTTTAGCCAAACGGCATCCAGGATCCAAACTACCCTTGTTTCTACAGCACAGTACAGCAGCCCTATAGAGAATCATATCATAGATGGGAACGCTGACATCGCTCTCCAATATCTACAGGGTCTATTTAAGAGCTTGTTGTTGATCATGGTTTGTACTACAGTGCCGTGTCCTAGCTGGAATGCTTCCACAATGGGCGGACAAAACTTTAGGAACACCTGCTCTTTCCATAACATAGACTATCCAGGTACAAGCTATGATCCCTTATTGATGTCACTTGTTAAATCCACTTCAAATCAGTGTAGATGAAGGGGAGGAGACAGGTTAAAGAAGGATTTTTAAGCCTTGAGACAATTGAGACATGGATTGTGTATGTGTGCCATTCGGAGAGGGTGAATGGGCAAGACAAAATATTTAAGTGCCTTTGAACGGGGTACGGTAGTAGGTGCCAGGCGCACCGGTTTGAGTGTGTCAAGAACTGCAACGCTGCTGGGTTTTTCACACTCAACAGATTCCCGTGTGTATCAAGAATGGTCCCACCACCCAAAGGACATCCAGCCAACGGCAGACCAGCGGTCAAACACAGGTAACTGATGAAAGAGGACAAAGGAGGCTGACAGGAGTTGTTCAGAGCAACAGACGGGCTACAGTTAGTCAACTGACAGTCCAGTACAACACTGGTGCCCAAAGACCCATAGAATAATGCACAACTCGTCGTACCTTTGACATGAACGGTGTATGGCCGCCGACATCCTCACAGAGTTCCACTTCTTTCAGCAAAAAAAAAACAGCCTGATCCGATGAATCCCGGTTCCTGCTGTTTCACGCTGATGTGAGGACAAGGGTATGGAGAGAACCACCGAGTACATGCAAACCAATAATGCCGCATGTCAGCATTGCAAGCTGGTGTGATGGTGTGATTGATGGTGTGTTTTCATCGCACACATTGGGCCCCTTGATAAAAGCGGAGCAACGTTTGAATCAGTGGAGCCTGCTTAGTCCAGTAACATTAGGACATCTCTCTGGGGCTCAGTGTAACATAGTCCAGTAACATTAGGACATCTCTCTGGGGCTCAGTGTAACATAGTCCAGTAACATTAGGACATCTCTCTGGGCCTCAGTGTAACATAGTCCAGTAACATTAGGACATCTCTCTGGGGCTCAGTGTAACATAGTCCAGTAACATTAGGACATCTCTCTGGGGCTCAGTGTAACATAGTCCAGTAACATTAGGACATTCTCCTCTGGGGCTCAGTGTAACATAGTCCAGTAACATTAGGACATGTCTCTGAGTCTCAGTCTCTGTTTCTACACTATTGGCTGCTGTGTCACGACTGCGTCATGCTTACTAACGAAACACCTCTGTTTTTCACCTTCTGTTTTTCCATCCTCTCCTTCTAACCAGGGGCTAATTCAGACCTGGGACACCAGGTGAGTGCAATTAACTACCAGGTAGAAATAAAAGAAGCAGAGGTGTTTCGGCCCTCCAGGACCGGAATTGAAGAACCCTGCATACAGTATGTGGACATATACCATGTACAGTCTGTGGACGGTCACTTCTACCAGTCCATGAATATCAGAGCTAGAAACACATGCAGCACGCATCATAATACTCAGTGTATTTATTGTGCGTAATTGAATCAGTTTGTTGATGCATGGCTGATGATGGTGGCGGCACATGGTATCGAACGTGGCTGTCACGGCAACGCAACACACACACACAGCTCAGCTCGCCACACGCCCGAGGCAGGGAAGGCGTTACATCATGACGCAGTCATCCCCCTCGTCCATGGATAACTTGACACACACACATACATACATACACACACACACACACACACACACACACACACACACACACACACACACAGATACACACATACACACACAGATACAGACACACACAAACACATACACACACACACACACCACACACACACACAGATACATACACACACACACACACATACACACACACACACACAGATTTTCCCTCCAAGACTATAAATAGCCTACCAATTCAGGGGGTTGTGGCTCACCCCTGCCTCTCTGCCCAGCGTCCTCTCACCCACATCCCTGTCTGGCTGACGATTGGCTCTCTGGCTCAGGAGTGATTGGCTGAGAGATGATTGAGTCTCTGGCTCAGGAGTGATTGGCTGAGGGACGATTGGGTCTCTGGCTCAGGAGTGATTGGCTGAGGGACGATTGAGTCTCTGCTGTTTCCCCTGGATGAGGGCTTTGTTTTGTGATCGCTAGACACTGGGGGTTGAGTCTCTGCTGTTTCCCCTGGATGAGGGCTTTGTTTTGTGATCGCTAGACACTGGGGGTTGAGTCTCTGCTGTTTCCCCTGGATGAGGGCTTTGTTTTGTGATCGCTAGACACTGGGGGTTGGGTCTCTGCTGTTTCCCCTGGATGAGGGCTTTGTTTTGTGATCGCTAGACACTGGGGGTTGGGTCTCTGCTGTTTCCCCTGGATGAGGGCTTTGTTTTGTGATCGCTAGACACTGGGGGTTGGGTCTCTGCTGTTTCCCCCTGGATGAGGGCTTTGTTTTGTGATCGCTAGACACTGGGGGTTGAGTCTCTGCTGTTTCCCCTGGATGAGGGCTTTGTTTTGTGATCGCTAGACACTGGGGGTTGGGTCTCTGCTGTTTCCCCTGGATGAGGGCTTTGTTTTGTGATCGCTAGACACTGGGGGTTGTACTGTACGAAGCCACGT
>LR778256.1:27040533-27075795 GCA_902810595.1 Coregonus sp. 'balchen'
CCAGCCTCTCACAAGCATCCCCCCCACCCGTGGAAAAAACTTACTTATACAACAACATCCTAACTTTCATAGGCATTGGGACTGACAGTGGATGAAAGCCCCCACGAATCTACGGCCCACCCCTGGACCTAAATTTTCCCATCCACTAATTACTGCTGACTGCGGACAAACCTATAGCTGACTGCTGGTGAGCCCCACAGCCCCCCATCTGGACCTAACTCTACTATAGCTGACTGACTGGATGAGCCCCACAGCTCCCCATCTGGACCTAACTCTACTATAGCTGACTGGATGAGCCCCACAGCTCCCCATCTGGACCTAACTCTACTATAGCTGACTGACGGATGAGGCCCCAAAAGCTCCCCATCTGGACCTAACTCTACTATACTACTGACTGGATGAGCCCCACAGCTACCCATCTGGACCTAACTTACTATAGCTGACTGACTGGATGAGCCCCACAGCTACCCATCGGACCAAAACTCTACTATAGCTGACTGACTGGATGACCCCACAGCTCCCATCTGGACCTAACTCTACTATATGACGACTGGATGAGCCCACAGCTCCCATCTGGACCTAACTCTATATAGCTGACGACTGGATGAGCCCCACAGCTCCCCATCTGGACCTAACTCTATATAGCTGACTAAACTGGAGAGCCCCACAGCTACCCATCTGGACCTAACTCTACTATAGCTGACTGGATGAGCCCCACAGCTACCCATCTGGACCTAACTCTACTATAGCTGACTGACTGGATGAGCCCCACAGCTCCCCATCTGGACCTAACTCTACTATAGCTGACTGACTGGATGAGCCCACAGCTACCCATCTGGACCTAACTCTACTATAGCTGACTGACTGGATGAGCCCCACAGCTCCCCATCTGGACCTAACTCTACTATAGCTGACTGACTGGATGAGCCCCACAGCTCCCCATCTGGACCTAACTCTACTATAGCTGACTGACTGGATGAGGCCCACAGCTCCCCATCTGGACCTAACTCTATATAGCTGACTGACTGATGACACTCCCCATCGGGACCTAATCTACTATAGCTGACTGACTGATGAGCCCACAGCTCCCCATCTGGACCTACTCTACTATAGCTGACTGACTGGATGAGCCCCAGCTCCCCATCTGGACCTAACTCTACTAAAAGCTGACTGACTGGATAAGCCCCACAGCTACCCATCTGACCTAACTCTACTATAAGCTGATGACTGGATGAGGCCCACAGTCCCATCTGGCAACTATATATAGTTGACTGCTGGATGAGCCCACAGCTACCCATCTGGACCTAACTCTACTATAGCTGACTGCTGGTGAGCCCACAGCTACCCACTGGACCTAACTCACTATAGCTGACTGACTGGATGAGCCCCACAGCTCCCCATCTGGACCTAACTCTACTATAGTGACTGACTGGAGGCCCCACAGCTCCCATCTGGACCTAACTCTACTATAGCTGACGACTGGATGAGCCCCACAGCTCCCATCTGGACCTAACTCATATGCTGACTGATCGGATGCGCCCCACAGCTCCCCATCTGGACCTAACTCTACTTAGCTGACGACTGGATGAGCCCCACAGCTACCCTCTGGACCTAACTCTACATGCTGACTGATGGATGAGCCCCAAGTACCCATCTGGACCTAACTCTACTATCTGAGCTGACTGGATGAGGCCCACAGCTACCCATCTGGACCTAACTCTACTATAGCTGACTGACTGGATGAGCCCACAGCTCCCATCTGACCTACTCTACTATAGCTGACTGACTGGATGAGCCCACAGCTCCCATCTGACCTAACTCTCATATAGCTGACTGACTGGATGAGGCCCACAGCTACCCTCTGGACCTACTCTACTATAGCTGACTGACTGGACTGGATGAGCCCACAGCTCCCCATCTGGACCTAACTCTACTATAGCTGACTGACTGGATGACCCCACAGCTCCCCATCTGGACCTAACTCTACTATAAGCTGACTGACTGGATAGCCCCACAGCTACCATCTTGACCTAACTCTACTATAGAGCTGCCTGGCAGAGCCCCACAGCTCCCGCATCTGACCTAACTCTACTATAGCTGACTGACTGGATTAGCCACAGCTACCCCCATCTGACCTAACTGCTAGCTATAGCTGACTGACTCTGGATGAGCCCCCACCGCTCCCCATCTGGAACCTAACTCTACTATAGCTGACTGGACTGGATGATCCCCACGCTCCCCATCTGGACCTAACTCTACTAAGCTGACTGACGTTGGAATGAGCCCACAAGCCTCCCCATCTGGCATAAAACTCTACGATAGCTGACTGGATATGCCCCACAGCTACCCCATCTGGACTAACTCTACTATAAGCCTACAACCCTGCAACTGAACCAAACCGTTCTGATTTGTTCAATCTATACAACAACTCCTGCACCCTCCCCTTTTGCACCAACCCGTTCTGTTATTCATCATACCCACACCCTGCAAGCACGCTCCCCCTGTAGAACCACGCGTTCTGTTGTTCAATACTATACACACACCCTGCACCCTCCTCGGTTGAACCAACCGTTCTGTTGTTCAATACTATACACACACCCTGCACCCTCCCCGGTTGCAACCACCGTTCTGTTGTTCAATACTATACACACACCCTGCACGCTCCCCGGTTGAACCAACTGTTGACATCTGGCTAAGTGGCTGTAGATAGTGTTCTGCTGGGAGGTGGCTGGATGTCTGCCAGTGGGGGACAGCGACTGGGGCCGGGTAACGTTACATACAGACTCTGGGAACATCCCGGGTAAAGAATCACTTCACTGAAGAGAGATGAGAAGGGGGGGAGAATAGAAAAGAGAGGTTTTGGGGGTTCCCTTTTCCCCCTTCCGCTCTCCCCTTTTCCTCCGTCTCTCTCCCTCCTTTTTGCCCCCCCTTTTTCTCCCTCCCCCTCCCCTCTCCTCTCTCTCCTCTCTCTCCCCTCTCTCCCTCTCTCTCTCCTCTCGTTCCTCTCTCTCTCTCTCTCTCTTCTTCTCTTCTCTCTCTCCCCCCTCTTTTTCTCTTCTCTTTCCCTTCTGCTCTCCTCCCCCCCGCTCTCCTTTTCTCTGCGCCTCCTTCCCCCCCTCCCTCCTCTCTCCTCCCCTTTCTTTCCTCCCCCCTCCCCCCCCCCCCCCCCCCTCTCCCTCCCTTTCCCCTTTTCCCCCCTCCCCTCCCCCCGGCCCCCTCCCCCTTTCCCCTTTTCTCTCCGCTCTTTTTCCCCCATCTCCTTTTCCTTTTTTGCCCTCCCTTTCTCTCTCCTCTCTTTCCCCTTTTTTCTCCCTCCCCCTTCCTCCCTGGTGCGCCCCGGGGCCCCCCCCTTTACCCTTCCCCCCGGCCCCCCCGTTGCTAAAAAACCCCTCCCCTCCCCCCTGAACCCTTCTCTTCAGAAGCCAGCACAAAAAGGACCGGGGTTTTTAAACACTAATCTACAAGGAAACCTTTCCACCGCAGGAGACATCCTATCTATTTCACTTCTAAAACTGCTTCAAATCTTTTTTTCCCTTTTTCCCCCATAGGGGCTAGCCCCGTCTTAAAATTCCCTCCAGAACGGGAGGTTTTTGCGTCCCAAATGCAAAACCCCATTCCCTAATAGTCATACTTTAACCAGAGAAGGCACCCATTCCCATATATTCACTACTTTAGACCAAAATGGGACCCCCTTTTTCCTTATAGTGCACTACTTTACCAGAAAGGAAAAACCCCATTCCCAATAGTGCACTACTTTAGACCAGAGAATGGCACCCTATTCCCTATATAGTGCACTACTTTAGACCAGAGAATGGCACCCTATTCCCTATATAGTGCACTACTTTAGACCAGAGAATGGCACCCTATTCCTTATATAGTGCACTACTTTAGACCAGAGAATGGCACCCTATTCCCTATATAGTGCACTACTTTAGACCAGAGAATGGCACCCTATTCCCTATATAGTGCACTACTTTAGACCAGAGCCAGTATTGCACTATATAGGGAATAGGGTGCCATTTGGGTCTCAGCCCAGGTCACACCTGGGTAAGATAAATCATGTAGATATATTCTAGTGGCCAAGCAATATTCTGCAATTAATAAACACTCTATAGGCTAATTGATTAATCCACTCATGAACACAGAATAGGCTAATTGATTCATCCACTCTCCAACACTGTATAGGCTAATTGATTCATCCACTCTCCAACACTGTATAGGCTAATTGTGGTCCTCTGTAGCTCAGCTGGTAGAGCACGGCGCTTGTAACGCCAGGGTAGTGGGTTCGATCCCCGGGACCACCCATACACAAAAAAATAAATTATGCACGCGTGATTGTAAGTCGCTTTGGATAAAAGCGTCTGCTAAATGGCATATTAATTAATTAATTAATTGATTCATCCACTCTCCAACACTGTATAGGCTAATTGATTCATCCACTCTCCAACACTGTATAGGCTAATTGATTCATCCACTCTCCAACACTGTATAGGCTAATTGATTCATCCACTCTCCAACACTGTATAGGCTAATTGATTCATCCACTCTCCAACACTGTATAGGCTAATTGATTCATCCACTCTCCAACACTGTATAGGCTAATTGATTCATCCACGCTCCAACACTGTATAGGCTAATTGATTCATCCACTCTCCAACACTGTATAGGCTAATTGATTCATCCTATCCATAATCTCCACAAACAGTGATCCTGCTCTTGCATCAAATGTCTTTAGCACTAAATCCCCAATACTATACATCTCAACCCCAGTTAGACTAGACCCAGACCAGCTGATCTCAACCCCATTTAGACTAGACCCAGACCAGCTGATCTCAACCCCAGTTAGACTAGACCCAGACCAGCTGATCTCAACCCCAGTTAGACTAGACCCAGACCAGCTGATCTCAACCCCAGTTAGACTAGACCAGACCAGCTGATCTCAACCCCCAGTTAGACTAGACCCAGACCAGCTGATCTCAACCCCAGTTAGACTAGACCCAGACCAGCTGATCTCAACCCCCGTTAGACTAGACCCAGACCAGCTGATCTCAACCCCAGTTAGACTAGACCCAGACCAGCTGATCTCAACCCCAGTTAGACAAGACCCAGACCAGCTGATCTCAACCCCAGTTAGACTAGACTCAGACCAGCTGATCTCAACCCCCAGTTAGACTAGACTCAGACCAGCTGATCTCAACCCCAGTTAGACTAGACCCAGACCAGCTGATCTCAACCCAGTTAGATAGACCAGAACCAGCTGATCTCAACCCCAGTTAGACTGACCCAGACCAGCTGATCTCAACCCCAGTTAGACTAGACCCAGACCAGCTGATCTCAACCCCAGTTAGACTAGACCCAGACCAGCTGATCTTCAACCCCAGTTAGACTAGACCCGACCAGCTGATCTCAACCCCAGTTAGACTAGACCAGCTGATCTCAACCCCAGATTAGACTAGACCCAGACCAGCTGATCTTCAACCCCGTTAGACTAGACCCAGACCAGCTGATCTCAACCCCGTTAGACTAGACCCCAGACCAGCTGATCTCAACCCCCGTTAGACTAGACTCAGACCAGCTGATCTCAACCCCAGTTAGACTAGACCCAGACCAGCTGATCTCAACCCCAGTTAGACTAGACCCAGACCAGCTGATCTCAACCCCAGTTAGACTAGACCCAGACCAGCTGATCTCAACCCCAGTTAGACTAGACCCAGACCAGCTGATCTCAACCCCAGTTAGACTAGACCCAGACCAGCTGATCTCAACCCCAGTTAGACTAGACCAGCTGATCTCAACCCCAGTTAGACTAGACCCAGACCAGCTGATCTCAACCCCAGTTAGACTAGACCCAGACCAGCTGATCTCAACCCCAGTAGACTAGACCCAGACCAGCTGATCTCAACCCCAGTTAGACTAGACCCAGACCAGCTGATCTCAACCCCAGTTAGATAGACCCGACCAGCTGATCTCAACCCCAGTTAGACTAGACCCAGACCAGCTGATCTCAACCCCAGTTAGACTAGACTAACCAGCTGATCTCACCCCAGTTAGACTAGACCCAGACCAGCTGATCTCAACCCCAGCTAGACTAGACCCAACCAGCTGATCTAAACCCCAGTTAGACTAGACCAGCTGATCTCAACCCCAGTTAGACTAGACCCAGACCAGCTGATCTCAACCCCAGTTAGACTAGACCCAGACCAGCTGATCTCAACCCCAGTTAGACTAGACCCAGACCAGCTGATCTCAACCCCAGTTAGACTAGACCAGCTGATCTCAACCCCAGTTAGACTAGACCCAGACCAGCTGATCTCAACCAGTTAGACTAGACCCAGACCAGCTGATCTCAACCCCAGTTGACAACCAGCTGATCTCAACCCCAGTTAGACTAGCCCAGACCAGCTGAGTCTCAACCCCAGTTAGACTAGACCAGCTGATCTCAACCCCAGTGTAGACTGACCCAGACCAGCTGATCTCAACCCCAGTTAGACTAGACCCAGACCAGCTGATCTCAACCCCAGTTAGACTAAAACCCAGACCAGCTGATCTCAACCCCAGTTAGACTAGACCCAGACCAGCTGATCTCAACCCCAGTTAGACTAGACCCAGACCAGCTGATCTCAACCCCAGTTAGACTAGACCCAGACCAGCTGTTGTCTTTAACCAACTGAACAGTAATTTTCTCTCCTCTCTCTCTGTGATGTCTTTAATTAAGTGAACAGTAATATTCTCTCCTCTCTCTGGGATGTCTTTAACCAAGTGAACAGTAATTTCCCTTCACCTCCTCTTCATGATTAACAAACCAGTGAACAGTAATTTCTCTCCTCTCTCATGTCTTTAACCAAATTAACAGTAATATTCTCTCCTCTCTCTCTGTGTTTTCTTTAACCAAATGAACAGTAATTTCTCTCCTCTCTCTCTCTCTCTCTCTCTCTGTGTTTTCTTTAACCAAGTGAACAGTAATATTCTTCTTCGCCCTGTGTTGCTAGGAGACAGAGGCTAATTAAACAGTATTCAGATTGGATCATTAACCAGAAAACCGGAGGTGCTTGAGGAAATGTTTGTACTTCACCTCTTCCACGTGATCCTCCCCCCCCCCCCCCCCCCTCCTCTCCTCTCTATACCTTAGCTAGCCAATCGGTGGAGTCTCCTGATTAGCTAGCCTAGCGTTAGCCTGACATATTGCCGGAGGCTAACAGGAGCTAACATCTGGTTGCACGGTCCCACGGCTCCATTCCTGCACCTTTTTACATCTATTTTTACATCACTCTTTATATGTCTCCCTTTCCTTCCCCTCTGTCTAATGACTATGTCCTGGTTGTGTGAGATACACCTGGCGTTCTGAAGAGCTTGGGTTTTAGCTACTAATTTAACGTTTCGTTTTCCGGCGCTCTAGTGGTTTAGCAGAGTACAGGACTCTGTAGTTATTAGACTGAGTCGTTTACTGGACAGTGATCCAGGTAACCCAGTGTTTAACAGTGTACAGGACTCTGTAGTTATTAGACTGAGTCGTTGACTGTACAGTGATCCAGGTAACCCAGTGTTTAACAGTGTACAGGACTCTGTAGTTATTAGACTGAGTCGTTGACTGGACAGTGATCCAGGTAACCCAGTGTTTAACAGTGTACAGGACTCTGTAGTTATTAGACTGAGTCGTTGACTGTACAGTGATCCAGGTAACCCAGTGTTTAACAGTGTACAGGACTCTGTAGTTATTAGACTGAGTCGTTGACTGGACAGTGATCCAGGTAACCCAGTGTTTAACAGTGTACAGGACTCTGTAGTTATTAGACTGAGTCGTTGACTGTACAGTGATCCAGGTAACCCAGTGTTTAACAGTGTCCAGGACTCTGTAGTTATCAGACTGAGTCGTTGACTGGACAGTGATCCAGGTAACCCAGTGTTTAACAGTGTACAGGACTCTGTAGTTATCAGACTGAGTCGTTGACTGTACAGTGATCCAGGTAACCCAGTGTTTAACAGTGTACAGGACTCTGTAGTTATTAGACTGAGTCGTTGACTGTACAGTGATCCGGGTAACCCAGTGTTTAACAGTGTACAGGACTCTGTAGTTATCAGACTGAGTCGTTGACTGGACAGTGATCCAGGTAACCCAGTGTTTAACAGTGTACAGGACTCTGTAGTTATCAGACTGAGTCGTTGACTGTACAGTGATCCAGGTAACCCAGTGTTTAACAGTGTACAGGACTCTGTAGTTATCAGACTGAGTCGTTGACTGTACAGTGATCCAGGTAACCCAGTGTTTAACAGTGTACAGGACTCTGTAGTTATTAGACTGAGTCGTTTACTGTACAGTGATCCAGGTAACCCAGTGTTTAACAGTGTACAGGACTCTGTAGTTATTAGACTGAGTCGTTTACTGTACAGTGATCCAGGTAACCCAGTGTTTAACAGTGTACAGGACTCTGTAGTTATCAGACTGAGTCGTTGACTGTACAGTGATCCAGGTAACCCAGTGTTTAACAGTGTACAGGACTCTGTAGTTATTAGACTGAGTCGTTGACTGGACAGTGATCCAGGAACCCAGTGTTTAACAGTGTACAGGACTCTGTAGTTATCAGACTGAGTCGTTGACTGTACAGTGATCCAGGTAACACAGTGTTTAACAGTGTACAGGACTCTGTAGTTATCAGACTGAGTCGTTGACTGGACAGTGATCAAGGTAACCCAGTGTTTAACAGTGTACAGGACTCTGTAGTTATTAGACTGAGTCGTTGACTGTACAGTGATCCAGGTAACCCAGTGTTTAACAGTGTACAGGACTCTGTAGTTATTAGACTGAGTCGTTGACTGGACAGTGATCCAGGTAACCCAGTGTTTAACAGTGTACAGGACTCTGTAGTTATTAGACTGAGTCGTTGACTGTACAGTGATCCAGGTAACCCAGTGTTTAACAGTGTACAGGACTCTGTAGTTATTAGACTGAGTCGTTGACTGGACAGTGATCCAGGTAACCCAGTGTTTAACAGTGTACAGGACTCTGTAGTTATTAGACTGAGTCGTTGACTGTACAGTGATCCAGGTAACCCAGTGTTTAACAGTGTCCAGGACTCTGTAGTTATCAGACTGAGTCGTTGACTGGACAGTGATCCAGGTAACCCAGTGTTTAACAGTGTACAGGACTCTGTAGTTATTAGACTGAGTCGTTGACTGTACAGTGATCCAGGTAACCCAGTGTTTAACAGTGTACAGGACTCTGTAGTTATTAGACTGAGTCGTTGACTGTACAGTGATCCGGGTAACCCAGTGTTTAACAGTGTACAGGACTCTGTAGTTATCAGACTGAGTCGTTGACTGGACAGTGATCCAGGTAACCCAGTGTTTAACAGTGTACAGGACTCTGTAGTTATCAGACTGAGTCGTTGACTGTACAGTGATCCAGGTAACCCAGTGTTTAACAGTGTACAGGACTCTGTAGTTATCAGACTGAGTCGTTGACTGTACAGTGATCCAGGTAACCCAGTGTTTAACAGTGTACAGGACTCTGTAGTTATTAGACTGAGTCGTTTACTGTACAGTGATCCAGGTAACCCAGTGTTTAACAGTGTACAGGACTCTGTAGTTATTAGACTGAGTCGTTTACTGTACAGTGATCCAGGTAACCCAGTGTTTAACAGTGTACAGGACTCTGTAGTTATCAGACTGAGTCGTTGACTGTACAGTGATCCAGGTAACCCAGTGTTTAACAGTGTACAGGACTCTGTAGTTATTAGACTGAGTCGTTGACTGGACAGTGATCCAGGAACCCAGTGTTTAACAGTGTACAGGACTCTGTAGTTATCAGACTGAGTCGTTGACTGTACAGTGATCCAGGTAACACAGTGTTTAACAGTGTACAGGACTCTGTAGTTATCAGACTGAGTCGTTGACTGGACAGTGATCAAGGTAACCCAGTGTTTAACAGTGTACTGGACTCTGTAGTTATTAGACTGAGTCGTTGACTGTACAGTGATCCAGGTAACCCAGTGTTTAACAGTGTACAGGACTCTGTAGTTATTAGACTGAGTCGTTGACTGTCCAGTGATCCAGGTAACCCAGTGTTTAACAGTGTACAGGACTCTGTAGTTATTAGACTGAGTCGTTGACTGTACAGTGATCCAGGTAACCCAGTGTTTAACAGTGTACAGGACTCTGTAGTTATTAGACTGAGTCGTTTACTGTACAGTGATCCAGGTAACCCAGTGTTTAACAGTGTACAGGACTCTGTAGTTATCAGACTGAGTCGTTTACTGTACAGTGATCCAGGTAACCCAGTGTTTAACAGTGTACAGGACTCTGTAGTTATTAGACTGAGTCGTTTACTGTACAGTGATCCAGGTAACACAGTGTTTAACAGTGTACAGGACTCTGTAGTTATTAGACTGAGTCGTTGACTGTACAGTGATCCAGGTAACACAGTGTTTAACAGTGTACAGGACTCTGTAGTTATTAGACTGAGTCGTTGACTGGACAGTGATCCAGGTAACCCAGTGTTTAACAGTGTACAGGACTCTGTAGTTATTAGACTGAGTCGTTGACTGTACAGTGATCCAGGTAACCCAGTGTTTAACAGTGTACAGGACTCTGTAGTTATTTGACTGAGTCGTTGACTGTACAGTGATCCAGGTAACCCAGTGTTTAACAGTGTACAGGACTCTGTAGTTATTAGACTGAGTCGTTGACTGGACAGTGATCCAGGTAACCCAGTGTTTAACAGTGTACAGGACTCTGTAGTTATTAGACTGAGTCGTTTACTGTACAGTGATCCAGGTAACCCAGTGTTTAACAGTGTACAGGACTCTGTAGTTATTAGACTGAGTCGTTGACTGTACAGTGATCCAGGTAACCCAGTGTTTAACAGTGTACAGGACTCTGTAGTTATCAGACTGAGTCGTTTACTGTACAGTGATCCAGGTAACCCAGTGTTTAACAGTGTACAGGACTCTGTAGTTATCAGACTGAGTCGTTTACTGTACAGTGATCCAGGTAACCCAGTGTTTAACAGTGTACAGGACTCTGTAGTTATTAGACTGAGTCGTTGACTGGACAGTGATCCAGGTAACCCAGTGTTTAACAGTGTACTGGACTCTGTAGTTATTAGACTGAGTCGTTGACTGTACAGTGATCCAGGTAACCCAGTGTTTAACAGTGTACAGGACTCTGTAGTTATTAGACTGAGTCGTTGACTGGACAGTGATCCAGGTAACCCAGTGTTTAACAGTGTACAGGACTCTGTAGTTATTAGACTGAGTCGTTTACTGTACAGTGATCCAGGTAACACAGTGTTCTCGTGAGCGGACCACTGTTGTTGTCTCTCTGTATAGATCAATAAAGATATATTGTATTAAACTGTTCGGCCAATAGCAGTGAGGGAGGGTTGGCGTAGACCTCAGTGTTCTCTGACTTATAATAATAATATGCCATTTAGCAGACGCTTTTATCCAAAGCGACTTGATTCATCCACTCATAAACACTGAATAGGATAATTGATTAATCCACTCATAAACACTGAATAGGATAATTGATTAATCCACTCAAACACTGTATAGACTAATTGATTAATCCACTTACAAACACTTAATAGGCTAATCGATTCATCCACTCATGAACACTGTATAGGCTAAATGCATACATTTTTTTTTTTTTGTGTATGGGTGGTCCCGGGGATGGAACCCACTACCTTGGCGTTACAAGCGCCGTGCTCTACCAGCTGAGCTACAGAGGACTCGGCATGGTGGTGGTGGTGGTGGTGGTGATAATATTGCTGTGTCTAATGAAGCACGTGACCTACAGTGGGGGAAAAAAATAGTATTTAGTCAGCCACCAATTGTGCAAGTTTAATTTTCATCATAGGTACACGTCAACTATGACAGACAAAAATCACATTGTAGGATTTTTAATGAATTTATTTGCAAATTATGGTGGAAAATAAGTATTTGGTCTCAATTTGTCTGTCATAGTTGACGTGTACCTATGATGAAAATTACAGGCCTCTCTCATCTTTTTAAGTGGGAGAACTTGCACAATTGGTGGCTGACTAAATACTTTTTTCCCCCACTGTACGTGCATGGATGACTTTGGTAACGGAGGCAACGGATAGAACTAGGCTAGTTTCAGAAACAAGATAAAAACTGCATTAGTACAGTCAGGTCCAAACTTTACTGACACCCTTGATAAAGATGAGTTAAAAATAACTTTATCAAATAAATAATACCAAACTGAGCTAGCTATATTGTCCGCTCACATGTTTTGGGGAAATTATATTATTTTATACTAATACAATTGCTCAGAGAAAGAGATTGTCCTGTCCAACAGACAACATCATCTATTAGCCAGGTAGAGAAGGGATATCCACTGGCTGGGATCCTGTCCAACAGACAACATATCTATTAGCCAGGTAGAGAAGGGATATCCACTGGCTGGGATCCTGTCCAACAGACAACATCATCTATTAGCCAGGTAGAGAAGGGATATCCACTGGCTGGGATCCTGTCCAACAGACAACATCATCTATTAGCCAGGTAGAGAAGGGATATCCACTGGCTGGGATCCTGTCCAACAGACAACATCATCTATTAGCCAGGTAGAGAAGGGATATCCACTGGCTGGGATCCTGTCCAACAGACACATATCTATTAGCCAGGTAGAGAAGGGATATCCACTGGCTGGGATCCTGTCAATAGACAACATATATATTAGCCAGTTAGAGAAGGGGATATCATCTATTAGCCAGGTTAGAGAAAGGGATATCCATGGCTGGGATCCTGTCCAACAGACAACATCATCTATTAGCCAGGTGGTAGAGAAGGGATATCCAACTGGCTGGGATCCTGTCCAACAGACAACATAATCTACTAGCAGGTATAGAGAAGGGGATATCCACTGGCTGGGATCCTGTCCAACAGACAACATCATCTATTAGCCAGTTAGAGAAGGGATATCCACTGGCTGGGATCCTGTCCAACAGACAGGCCTCAGCAGGGCTTTGAGAGCGCTGGGGAATAGAGACTTCATCTATCACTGGTTAGAACCATAGCAATAGAATCTATAGAACGGCGCCTCCTCATGCAAGTCTCTGGTGGCATAATGGGTGGACTGGCTAGCAGCCATTGAAAGTGTACCCATGAGTTTACCAATCAAATTGCAGGGTTAGTGGCTTCCAAGCCAGTTCTATAGAGTATATTTCTATGGTTAGAACCCTTCTGCTTCTTTCAGTCAGGGAGGAAAGGAAACCCTTCTGCTGGAGGATAGTGGCCAGGGACCAACCATTACTGCTGGAGGTCAGTGGTCAGGGACCAACCATTACTAATGGAGGTCGGTGGTCAGGGACCAACCATTACTGCTGGAGGTCGGTGGTCAGGGACCAACCATTACTGCTGGAGGTCGGTGGTCAGGGACCAACCATTACTGCTGGAGGTCAGTAGTCAGGGACCAACCATTACTGCTGGAGGTCAGTGGTCAGGGACCAACCATTACTGCTGGAGGTCAGTGGTCAGGGACCAACCATTAATGCTGGAGGTCAGTGGTCAGGGACCAACCATTACTGCTGGAGGTCAGTGGTCAGGGACCAACCATTACTGCTGGAGGTCGGTGGTCAGGGACCAACCATTACTGCTGGAGGTCAGTGGTCAGGGACCAACCATTACTGCTGGAGGTCGGAGGTCAGTGGTCAGGGACCAACCATTACTGCTGGAGGTCGGAGGTCAGAGGTCAGGGACCAACCATTACTGCTGGAGGTCAGTGGTCAGGGACCAACCATTACTGCTGGAGGTCAGTGGTCAGGGACCAACCGTTACTGCCAGGGAAGAGGGAATTAATTAATCCCTGGGTGGCGAGGACTGTCCAAGAACAAACCGAGGCGAGATGCGGGAGCAGCTCGTTCTGCTACAGAGCGTTATAGTCTCTCTCTCCTCTCTTTTCATCTCAATCGCTAGTTAGTCTATCAGAGAAAAGGAAAGCGAGGGAGAGGAGGAAAGGAGCGATCGCAGAGTCAAGAGAGGAGAGGGAGAGGAGAGAGAGAGGAGGGAGAGGAGAAGAGAGAGGGAGAGAGGAGAGGGAAGAGAAAGAGGGAAGGCAGAGGCAGAGAGAGAGAGAGAAGAGGAGACGAGAGAAGGAGAGCAGAAGAAAGAAGGAAGCAGGAAGAAGAGAAGAAGGAAGAGGAGAAAAAAGACGAAAGGAAGCAGAAGAAGAAGAAGGAAAGAGAGAGAATATCCTCTCTCCATTCTCCTCTCCTCATCCTCCTCATCCCCTCCTCCATTCCTCCTCTCCTCCATTTCTCCTCTCCTCCTCACATAATTTTCTCATCTAACACAGGAACACTGGGGAGTGAGACATCACACTGAAGGTGCCAGCAGGTTAAATCTGGAGGTGTAGTTTCACAATGGAACTGATAACTGGAGACATGCCGAGGCTGCCTGAATAGACTGAGGTTGCGTCTCAAATGGTTGGTCCCCTATATAGTGCACTACTTTCGACCAGAGCCCATAGGAAATATATAGGGAATCGGGTGCTATTTGGGATGCACTATGAGGCCAACAGAAATATGGCAAAGCAACCTTGGAAATCCTTGTTGTGGAATTTCTTACACAGGGACACACAAAGTCCAATCTTAAATGAATCATTGTTTATTGTCAGCACTGGAGAGGATCCAACAAACTTGATGCACCATAGTGAACGTCTGTCAGTCCCGTTTAGTTCCCTTATATACTGGTTACAGACACGTTACATAGGTATAGTTCATAGGGTTGGTTCCGGCATGTTTCTGGCACCGTCTCCTATCTTAACTTAAATAACATATTCTGGGTGTTCTGCCAACTAGTCTAAAGGAGGTTACAGTAACTACGGGGAATAGCTGCCCTTAGAGAGACAGGGGTTACAGTAACTAAGGGGAATAGTTGCCCTTAGAGAGACAGGGGTTACAGTAACTAAGGGGAATAGCTGCCCTTAGAGAGACAGGGGTTACAGTAACTAAGGGGAATAGCTGCCCTTGAGAGACAGGGGTTACAGTAACTAAGGGGAATAGCTGCCCTTAGAGAGACAGGGGTTACAGTAACTAAGGGGAATAGCTGCCCTTAGAGAGACAGGGGTTACAGTAACTAAGGGGAATAGCTGCCCTTAGAGAGACAGGGGTTACAGTAACTAAGGGGAATAGCTGCCCTTAGAGAGACAGGGGTTACAGTAACTAAGGGGAATAGCTGCCCTTAGAGAGACAGAGGTTACAGTAACTAAGGGGAATAGTGCCCTTAGAGAGACAGGGGTTACAGTAACTAAGGGGAATAGCTGCCCTTAGAGAGACAGGGGTTACAGTAACTAAGGGGAATAGCTGCCCTTAGAGAGACAGGGGTTACAGTAACTAAGGGGAATAGCTGCCCTTAGAGAGACAGGGGTTACAGTAACTAAGGGGAATAGCTTGCCCTTAGAGAGACAGGGGGTTACAGTAACTAAGGGGAATAGCTTGCCCTTAGAGAGACAGGGGTTACAGTAACTAAGGGGAATAGCTGCCCTTAGAGAGAACAGGGGGTTACAGTAACTAAGGGGAATAGCTGCCCTTAGAGAGACAGGGGTTACAGTAACTAAGGGGAATAGCTGCCCTTAGAGAGACAGGGGTTACAGTAACTAAGGGGAATAGCTGCCCTTAGAGAGGACAGGGGTTACAGTAACTAAGGGGAATAGCTGCCCTTAGAGAGACAGGGGTTACAGGTAACTAAGGGGAATAGCTTGCCCTTAGAGAGACAGGGGTTACAGTAACTAAGGGGAATAGATGCCCTAGAGAGACAGGGGTTACCGTAACTAAGGGGAATAGCTGCCCTTAGAGAGAACAGGGGTTACAGTAACTAAGGGGAATAGCTGCCCTTAGAGAGACAGGGGTTACAGTAACTAAGGGGAATAGCTGCCCTTAAAGAGACAGGGGTTACAGTAACTAAGGGGAATAGCTGCCCTTAAAGAGACAGGGGTTACAGTAACTAAGGGGAATAGCTGCCCTTAAAGAGACAGGGGTTACAGTAACTAAGGGGAATAGCTGCCCTTAAAGAGACAGGGGTTACAGTAACTAAGGGGAATAGCTGCCCTTAGAGACAGGGGTTACAGTAACTAAGGGGAATAGCTGCCCTTTGAGAGACAGGGGTTACAGTAACCAAGGGGAATAGCTGCCCTTAGAGAGACAGGGGTTACAGTAACTAAGGGGAATAGCTGCCCTTAAAGAGACAGGGGTTACAGTAACTAAGGGGAATAGCTGCCCTTAGAGAGACAGGGGTTACAGTAACTAAGGGGAATAGCTGCCCTTAGAGACAGGGGTTACAGGTTTGCCTCTTAAGACTTTGAAGGTGTCGTTCTGAAAACCTTCCCCCATAACCACTAGTCTTTGCAAAGCCATCCTTTTTGTAAACAACCCACATATCAACCACGCCATGACCAAGTCCACATACCAGTGAAACTAATAAGCACTTGTCTTATTAAGAATCAGCAGAGGACCCGTCTTCCTCTAAATTATCATCTCAGATCTCTCATCAAAATAAGTCACCATAACAACACAAGTTGAGTCATATTTTGGCCATGATACAAAGTGAGTTTAATCTGTCTAAAGTCAGTTGACAGGATTACTTGGACAGTTCTAATGAGTAGAGAGAAGCTTAGCTTGGCCCGGGGCCTGGGGGTTGGGGCTGAGAGGCTGCCCCCATCAGGCATGCGTGCAGGTGGGATTGGATGAGCAGCTTGTTGGGGGTGGTTATGGCTCGAATGCGTTCCTCATTCCTCCCAGGGTGTTATCTCTCTGCTGGTTGGGTGATATGATGCTGCATGTGTTGGTGCTTGGTGTTATCTCTCTGCTGGTTGGGGGTTATGAAGCTGCATGGGTTGGTGCTTGGTGTTATCTCTCTGCTGGTTGGGGGGTTATGATGCTGCATGGGTTGGTGCTTGGTGTTCTCTCTCTGCTGGTTGGGGGATATGATGCTGCATGCGTTGGTGCATGGTGTTATCTCTCTGCTGTGCTGCATGTCTATGGCTTCAGCGCTAACTATCAGAAGCAAGATTGACATAGAGACAATAGTGATGATCTGTGGGCCTAGCTGGCAGTTTCAAGTAGAGACAGTAGCTTGACAGGCAGGTTGAAGTGGAGTCTGTTTGGAGAGCGGAGAGCAGACCCTGGTATGTGTCAGTACAGAGACAGTACAGTGCTACACTATGGGTTTGGCAATTTGAAGTAGAGACAGTAGCCTGACAGGCAGCTTGGAGTAGAGACAGTAGCCTGACAGGCAGGTTGGTGTGGAGACAGTAGCCTGACAGGCAGGTTGGTGTGGAGGTGTGGAGACAGTAGTCTGACAGGCAGGTTGGTGTGGAGACAGTAGTCTGACAGGCAGGTTGGTGTGGAGACAGTAGTCTGACAGGCAGGTTGGTATGGAGACAGTAGTCTGACAGGCAGGTTGGTATGGAGACAGTAGTCTGACAGGCAGGTTGGTGTGGAGACAGTAGCCTGACAGGCAGGTTGGTGTGGAGACAGTAGTCTGACAGGCAGGTTGGTGTGGAGACAGTAGCCTGACAGGCAGGTTGGAGTAGAGACAGTAGCCTGACAGGCAGGTTGGTGTAGAGACAGTAGCCTGACAGGCAGGTTGGTGTGGAGACAGTAGCCTGACAGGCAGGTTGGAGTAGAGACAGCAGTCTGACAGGCAGGTTGGTGTGGAGACAGTAGCCTGACAGGCAGGTTGGAGTAGAGACAGTAGCCTGACAGGCAGGTTGGAGTAGAGACAGCAGCCTGACAGGCAGGTTGGAGTAGAGACAGTAGCCTGACAGGCAGGTTGGAGTAGAGAGGAGTAGCCATGACAGGCCAGGTTTGGTGTGGAGGACAGTAGCCTGACAGGCAGGTTGGAGTAGAGAGAGTAGCCTGACAGGCAGGTTGGAGTAGAGACAGCAGCCTGACAGGCAGGTTGGAGTAGAGACAGCAGCCTGACAGGCAGGTTGGAGTAGAGTGTGTGTAGAGCAGACCCTAGAAAGGTCTAGAACAATACAGTAAGTCTCTATGGGTATGGTCTGTCGGACTTATGTTTGCCTACGCCTAGCGAACAGTTTTTAAAATTATATGAGAAAAAAATATTCCATTTTATTTGGAACGGCAAGCCAGACAAAATTAAACGGGCTATTTATATAATGAATTTGAATTCGGAGGACAGAAATTATTAAATATTAAAGCATTAGACCTATCACTAAAAGCTTCAGTCATACAAAAGTTACATTTAAATTCAAACTGGTTCTCTAGCAAATTAGTAAGATTGTCTCACCCCATGTTGAAGAATGGCCTTTTTCCCTTTATTCAGATTACAACCTCTCACTTTCAGGTATTTGAAAAGGAAATCATCTCCCAAATATCACTATTTCTAAAACAAGCCATAGAAAGTTGGTTGCAATTTCAATTTAATCCTCCAGAAACAACAGAACAAATAATGCAACAAATATTGTGGTTAAAAAAAAAGAAGTATAATCTTCGTAAATGATATCATCAGTAGGACTGGTGGAGTTATGACTGGTGGAGTTATGACTGGTGGAGTTATGACTGGTGGAGTTATGACTGGTGGAGTTATGACTGGTGGAGTTATGACTGGTGGAGTTATGACTGGTGGAGTTATGACTGGTGGAGTTATGACTGGTGGAGCACATGCAGCTAACAAAAACATATGGAAATGTCTGCTCTACCCAAAATTACAACCAAATAATGGCAGCATTACTGCAGGAACCTGTCTGTCGGCCTTGCATTAAAGAACATAATTGGTTAAAGAAAATTGTGATAAATAAAAAAGTATACCAGTTTCATTTAAGGACCAAAGGATTGACAGCCGTCCCATATAGATTGCAAAATAGTTGGGAAGAGATTGTTGACGTACTGATCCCATGGCATAGTGTTTATGAACTGACACGCAAAACGACACCGGATTCAAAACTTATAATTTTTCAATTTAAATTATTATACAAAATTCTTGCTACCAATAGAATGTTATTTATATGGGGGATACAATCTTCCCAGCTCTGCAGATTTTGCTGCGAAGAGACAGAATCATTAGATCATTTGTTTTGGTACTGTCCGTTTGTAGCTTGTTTCAGGACAGAGGTCCAGGAATGGCTGAAGGATTGCAATATTTACCTGGAGCTAACCTTGCAGATAGCACTACTGGGTGATCTGAAAAGTCATAGTCAATCGATCAATAATATGATAATACTTTTAGCAAAAATGTTTATTTTCAATTCACAATCTGTAGAAACAATGAGAATAGAAAGGTTCAGAACTTTTGTAAAACATCACAGTACAGTTGAAAAATATATGGCAAATAGAAATCCTATATGGATGGTGTTAAGATATAGATGGGAGGTTGTTGAATGGAGTTGAAGGATGGGACTAATAACAACTAACAACAACTAATAACAACAAGATAACTAATGTATAGCATACTGTGTCCATAATAAGTATATAGATTATAGGTTGAGAGCTTTTGTGAAAGAGCACAGTACATTTACATTTACGTCATTTAGCAGACGCTCTTATCCAGAGCGACTTACAAATTGGTGCATTCACCCTATAGCCAGTGGGATAACCACTTTACGGCATATAGAAGCAAACCGGATGGACATCATGAATGATCGGAGAGGTTGAGAGTAGAGGAAGTTCAGGAGTAAAAACAAACAAAATAGAATTATTGTAAAATTGACTGTGTCCATAAAATGTATATAGTATGTATAAGCTGGAAGTAGAGGCCTAAGCATTGTTGTTCACTAGTTTACTCCAATTAGGGAAGGGATGGTGGGGTTGGAATGTAATAAAGGGAAATATATATTTTTTAAAGGATATGTATATATATATATATATATATATGTATGTGTATGTATTTATATGTATGTACAGTTGAAGTCGGAAGTTTACATACACTGGAGCAGCGTCTATGGGAAGTAGAAAGATACACTCCATGACCAAAAGTCATGCTCGTCGAACATCTCATTCCAAAATCATGGGCATTAATATGGAGTTGGTCCCCCCTTTGCTGCTATAACAGCCTCCACTCTTCTGGGAAGACTTTCCACGTGATGTTGGAACATTGCTGCGGGGACTTGCTTCCATTCAGCCACAAGAGCATTAGTGAGGTCGGGCACTGATGTTGGCCGATTAGGCCTGGCTCGCAGTCGGCATTGTTCGATGGGGTTGAGGTCAGGGCTCTGTGCAGGACAGTCAAGTTCTTCCACACTGATCTAGACAAACCATTTCTGTATGGACCTTGCTTTGTGCACGGGTGCATTGTCATACTGAAACAGGAAAGGGCCTTCCCCAAACTGTTGCCACAAAGTTGGAAGCACAGAATCGTCTAGAATGTCATTGTATGCTGTAGCGTTAAGATTTCCCTTCACTGGAACTAAGGGGCCTAGCCCGAACCATGAAAAACAGCCCCAGACCATTATTCCTCCTCCACCAAACTTTACAGTCGGCACTATGCATTGGGGCAGGTAGCGTTTCTCCTGGAAGTAGCCTTTAATCACTTCTCCTCCTGGGATAGTGTAGATCTGGTTTACGCCTCTTCTTCCCTAACCTCCTACCTCTAACCTCTAACCCCTGTGAGCAGCTGCTATTGGAGGAATGCGGCTCAAAGCAGGAAGCAGCAGGGAGGCAAATGGCACCGTTCTCTTACATAAAGAGGCTTTCTACATAGCTGTAATATTAGTCACTTCAGTCCTCAGCTGCAGCCTCACAGCCTTTCAGGGAGGGTTGAAAGCATATGGTGCGTCCCAAACGCCACCCTATTGCATATATAGTGCACTACCTTTGACCAGGGCACGTAGGGAATATAGGGTGGTCAAAGGTAGTGCATAGGGTGCCATTTGGGATGCAAGCTCACAGCCATTCAGAGAGGGCTGAAAGCATACAGCCATTGAGGTTGAAATGCACCGAGAGACTGAGTAAAGGAGGATGTCACCGTTCGCCGTTCTCATTCAGAGCTAGCAGAACTCTTTGAATGGTGAGATGGCATTCCAGTGGT
Source organism: Coregonus sp. 'balchen' (assembly GCA_902810595.1). Taxonomy (NCBI): domain Eukaryota; kingdom Metazoa; phylum Chordata; class Actinopteri; order Salmoniformes; family Salmonidae; genus Coregonus; species Coregonus sp. 'balchen'. Next base: position 27,061,539 of record LR778256.1, read on the forward strand.
GATTATCTGTTCTCTTTGTTTCTGTTCTTCTATAGATGCGTTTTTCTTTATGAAGGCCGCTCTGAATGGCTGAAAGCCGAAGCACATCCATCCACTTTATGAAGGCCGCTCTGAATGGCTGAAAGCTGAAGCACATCCATCCACTTTATGAAGGCCGCTCTGAATGGCTGAAAGCTGAAGCACATCCATCCACGTTATGAAGGCCGCTCTGAATGGCTGAAAGCTGAAGCACATCCATCCACGTTATGACTGCACAACTGTCGTTTGACTTGTCAGATATTGTGTGTTGAGATGGACCAGGGGTATTCAACTCTTACCCTACCAGGTCTGGACTACTGCTGGTTTTCTGTTCTACCGGATCATTCATTACAACACCTGGTGTCCCAGGTCTAAATCAGTCCCTGGTTAAAGGGGAATCACCCACCTGGTGTCCCAGGTCTAAATCAGTCCCTGGTTAAAGGGGAATCACCCCACCTGGTGTCCCAGGTCTAAATCAGTCCCTGGTTAAAGGGGAATCACCCACCTGGTGTCCCAGGTCTAAATCAGTCCCTGGTTAAAGGGGAATCACCCACCTGGTGTCCCAGGTCTAAATCAGTCCCTGGTTAAAGGGGAATCACCCACCTGGTGTCCCAGGTCTAAATCAGTCCCTGGTTAAAGGGGAATCACCCACCTGGTGTCCCAGGTCTAAATCAGTCCCTGGTTAAAGGGGAATCACCCACCTGGTGTCCCAGGTCTAAATCAGTCCCTGGTTAAAGGGGAATCACCCACCTGGTTGTCCCAGGTCTAAATCAGTCCCTGGTTAAAGGGGGAATCACCCACCTGGGTGTCCCAGGTCTAAATCAGTCCCTGGTTAAAGGGGAATCACCCACCTGGTGTCCCAGGTCTAATCAGTCCCTGGTTAAAGGGGAATCACCCACCTGGTGTCCCAGGTCTAAATCAGTCCCTGCTTAAAGGGGAATCACCCACCTGGTGTCCCAGGTCTAAATCAGTCCCTGGTTAAAGGGAATCACCCACCTGGTGTCCCAGGTCTAAATCAGTCCCTGGTTAAAGGGGAATCACCCACCTGGTGTCCCAGGTCTAAATCAGTCCCTGGTTAAAGGGGAATCAACCCCACTGGTGTCCCAGGTCTAAATCAGTCCCTGCTTAAAGGGGAATCACTCACCTGGTGTCCCAGGTCTAAATCAGTCCCTGGTTAAAGGGGAATCACCCACCTGGTGTCCCAGGTCTAAATCAGTCCCTGGTTAAAGGGGAATCACCCCACCTGTGTCCCAGGTCTAAATCAGGCCCTGATTTAAAGGGGAACAATGAAACAAAGCAGTGGAACTGGCTCCAAGGTCCAGAGTTGAGTTGGAGGGATCTATAGTATATACACTCCCTGCTCTGAACAGGGGTACTCTACGAGGTCTGGTTTTCTGTTCTACCGGATCATTCATTACACCGCCTGGTGTCCCAGGTCTAAATCAGTCCCTGATTAAAGGGGAATCACCCACCTGGTGTCCCAGGTCTAAATCAGTCCCTGGTTAAGGGGAATCACCCACCTGGTGTCCCAGTCTCAAATCAGTCCCCTGGTTAAAGGGGAATCACCCACCTGGTGTCCCAGGTCTAAATCAGTCCCTGATTAAAGGGGAATCACCCTAAATCAGTCCCTGGTTAAAGGGGAATCACCCACCTGGCATCCCAGGTCTAAATCAGTCCCTGGTTAAAGGGGAATCACCCACCTGGTGTCCCAGGTCTAAATCAGTCCCTGGTTAAAGGGGAATCACCCACCTGGTGTCCCAGGTCTAAATCAGTCCCTGGTTAAAGGGGAATCACCCACCTGGTGTCCCAGGGTCTAAATCAGTCCCTGGTTAAAGGGGAATCACCCACCTGGTGTCCCAGGTCTAAATCAGTCCCTGATTAAAGGGGAATCACCCACCTGGTGTCCCAGGTCTAAATCAGTCCCTGGTTAAAGGGGAATCACCCACCTGGTGTCCCAGGTCTAAATCAGTCCCTGGTTTAAATGGGAATCACCCACCTGGTGTCCCAGGTCTAAATCAATCCTGGTTAAAAGGGGAATCACCCACCTGGTCTCCCAGGTCTAAATCAGTCCCTGGTTAAAGGGGAATCACCCACCTGGTGTCCCAGGTCTAAATCAGTCCCTGGTTAAAGGGGAATCACCCACCTGGTGTCCCAGGTCTAAATCAGTCCCTGGTTAAAGGGGAATCACCCACCTGGTGTCCCAGGTCTAAATCAGTCCCTGGTTAAAGGGGAATCACCCACCTGGTGTCCCCGGTCTAAATCAGTCCCTGGTTAAAGGGGAATCACCCACCTGGTGTCCCAGGTCTAAATCAGTCCCTGGTTAAAGGGGAATCACCCACCTGGTGTCCCAGGTCTAAATCAGTCCCTGGTTAAAGGGGAATCACCCACCTGGTGTCCCAGGTCTAAATCAGTCCCTGGTTAAAGGGGAATCACCCACCTGGTGTCCCAGGTCTAAATCAGTCCCTGGTTAAAGGGGAACAATGAAACAAAGCAGTGGAACTGGCTTCAAGGTCCAGAGTTGAGTTGGAGGGATCTATAGTATATACACTCCCTGCTCTGAACAGGGGGACTCTACGAGGTCTGGTTTTCTGTTCTACCGGATCATTCATTACACCACCTGTAAGGTGGATCCCCTACTCCAGTGGAACTGGCTTCAAGGTCCAGATCAAAATAAGAGGTTGATACAGGGTCCGTTTGGCTGATGGTTTTTCTATGAGGATGGTCTCTAGGATATTAAGCTCCATGTCTCCTGTTATTATTCCAGCCTGTGAAGGTAAAGGTTTACATCGTGTCAAAGAATCAGGACATGTATGTCACATGTATGTTTAACAGTACTACAACATGAGATGCCTCTGACAAACCCCATGTGGAACGACTGCTCCACAGTTACATCTCTTTCCCGAATCTGCACACACACACATAATATACACACACACACACACACACACACACACACACACACACACACACACACACACACACACACACACACACACTAACTCCACAGACTCTCTCCCCCCAGCTAGTTAGTCGTCAGCAGCCTTAGTGACAGATTGCAGAAAGGGGCGTGTCCCAGCCTTAGTGACAGATTGCAGAAAGGGGCGTGTCCCAGCCTTAGTGGCAGATTGCAGAAAGGGGCGTGTCCCAGCCTTAGTGGCAGATTGCAGAAAGGGGCGTGTCCCAGCCTTAGTGGCAGATTGCAGAAAGGGGTGTGTCCCAGCCTTAGTGGCAGATTGCAGAAAGGGGCGTGTCCCAGCCTTAGTGGCAGATTGCAGAAAGGGGCGTGCTCTCTCTAACACCAGTATTACTCATGCCCATCAATCAGTAGACTATAGCTGTCAGCTTCCTCCCTCTGCCTTGCCTTGTCGTTGACTGCTTAAACGTGTCCTTAATGGCACCCTATCCCTTTCACAGTGAACTACTTTTGACCAGAGCCCTATGGGATCCTATAGGGAATAGGGTTCTATCTGGGATGCAAAAGGCCTTGTCTTGTTAAAGTAGCAGCTGATAACATTTATGAGAGGAGGGTAGAGAAAGACGAGGGAGAGGTGTGTGTGTGTGTGTGTGTGTGTGTGTGTGTGTCTGTGTGGTGTGTGTGTTTGTGTGTGGTGTGTGTGTGTGTGTGTGTGTGTGTCTGTGTGTGTGTGTGTGTATGTGAGAGAGGAGGATGTATGAAGACTTCGGTCTCCACCGGCATCAGATGTCCTGTATTTCCCCAGAGTGGTGAAGCATCGCGGCTCTGAAAATGGCGGCGTGTCTATTTTAGTGTGTTGCTTGACAGCGGGAATGACATTTGTCAACAGATGACATTGTCTGGAGAAGGAGGTTCTCACACAAACACACCAGCACACAGACAGACAGACAGACAGACAGAGACAAGTACGGTGTCCAGGGGAGAGGCCTGTGGATAGAGCTGGTGTCCAGGGGAGAGGCCTGTGGATAGAGCTGGTGTCCAGTGGAGAGGCCTGTGGATAGAGCTGGTGTCCAGGGAGAGGCCTGTGGATAGAGCTGGTGTCCAGTAGAGAGGCCTGTGGATAGAGCTGGTGTCCAGTGGAGAGGCCTGTGGATAGAGCTGGTGTCCAGTAGAGAGGCCTGTGGATAGAGCTGGTGTCCAGTGGAGAGGCCTGTGGATAGAACTGGTGTCCAGTAGAGAGGCCTGTTGATAGAGCTGGTGTCCAGGGGAGAGGCCTGTGGATAGAGCTGGTGTCCAGTAGAGAGGCCTGTGGATAGAGCTGGTGTCCAGTGGAGAGGCCTGTGGATATAACTGGTGTCCAGTAGAGAGGCCTGTTGATAGAGCTGGTGTCCAGGGGAGAGGCCTGTGGATAGAGCTGGTGTCCAGGGGAGAGGCCTGTGGATAGAGCTGGTGTCCAGGGGAGAGGCCTGTGGATAGAGCTGGTGTCCAGTGGAGAGGCCTGTGGATAGAACTGGTGTCCAGTAGAGAGGCCTGTTGATAGAGCTGGTGTCCAGGGGAGAGGCCTGTGGATAGAGCTGGTGTCCAGTGGAGAGGCCTGTGGATAGAGCTGGTGTCCAGTAGAGAGGCCTGTGGATAGAGCTGGTGTCCAGTGGAGAGGCCTGTGGATAGAACTGGTGTCCAGTAGAGAGGCCTGTTGATAGAGCTGGTGTCCAGGGGAGAGGCCTGTGGATAGAGCTGGTGTCCAGGGGAGAGGCCTGTGGATAGAGCTGGTGTCCAGGGGAGAGGCCTGTGGATAGAGCTGGTGTCCAGTGGAGAGGCCTGTGGATAGAGCTGGTGTCCAGTAGAGAGGCCTGTGGATAGAGCTGGTGTCCAGTGGAGAGGCCTGTGGATAGAACTGGTGTCCAGTAGAGAGGCCTGTTGATAGAGCTGGTGTCCAGGGGAGAGGCCTGTGGATAGAGCTGGTGTCCAGGGGAGAGGCCTGTGGATAGAGCTGGTGTCCAGGGGAGAGGCCTGTGGATAGAGCTGGTGTCCAGTAGAGAGGCCTGTGGATAGAGCTGGTGTCCAGGGGAGAGGCCTGTGGATAGAGCTGGTGTCCAGGGGAGAGGCCTGTGGATAGAGCTGGTGTCCAGTGGAGAGGCCTGTGGATAGAGCTGGTGTCCAGTGGAGAGGCCTGTGGATAGAGCTGGTGTCCAGTAGAGAGGCCTGTGGATAGAGCTGGTGTCCAGTGGAGAGGCCTGTAGATAGAGCTGGTGTCCAGTAGAGAGGCCTGTGGATAGAGCTGGTGTCCAGTGGAGAGGCCTGTGGATAGAGCTGGTGTCCAGTGGAGAGGCCTGTGGATACAGCTGGTGTCCAGTAGAGAGGCCTGTAGATAGAGCTGGTGTCCAGTGGAGAGGCCTGTGGATAGAGCTGGTGTCCAGTGGAGAGGCCTGTAGATAGAGCTGGTGTCCAGTGGAGAGGCCTGTGGATAGAGCTGGTGTCCAGTGGAAAGGCCTGTGGATAGAGCTGGTGTCCAGTAGAGAGGCCTGTGGATAGAGCTGGTGTCCAGTGGAGAGGCCTGTGGATAGAGCTGGTGTCCAGTGGAGAGGCCTGTGGATAGAGTTGGTGTCCAGTAGAGAGGCCTGTGGATAGAGCTGGTGTCCAGTGGAGAGGCCTGTGGATAGAGCTGGTGTCCAGTAGAGAGGCCTGTGGATAGAGCTGGTGTCCAGTGGAGAGGCCTGTGGATAGAGCTGGTGTCCAGTGGAGATGCCTGTGGATAGAGCTGGTGTCCAGTGGAGAGGCCTGTGGATAGAACTAGTGTCCAGTGGAGAGGCCTGTGGATAGAGCTGGTGTCCAGTGGAGAGGCCTGTGGATAGAGCTGGTGTCCAGTGGAGATGCCTGTGGATAGAGCTGGTGTCCAGTAGAGAGGCCTGTGGATAGAGCTGGTGTCCAGTGGAGAGGCCTGTGGATAGAGCTGGTGTCCAGTGGAGAGGCCTGTGGATAGAGCTGGTGTCCAGTAGAGAGGCCTGTGGATAGAGCTGGTGTCCAGTGGAGAGGCCTGTGGATAGAGCTGGTGTCCAGTGAGGGTTATTGTGATCTACAGTAGAGAGAGGCTGGAGACGGTTTTGGAGAGGAGTGTTAGGTGAGCATCATGCCGCCGTGGGCAGTGGGCACGGCCATGCCAAGTCTTCCTGTGTGACTCACTGCTCGTCATCTGTATACTGACAGACTGAGACAGGGACCGCTCCGAGCTACTGTACCCTGCTCCGCTCTGCTCTGCTAGGGAGGGGACAACCTAAAATAAATAACATGGAAAAACATGCAGCGTCTTTACAAGGAGCCATGCCAGCCAACCTGCTATGATCACTAGAACATACAACAACAAAGGCTGTATACTGGTAGATCTTAAGTGTATTAATATACATTCAGATGTATTTTAAAATAATTTGATCTGCATTTGTTATTCAGACTTTGTTGCATCTCAATATAAGGTCTGCATAAAGGGAGATTCATCCATTTCAGACATCAATGAATGCAGTAGTATCAAGACAAATGTTACACTACACAACAATTACTGAGTCAGGAAAACTAAAAGATTATGTTTTCATTCCAGGCCAGAAAAAGCTAAATGAACATTAAAACATCATTTATTACGGTTAGCTAAATACACAAGAGATTACCAGGGATTTTAACATCGGATATAAAAGGTATTTTGGAGTATGTTTGTATGAATAGCCAATTTGTTGTATTTTGCATAGCTAGAAATCTGCAACTATAGTATGTATAATCAGAGACACAGAGCCAATAAGATGTTCCATTTGCAAAAAAATTAAAGAAAAATTTTTTTTGGGGACAAAATCTTTGCTCGTCTATACCTTCCCAGGGGTATTTCTCAAGAGAAGGGTGAGGGGGATACGGGGGGTGAAAAAATACACTTATATAGCCGCCAGCAAAAACAATTCCAAAATCGGGTTTAAAAACCCCTTAATTTACTGTAGTGGACGGAAAGTCCTGTTTTAAAACCATACTTTAAAACGTAGGGAAAGAAAGGGGAATGGTTCCCCTTTTTTAAAAAACCATAAAAAACGGAAAGGGAATGGAATTTGGGGGTTTTAAAAACCATACATTTGTATTTGGAAGGGAATATTTCCTTTTTTAAAAACCATACATTACTGTAGTGGAAGGAAAGCCCTGTTTTAAAAAACCAAATACTTTTATTTGTATGGAAGGGAAAAAATAAGTTCCTTTTTTTAAAAACCCAAAAACTTTTGGGATGGAAGGGAAATAGTCCTGTTTTAAAACCATCCTTTTGGGGTTAAGGTGGGACTGGAAAAAAAGTCCTTTTTTAAAAAACCCATACTTACTGTATGGGAAGGGAAATGCCCTGTTTTAAAAAAAAAACCTACTTTAAACTGTAGGGGAAATTTGGGGAATGGGCCCTGTTTTTAAAACCATCCCTTATTTAATGGGAAAAAAGGGAATAGCCCCCTGCTTTAAAACCTCCCTTACGGGGAAAGTGGAATGGAATAACCCTTTTTTTTTAAAAACCCAATACATTACTTTTAAGGGGAAGGGAAAAAAGGGCCCGTTTTTAAAAAACCAAACCATTACTGGTAAGGGGGAATAATAGTGGGGGTTTTAAAACCTTTAATTTTTGTAGGGAATGGAATGGAATACCCCTTTTTTTAAAACCCAAAAACATTCCAAAAAGTGGACGGAATAGCCCTTTTTAAAAACCAACATTATTTGAATTTGGAAAAAGGGAATAGCCCCTTTTTTAAAACCATAAAATTACTGTGGGGAAAAGGGAAAATAGTCCGGTTAAAAAAAACCATACTTTACTGTAGGGGGGAAAGGGAAAGTCCTTTTTTTAAAAACCCAAATACTTTAATGTGGGAAAGGGGGAAAAAAGTCCTTTTTTAAAAAAAAAACCCAACATTACTGTAGGGAAAAAGGGGAATAGTCCTGTTTTAAAAAAAAAAAAAACTTTAAAAACCGGGAAGGAAAGGGGAAAGCCCCCGGGAAAACCTTTTGGGAATTGTGTTTTTAAAATTGTTAAATCTAAAAATTTCCCTTTTTTTTCTTTTACAACCCTTTTAAATCCAGGCGATTCCAGGAAAATTGGGGTTTTTTAGGGGCCTGCTCAAGGGCACATCGACGGGTTTTTTTTAACCTAGTCGGCTAAAGGGATTAAAAACCAGCCCCTTTTTGGGGGGTTCCCTGGCAAAAAGCTTTTAAAACCACTGACCCCACCCTGATCTACATCCATTTTTCCCAACCCCTCCACTACACCCCCCCCAAAGAGACCCCCATTAAGGCTCCCCTTCTTATGTACAAAAAAAGGAAAGTTTCTTTTCCAATAAAATATAAAGGTTTTAAAATATTATTACCCACTACCCCGTAGCATTTTAAAAGGGAAAGCTATGTATTAGCCATGGGGGCCAGGAAATCTAAGGGGTAGCTAGTGAGCTAGTTTTGGGTATTGGAGCATAGAATTTTCCCCTTTTACACCCAGGGGGTTCCCAAATGGGCAGCCGTTTCCCCAAAAAAAACCCGGGGGATCAAAACATTGAAACTCCCATTCTTTCTTTTCTCTTTCTAAAGTAGTCACTATTGGGAAAGGGGGGCCATTTTGGGCCCTAAAGTAGTGAACAAATGGGGGGGGAATGGGGGGGTCATTTCTCTGGTCTTGGGAGTTTTGAAATTTATATAGGGAATGGGTCCCCTTCCTGGCTAAAGTATGCCCTTTTTAAAAGGGGAATAGGGGGGGGGCCCTTTTCTAGGGTTTAAAAATTAGGGCCTATATGGGAAAAATGGGGGTTGCCATTCTCTGGTCTAAAGTAGTGCCAAATATGGGAATGGGGTGCCATTCTCTGGTCTAAAGTATTTCCCACTAAAATAGGGAATGGGGGTGCCTTTTCTCGGGTTAAAAAGAAAGGGCACTATATAGGGAATGGGGTGCCTTCTCTGATTTTAAAAATAGTGCACTATAAAAGGGAATGGGGTTCCCTTTTCTTGGACTCGGGGTTTCATTTGAAGCATCAAATACGGTCTAATCTCTACTGCGACCATGGGGGGGGGTTCATTGTGAAGCAGGGATATTTAAGCCTTCTGTTACATCAGTACCACTCCCCTCTATTATAGTGATATAGTGGTAGTCCGTGATCCTCTATTTAAGTATATAGTGGTAGTCCAGTGATAGATCCTCTATTATAGTATATAGTGGTAGTCCAGTGATAGATCCTCTTTATAGTGATATAGTGGTAGTCCGTGATCCTCTATTATAGTGATATAGTGGTGTCCAGTGATCCTCTATTATAGTGATATAGTGGTAGTCCAGTGATAGATCCTCATTATAGTGATTAGTGGTAGTCCAGTGATGATCCTCTATTTATGATATAGAATGGTAGTCCAGTGATCCCTCTATTATAGGTGATATAGTGGTGTCCATGGTCCCTATTATAGTGATAAGTGGTAGTCCAGTGATGGATCCTCTATTTAGTGATATAGTGGTTAGTCAGTGATCCTCTATATACTGATATAGTGGTAGTCCAGTGATAGTCCCTATTATAGTGATATGTGGATAGTCCAGTGATCCTCTATTATAGTGATATGTGGTAGTCCGTGATCCTCTATTATAGTGTATATGTGGTAGTCCAGTGATAGATCCTCTATTATACTGATATAGTGGTATCCAGTGATATGATCCTCTATTATAGTGATAAGTGGTAGTCCAGTGATCCTCTATTATAGTGATATAGTGGTATCCATGATGGATCCTCTATATAGTGATATAGTGGTAGTTCCAGTGATAGATCCTCTATTATAGTGATATAGTGGTAGTCCAGTGATCCTCTATTATAGTGATATAGTGGTAGTCCAGTGATCCTCTATTATAGTTGATATAGTGGTTAGTCCAGTGATCCTCTCTTATAGTGATATAGTGGTAGTCCAGTGATAGATCCTCTATTATTAAGTGATATAGTGGTAGTCCGTGTCTCTATTATAGTGATATAGTGGTAGTCCAGTGATCCTCTATATAGTGATATAGTGTAGTCCAGTGATCCTCTATTATAGTGATATAGTGGTAGTCCAGTGATAGATCCTCTATTATAGTGATATAGTGGTAGTCCAGTGATAGATCCTCTATTATACTGATATAGTGGTAGTCCATGATAGTCCTCTATTATAGTGATATAGTGGTAGTCCAGTGATCCTCTATTATAGTGATATAGTGGTAGTCCAGTGATCCTCTATTATAGGTGATATAGTGGTAGTCCAGTGATCCTCTATTATACTGATATAGTGGTAGTCCAGTGCTAGGATCTCTATATAGTGATATAGTGGTAGGTCCTGATTCCTCTATTATAGTGATATAGTGGTAGTCCAGTGATCCTCTATATAGTTGATATAGTGGTAGTCCAGTGCAAATCCTCTATTATGTGATATAGTGGTAGTCCAGTGATAGATTCCTCTATTATAGTGATATAGTGGTAGTCCAGTTGATCCTCTATTATAGTGATATAGTGGTGTCCAGTGATCCTCTATTATAGTGATATAGTGGTAGTCCAGTGATCCTCTATTATAGTGATATAGTGGTAGTCCAGTGATGCGATCCTCTATTATAGTGATATAGTGGTAGTCCAGTGATCCTCTATTATAGTGATATAGTGGTAGTCCAGTGATCCTCTATTATAGTGATATAGTGGTAGTCCAGTGATCCTCTATTATAGTGATATAGTGGTAGTCCAGTGATCCTCTATTATAGTGATTAGTGGTAGTCCAGGATGATCCTCTATTATAGTGATATAGTGGTAGTCCAGTGATAGATCCTCTATTATAGTGATATAGTGGTAGTCCAGTGATCCTCTTATTATAGTGATATAGTGTAGCCAGTGATGGATCTCTATTATAGTGATATAGTTGGTAGTCCCAGTGAGTCCTCTATTTAGTGATATAGTGGTAGTCCAGTGATCCTCTATTATAGGATATAGGGTAGTCCAGTGATCCTCTATATAGTGAACTATGTGGTAGTCCAGTGATCCTATTATAGTGATAAGTGTAGTCCAGTGATAGATCCTCTATTATAGTGATATATGGTAGTCCAGTGATCCTCTATTATAGTGATATAGTGCGTAGTCCAGTGATCCTCTATTATAGTGATATAGTGGTAGTCCAGTGATCCATCTATTATAGTGATATAGTGGTAAGTCCAGTGATCCTCTATTATAGTGATATAGTGGTAGTCCAGTGATCCTCTATTATAGTGATATAGTGGTAGTCCAGTGATCCTCTATTATAGTGATATAGTGGTAGTCCAGTGATAGATCCTCTATTATAGTGATATAGTGGTAGTCCAGTGATAGATCCTCTATTTATAGTGATATAGTGGTAGTCCAGTGATAGATCCTCTATTATAGTGATATATGGTAGTCCAGTGATCCTCTATTATAGTGATAGTGGTAGTCCCAGTGATCCTCTATTATAGTGATATAGTGGTAGTCCAGTGATAGATCCTCTATTATAGTGATATAGTGGTAGTCCAGTGATCCTCTATTATAGTGATATAGTGGTAGTCCAGTGATCCTCTATTATAGTGATATAGTGGTAGTCCAGTGATCCTCTATTATACTGATATAGTGGTAGTCCAGTGAGATCCTCTATTATAGTGATATAGTGGTAGTCCAGTGATCCTCTATTATAGTGATATAGTGGTAGTCCAGTGATCCTCTATTATACTGATATAGTGGTAGTCCAGTGATAGATCCTCTATTATAGTGATATAGTGGTAGTCCAGTGATGGATCCTCTATTATAGTGATATAGTGGTAGTCCAGTGATAGATCCTCTATTATAGTGATATAGTGGTAGTCCAGTGATCCTCTATTATAGTGATTAGTGGTAGTACAGTGATAGATCCTCTATTATACTGATATAGTGGTAGTCCAGTGATAGATCCTCTATTATAGTGATATAGTGGTAGTCCAGTGATGGATCCTCTATTATAGTGATATAGTGGTAGTCCAGTGATCCTCTATTATAGTGATATAGTGGTAGTCCAGTGATAGATCCTCTATTATAGTGATATAGTGGTAGTCCAGTGATCCTCTATTATAGTGATATAGTGGTAGTTCCAGTGATAGATCCTCTATTATAGTGATATAGTGGTAGGACAGTGATAGATCCTCTATTATAGTGATATAGTGGTAGTCAGTGATAGATCCTCTATTATAGTGATATGTGGTAGTCCAGTGATCCTCTATTATAGTGATATAGTGGGTAGTCCAGTGATCCTCTATTATAGTGGATATAGTGGTAGTCCAGTGATAGATCCTCTATTATACTGATATAGTGGTAGTCCAGTGATAGATCCTCTATATAGTGATATAGTGTAGTCCAGTGATCCTCTATTATAGTGATATAGTGGTAGTCCAGTGATCCTATTATAGTGATTTATAGTGGTAGTCCAGTGATAGAATCCTCTATTATAGTGATATAGTGGTAGTCCAGTGATCCTCTATTATAGTGATATAGTGGTAGTCCAGTGATCCTCTATTATAGTGATATAGTGGTAGTCCAGTGATCCTCTATTATAGTGATATAGTGGTAGTCCAGTGATAGATCCTCTATTATAGTGATATAGTGGTAGTCCAGTGATCCTCTATTATAGTGATATAGTGGTAGTCAGTGATCCTCTATTATATATGATATAGTGGTAGTCCCAGTGATAGATCCTCTATTATAGTGATATGTGGTAGTCCAGTGATCCTCTATTATACTGATATAGTGGTAGTCCAGTGATCCTCTATTATAGTGATATAGTGGTAGTCCAGTGATCCTCTATTATAGTGATATAGTGGTAGTCCAGTGATAGATCCTCTATTATACTGATATAGTGGTAGTCCAGTGATAGATCCTCTATTATAGTGATATAGTGGTAGTCCAGTGATAGTCCTCTATTATAGTGATATAGTGGTAGTCCATGATCCTCTATTATAGTGATATAGTGGTAGTCCAGTGATCCTCTATTATAGTGATATAGTGGTAGTCCAGTGATAGATCCTCTATTATAGTGATATAGTGGTAGTCCAGTGATCCTCTATTATAGTGATATAGTGGTAGTCCAGTGATAGATCCTCTATTATAGTGATATAGTGGTAGTCCAGTGATAGATCCTCTATTATAGTGATATAGTGGTTAGTCCAGTGATCCTCTATTATAGTGATATAGTGTAGTCCAGTGATGGATCTCTATTATAGTGATATAGTGGTAGTCCAGTGATCCTCTATTATAGTGATATAGTGGTAGTCCAGTGATAGATCCTCTATTATAGTGATATAGTGGTAGTCCAGTGATAGATCCTCTATTATAGTGATATAGTGGTAGTCCAGTGATCCTCTATTATAGTGATATAGTGGTAGTCCAGTGATCCTCTATTATAGTGATATAGTGGTATCCAGTGATAGATCCTCTATTATAGTGATATAGTGGTAGTCCAGTGATAGATCCTCTATTATAGTGATATAGTGTGTAGTCCAGTGATCCTCTATTATAGTGATATAGTGGTAGTCCAGTGTCCTTATTATACTGATATAGTGGTAGTCCAGTGATAGATCCTCTATTATGTGATATAGTGGTAGTCCAGTGATCCTCTATTATAGTATTAGTGGTAGTATCCAGTGATCCTCTATTATAGTGATATAGTGGTAGTCCAGTGATAGATCCTCTATTATAGTGATATAGTGGTAGTCCAGTGATCCTCTATTATAGTGATATAGTGGTAGTCCAGTGATCCTCTATTATAGTGATATAGTGGTAGTCCAGTGATCCTCTATTATAGTGATATAGTGGTAGCCCCAGTGAAGCCTCTATTATAGTGATATAGTGGTAGTCCAGTGATCCTCTATTATAGTGATATAGTGGTAGTCCAGTGATAGATCCTCTATTATAGTGATATTAGTGTAGTCCATTGATAGATCCTCTATTATAGTGATATAGTGGATCCGTGATCCTCTATTATAGTGATATAGTGGTAGTCCAGTGATAGATCCTCTATTATAGTGATATAGTGGTAGTCCTAGTGATAGATCCTCTATTAAAATTTGATATAGTGGTAGTCCAGTGATAGATCCTCCTATTATAGTGATATAGTGGGTAGTCCAGTGATCCTCTATTATAGTGATATAGTGGTAGTCCATGATCCTCTATTTAGTGATATAGTGGTAGTCCAGTGATCCTCTATTATAGATATAGTGGTAGTCCAGTGATCCTCTATTATAGTGATATAGTGGTAGTCCAGTAAACCTTATAGTGTATAGTGGTAGTCCAGTTTTCCCTATTTTAAAAATAG
>LR778256.1:27075895-27102345 GCA_902810595.1 Coregonus sp. 'balchen'
CCTACTGTGACCCTAGTCCACATGGAGTCCTACAGTAGACCCTAGTCCACATACAGTCCTACTGTAGACCCTAGTCCACATACAGTCCTACGGTAGACCCTAGTCCACATACAGTCCTACAGTAGACCCTAGTCCACATACAGTCCTACAGTAGACCCTAGTCCACATGGAGTCCTACAGTAGACCCTAGTCCACATACAGTCCTACAGTAGACCCTAGTCCACATACAGTCCTACTGTAGACCCTAGTCCACATACAGTCCTACGGTAGACAAGGTACCTACACAATGTTACAGTCATTAAACGTTGCAGTTTAGCAGTTCAATAGTTCAGTAGTTAAACTCCACTCCTATCTTCTGCTTATTCCAGCAAAGCCAGAAGCCAGAAGCCATTGTCCAAGAGGTCTCTGACGAGGTGCTTAGAGGCACGTAACAGCAAGGCTTAGCAACATACAGATGTAAAACATTATTTCAAAACAGCAAGGTGGTATTAGAAGGTCAACCACCGGTGGGATGTTTTACGTCGATTAAAAAAACAAAACTGTTCCTATTACGTGTATGTAAACAGGGCAGTCATGTCGTTCGGCAGGGGAGAAGCCAAGGTAATCAACACCAGAGACATGAGACACTAGCTCTGGCGTCAGAGACTGTCTGTGTCCGTCAGCTCTCTCAGTACCCTTAAAGCCCAGTGTGAGCAGAGCCTCTAGAAAGGGTCTCTCAGTGTGATGTAAAACAAGGCGTCTAACGTGGTAGGGTCCATTTACAACACAACGGCAGCAGGGTGGATTAGAATGTCAACCGTCAGTTACACAGCAGAACAGAACAGTAACATATAGCACAGCCTAAACTAGCGTTACACAGCAGAACGGAGCAGTAACATATAGCACAGCCTAAACTAGCGTTACACAGCAGAACGGAGCAGTAACATATAGCACAGCCTAAACTAGCGTTACACAGCAGAACGGAGCAGTAACATATAGCACAGCCTAAACTAGCGTTACACAGCAGAACGGAGCAGTAAACATATAGCACAGCCTAAAACTAGTGTTACACAGCAGAACGGAGCAGTAACATATAGCACAGCCTAAACTAGCGTTACACAGCAGAACGGAGCAGTAACATATAGCACAGCCTAAACTAGCGTTACACAGCAGAACGGAGCAAGTAACATATAGCACAGCCTAAACTAGCGTTACACAGCAGAACGGAGCAGTAAACATATAGCACAGCCTAAACTAGCGTAACACAGCAGAACGGAGCAGTAACATATAGCACAGCCTAAACTAGCGTTACACAGCAGAACGGAGCAGTAACATATAGCACAGCCTAAACTAGCGTATCCAAACAGCAGAACGGAGCAGTAACATATAGCACAGCCTAAACTAGCGTTACACAGCAGAACGGAGCAGTAACATATAGCACAGCCTAAACTAGTGTTACACAGCAGAACGGAGCAGTAACATATAGCACAGCCTAAACTAGCGTTACACAGCAGAACAGAACAGTAACATATAGCACAGCCTAAACTAGCGTTACACAGCAGAACGGAGCAGTAACATATAGCACAGCCTAAACTAGCGTTACACAGCAGAACGGAGCAGTAACATATAGCACAGCCTAAACTAGCGTTACACAGCAGAACGGAGCAGTAACATATAGCACAGCCTAAACTAGCGTCTCCAAACAGCAGAACGGAGCAGTAACATATAGCACAGCCTAAACTAGCGTTACACAGCAGAACGGAGCAGTAACATATAGCACAGCCTAAACTAGCGTTACACAGCAGAACGGAGCAGTAACATATAGCACAGCCTAAACTAGCGTTACACAGCAGAACGGAGCAGTAACATATAGCACAGCCTAAACTAGCGTATCCAAACAGCACCGTGTCACTGTGCAGGGAGAAGACAAGGTAAACATAGTCTGTCTGGTCTCTCAGTACCCTGGTCTCTCAGTACCCTGGTCTCTCAGTACCCTGGTCTCTCAGTACCGTGGTCACACAGCAGAGGGGAACAGAGAGTCACACAGCAGGGGGGAACACAGAGTCACACAGCAGGGGGGGAACACAGTCACACAGCAGAGGGGGACACAGAGCCACACAGCAGGGGGGGACACAGAGTCACACAGCAGGGGGGGGGGGGGAACACAGAGTCACACAGCAGGGGGGGACACAGAGTCACACAGCAGGGGGGGACACAGAGTCACACAGCAGGGGGGGGGGGGGAACACAGAGTCACACAGCAGGGGGGGACACAGAGTCACACAGCAGGGGGGAACACAGAGTCACACAGCAGGGGGGAACACAGAACCACACAGCAGAGGGGAACATAGAACCACACAGCAGAGGGGAACATAGAACCACACAGCAGAGGGGAACATAGAACCACACAGCAGAGGGGAACACAGAACCACACAGCAGAGGGGAACACAGAACCACACAGCAGAGGGGAACATAGAACCACACAGCAGAGGGGAACTGTTACGTGTGACATGTTTTTCTTTCTCCCAATCTTCCTTTGAAGCGTGTGTTTGGTTCAGAGGACTTACAGTTAGTGAATACATATTTTTTTATACTGGCCCCCCGTGGGAATCAAACCCACAACCCTGGCGTTGCAAACGCCATGCTCTATCAACTGAGCTACATCCCTGCCGGCCATTCCCTCCCCTACCCTGGACGACGCTGGGCCAATTGTGCGCCGCCCATGAGTCTCCCGGTCGCGGCCGGCTGCGACAGAGCCTGGATTCGAACCAGGATCTAGTGGCACAGTTAGCACTGCGATGCAGTGCCTTAGACCACTGCGCCACTCAGGAGTCACACTCGAGAGTCACACTCAGGAGTCACACTCGACGGGAATTACGCAGATTCTTAGGCATGACGGGTTATCATCGTACATTTTTGTAGGAATTTCTCAGCTGTTGTAGCCCCAAATGACTAGGTTACTCAGTCCTTCAGTGTCCTTTGAGTGGACCGCTGAGTGTCAATCTGCCTTTTGACTCTGTAAAAGCACTATTGTGTATTTCTCCTGTTCTTTCTGCCCCTGATTTCCAGAAACCCTTTGAGTTGGAGGTGGATGCCAGTTCAGTGGGTGCAGGTGCTGTACTATTACAGGAATACGATGGTCTAGATCACCCCGGTTTGGTACTTCTCTCGCAGATGGTCTAGATCACCCCGGTTTAGTACTTCTCTCGCAGATGGTCTAGATCACCCCGGTTTGGTACTTCTCTCGCAGATGGTCTAGATCACCCCGGTTTGGTACTTCTCTCGCAGATGGTCTAGATCACCCCGGTTTGGTACTTCTCTCGCAGATGGTCTAGATCACCCCGGTTTGGTACTTCTCTCGCAAATTCAACAGCTGTCAGTCAACGTTATTCCACTATCGAACAGGAGACTCTGGCGCTGTTGTTTGCCTTACCATATTTTTTGAGGTTTATGTTGGCTCCAGTGTGTGTTGCCTGTTGTGGTGTATACAGACCACAACCCTTTTAACTTTTTTTGAGCCGCATGTACAACCACAACCAACGTCTTAGAAGGGTCTGGTTATTACAGGTGTGCTGAGTTGCGGCTGACGATGGTGGGCGTGGCTTCGGTCCGGAGTCCTGGCAGCTGTGGTTGGTTGAGTGACTGATTAACTAGAGTATATAAACTGTTTAGAGAGAGAGAGAGAGAGAGAGAGAGAGAGAGAGAACTTTTTGTTTGAGGATTTGGTTATTTTAATGTATCTTTGGTTGTGTTCCAGCCTGTCCCCCTGCTGTATTCCACCCTACCTGGGTCCTGGAGAAGGGAAAGGTAGTTCTGCCCATGGGTGTACATTCACACGTAGATAACCCACTGTTTTACACACTAGGTTAGCCGGGTGGGTGTCACCCCTGTATTTGTGGTAACAGGTAGGAAAGCTGGTTAAGGCTTAGAGTGTGTTAGGAAGGATTAGGTGTGTAGAAGAGGAGGGACCTTTTGTTTATTTTCATTACTTGGACCCCGTTCCCAAACATTCCCATTATCTTACCATCCCTGGTTTGTTTGATTGGTTTTTGCTTTATTACTGTTTCTTTATGGGTGTTGTATATTTTGTTCAGTACCTTACTAAACGACCCCAGAGGGCTAACATTGAGTTCTGGTTGTTGTCTGGTTATTTCAGTTCATTACACCCCACATTTCTTCCCCATCCATCTAGTTTACCCTGTGAGCGCCCAGGCACGGGCATTTACTTCTCCTCCTCTGACGAACTACACCCCAGGGGAGAACGTAACAGGAACACAGAACCACACAGCAGAGAGGAACACAGAGTCACACAGCAGGGGGGGGGAACACAGAACCACACAGCAGAGGAGAGCAGAACCACACAGCAGAGGAGAGCAGAACCACACAGCAGAGGAGAACACAGAGTCACACAGCAGAGGAGAGCAGAACCACACAGCAGAGGAGAACACAGAGTCACACAGCAGAGGAGAGCAGAACCACACAGCAGAGGAGAACACAGAGTCACACAGCAGAGGAGAGCAGAGTCACACAGCAGAACAGAGTAAAGCACCTCAGATCCTCTGAGCCTTCAAGGTCACCGTGACCAGCGTTATGTTACGTTGCTATGGCAACACCACAGTGGGATGTTTTATTTTTTTTGAAGGCCGCAAACTGTTTTCTTACAGCATTAGAAGGCCAGAGGTGGTTTGTTTTGCATCATAGTTCTGCTCTTGGTACCAGTACATGTTTAAATAAGTAGCAGTAAGGTGAATGCTTGAAGGTGCACAAGGTGGTTGGACCTTCCATCAAAAAGGTCATCCCTGTAGATGATCATTACGTTTTGGTTGAGGAGGTTTGGACCGTAGTGTCGTGGATGATCGGAATACACATTGTAGTAGGAATATGCTTTAAAAAGCTGTACAGTGGCTTAGCAATTTTTTTTGTAAAGATTTTATTTTATAAAGTATATAACACATACACAAACAAACGACATCATAAAAACATCCCACCTGCCCAGACACGCCCCCATCTCCAGCCTCAAACTGCACCATGTTTCTCTCCTTCGCTCACACACTTTCAATTTTAAGATAATAAAGCATTTGACCATTCTATTGCGTTAACAGAGGATTAGCTGATTTCCAGTTTTTAAGTGTACGTTTTTTAAAAAGATGATTGATGAGAAAAGTTTCGTCCAACCCATTGGGTATCTCACTGCACCCTCATATGCCATGTCTTGAAATATGCCGACAGACGGGTTTAAAAGTACAGTCGTAGTCAAAAGTTGAGAATGACAGAAATATTAATTTTCACAAAGTCTGCTGCCTCAGTTTTTATGATGGCAATTTACATATACTCCAGAATGTTATGAAGAGTGATCAGATGAATTGCAATTCATTGCAAAGTCCCTCTTTGCCATGAAAATGAACTTAATCCCCCAAAAAACATTTCCACTGCATTTCAGCCCTGCCACAAAAGGACCAGCTGACATCATGTCAGTGATTATCTCGTTAACACAGGTGAGAGTGTTGACGAGGACAAGGCTGGAGATCACTCTGTCATGCTGATTGAGTTAGAATAACAGACTGGAAGCTTTAAAAGGAGGATGGTGCTTGAAATCATTGTTCTTCCTCTGTTAACCATGGTTACCTGCAAAGAAACACGTGCCGTCATCATTGCTTTGCACAAAAAAGGGCTTCACAGGCAAGGATATTGCTGCTAGTAGGATTGCACCTAAATCAACAATTTATCGGATCATCAAGAACTTCAAGGAGAGAGGTTCAATTGTTGTGAAGAAGGCTTCAGGGCGCCCAAGAAAGTCCAGCAAGCGCCAGGACCGTCTCCTAAAGTTGATTCAGCTGCGGGATCGGGGCACCACCAGTGCAGAGCTTGCTCAGGAATGGCAGCAGGCAGGTGTGAGCGCATCTGCACGCACAGTGAGGCGAAGACCTTTGGAGGATGGCCTGGTATCAAGAAGGGCAGCGAGGAAGCCACTTCTCTCCAGGAAAAACATCAGGGACAGACTGATACTCTGCAAAAGGTACAGGGATTGGACTGCTGAGGACTGGGGTAAAGTAATTTTCTCTGATGAATCCCCTTTCCGATTGTTTGGGGCATCCGGAAAAAAGCTTGTCCGGAGAAGACAAGGTGAGCGCTACCATCAGTCCTGTGTCATGCCAACAGTAAAGCATCCTGAGACCATTCATGTGTGGGGTTGCTTCTCAGCCAAGGGAGTGGGCTCACTCACAATTTTGCCTAAGAACACAGCCATGAATAAAGAATGGTACCAACACATCCTCCGAGAGCAACTTCTCCCAACCATCCAAGAACAGTTTGGTGACAAAGAATGCCTTTTCCAGCATGATGGAGCACCTTGCCATAAGGCAAAAGTGATAACTAAGTGGCTCGGGGAACAAAACATCGAAATTTTGGGTACATGGCCAGGAAACTCCCCAGACCTTAATCCCATTGAGGACTTGTGGTCGGGGCGGGTGGACAAACAAAATTATGACAAACTCCAAGCATTGATTATGCAAGAATGGGCTGCCATCAGTCAGGATGTGGCCCAGAAGTTAATTGACAGCATGCCAGGGCGGATTGCAGAGGTCTTGAAAAAGAAGGGTCAACACTGCAAATATTGACTCTTTGCATAAACTTAATGTAATTGTTAATAAAAGCCTTCGACACTTATGGAATGCTTGTAATTATACTTCAGTATACCATAGTAACATCTGAATAAAATATCTAAAAACACTGAAGCAGCAAACTTTGTGAAGACTAATGCTTATGTCATTCTCAAAACTTTTGACCACGACTGTACATTTACGTTGCAGTACTTCTGACATCCATCTTTCCAACTCTGCCCATAACTTTTGGACTTCATAACATTCCCAGAAGGCATGGATTATTGAGTCATTAGTAGTTTTACACTTCAGACATGACTCTGCCGTTGTGTGCTGTAGAATCTGTGAATTTTGTCTCTTGCATAATCCATTCTGTACATACATTTTCGTTAACTGTAATCTCGTTAGTTATGTTCCAACATTACATCCAAGTCTTGGTTCCAATAATGTATTATTTTTTCTAAGAGATTGTCAGTTGGATAGGCTCTCTGCAAGGTTTTGTATATCTTACCTATGAACATCCTTTTCTGACTCAAATAGCATTCCATCAAGATTGCTCTGATCTCCAAAAGACTTCAAATTGACATTTTGGGATATAAAACTTTTAAGTTGCATGTATTTGAAAATATGTACATTGGTCAATCCAAAATTGGAAATGTATTTCCTATTACCAAGACATTTACGGTTTCTATGCCTTTAGTTTTCCATTTTGAACCAATTTATCAGTGAATTCGGAAAAGCTATCCAAGGATTGTTCCGTAGGGTTGTGTTTCTAGGGAGTGAATTTGGTTCTTGTAGAATACGTTCCATTTTCTTCCATTTTGTTATAGTGTTCTTAACTATGAAGTTGTTAATGTTCTTAGCTTTATCCTTTGAAAATAGACACCTGAAAAGATTCTGGGGATGAGCATGCACATCTTCAATATGTACCCATCGTTCCTCTTGTCACAAGTAAAAGCCTTGGGTAGCGAGTTGATACAATTCCAAGTCTGGAAAGTTAAAACCCCCCTCGGACTCAGGAAGATGTAAAAAGGAAAGTTTTACTCTGAGTTTTATTTGCCCATATAAAGTCTGTTATGACTGAGTATACTTCTTTAAAGAAAGTCTTCGGTTGGGTAAATGGTATTACAGAGAATACGTTTATAAACTTTGGGAGCCATGCCATTCTGAAGAGGTTTTTTCTACCTGTTAGATTTAAGGGAAGATCCATTTAATTAGGTCTGCTTTCATATTCTTGAATAATGGGATAAAGTATATATATAAAATATATATATATATATTTGTTGTTTGTTGTCACTGAAGTATCCTAAATATTACTTTTTTTGTCCAATTAAAGGATTGCTGTAGATCATGAGTTATTATTTTTCCCATTATTTCGTTTTTTTTTTTTAATGTAGAATTGTGTTTTTTCACATGAACATTTGACCTAACAGAAGTATTGTGTTGTTAATCGATGGACTATGGACATTGAGGTCACCTAAGATGATAAGCTGAGGGTTAATATGTAGCCTGATGGAGTGATGGGAAAGCCAGCCTTGAACCTGTAGCCAAGAACTTTGCTCACTGTCAGACAGTACCAATACAGAAGCATTATGTCCTCCTCTTCTTGATGATAGAATCTGCATTGAGTCTTGCTCAATACCCCAACTACAAAGCATTTTCTTTGTTGACAGAATTTTATAGAACATCTGTAACTGAAAGGCTTGAGTATGTATCTAGTGATGTTTTGTATGTGAGATTGAAGTCAACGTTTAATTTTCTATTCTGAGAGTATTCAGAAAATATTTTTTAGCAAGAGGGGCATTGAGTTTTCAATATATTGGTCAGGTATATCAGGAGATCATCTGCAAATACGTTTATTTTATATTCATGTTTACCAATACTGATACCTGTTACGTTTGGGTCCTGTATCATTCTTTCTGCAAGCGGTTCAATTGCCAGTACAAACAGGAGAGGGGAGAGAATACATCCCTGTCTTGTGCCCCTTTCTAAAGTTATTTCATCAGATTTATTATTTGTATAAATTTTTGCTTTAGGACATTATATAATATTATTACATTTATTATTTCAGCTGGAAAGTTGAAAGCTTCTAAAGTTAATAGAAAAGGCCATTAAAGACAGTCGAAAGCCTTTTTGGCATCAACAGCCATTATTGATAAATCTATAGTGAACAAAAATATAAACGCAACATGTAAAGTGTTGGTCCTGTCAAGGGTTCTGATGCGAATGTGGTGTGGAATCAAGTGCAGGACACAGGAGCTCAGTCAAACTTGACTTTACTGGAAAGGCACAAAATAAACGGGTCAAACTAACCCGGAGGCGAACAATACGCAACAGTGCGTAAAATACAAAAACCTACTACGCACGAACAAAAGTGTGACGGTAAAAACTAGCGTCTGTCCAAACAACAGTAGAACACCAACAGACAGGAAAAACAATTACACACAACACATGACAGAAACAACGAGAACTTATAGAACACATAATCAACACTAAACATGAACAGGTGTACTAAACAGACCAAACCAATCAAACATCGAAAACAAAGAACGGTGGCAGCTAGTACTCCGGAGACGACGACCGCCGAAGCCTGCCCGAACAAGGAAGAGGAGCAGCCTCGGCCGAAACCGTGACAGGTCCCATGTTTCATGAGCTGAAATAAAATATCTGAGAAATGTTCCATAGGCACAAAAAGCTTATTTCTCAAATTTTGTGCACAAATTTGTTTATATCCCTGTCAGTGAGCATTTCTCCTTTGCCAAGATAATCCATCCACCTGACAGGAGGCACATCAAGAAGCTGATTAAACAGCATGATCATTACACAGGTGCACCTTGTGCTGGGGACAATAAAAGGCCACTCTAAAATGTGCAGTTTTGTCACACACAATGCCACAGATGGCTCAAGTTGAGGGAGCGTGCAATTGGCATGCTGACTGCAGGAATGTCCACCAGAGCTGTTACCATAAGCTGCCTCCAACGTCGTTTTAGAGAATTTGGCAGTACGTCTGTATCTTTGTCTTTGAAAACTATAACTGCTTTGGCGTGTATTCATTTTGTGGGCTGTGAGGTGTTTACCAGTTTTATTTGCCATCAAGTAGTATGCTTCATTTGATTTTAACCTATAGTTGTTGGCTTTCTTCAAAAGTAAAAGATCATATTCTTGCTGAAGTTCAGATGTTTATTTTATTGAATATTAAAACATACAATCTACCTGCAGTGAAGCTGATCATCATTTACATTACATTCAGTCATCTAGCAGACACTCCCATCCAGAGCGACCCACAGGAGTAAACAGGGTCAAGCACCCTGCCCCGGGGAACGTCCAACAGATCTCCAACCAAGTCAGATTGGGTGGCCGATAGGCCCAAGTTCCCAACAGCCAGGCCACCAACCATCCAAGACTCTCCAATAGGTCCCGAGAGCTGCACCTCAACCATCAGAGATCCCCCTGGGGAAAAACCCTCTCCCTCCACTCCCCACCATCCCCCAACAACCAACAAAATTAACAAAAAGAAAAACTATGCAAAACACAGCAAGACATCAAGGACAACACAAATCTAAACAGCAAGACATCAAGGACAACACGAATCTAAACAGCAAGACATCAAGGAGAACACAAATCGAAACAGCAAGACATCAAGGACAACACGAATCTAAACAGCAAGACATCAAGGACAACACAAGTCTAAACAGCAAGACATCAAGGACAACACAAATCTAAACAGTAAGACATCAAGGACAACACAAATCTAAACAGCAAGACATCAAGAACAAATCTAAAACAACAAGACATCAAGAACAAATCTAAACAACAAGACAAGATGTTTTTTCTTCTACTTTACCTTGTAAAGCTT
The DNA here is from genome assembly GCA_902810595.1 of Coregonus sp. 'balchen'. Lineage (NCBI taxonomy): Eukaryota > Metazoa > Chordata > Actinopteri > Salmoniformes > Salmonidae > Coregonus > Coregonus sp. 'balchen'. The sequence goes on from LR778256.1 coordinate 27,086,329, forward strand.
TTTCTAAGATAGAAATGAAAGAAAAATAAATCACTAGCTCAGATTTAACGAGTATGAAATTGTCATTCCCCTAATGTACGCCTTAAAGGCATCCCATATTACAGCATACCCAGGCGTATCTTTAACCTCTCTGTCTACATAATGGTAAAGATCTTTATTATTTCACTGACATATTTAATACATTTCGGGTATGAAGATGCGCTCTGTTCATTCTCCAGATTCTGCCTCTAAGTGTATTTTCTATTGGTGTAATTAAGCATGATACTGGAGAATGAAACCCAGTAAATTGTTGGAGTGCTTTAAAAAAAAAAAAAAAATCAATTCTTTAATATCTTTTTAGTTTTTTTTGTAGTTGGGAATAGTACATCTCCAGGTATCCTGTAGATTATTTGTAGAAATGAAAATGTTCAGCCTCTTTGGATGTGCCTTGAATCTGCCTTTTTTTATTGCTACGTCTGTCAATCTCATCTAATGTCTGATTTAGGTCACTTGCTATAATAATAACTCCTGCCTGGGTTTGATCTAATATTGCTTGAATTCTAGCTAGAAACACCAGATTTGCCCCAGGTGTGACATACAATGAAATCAATGTGTATTCTTCACCGCGTACGGTACAATTCAATATTAGAAAAGCGTCCTTGGTCCGTGTGCTGGGATAAGGGAACAAGGGTGTATTCTTATTTATCAGGATGCCTGCACCTCTGCTGTTACTACAGTAGGTGGCAGCATAGGCCTGTCCAACCCAGCTACCTCTTTAAATATTACATTTCTCATTTATTTGAAATGTAACTCTTGCAGGAAAACCACATCTGCTGACAATCTCTTTAAAGTGTTCCAGAACTATATGCTCCTCCCCCCTCCCTCCCCAGAACCATATGCTCCTCCCCCCCTCCCTACCCAGAACCATATGCTCCTCCCCCCCTCCCTCCCCAGAACCATATGCTCCTCCCCCCTCCCTCCCCAGAACCATATGCTCCCCCCTCCCTCCCCAGAACCATATGCTCCTCCCCCCCTTTCCAGAACCATAAGCTCCTCCCCCCCCTCCCCAGAACCATATGCTCCTCCCCCACCATGAAGCCTGTGCACATTCCATGTAATAAGTTGAATTTTATTGAATCAAATTGTATCGAATAAAAGTGAACGTCTGTTCCGTCTATCATTGAAAAACCAGATAAAGCATTCTAGCACATCATATGAGGCCGGTGGGCATTCCATGGAATGTGAGTGATAGTATGAATATATAGTTATTATATACATCACATACTGTATACAGAGTGTGTGGGCATGTGGGCTGAGCAGACATTTAACAGAACACACAAGAAACTAAGAAAAGTTCTACTTTGTACTTTGTGGCGCTATGCTTTGTTATGACTGTGAAGCTCCATCTCCTCTCCTCATGTAGCAACAACCTGGATGATGCATTGGAGAAAAAAAAAGGTTGATTCTGGGAGCCATCTTGTTTCAGGAGCCAAAGGTGATTGGACTCTCTTCAAACAGGTCCTCCCAGTAGACAATAACAGTATATCACAGCGTTCCGGTTCTGTTGGGTTGAGTAGCGTGGCGTTCCTGTTCTGTTGGGTTGAGTAGCGTGGTGTTCCTGTTCTGTTGGGTTTAGTTCGTGGCGTTCCTGTTCTGTTTGGGTTGAGTAGATGGCGTTCCGTTTGTTGGGTTGGTGGTGGGTTCCTGTTCTGTTGGGGGTTTGGGAGGTGGGTTCCCGTTCTGTTTTGGGTTTAGTGGTGTCGTTCTGTTTTTTTTGGGTTTTAGTAGCGTGGGTTCCTTTCTGTTGGGGTTTAGTATGGCGTTCCTGTTTGTTGGGTTTTAAATGGTTTCCCTTTTTTGTTTTGGGGGGTTTGGGGGGTTCTGGGGGTGAGGGCCCTTTGTTCTGTGGGGTTAGAGGTGGCGTTCCTGTTCTTTGGGTGAGTAGCGTGGGTTCCCGTTTTTGGGTGAGTAGCGTGGCGTTTTGTTCTGTTGGGTTGGGGTGGGTTTCCCGTTTGTTGGGTTTAGTACGTGGCTTCCGTTCTGTTGGGTTTGGGGAGGTGGCGTTCCCGTTCTGTTGGTTTGAGTAGCGTGGCGTTCCTGTTCTGTTGGGTTGAGTAGCGTGGCGTTCCTGTTCTGTTGGGTTGAGTAGCGTGGCGTTCCTGTTCTGTTGGGTTGAGTAGCGTGGTGTTCCTGTTCTGTTGGGTTGAGTAGCGTGGTGTTCCTGTTCTGTTGGGTTGAGTAGCGTGGTGTTCCTGTTCTGTTGGGTTGAGTAGCGTGGTGTTCCTGTTCTGTTGGGTTGAGTAGCGTGGTGTTCCTGTTCTGTTGGGTTGAGTAGCGTGGCGTTCCGGTTCTGTTGGGTTGAGTAGCATGTTGTTGTGTATGATCAGAGTAGGACTGAAGACGTTGTGAGGTGGTGCGGCCCGTGCAGTCAGGTTGTTACCGCTACGGGGCAGAAGACGGTACGCGGCGACGAGTCCACGGTGTGCTGTGCAGTGGCGCGCGTCCTCACGGTGGTGTGCTGTGCTGGCGATCAGGGCATTACCCGTGGGCAGCGGGAGCTGAAGACTGTTTGGTAATGTTCTATAAGGATCTCGGTGAAGATGTTGAGCGGCGTCAGAGCTGTCAGTGAGACAGAGCCCTGAGAAGGCCAGGACAGATTGACACCAAACACACAGGCCAGGTTGGAGGGAGACATCTTGTTGACGATACTGTGCTGAGAGACCTGGAGGAGGAGGGAGGGAGGGAAAGAGGGAGGGAAAGAGGGAGGAGAGAGTCTTTACACTTGATCATGACTAAATAGAGTCCATGCCATTCAACCTGTCAGAAAGAGCCCAAAGTAAGATCATGACTAAACAGACTGAATGCCATTCAACCTGTCAGAAAGAGCCCAAAGTAAGATCATGACTCAACAGACTGAATGCCATTCAACCTGTCAGAAAGAGCTCAAAGTAAGATCATGACTCAACAGACTGAATGCCATTCAACCTGTCAGAAAGAGCCCAAAGTAAGATCATGACTCAATAGACAATGCCATTCAACCTGTCAGAAAGAGCCCAAAGTAAGATCATGACTCAACAGACTGAATGCCATTCAACCTGTCAGAAAGAGCCCAAAGTAAGATCATGACTCAACAGACTGAATGCCATTCAACCTGTCAGAAAGAGCCAAAGTAAGATCATGACTCAACAGAGTGAATGCCATTCAACCTAGCCCACATATAAAAAGGCAACATCCTAATGATCTGTATCATAACAGGTGGTTTTACATGACAACAGAAGACCTGTTAATCCAGGAATGTGTTTTACACACTACATGGCGGAACATTTGATCAACAGTATGGAGCAGGTAGAGTGGAGTAGTGAGGTGCTGCAGATAGCCAGGTGTAGAGTCAGGTAGAGTGGAGTAGTGAGGTGCTGCAGATAGCCAGGTGTAGAGTCAGGTAGAGTGGAGTAGTGAGGTGCTGCAGATAGCCAGGTGTAGAGTCAGGTAGAGTGGAGTAGTGAGGTGCTGCAGATAGCCAGGTGTAGAGTCAGGTAGAGTGGAGTAGTGAGGTGCTGCAGATAGCCAGGTGTAGAGTCAGGTAGAGTGGAGTAGTGAGGTGCTGCAGATAGCCAGGTGTAGAGTCAGGTAGAGTGGAGTAGTGAGGTGCTGCAGATAGCCAGGTGTAGAGTCAGGTAGAGTGGAGTAGTGAGGTGCTGCAGATAGCCAGGTGTAGAGTCAGGTAGAGTGGAGTAGTGAGGTGCTGCAGATAGCCAGGTGTAGAGTCAGGTAGAGTGGAGTAGTGAGGTGCTGCAGATAGCCAGGTGTAGAGTCAGGTAGAGTGGAGTAGTGAGGTGCTGCAGATAGCCAGGTGTAGAGTCAGGTAGAGTGGAGTAGTGAGGTGCTGCAGATAGCCAGGTGTAGAGTCAGGTAGAGTGGAGTAGTGAGGTGCTGCAGATAGCCAGGTGTAGAGTCAGGTAGAGTGGAGTAGTGAGGTGCTGCAGATAGCCAGGTGTAGAGTCAGGTAGAGTGGAGTAGTGAGGTGCTGCAGATAGCCAGGTGTAGAGTCTCTCCTCCTGATAACCAGCCTCCTGTCAGCCCGGTCCGACAACCAGCCTCCTGTCAGCCCGGTCTGACAACCAGTCTCCTGTCAGCCCGGTCTGATAACCAGTCTCCTGTCAGCCCGGTCCGATAACCAGTCTCCTGTCAGCCCGGTCTGATAACCAGTCTCCTGTCAGCCCGGTCTGATAACCAGTCTCCTGTCAGCCCGGTCTGATAACCAGTCTCCTGTCAGCCCGGTCCGACAACCAGCCTCCTGTCAGCCCGGTCCGACAACCAGTCTCCTGTCAGCCCGGTCCGACAACCAGTCTCCTGTCAGCCCGGTCCGACAACCAGCCTCCTGTCAGCCCGGTCCGACAACCAGTATCCTGTCAGCCCGGTCCGACAACCAGTCTCCTGTCAGCCCGGTCTGACAACCAGCCTCCTGTCAGCCCGGTCCGATAACCAGTCTCCTGTCAGCCCGGTCTGATAACCAGTCTCCTGTCAGCCCGGTCTGATAACCAGTCTCCTGTCAGCCCGGTCTGACAACCAGCCTCCTGTCAGCCCGGTCTGATAACCAGCCTCCTGTCAGCCCGGTCTGATAACCAGTCTCCTGTCAGCCCGGTCTGATAACCAGTCTCCTGTCAGCCCGGTCCGATAACCAGCCTCCTGTCAGCCCGGTCCGACAACCAGTCTCCTGTCAGCCCGGTCCGACAACCAGTCTCCTGTCAGCCCGGTCCGACAACCAGTCTCCTGTCAGCCCGGTCCGACAACCAGTCTCCTGTCAGCCCGGTCTGACAACCAGCCTCCTGTCAGCCCGGTCCGATAACCAGTCTCCTGTCAGCCCGGTCTGATAACCAGTCTCCTGTCAGCCCGGTCTGATAACCAGTCTCCTGTCAGCCCGGTCTGACAACCAGCCTCCTGTCAGCCCGGTCCGATAACCAGTCTCCTGTCAGCCCGGTCTGATAACCAGTCTCCTGTCAGCCCGGTCTGATAACCAGTCTCCTGTCAGCCCGGTCCGACAACCAGTCTCCTGTCAGCCCGGTCTGATAACCAGTCTCCTGTCAGCCCGGTCCGACAACCAGCCTCCTGTCAGCCCGGTCCGACAACCAGTCTCCTGTCAGCCCGGTCCGACAACCAGTCTCCTGTCAGCCCGGTCCGACAACCAGTCTCCTGTCAGCCCGGTCCGACAACCAGTCTCCTGTCAGCCCGGTCTGATAACCAGCCTCCTGTCAGCCCGGTCCGATAACCAGTCTCCTGTCAGCCCGGTCTGATAACCAGTCTAACAGCACCCAGGAGAGATCTGACTAGATTATACAGTCTAATACAGTCTCACCATATTAACCTCCACTGGGGGTTACAGACAAGCAGCATTATATTAACATCACCATGCTAAATAAAGGGAATGTGAAGTCTCAGAGCGTGAAGATCAGCATTAGTCTGCTGGAGAACGTTATACACAGACCGGTTAAACCAGACACCGGTGACAGCAGCATCCAGGCTATGCTATAGAACCCAGAGGCATTATGGGAAGTGAATGTGAAGTCTCAGAGCGTGAAGATCAGCATTAGTCTGCTGGAGAACGTTATACATAGCCCGGTTAAACCAGACACCGGTGACAGCAGCATCCAGGCTATGCTATAGAACCCAGAGGAATTATGGGAAGTGAATGTGAAGTCTCAGAGCGTGAAGATCAGCATTAGTCTGCTGGAGAACGTTATACATAGCCCGGTTAAACCAGACACCGGTGACAGCAGCATCCAGGCTATGCTATAGAACCCAGAGGCATTATGGGAAGTGAATGTGAAGTCTCAGAGCGTGAAGATCAGCATTAGTCTGCTGGAGAACGTTATACATAGCCCGGTTAAACCAGACACTGGTGACAGCAGCATCCAGGCTATGCTATAGAACCCAGAGGCATTATGGGAAGTGAATGTGAAGTCTCAAGAGCGTGAAGATCAGCATTAGTCTGCTGGAGAACGTTATACACAGCCCGGTTAAACCAGACACCGGTGACAGCAGCATCCAGGCTATGCTATAGAACCCAGAGGCATTATGGGAAGTGAATGTGAAGTCTCAAGAGCGTGAAGATCAGCATTAGTCTGCTGGAGAACGTTATACATAGCCCGGTTAAACCAGACACCGGTGACAGCAGCATCCAGGCTATGCTATAGAACCCAGAGGCATTATGGGAAGTGAATGTGAAGTCTCAGAGCGTGAAGATCAGCATTAGTCTGCTGGAGAACGTTATACACAGCCCGGTTAAACCAGACACCGGTGACAGCAGCATCCAGGCTATGCTATAGAACCCAGAGGCATTATGGGAAGTGAATGTGAAGTCTCAGAGCGTGAAGATCAGCATTAGTCTGCTGGAGAACGTTATACATAGCCCGGTTAAACCAGACACCGGTGACAGCAGCATCCAGGCTATACTATAGAACCCAGAGGCATTATGGGAAGTGAATGTGAAGTCTCAGAGCGTGAAGATCAGCATTAGTCTGCTGGAGAACGTTATACATAGCCCGGTTAAACCAGACACCGGTGACAGCAGCATCCAGGCTATGCTATAGAACCCAGAGGCATTATGGGAAGTGAATGTGAAGTCTCAGAGCGTGAAGATCAGCATTAGTCTGCTGGAGAACGTTATACATAGCCCGGTTAAACCAGACACCGGTGACAGCAGCATCCAGGCTATGCTATAGAACCCAGAGGCATTATGGGAAGTGAATGTGAAGTCTCAGAGCGTGAAAATCAGCATTAGTCTGCTGGAGAACGTTATACATAGCCCGGTTAAACCAGACACCGGTGACAGCAGCATCCAGGCTATGCTATAGAACCCAGAGGCATTATGGGAAGTGAATGTGAAGTCTCAGAGCGTGAAGATCAGCATTAGTCTGCTGGAGAACGTTATACATAGCCCGGTTAAACCAGACACCGGTGACAGCAGCATCCAGGCTATGCTATAGAACCCAGAGGCATTATGGGAAGTGAATGTGAAGTCTCAGAGCGTGAAGATCAGCATTAGTCTGCTGGAGAACGTTATACATAGCCCGGTTAAACCAGACACCGGTGACAGCAGCATCCAGGCTATGCTATAGAACCCAGAGGCATTATGGGAAGTGAATGTGAAGTCTCAGAGCGTGAAGATCAGCATTAGTCTGCTGGAGAACGTTATACATAGCCCGGTTAAACCAGACACCGGTGACAGCAGCATCCAGGCTATGCTATAGAACCCAGAGGCATTATGGGAAGTGAATGTGAAGTCTCAGAGCGTGAAGATCAGCATTAGTCTCCTGGAGAACGTTATACATAGCCCGGTTAAACCAGACACCGGTGACAGCAGCATCCAGGCTATGCTATAGAACCCAGAGGCATTATGGGAAGTGAATGTGACGTCTCAGAGCGTGAAGATCAGCATTAGTCTGCTGGAGAACGTTATACATAGCCCGGTTAAACCAGACACCGGTGACAGCAGCATCCAGGCTATGCTATAGAACCCAGAGGCATTATGGGAAGTGAATGTGAAGTCTCAGAGCGTGAAGATCAGCATTAGTCTGCTGGAGAACGTTATACATAGCCCGGTTAAACCAGACACCGGTGACAGCAGCATCCAGGCTATGCTATAGAACCCAGAGGCATTATGGGAAGTGAATGTGAAGTCTCAGAGCGTGAAGATCAGCATTAGTCTGCTGGAGAACGTTATACATAGCCCGGTTAAACCAGACACCGGTGACAGCAGCATCCAGGCTATGCTATAGAACCCAGAGGCATTATGGGAAGTGAATGTGAAGTCTCAGAGCGTGAAAATCAGCATTAGTCTGCTGGAGAACGTTATACATAGCCCGGTTAAACCAGACACCGGTGACAGCAGCATCCAGGCTATGCTATAGAACCCAGAGGCATTATGGGAAGTGAATGTGAAGTCTCAGAGCGTGAAGATCAGCATTAGTCTCCTGGAGAACGTTATACATAGCCCGGTTAAACCAGACACCGGTGACAGCAGCATCCAGGCTATGCTATAGAACCCAGAGGCATTATGGGAAGTGAATGTGAAGTCTCAGAGCGTGAAGATCAGCATTAGTCTGCTGGAGAACGTTATACACAGCCCGGTTAAACCAGACACCGGTGACAGCAGCATCCAGGCTATGCTATAGAACCCAGAGGCATTATGGGAAGTGAATGTGAAGTCTCAGAGCGTGAAGATCAGCATTAGTCTGCTGGAGAACATTATACATAGCCCGGTTAAACCAGACACCGGTGACAGCAGCATCCAGGCTATGCTATAGAACCCAGAGGCATTATGGGAAGTGAATGTGAAGTCTCAGAGCGTGAAGATCAGCATTAGTCTCCTGGAGAACATTATACATAGCCCGGTTAAACCAGACACCGGTGACAGCGGCATCCAGGCTATGCTATAGAACCCAGAGGCATTATGGGAAGTGAATGTGAAGTCTCAGAGTGTGAAGATCAGCATTAGTCTGCTGGAGAACGTTATACATAGCCTGGTTAAACCAGACACCGGTGACAGTAGCATCCAGGCTATTTATTTATTTCACCTTTATTTAACCAGGTAAGCCAGTTGAGAACAAGTTCTCATTTACAACAGAGGCATTATTAACGATGGAATCGGTTTTAATTGGCGTAGAGATGACGGTGATCTCCTACTGTACACGGTCATCACGTTATTAGTGAAGTCAGCCATATGGAAACGGTTGATTCGTCTAGGGATAGGCGTACTAACGTCAACATCATCTAGAAAAGCAGCATTATGTAGTGAACTAATCTAACTTGGAATATGATGAGTCCTTACGATCTGGATCAGAGCAAGACCTCATCCCAAAATGGCACCCTATTCCCTATGGGCCCTGGTCTAAAGTAGTGCACTACATAGGGAGCCATTCTCTGGTCTAAAGTAGTGCACTATATAGGGAATAGGGTGCCATTCTCTGGTCTAAAGTAGTGCACTATATAGGGAATAGGGTGCCATTCTCTGGTCTAAAGTAGTGCACTACATAGGGAATAGGGTGCCATTCTCTGGTCTAAAGTAGTGCACTACATAGGGAATAGGGTGCCATTCTCTGGTCTAAAGTAGTGTACTATATAGGGAATAGGGTGCCATTCTCTGGTCTAAAGTAGTGCACTATATAGGGAATAGGGTGCCATTCTCTGGTCTAAAGTAGTGCACTATATAGGGAATAGGGTGCCATTCTCTGGTCTAAAGTAGGGCACTATATAGGGAATAGGGTGCCATTCTCTGGTCTAAAGTAGTGCACTAAATAGGGAATAGGGTGTCATTCTCTGGTCTAAAGTAGTGCACTATATAGGGAATAGGGTGCCATTTGGGACACATCCCCAGTCTTCCTGTCTGAGGCCTTGTGGGTTAGTTCTGGCTATGGTTAGTTAGTTAAGGTCAGTGTGCATGTGAATGTAGAGGGGGTTTCTACAATTGAAACCTAAGCATTTCACATGGGACAAAGGGGAAGTGGGTTTGATTTTTCTCAACAGTGGCATATTATTGTAGTGGTCTGTTTCTGTTGGTCAGTCCTTTTCTAAAATGTCTACACGGCATTCATATACAGCAGGGGTGTCAAAGTCAAATGGACGGAGGGCCAAATAAAAAATTTAGCTACAAGCCGAGGGCCGGACTGTTCGAATGTTCATTGAAAAATTTTTAAATGACGCATATAGTCTAGTGAACCTAATTGAACCTACTGAAAACCTAACAAATATATTCCAATATGATCAGATAAATAAAGCAATATTTTCTTATGGCTCTGTCAGTAATCTTTAATTTTCAACAGACACAAAAGACAAATTTCCTTTATATAAAAATCCCCATAACATGAACATTAAATGAAAGAAACCGGTATTCAAGGCACCATCAGTAGCCTATATTTTCTATTTTAGCAAAAGTGGGCTAAATTTACTTCAAAGAAAAAAACAATAATAGCAATTTTCTATCATCCACTCAACTGAAATATTTTTAAAATATAATTGGATTGAAATACAATAAAATAAAGTGCAAAAATCTATTAATCAAAAACAACACTTTGTTTAAGGAGAAGTAACATGCAGTGAAAACAAATATTAAACTTTAACTTTTAAACTTGAACTGAGTAAAAACTCTAAATATGTGATTGCACAGTAATGTTCACTTGTTTGAGGTTGAGGGTGATACTTGGTGGTGTCCCATCTTTTCCACAAGTTCATCAATGTTCGGGGTAAGGCTCTGAGCTGAGGAAATCCTCAGAATTGAGTGGAGGTGTTCAGCAGTAAGTCGACTTCTGTGTGATGTTTTGTTCAGGTTCATCAAAGAAAACAGTTGTTCACACAGGTATGTGCTGCCAAACATAGACAACGTTTGAGCAGCCTGGATGCGCAGCTGGGGCATTGTGTCGGGGAGGAAACGGGCGAACTCCGCAGCACCCACTGCCGCATATTTTGCCCTCAGTGCATCATTGCATTGGAGGTCAATCAACTCCATTTGGAGGTTTGGTGGTGAGCTTTCCACGTCAACAGCAAATGGGTTACCGAGCAGTTCCAACCTGCTTTTTTGTGCTTCAAAGTCAGCAAATCGGCGTCGAAAGTCAGCGGCAAGCATACCTATTTTATCAGCCAACTGTGCGCTCGGGAACGCACTGGTAGAGAGCTTCTCTTTCATGGTCTGGCAGCTGGGAAAGTGGCTCAAATTTTCTTTCCGCATCTGCGTCTCCCACAGAGTCAGTTTGGTTTTAAATGCCTTCACTGTACTGTACATATCAGAGATGACATGATCCCGACCCTGCAGCTGCAAGTTCATTGCATTCAGATGACTCGTAATGTCACACAGAAAAGCCATTTCACACAGAAACATTTCGTCTCGGAGTTGTGTTGTGTCTTTCCCTTTGCTGTCCAAGAACAGACAAATCTCCTCACGAAGCTCGAAACATCTTTGAAGCACCTTTCCCTGGCTTAGCCATCGCACCTCTGTGTGATAAGGCAAATCACCATGCTCCGTTTCTAACTCCGTCAGAAATGCCTTGAACTGGCGGTGATTCAAACCTTTGGCTCTGATAAAGTTAACTGTGCGCGTGATGATGCTCATTACATGCTCCATTTTCAAGGCTTTACCGCACAACGCTTCCTGGTGTATGATACAATGATAAGCTGTCAGCTCACCTGTCGCGTTTTCCTCTTGCATCTTTTCCCGTATCTTCGCCACCAGTCCGCTCCTGTGTCCACACATCGCAGGTGCTCCGTCGGTTGTCAAACCCACGAGTTTTTCCCAAGGCAGCTCCATCTCATTTACACATCTTGACACCTCTTCATACAAATCATGCCCCGTAGTTGTGCCATGCATAGGACGTAAAGCCAAAAACTCCTCTGTCACGCTTAGGCTGGAGTCCACTCCGCGGATGAAAATTGACAACTGGGCAATGTCAGAAATGTCGGTGCTCTCATCCACAGCCAAGGAATATGCAATGAAATCTTTTCCCTTTTTCACAAGCTGCTCTTTTAGATTGATGGACAACTGGTCTACTCTCTCGGCAATGGTGTTTCTGCTCAGACTCACATTTAAAAAGAGTTGCCTTTTTTCTGGGCAAACTTCGTCACAAACTTTAATCATGCAGTTTTTGATGAAATCCCCCTCCGTAAATGGCCGGGCTGATTTAGCGATCTCTTCTGCCAAAATAAAACTGGCCTTGACAGCAGCCTGGCCTTGTGATTTGGCTTTTTTGAACAGAGCCTGTCGAGATTTGAGGCCTCGTTTTAATTCCTCTGCCTTTTGTAGCCTTTGTTCCATGTCCATATTCTTGTTTTTGTCCGCGTGTTTCGTTTCATAACGTTTCATAATGTCGTACTCCGACTCCCACCTTGTTTGAAACCCCCGGTTCTCAGTGTCCACCTTCCGTTTTGCCATTTTTGATGGGTATCTGAAAGTTAATTTTACTGTGATGCTGACGACTGCTGTGCCAATAAATATTGAAATGAAGCAGCCTACTGCTCGGTGCGTCACCGTTGCATTGTGGGAAATGTAGTATTGGTGCGTGTAAAAGATCTGCGGGCTGCCGGCTTGCTGCGGTCTGCGGGCCGGTTCTAATAATAAATCAAGATCATCCCAGGGGCCGTAAAAAACCTTCTCGCGGGCCGGATGTGGCCCGCGGGCCTTGACTCTGACATATGTGATATACAGTGAGGGAAAAAAGTATTTGATCCCCTGCTGATTTTGTACGTTTGCCCACTGACAAAGAAATGATCAGTCTATAATTTTAATGGTAGGTTTATTTGAACAGTGAGAGACAGAATAACAACAACAAAAAATCCAGGAAAACGCATGTCAAAAATGTTATAAATTTATTAGCATTTTAATGAGGGAAATAAGTATTTGACCCCCTGTCAATCAGAAAGATTTCTGGCTCCCAGGTGTCTTTTATACAGGTAAGGAGCTGAAATTAGGAGCACACTCTTAAAGGGAGTGCTCCTAATCTCAGTTTGTTACCTGTATAAAAGACACCTGTCCACAGAAGCAATCAATCAATCAGATTCCAAACTCTCCACCATGGCCAAGACCAAAGAGCTCTCCAAGGATGTCAGGGACAAGATTGTAGACCTACACAAGGCTGGAATGGGCTACAAGACCCATTGGTGTGTGGTGGGGTGCTGTGCTGTGCGGTGGTGTGCGGTGGTGTGCGGTGCGGTGCGGTGCTGTGCGGTGCTGTGCGGTGCTGTGCGGTGCTGTGCGGTGCTGTGCGGTGCTGTGCGGTGCGGTGCGGTGCGGTGCTGTGCTGTGCGGTGCGGTGCTGTGTGGTGGTGTGTCATGTTGTGTGGTGTGTTCTTACTATGTTCAGGAAACAGAGCAGGTACTTCAACACCATGTAGTTGTGTTCTGGTAGATTCTCTAGGATGTGTTTACATGCTGTCACTCGGAGACTGCTCTCCACTCCTGGAACAGAAAGCAGCACGTTGACGTTCTCTTCTCAGTTCGGTTATAGACTGGGTCACCTGACCCGATTCAGGACCACAGTAGGGCCGTTGGATGTTTATATTGATGCAGGATCCTACTTCACAGTAGGGCCGGAGGCAGCAAAGCATCCCCAAACCATCACACCGCCACCACCATGCTTCACCTCATACCAACGGTCAAGCGCGGTGGCGGTAGTGTGACGGTTTGGGGATGCTTTGCTGCATTTTTACCGGACCCGTCTCCTACGTGCCACAACACCACGGCGGGTTACCCTGCTGAGCTAAAGCCTCGGCGTGCGCATGTACTTACGGACTATGTCCTGTATCTGGTGGTAGAGGGGGAAGGTGAGCAGGGGCTCAGGTAGCTCTCTGAGGAAGGTCTTCAGGATGACAGCAGGTACATGGACGTCCCCATACTGATGGAACACCACTGGCTTCCCTGAGGAGAAGAGAGCAGGACAAGAAAGTTATAGTCTATACAGAGGAGACCTTCTACAGACTGACTGAGCAGCTAAAACCTGGACAACACATACAGAGACCTTCTACAGACTGACTGAGCAGCTAAAACCTGGACAACACATACAGAGACCTTCTACAGACTGACTGAGCTGCTAAAACCTGGGCAACACATACAGAGGAGACCTTCTACAGACTGACTGAGCTGCTAAAACCTGGACAACACATACAGAGACCTTCTACAGACTGACTGAGCAGCTAAAACCTGGACAACACATACAGAGGATACCTTCTACAGACTGACTGAGCAGCTAAAACCTGGACAACACATACAGAGACCTTCTACAGACTGACTGAGCTGCTAAAACCTGGACAACACATACAGAGACCTTCTACAGACTGACTGAGCTGCTAAAACCTGGGCAACACATACAGAGGAGACCTTCTACAGACTGACTGAGCTGCTAAAACCTGGACAACACATACAGAGACCTTCTACAGACTGACTGAGCTGCTAAAACCTGGACAACACATACAGAGGAGACCTTCTACAGACTGACTGAGCAGCTAAAACCTGGACAACACATACAGAGACCTTCTACAGACTGACTGAGCTGCTAAAACCTGGACAACACATACAGAGACCTTCTACAGACTGACTGAGCAGCTAAAACCTGGACAACACATACAGAGACCTTCTACAGACTGACTGAGCTGCTAAAACCTGGACAACACATACAGAGACCTTCTACAGACTGACTGAGCAGCTAAAACCTGGACAACACATACAGAGACCTTCTACAGACTGACTGAGCAGCTAAAACCTGGACAACACATACAGAGGAGACCTTCTACAGACTGACTGAGCTGCTAAAACCTGGACAACACATACAGAGACCTTCTACAGACTGACTGAGCAGCTAAAACCTGGACAACACATACAGAGACCTTCTACAGACTGACTGAGCAGCTAAAACCTGGACAACACATACAGAGACCTTCTACAGACTGACTGAGCTGCTAAAACCTGGACAACACATACAGAGACCTTCTACAGACTGACTGAGCTGCTAAAACCTGGACAACACATACAGAGACCTTCTACAGACTGACTGAGCAGCTAAAACCTGGACAACACATACAGAGACCTTCTACAGACTGACTGAGCTGCTAAAACCCGGACAACACATACAGAGACCTTCTACAGACTGACTGAGCAGCTAAAACCTGGACACACATACAGAGACCTTCTAACAGACTGACTGAGCAGCTAAAACCTGGACAACACATACAGAGGATACCTTCTACAGACTGACTGAGCAGCTAAAACCTGGACAACACATACAGAGACCTTCTACAGACTGACTGAGGCAGCTAAAACCTGGACAACACATACAGAGACCTTCTACAGACTGACTGAGCAGCTAAAACCTGGACAACACATACAGAGACCTTCTACAGACTGACTGAGCAGCTAAAACCTGGACAACACATACAGAGACCTTCTACAGACTGACTGAGCAGCTAAAACCTGGACAACACATACAGAGACCTTCTACAGACTGACTGAGCAGCTAAAACCTGGACAACACATACAGAGACCTTCTACAGACTGACTGAGCTGCTAAAACCTGGACAACACATACAGAGACCTTCTACAGACTGACTGAGCAGCTAAAACCTGGACAACACATACAGAGACCTTCTACAGACTGACTGAGCAGCTAAAACCTGGACAACACATACAGAGACCTTCTACAGACTGACTGAGCAGCTAAAACCTGGACAACACATACAGAGACCTTCTACAGACTGACTGAGCAGCTAAAACCTGGACAACACATACAGAGACCTTCTACAGACTGACTGAGCAGCTAAAACCTGGACAACACATACAGAGACCTTCTACAGACTGACTGAGCTGCTAAAACCTGGACAACACATACAGAGACCTTCTACAGACTGACTGAGCTGCTAAAACCTGGACAACACATACAGAGACCTTCTACAGACTGACTGAGCTGCTAAAACCTGGACAACACATACAGAGACCTTCTACAGACTGACTGAGCTGCTAAAACCTGGACAACACATACAGAGACCTTCTACAGACTGACTGAGCAGCTAAAACCTGGACAACAAATTGATCCTATGACTGATGGTGGCCAATGGACTTCTTTATCAATACTGAACACACAGGATGTCTGTCTATCTGAGTCCAGAGTAAAACGCTTCCATGGACAACCCTGACGCAAATGCTACATTCAAAGTATTGAAATTGAATCATTGATTGTTATAATTGTTATGTTTTCTACAAATTAGCCGATACAAATCTTTCTCTGGCAAAACACATGTACTGGAACTAGCATATGATTGCTTATTTAGGTTGATTGATTATACATGTTCTCAGAAAGTAAGTGGTTTGACTAATGGAAACTTGGCCTGCTGCAGTCAGAAGTCGGGGGTGACATGGGGCTGTGGTGCGATGGCATCTGAGGCAGAGGAGATGGAGGTTGATCTGGATTATTATTGATCTCTGCTTCCTGGTAGTGAGAGATAAAAGCCCTGCCTCTGGCCCTGGGAGACCCCGCTCCGCCCTGCCTCTGGCCCGGAGACCCCCCG
>LR778256.1:27102445-27122445 GCA_902810595.1 Coregonus sp. 'balchen'
CTTGCTATAACTCACGTACGTTTTTAAAAAAAAACCCCCCTGCTATAAATTTTTTTTTTAAACCCCCAACCAAAAAAAAAACCCCCCTTTTAACCCTTACTTTTAACCCCCCCCCTTAACTCCTGTACTGTTTTAATTTTAAAAAACCCCCTGCCAAAATCACTCTCTTTTACCCCACCTCACACTTACTACCCCCAAACCACTTACTTTTAAAAACCCCCCCTTAAACTCACTGTACTGTTTAAACTACTGTAAATTTTTCCCCCTAACCACTGAACTGTTTAAAAAACCTTATAATCAATAAATTTATTTAAAAAAATTTCTTTTAACCCCCCTGAATAACTCACTGTAACTGTTTTCCCCCTGCATAACCACTGTACTGTTTTAAATTCAATAATAACTCCCTTATTTACTTTAAAACAAACCCCTAATAACTACTTCTTTTAAAAAACCCCCTCTCAATAACTCCTTACTTTTTTAAAAACCCCTTATAACTCACTGTACGTTAAAAAAACCCACCCTGCTATAACTCATGTACTTTTAACCCCCTGCTATAACTGACTTAAACCTGCTATAACACTATTAATAAAACCCCCTGCTATAACTCACTGTACTGTTTTAAAAACCACCCGCTAAACTCACTGTTTTTAAAAACCCCCCTGCTATAACTCACTACTGTACCCTTATAACTCCGTACTGTTTTAAAAAATTAAAAAAACTAACCACATACCCTCCCTATTACCCCTGTACTGTTTTAACTAACCCCCCTCTAACTCACTGTTACTGTTTAACCCCCCTGCTATAACCACTGTACTGTTTTATAACACCCCTATAACTTTTACCCCTTTTTAAACACATTTAAAACCCCCCGCTATAACTCACTGTTTTTTTAAAAATAAAAATTAAAAAAACATAACTATAACCCCTGTATTTAAACACCCTACTATAACCACTTATACTGTTTATAGTTTTAAATAAACCCCCCTGCTATAACTCACTGTACTGTTTTAAAAATTAAAACCCTGTAACTTTACTTTTTAAAATTAAACATACTACTTTAAAACCACCCCAATACTAACCTTAAAAACCCTGTTAACCCTTCTTTTTAACATATTAAACCCCCTGCCTCTATAACTCATCTTATTTTTAACCCCCTATAACTCACTATATGTTTTACCCCCCCCTTATAACTCACTGACTGTTTTAACAAACCCCCTGCATAACCACTGTACTGTTTTAACCCATACCCCCTGTTTAACCCAAACCTGTACTTATTTAAACATAAAAACAAAATAACTTAAAAAAACCCCTAAAACTCACTACTTTAAAATAAACCCCCTGCTTAACCACTGTATGTTTAACCCCTATTAACCCCTGTAAACTTTAACGTACCCCCCTGCTATAACTCACTAACTGTTTTAACACCCCTTATAACTTTACTTACCCCCCTGCATAACTCACGTACTGTTTTTAAAACCCCGCTATAACTCACTGTACTGTTTTAATTAACCCCCCTTAAAACTCCACTGTACTGTTTATAACTACTACGTTAACATAAAACTGTATAAACACCCCCCCTGCTATAACTCACTGACTGTTTTAACCTTTAAACTCCTATAACTTATACTTTTAACAACCCCCTGCTATAACCACTATAACTGTTTAAAACCCCCCTGCTATAAACTCACTGTTACCCCCTGCTTAAAAACACTGTACTGTTTTACATAAAACTCCCTGCTATACTGCTTAATTACTTTTTAAAAAAACCCCCCTGCTATAACTCACTGTACTGTTTTTAAAACCCCTGTATATACCACTGTTATAACAAAACTTTTTAAACCCCCTGCTAACTCACTGTATTGTTTAACCCCCCTGCTATAACTCACTGTAATGTTTTAACCCCCCCATACTCCTTAACTGTTTTTACCCCCTGCTATACTCCGTATGTTTTAAAACCCCCCGCTATAACTCACTTATTTTTAAACTCATTACTTAACCCCCCATAACCACTACTTTTTTAACTAATTAACCCTCATAAACTAACTATTTAACAAACTCAAAAATACATTTAACAAAAACCCCCCTGCTATAACTCACTGCTGTTACCCTTATTTTAAAACTACAACTTTTACCCCCTGCTAAACTCACTGTACTGTTTCCCTAAAACTTTTTTAAAAAATACCCCCCCTGCTATAACTCACTGTACTGTTTTAACCCCCCTGCTAAACTCACTGTACTGTTTTAAATTAATATTAAACTCACACTGTTTTAAAAAAAAAAAACCTAATACAAACCCCAGCTTTAAATCCCTGCTTGTTTAAAACCCTTTAACACTGATTTAAAACCCCCGCTATAACTCACTGATCTGTTTTAACCCCTGCTATAACCCCTGTACTGTTTTAATATAAAACCCCCTGCATAACCCCTACTTATTGTTTTATACCCCTTTAACCCCTGCTAACTACCTAATTTAAAAAACCCCCCTGCTATAACTCACTGTCACACTGTTTTAAACCCCCCTGCTATAACTCACTGTTACTGTTTTAACCCCCCTGCTATAATCCTGTACTGTTTTAACCCCTGCAATAACTCACTATAACTGTTTTAACCCCCCCTGCTATAACTCACTTACTGGTTTAAATTATTACCCCCCTGCTATACTCACTGTACTGTTTTTTTTACCCAATTTAACCCTTCACCCCCCCCTGCTATCACTCACTATACTGTTTTAAACCCCCCTTCTATAACTCCACTGTACTGTTTTTATAACTGTTTTAAAACCCCCTTAACCCCCCCTGCTTACTCACTGTACACTGTTTTAATTCCAAAATTACTCCCCTGCTATAACTCACTGTACTTGTTTTAATACCCCCCTGCTATAACTCACTGTACTGTTTGTAAATACCCCCCCTGCTAGAACCCTATAACTGTTTTAACCCCCCTGCTTAACGCACTGTACTGTTTTAACAAAAACCCCCTGGCTAATAACTCACTATACTGTTTTTTATAATTACCCCCCCTGCTATAACTCACTATACTGTTTTACCCCCCTGCTATAACTCACTGTACTGTTTTTTACTGGTTAACTAAAACCCCCTGCTATAATTCACTGTACTGTTTTACCCCCCTGCTATAACTCACTGTACTGTTTTACTCCTGCTATAACTCACTATACCTGTTTTAAAAAAACCCCCCTGCTATATCCTCACTGTACTGTTTTTATTAACACCCCCTGTGCTATAACCACTGTAAACTGTTTAATATTTACCCCCCTGCTATAACCTCACTGTAATTGTTTTACCCCCCTGCAATAACTCACTGTACTGCTTTTTAACCCCCCTGCTATAACTCACTGTACTGTTTACCCCCCTGCTATAACTCACTGTGCTGTTTAACCCCCCTGCTATAACTCACTGACTGTTTTTAACACCACCCCCTGCTATAACTCACTGTACTGTTAATAAAACCCCCTGCTATAACCACTGTACTTTTTACCCCCCCCGCTATAACTCACTTGTTACTGGTTTTAAACCTACCCCCCTGCTATAACTACTTGCTGTTTACCTCCCTGCTATAACCACTATAACTGTTTAACCCCCCTGCTATAACTCACTTTACTGTTTAAAACCCCCTGCTATAAATAACTCACTGTACTGTTTTAACATACAACAACCCCCCTGCTATAACTCACTGACTGTTTTAACCAAGCCCCCCTGCTTAGCACTCCACTGTACTGTTTTCCAAAACTTTACCAACCCCCATGCGATAACTCACTGTACTGTTTTAATATCCCCCCTGCCTATAAACTCACTGTACTGTTTAACCCCCCTGCTATAACTCACTGTACTGTTTTAACCCCCCTGCTATAACTCCTGTAATGTTTTATAACCCCCCCCTGCTATAACTCACCTGTACTGTTTTACTAACCCCCCTGCTATACTCACTGTATTGTTTTCCCCCCTGCCTATAACTCACTGTACTGTTTTTTACCCAATAACCACTAAATACCGCATTACCCCCCTTCTATAGAACTCATCTGTAACGTTTAAAACCCCCTGCTATAACTCACTGTACGTTTTACCCCCCTGCTATAACTCACTGTACTGTTTTACCCCCCTGCTATAACTCACTGTACTGTTTTACCCCCCTGCTATAACTCACTGTACTGTTTTACCCCCTGCTATAACTCACTGTACTGTTTTACCCCCTGCTATAACTCACTGTACTGTTTAACCCCCCTGCTATAACTCACTGTACTGTTTTACCCCCCTGCTATAGACTCACTGTACTGTTTTAAAACATTCCCCCCCTGCTATAACGCACTGGTATTGTTTTACACCAACCTAACCCCCCCTTGCTATAACTCACGGTAGCTGTTAACCCCCTGCTATAACTCACTGTACTGTTTTAACCCCCCTGCTATAACTCACTGTACTGTTTTAAGTATACCCCCCTCTATAACTCACTATAACTGTTTTAACCCCCCTGCTAACTCACTATACTGTTTTAAAACAAACCCCCCTGCAATAACTGCACTGTACTGTTTTACACCCCACCTGCAAATAACTCAACGTACTGTTTTACAACCCCCTGCATACTCACTGTAACTGTTTTTAGAGAGCTTCTAGCTACCATCGTGCATGTTTCTGACTATAAGATGTTGAAGAGTGAAGACTGAGGCTTATAGTCTACCATAGTGCTTTCTGACTATAGATGTTTGAAGAGGTGTAGACTGCGAGCTATCGCTAACCATTGTGCTGTTCTGAAGTCTGAAACCCCTCCTGTTCTATCAGGTACTTTATGCAAGGGTCTGTAGAAAAATCCATTCCTAATCACTTTACACACAGCTCTGACACTCTGAACATCAGGTACCCTGGCAAAGAGGAGCGCATAAAGAGCCCCAAATGGATCAGAGAGTCGAGTCGGGATATAGATTCTAACGAGAGATAGGAGGGAGATAGAGTGTACGGTATAGCGATAGAGCAACTATCTATATGGAGTGAGAGCTCGTTTTTTTCTCCTCTCCCTTCTTTCTAGCGCCTTCTTTCTCTTCTTCGCGCTCGTTTTTCTTGCGAGCTCGGCTCCCTCGAGCGCTCTCTATCTAGTTCGCTCGCTCTCTTCTTTCTTTCTCTCTCTCTCTCTCTCTCGCTCTCTCTCCTCCTCTCCCTCTCTCTCTCTCTTCTCTCTCTCTCTCTCTCGCTATCTCTCTCTTCGCTCTCTCTCTCTCTTTCTCTCTCTCTGCTCTCTCTCTCTCTCTCTCGTCTCTCTCCGCTCTTCTTCTTGCGGCTTGCTTCCTTTATCTTCTCTCTCTCTCTTTCTTGCTTTCTTCTCTCTCTCTCTCTCTCGCTCTCTCTCTCTCTCTCCTTTCTCCGCTCCTTCTCTCTACTCCGCTCTCTCTCTGCTCTTCTCTCTCTCTCTCTCTCTCTCTCTCTCTCTCTCGCTCTTTCTTCTTTCTCGTTTGACTTCTTTCTTATTCTTTCTCCTCTCTCTCGTCTTTACTCTGCATTTTTCTTACTTAAATTATTTTCCTTGTATGACAGTCCAATACTTAGTTTTCGCTTTTAAAGATTCTTCTTGACGTTATGCTCTCTCTCTCTACAGCTCTACTCTCTTAACTCTTACTGCCGCTCTCTGCGCGCCCTCGCTTGTGTGTGGTGTGACGCCCGCCCCGCGCGCCTCCCCGCTTCTTCTCCCTCTCCTCTCCTCCAACCTTTTTCCTCCCCCCCCACTCTCCCTCTGATCAGGTAATAATTCATTTTCCATTTTCCCAGTGCTCCTCTCCCTGGCCCTCTCTCCCCTCGTCCATACTATTTCCCCCTCAACCTCTTTTTGTGTGTTTTCGGTTTCTCTGGTGCAAATGCTGATGGGAGGCTGAGACACTTTTATAGTCCTTTATTCCTGTTAGTTGGAGAAGCTTTTTCTCAGGCTCTCCTCCTCTCGCTCCCTCTCCTCTCTCCATCTCCGGGCTGCCTCCTCTCCGTTCTTCTTCTTCTCGTTCCATCTTCTCCGTCCTGTCTCGTTCTCGGGTTCTTCGGTCGTTCTCTTCTCTTCGTCGTTCTCTTTTATCATCGGTTCTCTTTCTCGTTGTTCGTACTGTCTGCTTCTTCTTCCTAGTCATGACTTTCCTTCTCTCTCTTCATCTTCTCTTCTCTTCTTCTCTTCTCTATCAGCTTCGTCTTTCAATCTTCCTCTCCTCTCTTCCTCGAGGATTCATCTTAGGGTCCAATTTCACTCAAAAAGCGCTATTCGATTTGCTTGGCATTCTGGCACAACGTTTTGGAACGGCTACATTGGCCGGTATTCGCAAGAGGCGGCGCAATTGCTGACTGATTATTATATTACGTTACTCTTCAGCCGGCTTCCTCTATATCGACTGGCACGAGGGTGCTATCTGTGGGGCATTCATTCTGCAGTGCATCTTTTCTGCACTTCTCCGTTGCATAAAACTGAAGTCTTTCTGAACGGGGCAAGCGTTTAATGATCGCGTGGTTTTCATCTATTAACATGTACTCGGGGGATTCTCCTGGGGTCTGTCTTCATCTCAGGTTTTAATCATCATGGGTGGAACGACGTAATGGGCAGTGCACCAACCGCAGGAGAGGCCAGAATAAGGAACCAATGCCACAGGGGATTCTTTGAGTCTATCTTCTTTCTTTGAATTCTCTTCTCTTTCTCTTCTCTTTCATCTCTCTCCTCTCCTGCTGCCTCTCCTCATACCTACTCGGCATCTCTCCTCCTATTCCTCTCCTCTCCTCTACTTTTCCCCTAGTGCGCGTGGTAGAGGAGGAGAACCTTTAATGCCCCTGGGTAGCTGCTCTTGTGTTCCAATATTTTGGCCAGCCAGTTCAATGTTAACTTTGATGTCCGGGTCTGGGCCAGATTGTCATGCAGGAACAACTTTTGTTTATGTTCCAGGGAAATAGCTAGTTGACCCACAGGGGAATGATTTATCCTGAAGTCCAGGATAAACAATGTAGTGTTACAACTTACATGTCTCGCTACAGGTGGGAGAAAGTGTCTGTCAGATAGCACCTCTGCAGTTTTATTCAGCCTTGAACAATTGTATTCACTAAATCTGATAAACTATCAAGGAGGTTTAATTCAATCAATTGTTACAAACAAACAAAAACTGTTGGGACGAGGGCGATATATGTAAGAGTATGGAGGGGAGTGACGGGAGAAAAGATGAAAAGGCAAAGAAAGGGGGAAATAGATTGAGGATGGATAAGCGTAGGGACGAGAGGGAGCTCCCTTAAAGTAAAAAGCCTCCACAATAGTTGTTGCATAATTCATGAAATGCCAAAATAATAAAAACAAAACGCTTAATCAATACAAATGTGAATAAAAACTCCTCTCTGCTTCACTGTGTGAAGAAAAACTCTGGATTTCCATCTCTGGTTTCGCATCTTCGTAACATTATGGCTAGTTTCACAGTAGCGTTAGTTTGCTTCTTCTTTCTTTCTTCTTTGGTCTGAAGCTCAGGTTTTTGAGATTTCGTGGCTGGGCGTTCAGTTTTACTCTCTCTTTCAATTCATGGCCAGCCTGTTGGGAAGGGCCAACTTTTTTTTAGCCTGAACAGTTCACACTATACACTTTCAGGCGAATGAAACATTTTCAATGTTGGTCTCTATCAATTACAATGAAGAAAAGAAGATAGAATTCATTCCACAACTCTGATATGTTGTTATTTGGGATGCGTTAGTGATCCGCTCTGGGGGGGTTTATAGCAGGAGTTTGGTCCTGTGTCTCCAGAGGTGTTTTTTTCAAACCTTCCACTGTCACATTCTTAGATTTCCTTCATCTTATTTCCTTCCTTTCCTCCAGAATATCCCACGCGCTCTTCTCCCTCTTTTATTTTATTTCGCTTTTTCACCGCATAGGAGGGGAGATGATGATCCATTACTCTGATGGCTTCACATTATCCAGTGTACAACATCTATCCTGACAAATCACCCAGGGCCTCATTGGCCTTCTGTACTCCCCCACCCTCCTTCCATTACCCTCACCCCCTTTTCTCCTCTTCTCATCTTCCTCCTCCGCGCTCCCCACCCCCCGCCCACCGTAGGCGACCCAGCCTTTCCCCCCCGCCCACCCCCGCCCCCCCCGACCGCCGCCCCCCAAACCCCGACTGCCCCCGAGTACCCCTCCCCCCCCCCCACAGGGCACCCCCCGCAACTCCCAAGCACACACACACACCACCCACACCACACACACACATCACAACCACACTAACAACACACACACCATATACAATTCCACCCATCCCATACTGCACACACACCACTTAGACACTTCACACCTCACAATAATACAATTACACACACCACACACACATCACCCCCCACATTAATGACAATTGAACACCCACCATTCACTCACACACCCACTCCACACTCACTCCACCAGGCCTTCCTCAACTTACACACACACACATTCGCGCACCCACCTCACCCTCACACACACATGAATAAAGTACACACAACACACTCACACACACACTAACACTCACCACAAAGGAATACAATACAAACACACCAACACACTAACACTCCCATCACACACAGGAAATACCCTCACACACACACACACTCACACACAACACTAACACACACATGATACAAGTACACGTCACACACTCACAACACCCACTAACACCACACACATGAATACAATCACACAACACACCTCACACACACACTCACACTCCCACACAACTTAATACCATTTACACACACACCCTCACACACACACTAACACTCACACACACACTGAATACACCTCACACCCACCACACCCAACACCCAACCAACACACGACCTTAATCCAAGTACCCACGACACCACACCACTCCCACCCCCTCCCCTGCAGTATGTCTCCCATAGGAATGCTCTGAATGAGATTCTGTTATGAGGTGTGTTCTATGCTGTATCCTTAAGGGCTATTAATATCATACAGGGAGCAGACAAACGTTGTATTTCTTCAATATTCAGGTACCAATATCAATGTAGATGGTAAACCTGGATTGGTGTTCCATATATATATATTTAACCACATGCAGCTTAGATGGTGAACCTGGATGGGTGTTTTTCCATACTATATTTAACCACATGCAGCTTAGAATGGTGACCTGGATGGGTGTTCCATAATATATATTTACCCACATGCAGCTTGATGGTAAACCGGGATGGGTGTTCCATATTATATTTAAAACCAAAAATGCAGCTTAATGGTGTGTCACGATCCGTCATAAATGGAACAGAACCAAGGCGCAGCGTGATGAACAAACATACTTTAATTAGTTAAAGTTTAAACTCAAATACAAAAACAAGAAACGACTCGTGACGTCCACGGTATCAAGACCGAACACGGAACAAAAACCCCACAAACACAAAGGGAAAACAGACAGTTTAAATATGGCTCCCAATCAGAGACAACCAGCCAACAGCTGACACTCGTTGCCTCTGATTGGGAGTCACTCAGGCAAACATAGAATTAAACACAACAGAATTACCAACATAGAAATACACACATAGAATGAACACACCCTGGCTCAACATAATGAGTCCCAGAGCCAGGGTGTGACATGGTGAACCTGGATGGGTGTTCCATATATATATTTAACCACATGCAGCTTAGATGGTAAACCTGGATGGGTGTTCCATATATATATTTAACCACATGCAGCTTAGATGGTAAACCTGGATGGGTGTTCCATATATATATTTAACCACATGCAGCTTAGATGGTAAACCTGGATGGGTGTTCCATATATATATTTAACCACATGCAGCTTAGATGGTGAACCTGGATGGGTGTTCCATATATATATTTAACCACATGCAGCTTAGATGGTAAACCTGGATGGGTGTTCCATATATATATTTAACCACATGCAGCTTAGATGGTAAACCTGGATGGGTGTTCCATATATATATTTAACCACATGCAGCTTAGATGGTAAACCTGGATGGGTGTTCCATATATATATTTAACCACATGCAGCTTAGATGGTAAACCTGGATGGGTGTTCCATATATTTAATGCGGCTTAAGCATGATGTGAAAGCCATGACTATGAGTGCTTCCCATATGGCACCCTATTCCCTGTATAGTGCACTACTTTAGACCAGAGAATGGCACCCTATTCCCTATATAGTGCACTACTTTAGACCAGAGAATGGCACGCTATTCCCTATATAGTGCACTACTTTAGACCAGAGAATGGCACCCTATTCCCTATATAGTGCACTACTTTAGACCAGAGAATGGCACCCTATTCCCTATATAGTGCACTACTTTAGACCAGAGAATGGCACCCTATTCCCTATATAGTGCACTACTTTAGACCAGAGAATGGCACCCTATTCCCTATATAGTGCACTACTTTAGACCCTATGGGAAATATGGTGCATTTGGGATCCAGCCCTTGAGGAAGAGCCCTGCCCTTCAAGGCTAAAACCAGACAGTGCTCTGAAACTCCTCGGGAACCTCCAAGTTGTCCAAGTGATTAAAAATCATCCTCATCATAATTCATATGACTCACACATGCACGCATGCATGCACACACAACCACACACACACAGTCACAGCAATCCATTCCTCAGGCCTCTAATGGAGCCTAGTGCAGCGAAGGACGTCTGATATATGGTTAGTTGACACGGTTTGAATCTAGTTTTATTTTTGCCTTACATAAGCTGCTGCATATAGTGTGTGATAGTAACTCATTGGGGTGATGCTAGAAGTTATTATCAGGACCGAGGCCACAGATAGGATCCAGGATGCACGGCGGCAATACAACAACGCTACGAAGTCACCTTGCTGTTGATGGCTTTAAATAAATACAGTTCATCTCAACGTTCCTCTGAGCGCCAACTGCTGTTGAACGTCACCACAGTGGCACATTGTGTTAGAATTTATAGCTTTAGTTATAACATGAAAAGCACTATGTTAGTGCATAGTTATGGTCTGTGAGATTCTGTTGTATAATGTATGTATTCCAAATGTGTTCCATGACTAATATAATCACACTTTATATATTTTTTTTCTCCAAATCCAGATGATTTAGACTGGGAGGGAGATGCTGCAGCATGTACAGGGGTCCGTTTAGACTGGGAGGGAGATGCTGGAGCATGTACAGGGGTCAGTTTAGACTGGGGGGAGATGCTGCAGCATGTACAGGGGTCAGTTTAGACTGGGGAGAGAGATGCTGCAGCATGTAGAGGGGTCAGTTTATACTGGGGGAGAGATGCTGCAGCATGTACAGGGTCAGTTTAGACTGGGAGAGAGATGCTGCAGCATGTACAGGGGTCAGTTTAGACTGGGAGGGAGATGCTGCAACATGTACAGGGGTCAGTTTAGACTGGGAGGGAGATGCTGCAGCATGTACAGGGGTCAGTTTAGACTGGGAGGGAGATGCTGCAGCATGTACAGGGGTCAGTTTAGACTGGGAGGGAGATGCTGCAACATGTACAGGGGTCAGTTTAGACTGGGAGGGAGATGGATGCAGCATGTACAGGGGTCAGTTTAGACTGGGAGGGAGATGCTGCAGCATGTACAGGGGTCAGTTTATACTGGGAGAGAGATGATGCAGCATGTACAGGGGTCAGTTTAGACTGGGAGGGAGATGCTGCAGCATGTACAGGGGTCAGTTTATACTGGGAGGGAGGTGCTGCAGCATGTACAGGGGTCAGTTTAGACTGGGAGGGAGATGCTGCAGCATGTACAGGGGTCAGTTTAGACTGGGAGGGAGATGCTGCAGCATGTACAGGGTCAGTTTAGAACGGGAGGGAGATGCTGCAGCATGTACAGGGGTCAGTGTAGACTGGGAGGGAGATGCTGCAGCATGTACAGGGTCAGTGTAGACTGGGAGGGAGATGCTGCAGCATGTACAAGGGGTCAGTTTAGACTGGGAGATAGATGCTGCAGCATGTACAGGGTCAGTTTAGACTGGGAGGGAGATGCTGCAGCATGTACAGGGGTCAGTTTAGACTGGGAGGGAGATGCTGCAGCATGTACAGGGGTCAGTTTAGACTGGGAGGGAGATGATGCAGCATGTACAGGGTCAGTTTAGACTGGGAGGGAGATGCTGCAGCATGTACAGGGGTCAGTTTAGACTGGGAGGGAGATGCTGCAACATGTACAGGGGTCAGTTTAGACTGGGAGGGAGATGCTGCAACATGTACAGGGTCAGTTTAGACTGGGAGGGAGATGCTGCAGCATGTACAGGGGTCAGTTTAGACTGGGAGGGAGATGGATGCAGCATGTACAGGGGTCAGTTTAGACTGGGAGGGAGATGGATGCAGCATGTACAGGGGTCAGTTTAGACTGGGAGGGAGATGCTGCAGCATGTACAGGGGTCAGTTTAAACTGGGAGAGAGATGCTGCAGCATGTACAGGGGTCAGTTTAGACTGGGAGGGAGATGCTGGCAGCATGTACAGGGGGTCAGTTTAGACTGGGAGAGAGATGCTGCAGCATGTACAGGGGTCAGTTTAGACTGGGGAGGGAGATGCTGCAGCATGTACAGGGGTCAGTTTAGACTGGGGAGGGAGATGCTGCAGCATGTACAGGGGTCAGTTTAGACTGGGAGGGAGATGCTGCAGCATGTACAGGGGTCAGTTTAGACTGGGAGGGAGATGCTGCAGCATGTACAGGGGTCAGTCTAGACTGGGAGGGAGATGCTGCAGCATGTACAGGGGTCAGTTTATACTGGGAGAGAGATGCTGCAGCATGTACAGGGGTCAGTTTAGACTGGGAGGGAGATGCTGCAGCATGTACAGGGGTCAGTTTAGACTGGGAGGGAGATACTGCAGCATGTACAGGGGTCAGTTTAAACTGGGAGAGAGATGCTGCAGCATGTACAGGGGTCAGTTTAGACTGGGAGGGAGATGCTGCAGCATGTACAGGGGTCAGTTTAGACTGGGAGGGAGATGCTGCAGCATGTACAGGGGTCAGTTTATACTGGGGAGAGAGATGCTGCAGCATGTACAGGGGTCAGTTTAAACTGGGAGAGAGATGCTGCAGCATGTACAGGGTCAGTTTAGACTGGGAGGGAGATGCTGCAGCATGTACAGGGTCAGTTTAGACTGGGAGGGAGATACTGCTGCATGTACAGGGTCAGTTTAAACTGGGAGAGAGATGCTGCAGCATGTACAGGGTCAGTTTAGACTGGGAGGGAGATGCTGCAGCATGTACAGGGTCAGTTTAGACTGGGAGGGAGATGTTGCAGCATGTACAGGGGTCAGTTTAGACTGGGGAGAGAGATAATGCAGCATGTACAGGGGTCAGTTTAGACTGGGAGGGAGATGCTGCAGCATGTACAGGGTCAGTTTAGACTGGGAGGGAGATGCTGCAGCATGTACAGGGTCAGTTTAGACTGGGAGGGAGATGCTGCAGCATGTACAGGGGTCAGTTTAGACTGGGAGGGAGATGTTGCAGCATGTACAGGGGTCAGTTTAGACTGGGGAGAGAGATGCTGCAGCATGTACAGGGGTCAGTTAGACTGGGAGGGAGATGCTGCAGCATGTACAGGGTCAGTTTAGACTGGGAGGGAGATGCTGCAGCATGTACAGGGGTCAGTTTAGACTGGGAGGGAGATGCTGCAGCATGTACAGGGGTCAGTTTAGACTGGGAGGGAGATGCTGCAGCATGTACAGGGTCAGTTTAGACTGGGAGGGAGATGCTGCAGCATGTACAGGGGTCAGTTTAGACTGGGAGGGAGATGCTGCAGCATGTACAGGGGTCAGTTTAGACTGGGAGGGAGATGCTGCAGCATGTACAGGGGTCAGTTTAGACTGGGAGGGAGATGCTGCAGCATGTACAGGGGTCAGTTTAGACTGGGAGGGAGATGCTGCAGCATGTACAGGGGTCAGTTTAGACTTGGATGGAGATGCTGCAGCATGTACAGGGGTCAGTGTAGACTGGGAGGGAGATGATTGCAGCATGTACAGGGTCAGTTTAGACTGGGGAGAGAGATGCTGCAGCATGTACAGGGGGTCCGTTTAGACTGGGAGGGAGATGCTGCAGCATGTACAGGGGTCAGTTTAGACTGGGAGGGAGATGCTGCAGCATGTACAGGGGTCAGTTTAGACTGGGAGATAGATGCTGCATTATGTACAGGGGTCAGTTTAGACTGGGAGGGAGATGCTGCAGCATGTACAGGGGTCAGTTTAGACTGGGAGGGAGATGCTGCAGCATGTACAGGGGTCAGTTTAGACTGGGAGGGAGATGCTGCAGCATGTACAGGGTCAGTTTAGACTGGGAGGGAGATGCTGCAGTATGTACAGGGGTCAGAATAGACTGGGAGGGAGATGTTGCAGCATGTACAGGGGTCAGTTTAGACTGGGGAGAGAGATGCTGCAGCATGTACAGGGGTCCGTTTAGACTGGGAGGGAGATGCTGCAGCATGTACAGGGTCAGTTTAGACTGGGAGGGAGATGCTGCAGCATGTACAGGGGTCAGTTTAGACTGGGAGGGAGATGCTGCAGCATGTACAGGGGTCAGTTTAGACTGGGAGGGAGATGCTGCAGCATGTACAGGGGTCAGTGTAGACTGGGAGGGAGATGATTGCAGCATGTACAGGGTCAGTTTAGACTGGGGAGAGAGATGCTGCAGCATGTACAGGGGTCCGTTTAGACTGGGAGGGAGATGCTGCAACATGTACAGGGGTCAGTTTAGACTGGGAGGGAGATGCTGCAACATGTACAGGGGTCCGTTTATACTGGGAGGGAGATGCTGCAGCATGTACAGGGTCAGTTTAGACTGGGAGGGAGATGCTGCAGCATGTACAGGGTCAGTAAGTCTTTAGCTATCTGCACCAGATCATCCAACAGCATCCTAAATATTCTATATATCTAACATAGCTTGGAGGTGTTGCTGAAATGGACCTTGGTGAGTTTGTCTCCAGTCTACTCTGATGGGGATTCATTCACACCCCTCTGATTTCTACATGTTATGTTATCTCAGAATAAATAGAGGCTAGCTATTTGGACAGAATAGGACCAATGGCGTGAGAGGAAGCAGGGACATATAAAGAGATATATATGATAAAATAAAGGTTCATAAAAACATTATGAAATAAATAGTCAAAATCTAGTCACAGAATACTCCACACAATAACACATAGACTGGCATGTAGTTGTAGTAGTAGTAATAGTAGTAGTAGTAGTAGTAGTAGTAGTAGTAGTAGTAGTAGTAGTAGTAGTAGTAGTAGTAGTAGTAGTAGTAGTAGTAGTAGTAGTAGTAGTAGTAGTAGTAGTAGTAGTATAGTAGTAGTAGTAGTAGTAGTAGTAGTAGTAGTAGTAGTAGTAGTAGTAGTGGTAGTAGTAGTAGTAGTAGTAGTGGTAGTAGTAGTAGTAGTAGTAGTAGTAGTAGTAGTATACAGTGAACAAACTTTCCTCTGCAAAACTCCAACCTCAATGATAACGAAGATGGAGGCGTGTATCTGAAATGACACCCTATCCCCTATATAGCGCACTACTTTTGACCATGGCCCATAGGGAATAGCCTGCCATTTTGGACGAAACCCCAGGTCTGTATGAGACAGTATATTGCCCATTGAAGCCTGTCTACTTCCTAACATTGAGGTTAATGTTTACAGCAGGTGAACCTGGCCCCTGGCCATTTGGATGGGGTTTTTAATTGGAACTCAGTCGGAGTAGCAGTGTAATGTTCCCTCAGCCTGGGATTCTGAGAACCACAGAAAGCTTCGGTCCGAGATCACAGACAAGCGAGTGCTGAAGCAGTAGATATTTAAGACAATGCCCTGAGGTCAGAACGGAAATTATTTCCTTCCATCCCTGGTCGAAAAAAATCTATTTTGAAACGAAGCAACCATTTTACAACCCAGTATGCCAAAATGGGCTATTTGGTTCCTGTAGGGGTTTTGCTTCCCTGTGGGGTTCAAGGAAGGGACCCACCTCTCATCTCTCCCTGACTGGAAGCTGGACTGCTGTTATGAACTGGAAGATGGTCTGACTGGAAGCTGTACTGCTGTTATGAACTGGAAGATGGTCTGACTGGAAGCTGGACTGCTGTTATGAACTGGAAGATGGTCTGACTGGAAGCTATACTGCTGTTATGAACTGGAAGATGGTCTGACTGGAAGCTGTACTGCTGTTATGAACTGGAAGATGGTCTGAATGGAAGCTATACTGCTGTTATGAACTGGAAGATGAGAGATCTGACTGGAAGCTATACTGCTGTTATGAACTGGAAGATGGTCTGACTGGAAGCTATACTGCTGTTATGAACTGGAAGATGGTCTGACTGGAAGCTGGACTGCTGTTATGAACTGGAAGATGGTCTGACTGGAAGCTGGACTGCTGTTATGAACTGGAAGATGGTCTGACTGGAAGCTGGACTGCTGTTATGAACTGGAAGATGGTCTGACTGGAAGCTGGACTGCTGTTATGAACTGGAAGATGGTCTGACTGGAAGCTGTACTGCTGTTATGAACTGGAAGATGAGAGATCTGACTGGAAGCTGTACTGCTGTTATGAACTGGAAGATGGTCTGACTGGAAGCTGGACTGCTGTTATGAACTGGAAGATGAGAGATCTGACTGGAAGCTGTACTGCTGTTATGAACTGGAAGATGAGAGATCTGACTGGAAGCTGTACTGCTGTTATGAACTGGAAGATGGTCTGACTGGAAGCTATACTGCTGTTATGAACTGGAAGATGGTCTGACTGGAAGCTGGACTGCTGTTATGAACTGGAAGATGGTCTGACTGGAAGCTGTACTGCTGTTATGAACTGGAAGATGGTCTGAATGGAAGCTGTACTGCTGTTATGAACTGGAAGATGAGAGATCTGACTGGAAGCTGTACTGAGATCTGTCCACTGCAGTATTGACTGCTTGTTTTACTGTGAATGTCAATGAACAACTGTCATAGATACAGTAGATCATGTTGGGATCATTTTGTTAACATGTTGGTATCATGTTGGTATCATGTTGGTATCATGTTGGTATCATGTTGGGATCATTTTGTTCAGCCAAGACAAATATATGGCTTCCTTGAAACTCTGTAACAATGTGTTATTTCCCATATTCAGCCACAAATAGGAACTAAACCAGCTGCTCCCCAGCAGTCTCTGTGGTGGTTTTGGATTGGATTCCTCAGAGCCCAAATGGAGTATTAGTTTGTCCTGTGTTTCTCAGAGGGAGATATCCATCCTGGTTACTGAGAGAGAGCAGAGCCAACGGGAGGCTTTATGAGTTTCCTGTCCGGAGCAGAGAGGACATTACTCAACACATGGCACTGGTCATCTCATATACACCTCTACAACACTGTGTCCCAAATGGCACCCTATTTCCCAAAGGGCTTTGGTCAAAGTAGTGCACTAGGGTGCCATTTGGGATGCAGTCGGTGGCTCCAAAGCTGCAGTCCCTTTTAGATGAAAAACCAAAATAACAAAGTGAGCCCCAAACTGCATCCTATTGTCTGTATAGTGCACTTCCTTTGACCAGGGGGCCAGAGGGAATAGGGAGCCATTTGGGATGCAAGCCATATCTATTTCTCTTGTTATCCACCTGATGATACCCTGGACGACGCCACTCGGGGCGCAGTGGTCACCTTTGCGTCAGTAACAGTTTGAACACAAAATAGTGTTGAGCATCACTCTGTTCTGTTCAATACAGCCTCTGGCTTGAACTCTGGTCCCCCTTCATTCACATCCTGATCACAGCTTTCAAATGGTCCCCCTTCATTCACATCCTGATCACAGCTTTCAAATGGTCCCCCTTCATTCACATCCTGATCACAGCTTTCAAATGGTCCCCCTTCATTCACATCCTGATCACAGCTTTCAAATGGGCAGCAGATTTTCGTCATTCTAGAACTCTACAAACATTCTATTCTACAACATTCTTGTCTCACATTCCAGTCTCACATTTTGCCCATATGTACTCTTTCTAATCACGGATTTTAAAAGGGCAACACCGGTCACGTTGCGTCAGGGCTGGTCCTAACCTTAAGGGGGGGGTCCCTCCACCTCTTGAGCTTTGCCACAGCCCCTCTTTTCTCTTGTCGTGGGTCCCCAATGTCCACTTGTGTCTGTTTGTTTGGTATTCGGCTCTGTGTTGCGTCACTTCCTCATTGGCTTCCTATTCAGTACGTCCCTGTCGTCCCATAGGCTAGTGGCAAGCCAGTCACGACTAGCCGTGTGGGATAGAAGATAGAAGCTTCTGGAGAAATTGAATGAGACTGGAGCGATAGTGTTGTTGCGTCCCTATTCCCAATATAGTGAATAGGTCTCTGGTCAAAAAAAATAGTGCACTATATAGGGAATAGGATGCAAATTTGGGACGCAGCCAGAGACAACGCTTTCTCATTGTGACAGGGGTGAGCTGTAGGAGAGAACTCACTGTGTGAGCTAAAAGGGTTCCCATAACATTTACATGTTGTTTTGCGTGAATGTAGTATTTGCTTTCTGAAATGCTAATGTTGAAATGCTAATGTTAACTAAAGGTTAGCTACTGAAAGGTTAGTTAAAGGTCAGAGGAGTTATACCAGGAGATACCAGCTCTAAAAACCAACATGGACCGTACTGAAGTCTGCTCTATGCTCCCAAGAGTCTCAGTTACCGCTGATTGGTTTATGCTGGATAATATTTGAACCCTACTGAGTGCAGATCAGATTCCACCAGGAAGACCCTGCTCTATACTGATTTTTCAGATGTTTGTCAATATTTCATATTTAAACGGTTGGTTTTCTATTAATTCAGACAGAATATCAGAGGATGGACTAAAGCTAAGTGAACAGTTGGTTTTCTATTAATTCAGACAGAATATCAGAGGATGGACTAAAGCTAAGTGAACAGTTGGTTTTCTATTAATTCAGACAGAATATCAGAGGATGGGGTCAAGCTAAGTGAACGGTTGGTGTTACTACTAGGATTAAATAAACTATGAGGGGTTGATATTGATGTGTGGATGTGATTGGTCAAACAAAAAGGTGTAATGGGTTCACACTCAAACAGATGTCGCATAAAGCTTACTTCATTATTTAATTTTTTTAAATATTTCAATGCATCAGAAGTTTTGGCTTTACAGCCTTCTTCATTGTGTAGGTAAAATGTTCGGGCCTAGTGGGGTCTACTGGGATCTACTGGGGTATACTGGGGTCTACTGGGATCTACTGGGGTATACTGGGGTCTACTGGGGTGTACTGGGGTCTACTGGGTTCTACTGGGACCTACTGGGGCTACTGGGGTCTACTGGGACCTATTGGGGTCTACTGGGATCTACTGGGACCTATTGGGGTCTACTGGGGTCTACTGGGGTCTACTGGGACCTATTGGGGTCTACTGGGATCTACTGGGACCTATTGGGGTCTACTGGGACCTACTGGAGTATACTGGGGTCTACTGGGACCTACTGGGGTCTACTGGGGTCTACTGGGGCCTACTGGGGTCTACTGGGACCTACTGGGGGTCTACTGGGACGAACTGGGGTCTACTGGGGTCTACTGGGATCTACTGGGGTCTACTGGGGTCTACTGGGACGTATTGGGGTCTACTGGGATGAACTGGGTTCTACTGGGGTCTACTGGGGTCTACTGGGACCTACTGGGACCTACTGGGGTCTACTGGGGTCTACTGGGGTCTACTGGGGTCTACTGGGACCTACTGGGGTCTACTGGGACCTACTGGGACCTACTGGGGTCTACTGGGGTCTACTGGGGTCTACTGGGACCTACTGGGGTCTACTGGGGTCTACTGGGTTCTACTGGGGCCTACTGGGTTCTACTGGGGTCTACTGGGGTGTACTGGGGTCTACTGGGATCTACTGGGGTCTACTGGGACGTACTGGGGTCTACTGGGGTCTACTGGGGTGTACTGGGGTCTACTGGGATCTACTGGGGTCTACTGGGACGTACTAGGGTCTACTGGGGTCTACTGGGACCTACTGGGACGTACTGGGGTATATTGGGGTCTACTGGGGTCTACTGGGACGTACTTTGGTCTACTGGGGTCTACTGGGGTCTACTGGGGCCTACTGGG
>LR778256.1:27127445-27214261 GCA_902810595.1 Coregonus sp. 'balchen'
CGGGGACCTACTAGGTCTTACTGGTGTCACGGGACGCCCCGGGGTCTAGGGGGGGCCTACTGGGACCTCTAGGGCCCACTGGGGGGTATTTGGGACCTCCCGGGGTTCTACGGGGACGTATTGGGGTCTACTGGGGACGTCGGGGTTCTACGGGGTTTTACGGGGACCTATGGGGGTCTACGGGGGTCTACTGGGACCTAGGGGGACAAATTTGGGGTCTACGGGGTCTACGGGGACCTACGGGACTTCCTGGGGTTCGGGGGTCTACGGGGAACCTACGGGAGCCAAAGGGGGACGTATTGGTGTCTACTGGGGTCTACGGGGAAAACTGGGGCCCTTTGGGGGCCCTTTTAATTTGGGTCACTGGGGCTACGGGGGCCTACTGGGGCCTACGGGGATGTATTGGGTCTACTGGGGCTACTTGGACGTACGGGGCGTCTCGGGGGTCTACTGGGATCTACTGGGTTCTACGGGGCCCCTACGGGGGACTATTGGGGGCTACTGGGGTCTACGGGGAAACGTACGGGGCCCTACGGGGGCCTCCCCGGGGGTCTGGGGGGGTCTCCGGGGGTCTTGGGACCACTGGGACCTACGGGGACCTACGGGGGGCCCTCAGGGGTTCTAATTTGGGGCCCACTGGTACCACGGGGGGGGTGTCGGGGTTTCCCTAGGGGGTTTTCCCTGGGGTGTACCGGGGGTCTCCCTTGGGATCTACTGGGTCTACGGGACTACTGGGCCAAACGGGGGTCTTTAGGTGTCTACGGGGACCTACTGGGGTCTACTGGGGCACTGGGGCCCTACTGGGGTGTACTGGGGCCCTACTGGGATCTACGGGGGGGTCTACTGGGCCGTTTGGTGTCTACTGGGGCCCATTTGGGAATCCGGGGGTTCTACGGGAAATCTACTGGGGCCCTATATCACACTAACATCACAGAAATATCCTTAATACACAGAAATATCACAGTAAAAATCACAGAAATTTCAGACTTCAAATCACACCAAAAAAGGACACTCTGGGTGTAAGGAATTGTAAGAAAAAAGACATTTTATTTTTTGGGGCCATACGGGGTGCCCTGGATTAAGAGAAAATTTTCCCTTTAAAACCCTCTGGTTTGTTTTGGAAAAAAAGTGAATATTTTGGGTTTCTGTGACTGTGTTTTTCCCCAATTTTTTTTGGATCACAGAATTTTGTTGCCCTTGGAAAAGGGTTTCACAGCTTTTTTTTCCTTTCCCCATGGGCTAAACAAAAAACCCGTGATGTATGAACATGTCGCTCTTTATTTTTGTCACCCCCAAACCCCAAAATTTAAAGTGTTTTTAAAAAAGGGCAACCTACAATCCATACTGTCTCCCTGCGCTCCTTTGTGCTCCGGGTTTTCTCCTGTTTTCCTGTTGTGCTCCGTTTTTGCTCCTTTGTGCTCCTATTTTGCTCCTGTTTTGCTCCTATTGGCCCCCCTATTGTGCTCCTGTTTTACCTCATGGTTTTCCTGGCTTTTTTCCCCAATTTGTCCTTTCCCCTTTATTTTTTCGGGCCATCTCCCCTCCTTCTTCCAAAATTTAAAACTCAAAACCCCCGCTTTCACTTTTAAATTTCCAAAGGTTCCCCCTGTCAACCTAAAAACAAACCCTGGGTTTCCCGTTTCTATAACCTCAGATGGGACCCTGTTTACCGGGGCTTAACCCCAATGCCCCCTGTTTTCCCGTGCTATACCTCCCGATGCACCCTGTTCCCTGGCTTTTAACCTCAGAAAGCCCCCCTGTTCCTTTCCCCCCCCATAACCCCAGATGCAAACCCTGTTCCTGTTCTATAACCTCAGATTTCCCCCGTTCCTGCCCATAACCCCAAAGCACCCGTTTTCCTGCCCTATAAAACCCCCGATGGGACCCTGTTTCCCGGGGCTATAACCCCAGTGCACCCTGTTACTCCCGGCCCATAACCTCAGATGCACCCTGTTCCTGTGCTATAACCCCCAGATGCACCCTGTTTTCCCGTGCTATAAACCCCCGATCCCCTGTTACTTCCCACTGCGGGTATAACCCTCAAAAACGAACCCTTTTTGGGCTAAAAAAACCAAACCCCCAAAAAAAAGGGGGAAAAAACCCCCCCTTTCCGGGCCCCGGGGAAATGGGTTTGGTTTGGGGCAGGCCCTCCCTTTTGGCCGTCCCGGGCCCCTTTCCTTTTCCCCCTTTTAGCGGGTTTTCCCCTTTCTCCCCCGTGAGTTTTTCCCCCTTTCCTCCAAGGGGCCCCCTTTTCCCCTTAAAACCCTTTTCCCTTTAATTTCCCCTTTTCCCGGTAAAAATGCCTTAAATGGTTTGGTTTTCCCCAATTTTTTCCTTTGGTCTTAGTGCCCTTAAGGGGAACCGAGTCCCAAAACTCTGGTCAAAAAAAGTGGGCCCCATACATGAATAAAGGGGGCCCCTTCTCTGGTCTAAAAAATTTCACTTAATAGGGGGAAAAGGGGGCCATTCTCCCGGTCCCCCAAAAAAGTGGGACTATTAGGGAATAGGGGGCCATTCTCTTGGGCTAAAATGTGCACTATTGGGAATAGGGTTTCCCCTTCTCTGGGCTAAATAGTGCACTTATAGGGAATAGGGGGCCATTCTCTGGTCTAAAATAGTGCACTAATAGGGGAAAAGGGTGCCCTTCTCTGGTCTTAAAAAGGGTTTGGTTTTTCAAAGGACTATATAGGGAATAGGGTCCATTCTCTGGGTTTTAAAATAGTTTCCTATTAGGGAAAAGGGGGCCATTCTCTGGTCAAAGTATTGGGACTATTAAGGGGAAAAGGGTGCCATTCTCCCGGGCTAAAATAGTGCACTATAAAGGAAATTTGGGTTTCCATTCTCTGGGCTAAAATAGGGCCCCATATAGGGGAAAAGGGTGCCATTTTTCTGGCCAAAATATGCAAATATAAGGGAAAAGGGTCCCTTCTCTGGCTAAAGTAGTTTGGGCCCATATAAAGGGGAAAAGGGTACCATTCCCCCTGGTCTAAAGTAAAGGGACTTTAAAAGGGAATAGGGGGCCATTCTCTGGTTTTAAATTTGTGGGACTAAAATAGGGGGGGGAATAAAAGGGGGTTTTCCCCTTTCTTGGTCTAAATTTGGGCACTATATGGGGGAAAAGGGGGGGCCCCTTCTCTTTGGTCCTTTAAAAGGTTAAAATTTTCACTATATAGGGAATAGGGGGCCATTTTCTGGTCTAAAAATAGTGCACTATAAGGGAATAGGTTCCATTTTGGGGTTTCAGCCCTGGTCCCTTTCCCCTCCCCCCTCTGCCACAGACCTCCCGGGCCCCTCTTTAGTTAGGCCCCCACCCGACAAAAAGAGGCCTTCCCCCTCTCCTTCCTCTCCTCTCCTCCCCCTCTTTTCCCCCTCTCCTCTCCCCTCCTCTCCTCCCTCCCCTCCTCTCCCCCCTCCTCTCCTCGCCCCCTCCTCTCCCCTCCCCCCCCCTCCCCTCCCCCCCCCCCCCCCTCCCTCCCTCCCCCCTCTCCTCTCCTCTCCTCTCCTCCCCCTCTCCTCCCCTCTCCTCCCTCTCCCCTCCCTCCCCCCCCCCCTTCCCCCCCCCTCCCCTCCTCTCCTCCCTCTCCCTCCTCTCCCTTCCCTCCCTCTCCTCTCCTCTCCTCTCCCTCTCCCCTCCCCTCCCTTCCCCCCCTTTCCCCTCCCCCCCCCTCCCCTCCTCCTCCCCCCTCCCTCCCCTCCTCCCTCCCCCCTCCTCCCCCCCCTCCCCTCCCCGCCCTCCTCCCCCCCCTCCCCTCCCTCCCCCTCTCGCCCTCCCTCTCCTCTCCTCTTTTCCCCTCCCTCTTTCCCCTCCTCTCCTCATATTTTTGTGCTCTCCTCTCCTTTTCCTATGCAAAGCAGAGTTAAATAAAATTTTTTAAAAAAATATAAAAATAGATTTATTAAAAAAGTACACGAGGAAAAAAATACCAGGGAATAACCCCACAGCAAAAATGAGTAGTAAAAAATAAAGGGCTTTTTAAAAAAGGGGATACCATACCCCAGCAATGTTAGGGGTATGAGGGAATTGAGGGAAAACCCAAAAGTGCCCCTTTAGAAATTTTAAATTTCCCCTTACTTTTTTCCCACATTTTGTTTTTGTTCAAACCTGAATTCAACAATGGATTTAAAATTTATGTATTTTCTCACCCGTCCCCCCAAAACCACCCCTAATGACAAAGAATGTTAAGCAGAAGTCAAAAATGTAAATCGGGAAAATTCTGGGAAAAATTTTGGTAAGCAACTCCATGGGAATTTGGCCCTTTTGTTTTTAGGTTTTTTGTCCTGCGAAAGGGGGAATTCCCTTTTCCCAGTTCTGGGTTTAAAACCGACTGGGCCCCCCCCCCGGGGGGTTTTTCCCCTAGGATTTTTCCTGTGGGGTTAAATCTAAATTTCCCTTTTATGCATTATGCATTCAAAGGGCGCATGTTTTTTGGGAATATTTGTATTCGTACGACGGGCCCTTTTTTTCACTCGTCATTTAATTTTGTATTTTGGAGTAACTACAATTTTGTTGATCCAATCCCTCATTTTCTCCTATCCCCCAAACCAAATTAAACGTAACTGTTTTAAAAAAACCATTGGCCCCCAAAACTGAAATCCCCGGCATTTTTCCCTTCCCTCTCCGGCAACTGATTTTGGAGGGGCGCCTGTATCTTTTTAGTGCCCGGTGGGATTGATACACCATAAAGTTTTAAATTAAAAACTTCACCATGCTCAAAGGTTTCATGTTCCCCGCTTTTTGTTTTTTTTAACCCCTTACCAATAGGGGCCCTTCTTTTTGGGGCTTGGAAAACATTCCCGTTCCCCTTTTTGGGTTGAATCTTTGTTTTAAATTCACTGCTCGACTGAAGGGCCTTAAAAGATTGTTTTGTTGGTGTACAAGGGGAGGGAGTCCCCTTTTAAAAATCATGAAAAAAACTATTAAAGGGCCCCAGAGTCCATGCCAAATTAAAATTTTGGGGACTTTTTAACACATTTTTTACCTCCTGAACCCTTTTTTTAGGCCTTTCCCTAACAAAAAGGGGGTTTAATCTTATTGACTCAAAACATTTTGCTTTTCCCTTTTTGGGGGTTTAAAAAGTAAAAAAAAAATTCGAAAAAAATAATTCCCCACTTTTTTACATTTTTGGGTATTGGGGGTGTAAGGCCCCGGCCCCCAAAAACTAAAAATTTTAAACAATTTTTTTAAAAACAGGCTGTAAAACAAAATGTGGAAAAAGTAAAAAAAAGGGGGCCCCAATCTTTCTGAAGGCACTGTCCGTACATATAAGTAAAGGGGGAAAAAGACTACAACGGAAAAGATAATTAAAAGTAGCAGCAGTATACTGTATGTAGGGGGAAAGTGCCCAGACAACCCGGGTAGATAATAGGGGCAGTAGAGCAGTTACGGGATTGGGGGGAAAATGACTAGACCAAAAGGATAAAAAATAGACCCTTTGCACAGTAACTGTAGGGAGGGGAAAGTGACTAGGCAAAAGGAAAAATAATAACAGTAGGCAGCAGTAAAATGTTGGGAGGGGGGAAAAGGGGCTAGACAACGGATAATAATAGACAGTAAACAGCATTAAAACTGTAGGGGGGGGTAAATTTACTAGACAAAAAGGGTGATAATAGACAGTAGCAGCATATACCCGTATGTAGGGGTAAAGGGGCTAGACAACAGTAGAAAAATAGACATAGCACATTTTAAATGTAGGGGGGGGGTAAAGTGCTAGACAAAAGTAAATAATAGACATTGAAACCGTAAAACGTAGGGAGGGGTAAAATGACCCAGGCAAAAAGGGAAAATAATAGACAGTAGCACAGTATAAATGTGGTAGGGTAAAGGGGCTAACAACAGGATAATAATAACAGTAGCACAGTATACTGTAGGGAGGGGGAAAGGCCCAACATCAGGGTGATAAAAACAGTAAACAGCAGCTTAGGTGGTGGTGTGTGTTGTGTGTGTGTGTGTGTGTGTTGTGGTTTTTGTGTGTTGTTTGTTGTGTGTGTGTGTGTTGTGTGTTTTGTGTTGTGTTTTGTGTATGTGTGTGTGTGTGTCTGTGTGTGGGGTTGTGGTTGTGGGGTGTGTGTGTGGTGTGTTTGTTTGTGTGTTTTTGGGTTTTGTGTGTGTGTGGGGTGTGTTGTTGTTAAAATGTGTGCCCTTTTTCCCCCTTTTTTGTGGGGACCCCCAAGGGCAAATGCTATTCCTAGGGGGGTTTTGGTTAAGGTTTGAATTATTTTTAGGGTTAAATTGGTTTTTGGGTTTTGGAGCTAAGGTTGAATTAAAATTAAGGGTTTTTGGTTAGGAGCTAGGGTTTTGGTTTTTGGGGTTTGGGTTAAAGGGTTTGGTTTTTTTGGGTTTAAAGGGGGTTTTGGGGTTTGAAATAAAGGGGTTTGGGTTAGGGTTTTGGTTAGGGTTAGGTTTTGGATTAGGGGTTAGGGGAAATGGGTTTTGAAAGGGGCTGAATTGTGTGTCCCCAAAAAGGTTAGTTGTACAAACTGTGTGTGTGGTGGGGTTGGGGGGTTGGGGTGTGTGTGTGGTGTGTGTGTGTGTGTGTGTTGTGGGGTGTGGTGGTTTTGTTTTGTTGGGGTGTGGGGTGTGTGGGTGGGGTGTGTGTGTTGGGGTGACCCCGTGGGGATTTTGAGTCCCCGGGGGGTTGCATAAGGTTTTTAAAAAAGGGCCGGGAAGTACAGACCTTTGTCTCCTGAAAATAAAAGGTTGAGGGAATTTGGGAAATTGGTTGGGTTATTGTTTTTTTGCCTTTCCCCCGCCCAAGGCAGTGGGGGCCTCTGCGTCAACCCTCTCGGGCTCAACCCTGTCGTGCTTTAACTCCAGGACAGGGCGCGGCTAAGGAGTTATCCCGTGGGGGGGTTTTGAATCAGCTGTAATCAAACCTGCCCCGGGTTGCCATCATTGTGTGATCTTTCGGTGATAGAAATTGAGGTTAGTGGTGCTGCCATTTTTTCGTATTCTGACATGACACAGTCAACAGATGTTTCAGCAAGAAAACTAGTGAAGAGCCACCAGATCCCCCATGGCAGCTCTTGTCATTGTTGGTAGCTATCTGGCCATCCAGAATCACAACAACACCCGGACTTCTGCCACACAGGGTTTCCCAAACTCTGTCCTGGGCCACCCCCTGGGTACATGTTTTTTTTCTTCTTTTCCCTAGCACTACACAGCTGATTGAAATATCCAACTCATAATCAAGCTTTGATTATTTGAATCAGCTGTGTAGTGCTAAGTCAAAAAAACAAAACGTGCCCCCAGGGTTTGGGAAACGATGAGCTAATATGTGAGTGCTACGGGGCGATAGTCATTTAGGCAGGTTACCTTGGCGTTCTTGGGCACAGGGTCTATGGTGGTCTGCCTGAAACATGTGGGTATTACAGACTGGGTCAGCGAGAGGTTGGAAATGTCAGTGAAGACACTTGCCAGCTGGTCAGCGCATGCTCTGAGTACGCGTTCTGGTATTTCATCTGGCCCCGCGGCCTGTTTAAAGGTATTACAACAGCTCCGGAGAGCGAGATCACACAGTCGTCCGGAAAAGCTGGTGCTCTCATGTATGGTTCAGTGTTGCTTGCCTCGAAAGCGAGCATAGCAGGCATTTAGCTCGTCTGGTAGGCTTGAGTCGCTGGGCAGCTCGCGGTTGGGTTTCCCTTTGTAATCCGTGATAGTTTGCAAGCCCTGCCTTATATCTGTCGAGCGTCAGAGCCGGCGTAGTAGGATTCAATCTCAGTCCTGTATTGACATTTTGCCTGTTTGACGGCTCGTCGGAAGTCGTAGCAAGATTTCTTATTAGCGTCCTAGTGTCGCAGTGTTAGCATGCTTCCCAAATGGCACCCTATTCTCATAGGGCTCTGGTCAAAAGTAGTGCACTACATAGGGAAAAAGGGTACCATTTGAGATGCATCCAGAGTGTGCTGTTGAAGCATCCTCCATCCTCACCGTGCCCACCGCTAATCAACGCTAATAGAATTAGCTTTTCTCCAATGCATATCATTAGGTAGCTAGCGGTAGCGCTGGAGAGCGTCCCCTTGGCCCTGTACTCCATAGACTGCAGTGTGAGCGATTGAATCAGCTTAGCCAGGGTGAGAGTGTTGAGAGGTGGGACGTTTCTCATACTAACACCGTTCATC
This sequence comes from Coregonus sp. 'balchen', assembly GCA_902810595.1. NCBI lineage: Eukaryota > Metazoa > Chordata > Actinopteri > Salmoniformes > Salmonidae > Coregonus > Coregonus sp. 'balchen'. Next base: position 27,135,564 of record LR778256.1, read on the forward strand.
AACTATCAGTTCACAGGTGTGATTGTGAATGTGATTGTATTATAGTATCTGACTGTCCTACAGGACGGAACAATAAGGCAGAGAGAGAGAGGGGAGAGAGGAGAGAGAGAGAGGAGGGAGAGAGAGGGGGAGAAGGGGGAGAGAGAGAAGGGGGAGAAGGAGAGGGAGAGAGAGAGGGGGGGACTCGTAGAGAGATGATCGAGTGTGAGAGAGAGAGCGAGCGAGATATAAAGATCGAGATAAGAGCTAGATAGATCTAGATAGAGAACGCGAGAGAGAAGAGAGGAAGAGAGGAAGCTTGCGAAGGAAGAGGAGGGACGAGGAGAGAGAGAGGAGGAGGAGGGAGAGTGAAGCCTCGAGAGGAGCTCGCTCTGAGGGAGTCTGGAGAGGGACGCTCTCGCTTCTCTGCCTTTCGCATCTCGGGAGAGAGCTATAGAGATCTTACTAGAAATCCCCAGGATCTGTAGGGTTCGGATCTCCTGATCCCCAGTCAGCCAGCGGGGCAGCTAGGAGACTGTTCAGTCCTGTTCCCCACTGGGGGGCTTCCAGTATGGACACACCACAGCTTTATACCACTCAGTGCGCTCCAGTATATCTGGGATCCCAGTTGACTTTGAGGAGAACTTCTCCACTCCCCTGGAAACGACGTGTTAACTCATGTGGAAAAAAAGTTTTAAGTTCTTGTAACATCGGCTCAGAGAGGAAATGTGGACATTTCAATTCATGAACACTCTTGGGAGTTTGGGAATTCATACCCTGATTGAGTTCAATGCCCATACAGGCTACACTGCTATTCCTCCCTCCATACAAACCCATTCCAAAACCCAACCATTTCTATCCTGTATCAACTTTCATTGAGGACACTGGTGCTATATCCTGCTCCTCAATGATCTCTCTGGACTTCATGGTTTATGTGTTGAATCACAGCATTGTTCCCACTCTGGCCACTATCTATTCTATTGAGAGGGTCAAAACACTGGATGCAATCCATCATCTCTCGGGTTTTCCCCGATGGGCATTTTGGCATGGGGGAGTTTCTCACACTGCAGCCTGCATGAATGCAAAAAAAGTACATTTTTCCTAAGTTTGACTTTTCTTCACTGTTGCTGGTATTCTCCAGTGCATAGTGTCTGAGCAGAAGCATAACGTGATATATCACCAGTGTGTTCCCAACAGGCCTGGAAAGTGGATGTCTGATTAGACTAGTGCTGGAGATAGTGGCTACTGCATAAGTGTAGACCCATGCATAATAACACCAACGGTTATATTACAATTGTCTTATAGTAACCTACATATATATATATATAATCTGGCCCCTAATAGTAGCCTATCATCTGTCTCTATGGTTTTATTAGCTGCACAGTGCACACAGTAGCATACTTTCATGCTGTACTTTACTGACTCCGATCCAGTGAGGTCCGTCCCGCTCCATATTTTACCGGGAGCGCTCCGGTCGGAGCAAGGAGGGGGTCCGGGATGCGCGCTCGTGGATTGGCCGCGCGGTACTTGTCAGAACCGGAGGGGGCTGGAAAGAAAAGGTCTGTTGTGTGTCGAGGCCGTCTCGAAAGTGGAACACAATCACTGCCGCTGGCATGACCCTCCTGGCGGATCATACATCGGTCGTTTAGTGAAGATATATGCTTACCAGGGTATAACGGATGTGGACATTGACCACTGAGTTTGAGAAGGGGAGGTTCCATGTCGATTTTTTTCCTGCTGTTTCCGATGCCGCATTTCTTGTTGCTTTAGTCTGTCGCTGGCAGCTGCTCCTCACAGTAAAACGAACACACACTTCTGCTATTGAAAGAGCGGTCTGTCTGCTGCGATCCCAAAGACTCCCATGGAAGGAATTTGTTTGATCGCTGCGTAACCGTTTGAAATCTTTTAAGATAAAAGTCGTTATCGGCTATTTGAAAAGCAGGGCCCCTGCGTCTTCGGATGACACTGCTGCTAGTTGCCGTTAGCTTGTGCTAATGGAATCAAAGCTGCCTCTCTGTGAAGTGGATTGTCACCAGCACTGCAAATTACCTTGAGATACAAGTATAACAAACTGAATCAAACAAGTAGCCTCTTTGGAATCTTACCTCCCCGTTTTTTACGCAAGAGAGAAGGTATATGGCTATCAATGTAATGGTGAGCTTTTTTGTTGTTGCCAAATAGGCTTACATTTAGGAGTGGATTGAAAGGAGGACCACCATATTAGTGGAATCAAGTCTGGTTATTTGGTCTTGGGTACTGTAGGCTTCTTAGCCGCCTGCTGTCTCTGGGTAAGAAGATCAACGGTTGGAGCCTTATCTGCACCCGGTGAGTTAAATTAGATGGACCCGTTTGATTGACAAAATTGCGCATCTTGGTTACAAACTTCTTATGACACTTCGAATGACTGAATAGTGAGAGATGGCACATATTTCATTTTAGAAGACTTTAGTAGGCTTAACTATTAGTGTTTTTTTTCTTTCATGAGCCAATGAAGTCCTGGTTGAGTGTAGCCTATGTTCCTTTTGGATCCAACATTTAGAAATGAGTGAAAATAAAACGCAATTGGTAGTTTTCTGCATCGCTCGCTCACTCAACTCCCCACAAGTCTATTGAAATCAAAGGTCTGAAAATGGCACCTCACCAACTACGACATAGCGAGGTGGAGGAGTGCAAATAGACACTTTATGTTATTTTACCCGATGTCAAATATTGAAGTACTAGACAACATTTAGGAAGTTACTTTGTCATTCTCCCCCCGTTGTCCAAATGGCTACATAATAACTAAATGTATCGAATCCACCTGATGCATTGAATAGAAGATTCAAAGAACTGTACATGTTGTCTTTTCATTAGCGGTCTGTCTGCGGCGATTTGGGAGCTGTTCACCTTGTTGGGTCCTGACGCCTGACAGTATTTTTTTTTACATCAATCCGCCGGTTGACCGAATTACACATTCACTATTTGTTTTTTTTACCGGAACACAGAAAGTAGAGTCCACTTCACCTTCTTTGCGAAACGGGTGGGCATCCACGCTGTAGACTTGGCCAATCTGAGATGGCTAGTGGCTATTATAAGGACCGTTACAACGCTCTCCAACGGGAGCATCAACCTTTGACTGGATGAATTAGGAAACCGACCAATCTCACTACTTATAGTCTAGTTTTCCGATTTATCAGCATAGACCCGCAAAGTCTAGTTTTCCGATTTATCAGCATAGAACCCGCAAACCCATATTCTGAATTGTGCAAAGAGATAAGGAGTGCTGCATTCATGTGGTCACTTATCAGGTGATCATTCGTGGAACGTGGGCGTATGAAATGCAGCTTAATCTGCTGAGCAAAGTTGTAGTTATTTAGGCTACGTTCAACTGGTTTCTATGGGCTTTATGGGTATCTATGAACTAGATGCGATCAGTGATACCTTGCTGCTCTCTATAATCACAGTGGGGACCGCTGAGTGGTGGAACAACAGACGCAGTAGATATGCTCCCTGCTCCATTGATTTCTCTGTCAAAGCTGCTCTCCATGAAACATCCAACGAATCAGTATAAGTGTGATTGGAGTGGATGGCTTTCAGGTCATGATGGGACTTGACGGTAGTAAACCGTAGAGGCTTTAGCGTCTCGGGCCGCAGAACGGAGAATGGTGATGTTAAAGGGTGTTTGACCTCTGACCTCAGAGAGCCTACTGGGAGAGGAGTCTGGTCCTACCCCAGACACTGGCTTTAGCAGGGAGACTGGGAAAGGAGTCTGGTCCTACACTAAACACTGGCTTTAGCAGGGAGACTGGGAGAGGAGTCTGGTGCTACTACAGACACTGGCTTTAGCAGGGAGACTGGGAGAGGAGTCAGGTCCTACCCCAGACACTGGCTTTAGCAGGGAGACTGGGAGAGGAGTCTGGTCCTACCCCAGACACTGGCTTTAGCAGGGAGACTGGGAGAGGAGTCTGGTCCTACCCCAGACACTGGCTTTAGCGGGGAGACTGGGAGTGGAGTCTGGTCCTACTCTAAACACTGGCTTTAGCAGGGAGACTGGGAGTGGAGTCAGGTCTGTGATTGAAAACTGGTGTGATAGTTTCATCGATCCCTTGTGAGAGACAGCGCCAGATCAGAATGGTTCTAATTAGAGGTGTCCACGGTGCTGTCCACTACCCTAGTAACCTATGTCTAATTAGAGCTGTCCACGGTGCTGTCCACTACCCTAGTAACCTATGTCTAATTAGAGCTGTCCAGGGTGCTGTCCACTACCCTAGTAACCTATGTCTAATTAGAGCTGTCCACGGTGCTGTCCACTACCCTAGTAACCTATGTCTAATTAGAGCTGTCCACGGTGCTGTCCACTACCCTAGTAACCTATGTCTAATTAGAGCTGTCCACGGTGCTGTCCACTACCCTAGTAACCTATGTCTAATTAGAGCTGTCCACGGTGCTGTCCACTACCCTAGTAACCTATGTCTAATTAGAGCTGTCCACGGTGCTGTCCACTACCCTAGTAACCTATGTCTAATTAGAGCTGTCCACGGTGCTGTCCACTACCCTAGTAACCTATGTCTAATTAGAGCTGTCCACGGTGCTGTCCACTACCCTAGTAACCTATGTCTAATTAGAGCTGTCCACGGTGCTGTCCACTACCCTAGTAACCTATGTCTAATTAGAGCTGTCCACGGAGCTGTCCACTACCCTAGTAACCTATGTCTAATTAGAGCTGTCCACGGTGCTGTCCACTACCCTAGTAACCTATGTCTAATTAGAGCTGTCCACGGTGCTGTCCACTACCCTAGTAACCTATGTCTAATTAGAGCTGTCCACGGTGCTGTCCACTACCCTAGTAACCTATGTCTAATTAGAGCTGTCCACGGTGCTGTCCACTACCCTAGTAACCTATGTCTAAATAAGCTGTCCACGGTGCTGTCCACTACCCTAGTAACCTATGTCTAATTAGAGCTGTCCAGGGTGCTGTCCACTACCCTAGTAACCTATGTCTAATTAGAGCTGTCCACGGTGCTGTCCACTACCCTAGTAACCTATGTCTAATTAGAGCTGTCCACGGTGCTGTCCACTACCCTAGTAACCTATGTCTAATTAGAGCTGTCCACGGTGCTGTCCACTACCCTAGTAACCTATGTCTAATTAGAGCTGTCCACGGTGCTGTCCACTACCCTAGTAACCTATGTCTAATTAGAGCTGTCCACAGTGCTGTCCACTACCCTAGTAACCTATGTCTAATTAGAGCTGTCCAGGGTGCTGTCCACTACCCTAGTAACCTATGTCTAATTAGAGCTGTCCACGGTGCTGTCCACTACCCTAGTAACCTATGTCTAATTAGAGCTGTCCACGGTGCTGTCCACTACCCTAGTAACCTATGTCTAATTAGAGCTGTCCACGGTGCTGTCCACTACCCTAGTAACCTATGTCTAATTAGAGCTGTCCACGGTGCTGTCCACTACCCTAGTAACCTATGTCTAATTAGAGCTGTCCACGGTGCTGTCCACTACCCTAGTAACCTATGTCTAATTAGAGCTGTCCACAGTGCTGTCCACTACCCTAGTAACCTATGTCTAATTAGAGCTGTCCACGGTGCTGTCCACTACCCTAGTAACCTATGTCTAATTAGAGCTGTCCACGGTGCTGTCCACTACCCTAGTAACCTATGTCTAATTAGAGCTGTCCACGGTGCTGTCCACTACCCTAGTAACCTACGTCTAATTAGAGCTGTCCACGGTGCTCTCCACTACCCTAGTAACCTATGTCTAATTAGAGCTGTCCACGGTGCTGTCCACTAACCTAGTAACCTATGTCTAATTAGAGCTGTCCAGGGTGCTGTCCACTACCCTAGTAACCTATGTCTAATTAGAGCTGTCCACGGTGCTGTCCACTACCCTAGTAACCTATGTCTAATTAGAGCTGTCCACGGTGCTGTCCACTACCCTAGTAACCTATGTCTAATTAGAGCTGTCCACGGTGCTGTCCACTACCCTAGTAACCTATGTCTAATTAGAGCTGTCCAGGGTGCTGTCCACTACCCTAGTAACCTATGTCTAATTAGAGCTGTCCACGGTGCTCTCCACTACCCTAGTAACCTATGTCTAATTACAGCTGTCCAGGGTGCTGTCCATTACCCTAGTAACCTATGTCTAATTAGACCTGTCCACGGTGCTGTCCACTACCTACTGCTCTGCTTCGAACATGCTTGGAACAAATTCTCTTAAATGTTTATTTTCTCATTAGTGATATAAACGTCTTACGCACCCTCCTGATGTTTGTCCATGTACATCCACACAGAGCAGTAGGTTGTAATCTGTAACACAACAGGGACAACTGATGGAAGCTAGCATGATTCTGGCTGTGGCTGTGAGCTGACTAGCCACCGATGACCGTGAAATACAGAGGACTAAACCAGAAGAGGTATTAGCCTTAATTGAATATCTGTATTATCGCAACGCAAAGACCATTCTGTGGGGTGATTTTGCATTTTGTCAGTGTCTCCTGATGGCCTCTGCCGTTTTTTAAAATGAAATGACCTACATTTCCTGAAATGAATCTAGGTGGCATCTGTAGTTTGTCAGCAACGGAGATAGGCTATAGGCCAATCATATAGTTCAAACTATCTATAGACCTATCACATCAATTGCCTTTTTGTATTATCTTGTGTTTTAATGTTTCACAGTGCAGTTGTTGAGACGTCAGCATTCAAGGGACATTAAGGAATCTGATTGCAGACCAGGGTAACTACAATTTACAGCTGTGGAAAGAATTAAGAGACCACTGCAAATGTTTCTTAAATCATCATCTCTACATGTATGACAGCCATTCCATTCCAGTATCTGTTGAATTCCAACACAGGCACACCTCATTCTACTGAATTAGGTACTGATTAGGTGATCACATGAACCAAATCTTATTTAACGAGGAAAAGTATAAAAACCACTGCTGTGGTCATCACTATCCTCTTGCAATAGGACCAGCTGGATGGCAAAAACAGTGCTAATAGTACCTCAAAAGTAATATTAATTAAAAAAATAACTATTGACCATGCCAAAAGAGTTGAAAAGGAAAGTTTTGAGTGAGGAAAAGAAGGGTTCAATTCTGGCTTTACTGGCAGAGGGATACAGTGAGCGTCAGGTTGCTTCCATCCTTAAAATTTCAAAGATGGCGGTTCATAAGAACAAGGTCAAGCAGCAGACATTGGGGACAACAAAGCTACAGACCGGCAGAGGGCGAAAACGAGACTCTCTACTGACCGGGATGACCGCCAACTCATTCGAATGTCACTCAACAACCGTAGGATGACATCAAGTGACCTACAAAAAGAATGGCAAACGGCAGCTGGGGTGAAGTGCACGGCGAGGACGATTCGAAACAGGCTCCTAGGGGCAGAGCTGAAGTCGTGCAAAGCTAGAAAAAAGCCCTTCATCAATGAGAAGCAAAGAAGAGCCAGGCTGAGGTTTGCAAAATACAATAAGGATTGGACCGTAGAGGACTGGAGTAAGGTAATCTTCTCTGATGAGTCCAATATTCAGCTTTGCCCAACACCTGGTCGTCTAATGGTTAGACGGAGACCTGGAGAGGCCTACAAGCCACAGTGTCTCGCACCCACAGTGAAATTTGGTGGAGGATCGGTGATGATCTGGGGGTGCTTCAGCAAGGCTGGAATCGGGCAGATTTGTCTTTGTGAAGGACGCATGAATCAAGTCAAGTACAAGGTTGTCCTGGAAGAAAACGTGCTTCCTTTTTGCTCTGACATTGTTCCCCAACTTTGAGGATTGTTTTTTCCAGCAGGACAATGTGCCATGCCACACAGCCAGGTCAATCAAGGTGTGGATGGAGGACCACCAGATCAAGACCCTGTCATGGCCAGCCCAATCTCCAGACCTGAACCCCATTGAAAACTTCTGGAATGTGATCAAGAGGAAGATGGATGGTCACAAGCCATCAAACTAAGCCGAGCTGCTTGAATTCTTGCGCCAGGAGTGGCATAAAGTCACCCAACATCAATGTGAAAGACTGGTGGAGAGCATGCCAAGGCGCATGAAAGCTGTGATTGAAAATCAGGGTTATTCCACCAAATATTGATTTCTGAACTCTTCCTAAGTTAAAACATTACTATTGTGTTGTTTAAAAATGAACATGAACTTATTTTCTTTGCATTATTCGAGGTCTGACAACACTGCATCTTTTTTGTTATTTTGACCAGTTGTCATTTTCTGCAAATAAATGCTCTAAATGACAATATTTTTATTTGGAATTTGGGAGAAATGTTGTCAGTAGTTTATAGAATAAAACAAAAATGTTAATTTTACCCAAACACATACCTATAAATAGTAAAACCAGAGAAACTGATAATTTTGCAGTGGTCTCTTAATTTTTTCCGCAGCTGTATATAGCCCTACAGTGGGGAGAACAAGTATTTGATACACTGCCGATTTTGCAGGTTTTCCTACTTACAAAGCGTGTAGAGGTCTGTAATTTTTATCATAGGTACACTTCAACTGTGAGAGACGGAATCTAAAACAAAAATCCAGAAAATCACATTGTATGATTTTTAAGTAATTAATTTGCATGATATTGCATGACATAAGTATTTGATAAATCAGAAAAGCAGAACTTAATATTTGGTACAGAAACCTTTGTTTGCAATTACAGAGATCATACGTTTCCTGTAGGTCTTGACCAGGTTTGCACACACTGCAGCAGGGATTTTGGCCCACTCCTCCATACAGACCTTCTCCAGATCCTTCAGGTTTCGGGGCTGTCGCTGGGCAATACAGACTTTCAGCTCCCTCCAAAGATTTTCTATTGGGTTCAGGTCTAGAGACCGGCTAGGCCACTCCAGGACCTTGAGATGCCTCTTACGGAGCCACTCCTTAGTTGCCCTGGCTGTGTGTTTCGGGTCGTTGTCATGCTGGAAGACCCAGCCACGACCCATCTTCAATGCTCTTACTGAGGGAAGGAGGTTGTTGGCCAAGATCTCGCGATACATGGCCCCATCCATCCTCCCCTCAATACGGTGCAGTCGTCCTGTCCCCTTTGCAGAAAAGCATCCCCAAAGAATGATGTTTCCACCTCCATGCTTCACGGTTGGGATGGTGTTCTTGGGGTTGTACTCAGCCTTCTTCTTCCTCCAAACACGGCGAGTGGAGTTTAGACCAAAAAGCTATATTTTTGTCTCATCAGACCACATGACCTTCTCCCATTCCTCCTCTGGATCATCCAGATGGTCATTGGCAAACTTCAGACGGGCCTGGACATGCGCTGGCTTGAGCAGGGGGACCTTGCGTGCGCTGCAGGATTTTAATCCATGACGGCGTAGTGTGTTACTAATGGTTTTCTTTGAGACTGTGGTCCCAGCTCTCTTCAGGTCATTGACCAGGTCCTGCTGTGTAGTTCTGGGCTGATCCCTCACCTTCCTCATTATCATTGATGCCCCACGAGGTGAGATCTTGCATGGAGCCCCAGACCGAGGGTGATTGACCGTCATCTTGAACTTCTTCCATTTTCTAATAATTGCGCCAACAGTTGTTGCCTTCTCACCAAGCTGCTTGCCTATTGTCCTGTAGCCCATCCCAGCCTTGTGCAGGTCTACAATTTTATCCCTGATGTCCTTACACAGCTCTCTGGTCTTGGCCATTGTGGAGAAGTTGTAGTCTGTTTGATTGAGTGTGTGGACAGGTGTCTTTTATACAGGTAACGAGTTCAAACAGGTGCAGTTAATACAGGTAATGAGTGGAGAACAGGAGGGCTTCTTAAAGAAAAACGAACAGGTCTGTGAGAGCCGGAATTCTTACTGGTTGGTAGGTGATCAAATACTTATGTCATGCAATAAAATGCAAATTAATTACTTAAAAATCATACAAATGCCACTGTCTCATCAGGTGTCAGAGCAGTTTAGCACAGAATCCAACATGGTTTCACTCTGAATAGGTAATGTAGTAGTTGAACAAGGAGACACTGTTAGACAGGAGGTAATGTAGTAGTTGAACAAGGAGACACTGTTAGACAGGAGGTAATGTAGTAGTTGAACAAGGAGGCACTGTTAGACAGGAGGTAATGTAGTAGTCGAACAAGGATACACTGTTAGACAGGAGGTAATGTAGTAGTTGAACAAGGAGACACTGTTAGACAGGAGGTAATGTAGTAGTTGAACAAGGAGACACTTAGACAGGAGGTAATGTAGTAGTTGAACAAGGAGACACTTAGACAGGAGGTAATGTAGTAGTTGAACAAGGAGGCACTGTTAGACAGGAGGTAATGTAGTAGTTGAACAAGGAGACACTGTTAGACAGGAGGTAATGTAGTAGTCGAACAAGGAGACACTGTTAGACAGGAGGTAATGTAGTAGTTGAACAAGGAGACACTGTTAACCAGGAGGTAATGTAGTAGTTGAACAAGGAGACACTGTTAGACAGGAGGTAATGTAGTAGTTGAACAAGGAGACACTGTTAGACAGGAGGTAATGTAGTAGTTGAACAAGGAGGCACTGTTAGACAGGAGGTAATGTAGTAGTTGAACAAGGAGACACTGTATAATGCAACATTATAAAAGGCATAATTTGAGTTGAAATGAGTTGTTGGGGGGAATGTGATGACAAAGTCTTGTATGTATTTAGAATGCTAATGAGGAGGGGTGAGCCAGGAAGGACCTGTAAGGCATATAAACTACACACACACACACACACACACACACACACACGCACACGCACATACACACACGCACACCACACGCACACACACACACACACGGCCTGTGAGGCATAGAAAAGCCACCTCTGCTCTGCATCTCTCCTCCTCCTCTCGGACGGGGAATTAGCAAGCCAAATGTGGAGTAAACCAAATGTGCTCATTCTGAATTTGGGACGCAGGGGCAGAAGAGAAGAGAATAGAGGAGAAGAGATCTGCATTGCGGTCAATTGAAGCTGCAGCCCTAGGGGTCAGTTAATAGACAGGGAGCATCTTTATTAACATCGCTGACCCTACCTGAACACTGGCCTAGGATCAGATCACCTGGAATGACCCCTAGGCTACACTTCACCTTGACTAGTGTTATAGTCCTGGGGATTCAGAGTCATTGGTTTTTTTTTTCTCTCCAGGGAACATCTACCATCACTTCTGGTCATTTGAACTGATGCTTTTGGAAGGCAAATACTGATGATTTTAAGGATTTTGGAAGCCAAGGCAAGGCTGGTTACTTACGATATCATGGATTTGTCTTAGGTCTCGTATAGATGTTTTCTTTCTCTGTGATTGGATAAAGTCAGCTTTTGATACACCAATTAGCAGCCAGTATAATAACTAATGACTGTTCTGTATCTGCTTCCTGCCCTGAACGGTCATATCCGCCATCTCTTCATCACTCTTCACACTTCTAACATTAATAAGGAACTAATACATCATTTGGTTGCTAACTAACAGGTTTGACATATAATTGCTTATTCATTCTTCCACAATTTATCTACTCCAATTTGAGCACAAAAAGCTCATCGCTAATTAAAACTATTTGTTTCCTTGTGATTACAAATCAGAATGCTACATCTCCAATTTATGTATATTCGTCAATATGTACTATTTCAAAGTTTGGTGCTGTTGGATGCTTGTGTCTTTAATGGTGTTCAGCAGTCAGTCAGTCAGTCAGTCAGTCAGTCAGTCAGTCAGTCAGTCAGTCAGTCAGTCAGTCAGTCAGTCTCCCCACTGCTGTGACCTCTTCCCTAGTCTCTTCTCTGGTGTTCAGCAGTCAGTCAGTCAGCCAGTCAGTCAGTCAGTCAGTCAGTCAGTCAGTCAGTCAGTCAGTCAGCCAGTCAGTCAGTCAGTCAGTCAGTCTCCCCACTGCTGTGACCACCTCCCTAGTCCCTCCTCTAGAGATCAGACAAGCCCTAACATATGACCAGAGAGAGATGGAAGGAGAGTTGGGACCATAAAGCTGTTGTCATGTTGTAACTCGTGGTAGTGTATTAGCAGGAGCTACATTACAGTGATCAGAGGCCTGTCTGTCCTCTGTTCCTCTGGGGGATCCATGTCTGTCCTCTGTTCCTCTGGGGGATCCATGTCTGATGGCTGCGTCCCAAAGGCCTGTCTGTCCTCTGTTCCTCTGGGGGATCCATGTCTGATGGCTGCGTCCCAAAGGCCTGTCTGTCCTCTGTTCCTCTGGGGGATCCATGTCTGGTGGCTGCGTCCCAAAGGCCTGTCTCTCCTCTGTTCCTCTGGGGGATCCATGTCTGATGGCTGCGTCCCAAAGGCCTGTCTGTCCTCTGTTCCTCTGGGGGATCCATGTCTGATGGCTGCGTCCCAAAGGCCTGTCTGTCCTCTGTTCCTCTGGGGGATCCATGTCTGATGGCTGCGTCCCAAAGGCCTGTCTGTCCTCTGCTCCTCTGGGGGATCCATGTCTGATGGCTGCGTCCCAAAGGCCTGTCTGTCCTCTGTTCCTCTGGGGGATCCATGTCTGATGGCTGCGTCCCAGAGGCCTGTCTGTCCTCTGTTCCTCTGGGGGATCCATGTCTGATGGCTGCGTCCCAGAGGCCTGTCTGTCCTCTGTTCCTCTGGGGGATCCATGTCTGATGGCTGCGTCCCAGAGGCCTGTCTGTCCTCTGTTCCTCTGGGGGATCCATGTCTGATGGCTGCGTCCCAAAGGCCTGTCTGTCCTCTGTTCCTCTGGGGGATCCATGTCTGATGGCTGCGTCCCAAAGGCCTGTCTGTCCTCTGTTCCTCTGGGGGATCCATGTCTGATGGCTGCGTCCCAGAGGCCTGTCTGTCCTCTGTTCCTCTGGGGGATCCATGTCTGATGGCTGCGTCCCAGAGGCCTGTCTGTCCTCTGTTCCTCTGGGGGATCCATGTCTGATGGCTGCGTCCCAAAGGCCTGTCTGTCCTCTGTTCCTCTGGGGGATCCATGTCTGATGGCTGCGTCCCAGAGGCCTGTCTGTCCTCTGTTCCTCTGGGGGATCCATGTCTGATGGCTGCGTCCCAAAGGCCTGTCTGTCCTCTGTTCCTCTGGGGGATCCATGTCTGATGGCTGCGTCCCAAAGGCCTGTCTGTCCTCTGTTCCTCTGGGGGATCCATGTCTGATGGGTGCGTCCCCACTGACACCCTATTCAGTGTGGTGAACTGAATAGGGAATACAGTGCCATTTGGAAGGAAGGCCGAAGCACCACTAAGAGGGATGATGAGGCATGATATGAACAGATCGATCTTAGACAACAGTGAGAGGACTGACTGGAGGGCAGTGTGATGTATCATATTATCTATGCTGGTGTATGTGCTGCATCATTTGATGTTGGTGGAACTAAAGAGTGTGTGTGTGTGTGTGTGTGTGTGTGTGTGTGTGTGTGTGTGTGTGTGTGTGTGTGTGTGTGTGTGTGTGTGTGTGTGTGTGTGTGTGTGTGTGTGTGTGTGTGTGTGTGTGTGTGTGTGTGTGTGTGTGTCCATACCTCAATGAGATTCACTGAGTCAGTCATGCCTCATAGGATACATAGAATGATTGCTCTGCTAGGAGCCTTTTATACTTTAATATTTATGTCAATTCATGAAACAGCTTGATTTACCAGTAAATGGAAGTCATGTACTGTGTAGTCACTGGTTTACCTGTAAATGGAAGTCATGTACTGTGTAGTCACTGATTTACATGGAAATCATGTACTGTGTAGTCACTGATTTACCTGGAAATGGAAGCAATGTACTGTGTAGTCACTGATTTATATGGAAATGGAAGTAATGTACTGTGTAGTCACTGATTTACCTGTAAATGGAAGTCATGTACTTTGTAGTTACTGATTTAGCTGTAAATGGAAGTAATGTACTGTGTAGTCACTGATTTACCTGTAAATGGAAGTCATGTACTGTGTAGTCACTGATTTAGCTGGAAATGGAAGTTGTGTACTGTGTAGTCACTGATTCAGCTGGAAATGGAAGTCATGTACTTTGTAGTCACTGATTTACCTGGAAGTCATGTACTGTGTTGTCACTGATATGCCTGTAAATGGAAGTATTGTACTGTGTAGTCACTGATTTAGCTGGAAATGGAAGTCATGTACTGTGTAGTCACTGATTTACCTGTAAATTGACGTAATGTACTGTGTAGTCACTGATTTACCTGTAAAGGGAAGGCATGTACTGTGTAGTCACTGATTTACCTGGAAATGGAAGTCATGTACTGTGTAGTCACTGATTTACCTGGAAGTCATGTACTGTGTAGTCACTGATTTACCTGGAAGTCATGTACTGTGTAGTCACTGATTTACCTGTAAGTGGAAGTCATGTACTTTGTAGTCTCTAATTTAGCTGGAAGTCATGTACTGTGTAGTCACTGATTTAGCTGGAAGTCATGTACTTTGTAGTCTCTAATTTAGCTGGAAGTCATGTACTGTGTAGTCACTGATTTAGCTGGAAGTCATGTACTGTGTAGTCACTGATTTAGCTGGAAGTCATGTACTTTGTAGTCTCTAATTTAGCTGGAAGTCATGTACTGTGTAGTCACTGATTTAGCTGGAAGTCATGTACTTTGTAGTCTCTAATTTAGTGGAAGTAATGTACTGTGTAGTCACTGATTTAGCTGGAAGTCATGTACTGTGTAGTCACTGATTTAGCTGGAAGTGATGTACTTTGTAGTCTCTAATTTAGCTGGAAGTCATGTACTGTGTAGTCACGGAGTGTGTTTGTCTGTGTATGTCTGTCTGAGTGATGGCTATGTAAGCGTATGATGGCTGTGATGTGTGTGTGTTTAATGGCTGTGATTTGTGTGTGTAATGTTTCATCATGATGTGTGTGTGTGTGTGTGTGTGTGTGAGCGCAGTGTGTGTGGTCTCAGTTGGGTGGCTCTGGAAGGGGTTTGTGTGTGTGTGTGTGTGTGACAGCAGTGTGTGTGGTCTCAGTTGGGTGGCTCTGGAAGGGGTGTGTGTGTGTGTGTGTGTGTGTGTGACAGCAGTGTGTGTGGTCTCAGTTGGGTGGCTCTGGAAGGGGTTTGTTGACAGCCTTTCCTGTTGATTGGCAGCTCAGCAACAGAGAAATAGCTGCCAGGAGCTGGAGTCTAGTGTGTGTGTGTGTGACACTGTGTGTGTGCACGCTCGCTGTGTGTGTGTGTGTGTGTGTGTGCATGCTCGCTGTGTGTGTGTGTGACGGGGGTCTGGTTCAATAACAGATGGCGTATGATTGACTGGCCCTTTTTTAAACAGAGTAGAACACCAGCAGAAATCTACAGACTTCACAGCAGACCACTGTTCTACAGACACAAACAGTCTTGTACAACTAACCTTGTGGGCACACACAATTCAGTCCCATTCAAACTCCTATATTCACTAACCCCTAATCCTAACCCTAACCCGAAAACCTTAACCTTAACCCTAGCTCCTAACCCTAACCCCTAATCCTAAACCTAATTCTAACCCTAACACCTAGAAATAGCATTTGATCTGTTTAGTTGGTAGCCTTTACACTGGTGATCATGACCTCACTTCCTCATTCTATTGAGAGACCTTTTCCTGAAACCAGACAACTTTACTTTTTTGTCTCATCATTTCTCTTGTTTTACACATTTGTAATGTATAACTATACAAAATTATACCTCGAAATATACAAACTATTTAATGGGGTTGTGTGATGTTTAAGGTACATGTTTTTGTTAAAGCTAGAAAATGTTAAGTCCTCCCCATTTTATAAGTAATGAAGCCCACGCTAGGTGGAAAGGATTTAACATGGAGGTGAACCTAGCAAAATGGTTGCTGACTTTTCTGTGTTTTTCAAAGTACATTTTTAAGTTCCGCATGACGTTATTTTATTAAAACGAAGGCTCAGGTTTTATATACTTGATGTTGCACTATTGAATCCTTGTAGTTAGATGTTTTAGTAATGTATATTTTTTGCTGTAATTCTGGGTTAGAAAGTTTGTTAGCTAGCCTAGCCTCATGCTAAGCGCTAGTTTAGCCCCATATGCTTAGCTGTCATTGTCTGACGTCACAGACCCTCAACCGATATGTCTTGTAGGACGTGGAGATCATCTCTAAAGAGGGTTTTGCTCATCGACCTAACAACTAGTTCCTAATTCAGAAAATCACTCCGCTCTCGGTAGCTATGACGCACTGGCTTACTACAGTAAACCGCGCTCGATCAGCTGAGCAAACTTTTCTCCAGCTAGCAGCCTGGTGCAAGCTTGGTTTTTTGCAATGGCCAATACGGAACCAGTTTGACAGCTTTTTGTTGATGAAGTTGTACGGCACCAAAGTTACGGGACTACTCTCGCTACCGTGCCTCGCTACTTTGTAACATTTTGGTCAGCGTGTAGGACATCGCAGAGAGTAGTCAGCTGTCCCCGTGGAACTCAGCGCCACTAATCACAGCGGAACAGATATCATGAAAACTCATTCGTGCATTAGCTACTACACTAGCTAGCTGGAGGGAGTATTCCGGCATTGAGTGTGTGAGCTGGTGTTTTTTTTTTTGCATCCCTGCCTTTCGTTTCATGTGGATTGATTTGAGACTGGTTCAGCCAGACAGCAGGCACTAACGCGTTAGCTTAGCACATTGTCACGATCGTTGAGAAAACGGGGTCGGACCAAGGTGCAGCGTGAAAAGCGTACATGTTTAGTAACACAATAAACATACAACAAAACAAGAAACAACGTGAAGTTGAAGTCCTCCGGCTATACAAGCCTAAACGGAACAAGATCCCACAACTAAGGTAGGCAACCAGGCTACCTAAGTATGATCCCCAATCAGAGACAACGAGCGACAGCTGCCTCTGATTGGGAATCACACCCGGCCAAAACATAGAAACACAACCTAGATCTGCAACATAGAAATACACTAACATAGATCATAAATACTGATTCTACCGCCACAAAACACCTTAGCTAGATGTAGAATTAGGTAGTAGAGAAAACATCAATAAAAGCTACATGTCTATAGTTTTTTGGTAAGATTAACTCTTGACTCTTGTGAGGATGAAAGGGGGGGGGGGGACGGATGATGTTACCAGTGGACGATGTCACCGTGGTAACAGTGTTGAATGTTAGGACAGCATATTGTAGCCAAAACTGTATTTTCAGCTATCCCATGAGTGTTTTTTGCGAGTTGTCAGACAGGTCCGTTGCGCTGTCTGACGTGAGACAATGAGCTGTAGCTTTTAATGTATTGGTTTAGCTGTTAGCTGTAGAATGGCTAGCAGGGGTCATTGGGGGTCGATTTGCGTAGCATTGGGGTAACAGTGACGTTTACACTACTATAGTGGTGAGTCTGTTGATTGTGTTGGACAAACATACAAGTTGATGGTTTTACATCAAGCTAGATAACATACCTTTTGCGCTATTTGTAAGTGAATAGCCTTTGTTTTGGTACGGACGCTAATTCATTGAAAAGCAATAGCTGTATGTACTGTTAAAGAGACTGAACGTAGGATATGAAAGTATGTGAATGTATTTATTTATTTTATGTCGATATTTTTCTATTGATAATGAGAACTGTGAATTAAGATTTTTCTACTAAAGCAATTGTAATGAACAAGATAGTTGACCCTTGACACTTATATGCTTATTCAATTCTATATTGAGAACTTTTCCTGAAACCAGCCAACTTTCTCTTGTCTGATAATTTCTCCTGTTTTACAGGAAACATATGATCTGTTTTCCTGGTCTCAATCCTGGGACCCTGTAACATGAATATAGACTACACATCTTGCCTCATTCTTATTAGACTCACTGAAATGGGCCCAAAACAGTTTACAGTGTTTTACTACAGCTGCTGCATAACATGTGTGGAGGGCAACAATCTCTCTCTAGGAGAATAGAATAGGGAGATAGAGAGAGATATCTCGATCTGGATATCTCTCGACTCGCGAGCTATAGCAGACTATATCTAGACTATGTATCTCTATAGTCTCTGTCTCTCCTCTCTCTCTATGTCTTTCATATCTCTATCTCGTCTATTCTCTCTCTGTCTCTCTCCTCTCTCTCCTCTCTCTCTCTTCTCTTCTCTTCTCTCTCTTCTATCTCTATCTCTCCTTTCTCTTCTCTCTCTACTTTCTCGGCTTTTCTCTCTCTGTCTCTCTGTCTCTCTCTCTCTTCACCACTCTCTCTCTCTGTTCTCTCTCTCTCTTCTCTCTCTGTCTCTTTCTCTCTCTTCTCTTATCTCCTCCTCTCTCTCTCCCCTCTCCTCTCTCACTCACTCCACCTCACTCAATCAATCACCTCACTCACTCACTCACTCACTCACTCACTCACGGTATAGTATATTAGGCCTATAGGGTGAATACATTCTCATTAAACAACCTCCTCCGCAGTGTGATCACCCAAGCACTATTAATACTAATATTTACTGAGAAACTGGCTCGATCTTAAAAAAACATATTTATAATAATATGATTTCAACAAAATGGCTGAGGAATATCATTTTTATTCATAAGTATAGCGCCAATGCACCTCCGTCATGGTTACCACCTAATGTATGCTTGGTTTAACCCTGAATAATGACATAAAGACCTTCAGAATAAAAAGACAACATGATGTCATGGTTTACCACACAACACTAAGAGGATCATTCTGTATGAAAGGCACTCTGGGATGTCATGGAGAGGATCATTCTGTATGAAAGGCACTCTGGGATGTCATGGAGATCTCTGCTGTTTTTCTGCTCTGCTATGTGCTCTGATTTCACCTCAGCAGTAAGAAATGCGATGTGTGATATCACTCCTCCACAGTGGCAATTTTAGCATGTAAATCTAGTTGGGGCAAATGCAATTTTCTTTTTTCTTTTTGATGCATGCCAGCAAAGCCACAACACTAAACAATACATTAACTGCACTATAACGGTGAGAAACGGTGCTCACAACCTGTTAGGGCCTCCATAAAGCTGTCCAAACACCAGAGTCCAAACACCAGAGTCCCGACAGCAGAGTCTCAACAGCAGAGTCCCAACAGCAGAGTCCCGACGGCAGAGTCCCGACAGCAGAGTCCCAACAGCAGAGTCCCAGCAGCAGAGTCCCAACAGCAGAGTCCCAACACCTTACCACTGCTCCACCTGGCTATCAGAGGAGCCTTGTCTGGCAGAGAAACAGTTCATTCAGCCTCATTTACTGCCTTTTAAAAACACATAGCTGATATGGCTGACTTGCTTAAACAAATGTGGTTTCTACTGACAATTGAGATGTACAAACTATGGCATAAGGGGACGACGAACGGATAAGAGGCAATCCCTAATTTTGATTAAGACATTAATGAGCGAGCTAGGACGGACGTAGTCAATATAACTATTAGTTCAGCACTTTTGAAATGTACAGCAACAGAATTCAGAACATGGGCCGTTCTTACAGTGTTCTCCCTGTACACCAAGTCAGAACCATAGGATAAATAAAGGGGGCATATAAGCAGACAATGAAAGCTCTTACAATATTCGATGATGACATTTCTCTAAAACAGGCTATGGGCTACATGTGCACCACCAAGTCAGAACAGTAGGCTTAATTATGAGGGGGAAAGGGATCAAATTATTAGGGTGAGGCACATGGGCTACTAACAGCTTACTACACAACATACACTTAGTATTACTTTCTTAGCTTCAGTATACATATCTCCCTGGCATATTACATAATTTATGCAGTAGCATACAATACATTTTCCTCTGTAGCTCAGCTGGTAGAGCACGGCGCTTGTAACGCCAAGGTAGTGGGTTCGATCCCCGGGACCACCCATACACAAAAAATGTATGCACACATGACTGTAAGTCACTTTGGATAAAAGCGTCTGCTAAATGGCATATTATTATTTTTGGACTCACCGTTGATGTGCTGTGCTCAGTTGAACAGGAAGGTGGCACAGCGGTCCTTCTTGTGGGCACATTTTGTCATGAAACTTTGTCATCAAAGTCTGGCATTCTCTGGATTGATGGTGCTTTCAAGACAACTGGGAACTCTGGAGAAAAAAAAAAACAAGGTCGAATCATTCGGTCAGTGATCTTCAGGTCGTAGCTCTAGAAAGAGGCCCGAGTTCAAAACGTATTTTCCCCGTCGGAGCTCATTGTTTTTCGAGTTCCCAGTTGTCTTGAACTCACTGAAATCTGAGATTTCCCAGTTTCCAGTTGTTTTGAACGCGGCAGAAGTCATGCTGGATTGACAGCATGGCCAATGTATTCAACCGTTTCTGGCCCATGGTGTTGCGTATTAATGTTTATCATTTTAAGCTTGGAAAAGAGACCCTTAAATCCAGACTTGGACCACACACACTCTCCACCGAATAAAAAGCAGGGGAAGCAAAATAGTGATTGCTTTGCAAAGCTTGCAGTTAGCCACTGATTACTTCCAAACCACTCATTGTTGAATTTGCGATTTCCAACGTGTTGTGTAATGTTTATGTCCAATGGCTGATGAGCACTGATACGTTTTATCTATAATTTCTCTTCATATGACAAGGATTGAAAAGGATTTGCCAGTAGATTGTCGACTTGATTCATGATGATGACTGCTTGTCTAGCTTGCTAGCTAATATTTTGAAAATACAGTATGATGTTGACATGATCAGTCCAATCAAAGCTACGGTAGATATAACGTGATTTGATGTTTTTGATTATATCTGTGGCCAATGACCTTTAGCCTTCTTGGATGGACACTTCTAATGTAAATCTATGGCAGCACCGAAGGGGGGATTGAACCGCCTAGCTCTCCCTGTAGATTCTGAGGTGACGTAGTGTCCCCCATGAGTGACAGAACACTGAGCCAATCACGGCGCAAACAAGAGAACATTACCAACCCCTACGCTTCGTATTTTCGGCTGGCTGCCCCACCACCACAGAAAGCATTGAGCTAGGCTGAAACACCTGCATTTTGGAGCTGCTTTACTCAAGAAAGCAAAAAAGAGGCCATGTTTGTATGTGGCTTTTATTAATTCAATACATTTTTATATTTTTTACATTGTTTGCAAACTGATATGTGACACGTATTAATGCCAAAATAACATGCAAAACAGGCTCTGCCCCACCTGCCCTGAATGAGGGGTCACCACTGCTCCTGCAGTAAGTACAGCCACCACTAGAGGGAGAGAGGTTCATTTTCACGGCTATAGTAATGTCTTCCAGAAGTGTGATATTTATAATGCTGCTTTATCAGGGGGCGAAACACACCTCATCATAAAATATATCACTACGCACCCGTAGGGAACCTATCCCATTCCCAGTCGCAAAATTCATAAACCCAGAAATCTCAATATATTATTCTGTGAAATTGTCAGAATTAGAAGTAGATGTGATAATGAACCCAGGCTGAAGTATGTGGCAGATGTCCTGGTCAGGGACAGAGCTCTCCACTGGGGAAAATGAGGACGATGTCCTGGTCAGGGACAGACCTCTTCACTGGGGAAAATGAGGACGATGTCCTGGTCAGTGACAGAGCTCTCCACTGGGGAAAATGAGCACGATGTCCTGGTCAGGGACAGAGCTCTCCACTGGGGAAAATGAGGACGATGTCCTGGTCAGGGACAGACCTCTTCACTGGGGAAAATGGGGACGATGTCCTGGTCAGGGACAGACCTCTTCACTGGGGAAAATGGGGACGATGTCCTGGTCAGGGGACAGACCTCTTCACTGGGGAAAATGAGCACGATGTCCTGGTCAGGGACAGAGCTCTCCACTGGGGAAAATGAGCACGATGTCCTGGTCAGGGACAGAGCTCTCCACTGGGGAAAATGGGGACGATGTCCTGGTCAGGGACAGAGCTCTCCACTGGGGAAAATGGGGACGATGTCCTGGTCAGGGACAGAGCTCTCCACTGGGGAAAATGAGGACGATGTCCTGGTCAGGGACAGAGCTCTCCACTGGGGAAAATGGGGACGATGTCCTGGTCAGGGACAGAGCTCTCCACTGGGGAAAATGAGGACGATGTCCTGGTCAGGGACAGAGCTCTACACTGGGGAAAATGGGGACAAGGAGGTGCAAGCCAGAGCGGTGAAAAATGAATGTTTCTATAGACTGATGTTTCCCTCTCCTCCCTCCAGCTCTGAGTTAGGTTGATTCCTTGTTCTGTCCCAACCACTAAAGGTCTCTGTCCCTAGAGACTGTGGTGTAGCAGTACTTCATCTGAAAGCTATGTGGTGAATGTAGGGCAGGATATGCATTGAGCTGTATTTACATTATGCTTAGTGTTACTCTGACTCACAGAGACGACGCAGAGCTGAGATATATGCTTAGTGTTACTCTGACTCACAGAGAGGACGTGGAGCTGAGATATATGCTTAGTGTTACTCTGACTCACAGAGAGGACGTGGAGCTGCGATATATGCTGTGTTACTCTGACTCACAGAGAGGACGTGGAGCTGAGATATATGCTTAGTGTTACTCTGACTCACAGAGAGGACGTGGAGCTGAGATATATGCTTAGTGTTACTCTGACTCACAGAGAGGACGTGGAGCTGAGATATATGCTTAGTGTTACTCTGACTCACAGAGAGGACGCAGAGCTGAGATATATGCTGTGTTACTCTGACTCACAGAGAGGACGTGGAGCTGAGATATATGCTTAGTGTTACTCTGACTCACAGAGAGGACGTGGAGCTGAGATATATGCTTAGTGTTACTCTGACTCACAGAGAGGACGTGGAGCTGAGATATATGCTTAATGTTACTCTGACTCACAGAGAGGACGTGGAGCTGAGATATATGCTTAGTGTTACTCTGACTCACAGAGAGGACGTGGAGCTGAGATATATGCTTAATGTTACTCTGACTCACAGAGAGGACGTAGAGCTGAGATATATTTGTCACAAGAATTTGGGTGTTGAGATCCGGCTCGAAGGACCAAGTTGTCACGAGAATTTTGTTATCTCAATGGTTGAAGTCAACTCAAGCTTTGAATAATTCCCAGGGGGTGTAAGGCTCTAGTTTAATAATGAATTAAACAAAGTCCCATTTCTGCAATGAATCCGTTTCTTTATTCATGAGAGCTCTGCCTCAAAATGGGTGTACAGTCTTTTTATACTCTCACACACACACACACACACACACACACACACACACACACACACACACACATCCTTATCATAACCTACTCCTTGCTCAGGCAGGCTGCATTCTTTCACTATTCCCTCCCATACATAGTTTATCGCGTTCTCACAATATTCTGCAAGCCTCTCACTCCCCTTCCCTGTGTGGGGACATCTGTTTTTGAAACCGGTCTCCTGTTATTGGTTTTAACGTTTGCCCTTCTGCTTGCCTAACTACAAAAATAAGACAACTGCCTCATTGTACTTTTAACTATGCTACACACATTATCAGATTATAGTCTTATGATTCTAACACATTTCACACAGTTTCGGGGTGGAACACTTTAGTCATTAAACATACAAATCTTCTATCAATCCACCCATTGACTAAATATTCCACACACACTCAAAATACATTGTTATAAAATGAAACACACACCAAAAGCATACAACTTGTTTTGCATATAAAATGAATCACTAGTACAAAACACACTATAAAAAATACAATTTGCCTGACATACTATCAAATGTTTTACTTTCCAACCATAACACTTCTTGTTAGGATTTGTCACACACGGGATTAAGCAACATCCACATAACACCAGTATAATCATCCCAGCCAGAGCCGCCACCCAATACAGTCGCTACAATAGTCTTCCATTTTCCAAACATGTTATCGAACCAACCGGTTAGTGAGTTATCGATACCAGAGTTCTCAGCCAATTCGTTCGCCAGCGTGGTGAGTCCCTGAAGAGCCTTGGTCACTGACCCGTCAGGTGCTGTATTATTGGGGATGAAAGTACAGCACATAGATCCAAACAAAACACAAACCCCGCCCCTTTTCAGCCAAGAGGTGGTCCTCTGTAGCTCAGCTGGTAGAGCACGGCGCTTGTAACGCCAAGGTAGTGGGTTCGATCCCCGGGACCACCCCCCATACACAAAAAATTTATGCACGCTTGACTGTATTTGGATAAAAGCGTCTGCTAAATGGCATATTATATTATTATTATTTTAAGAGCATATCTAAAGCTATTCTATTCTGCCATGCCATTAAGCTAGTTGCCGCTGTCTGCTCAGCCAATCCCTTTATTGCATCACGAGTGTGGTTAATAAATCTCTGCTGGTTGTAGTAGATTGGTTGTAGTTTATCCAATCCACATTCTTATTAATTGTTGACCACCAGAAAAGACTTGACTCAAACCCAGCTGGGATCTGATTCCTAGCTTTGAATTCTTCTGGAACCCCTTGAGGGACTCCTTATCCCATCAATATATACCCTCTCATCAAAGGATCCCGGAAGGAGGTCTCGCTTTTTACGCGACAACCCATCAGTCTCTGACATGTTAGATTGTTTGATGAGAGTAAAAGGCATTACCAGCTGAGCCAACGCACAGGTTCCAGTCCAATTCGCATGGAGTTTGGGCCATAGTCTGTTACCACCACACAACCACCAGATGTCAGCGCGGGCCTGGTTCTGATCCCTAAAATCCTCGGGCTGCAATGCAGAAGAGTGATTAGTCATAGACTCCTTAGATGTAACATTCTCTGTATGGGAAAAGGAGCTGATGTATCCTACCTCGTACCCTGTTTTGTCCGTCCTGGAAAAACATTAATGAGACTTCCCCCGAAACTTCGAACGTGGGTAATCTAGGTCGGGGGGACTTCGATACCGGGAGATACAGATAGTGCAAGTTAACACAAGACTCATTCCCCACATTCCCAAGTGGCTTGAACAGTTTAACCATGCAGGATAAACCTGACGGAGAGTTAAAGCCCGTCAAGGGGAACGGAGTAGTGGTTAACCTAGGTTTAGCTGTTCCACAGGTGTATCAGTCCTCCTTGGACATAGTTCTTGCCGTATACTGTATCCATTCCAACCATAGGTTTGGATCCCGGAACCCAGTCTCCACTTCCACTACTTCTTTTAGGTCCTTGGTCTCCACTACCTGTATCATTCCCATCAGTTCCCTGACCTTTAGAGGAATTCACTATTGTATTATCAGTGGTGAGGTTGTATTGTGATTTGACCTGCTGCTTTTTTACCCATAGGGGCACTACGGTATCCACTCCATTTTGGTCAAACCCTACATACCATAGACCGAAATCCATCTGCTGTACCTTTTTTATGTTTATTCGTACTTTTAAACAATATTTCTGTTGTCTGGGGTTACACTCCTGACTCCGGATGTATTTCCCTGCCTTCACAACCGTCCATCTGGACCCGTAACGGGTGTTCAAATTTGCATACCCTGTATGAGCCACAACACGATCCCAGGAGTTACATGGTGACATACATACATATATCGTCCCCAGGTTGTGAGACTCTTAGCCTGCCAATCGGCCAGATTCCCCACTTGGTCTATAAAGAACTCGAATGAGGCGTCCTTTCCTACAGTCACTAGTACTTCCCCTTTCCCTACGTCAAGCTGTCTTTTCTGCCTGTTTTTGCCTTCCTAAATTGAGTTAGGTTAACTACTACTTCTGGCGGGTCGGAAGGGTTTGGGTGAGCATGACTCCCACAATCAGACAGCCACCTACCGTCAGGAGACCTGTGAATCCCCACCCTCGTCCTGCGAACATGTCAGACGCCAGAGGCCAACCCATTGCTTTACCTTCTACCGAACTCACACAGGGATGATCAGACAGGGTAAGGGAATCTTCGTTAAGGAGCCAACCCCCGAGCCCTAGTGGTGATCGGTTCTTTCTCCTAACTCCGTGTTTGTTCGTCAGGTGTGGCTGGGTTGACCTTTTTGCAGTGTGTGACATGCACCCAGGTGGATCTTTCCGCAATTCTTACAGCGAAGGCCGTCACCAACAGGACCTGATATGGACCTTCCCAACGGGGCTGCTTCCAGTCTTTCTTCTTTAGGGATTGGATCCACACCCAGTCACCTGGTTGGATGGAGTGGGTTACCTTCTCCTTTAGTTCTCCTGTGGGGCACAAAATCTTTGACATCACGTGTTTGGTTAATGAACAGTCTCCTCATGTGTTCTGCTAATGTATCTTCTGCCTCTATGTCTGCCTGTTCCAGTCTGCCTAACTCAGGCTTTCTGTATGGTCTTCCCAAACACCTTCTCGAAGGGTGATAACCCATCTTTATCTGGGGTTACTCTAATGGTCATCAACACTATAGGTAAGCAATTTTACCCAATTTTCCTTCCTGGCTACAGTTAAAGCACTTATTACCTCCGTTGTAGCCCTCCCTCTTTCCTGGGTTTCTACCCCTATCTCCTCTCTCTCCTAGGTTTCTACCCCTATCTCCTCTATCTCCTAGGTTTCTACCCCTATCTCCTCTCTCCCAGAGTGGCGATTAGGTACTCTGCTCCCTTCTGCTCTTTCTTGGCTCGGTCCTGTCTGTTATTCTGCTCATGATGGATTGCATATCTTTTAACCTCAGCCAACGATGCCGTTCCCCACCCCACCAAAGTATTTTTAATGGTTCTGCTTATCTCTGGTCTCATTCCACTGAGGAATGCTATCTTTAATTGCTGGTGGTAGGGCATATCATTCCCCTGTGCCTGGTTCAGCCTCTCCAAGTATTGGCTGATGGTCTCACTCTCTCCTTGCTTACACTCATGTACTTTAGAGAAGTCTGCGTGACGGTGGTAATGTTCCCTTAGGTTATTACACAGTTCAGTTATTCTCCCAACATATTGTCCATTATCAGCCCCCCTGTGCATCCCCTGGGACCCACTGGCCTCTGACGGCCGCCCAGTCCTTCCCCACCATCTGTCTGACTGCTCTCTCAATTTCCCCTGCGTTTAACTTAAAGCTTGCGGCCAGACCTTCCAGATCCCTTCTGAATCCTTCTATTCCTGTTTTTTGGGGTGTATCATCCCTTCTGCCGCTCGGCACGTCCCTCTGTGTCCATGGCCTGTATACATCTAAGGTTGCCGGGGCTCCATCATTCCCTGCCAATGGATTAGGTAAGGCTATCATTGGGTACTGGCCCTACTCCTGTTCCCTAATCTCCTGACTCATACTGACTCTCTCCTGAGCTCTGTTCTGAGTCCTCCTGTTCCTCCCTCCTGACTGGACTTTTATTGTGGGGTTCAAGTCTCCTTAGAGTCATGGGTTTTCCACCCTTCCACTCCTTGATCCCTTTATTGTCCCCCCCCCCCCCCCCCCCCTATTCTAACTTCCTTATCCTTCTCTCTTCGTCTCATCTCTCTCTTTCATTTTTTCAATTCCAATTCAGTTCGCTGTTGTCCTTCCAATAGTTTCTTGAGAACCTCAGCTGCCCGTTGGTTCTGGTAAGGGGGTGGCAGCCTGCTGTTGAACCCTTACCCTTACCACAACCACTTCATAGTCTGGATTTTCCCTCCAGGCCTGATCTACCAAGGAGGGATATATTCTGGATCCAGACCTACAGGGGGAGCTGTTGGTTCTTTATTAGACCTCCCTTTCTTGCTTCTTTCTCGTTAACTTCCTTTTTCTGTCTCTCACCCTCCTCTCTCTTCCGAGCCTCAGAGAGCCACACCCTGGCAGTATCTAGCCCTTCCACTCGCTCTCTCTCTCTGCTCTGCCTTTACACACCTTGTGCATCTGTTTTACCATGGATTCGAATCCATACCTCTCCCTCCACCTAGTTCCATAACAGAGGTTCTTTTTATCCCTAGATTCCATATATCTTTCATCCCCGGTATCACTCTGGGATCTCCTTTGAGGATTTACTTCCCATGTCGACTATCTAGATACAGTGAGGAGAACAAGTATTTGATACACTGCCGATTTTGCAGGTTTTCCTACTTACAAAGCATGTAGAGGTCTGTAGGTACACTTCAACTGTGAGAGACAGAATCTAAAACAAAAATCCAGAAAATCACATTGTATGATTTTTAAGTAATTAATTTGCATTTTATTGCATGACATAAGTATTTGATCACCTACCAACCAGTAAGAATTCTGGCTCTCACAGACCTGTTAGTTTTTCTTTAAGAAGCCCTCCTGTTCTCCACTCATTACCTGTATTAACTGCACCTGTTTGAACTCGTTACCTGTATAAAAGACAGCTGTCCACACACTCAATCAAACAGACTCCAACCTCTCCACAATGGCCAAGACCAGAGAGCTGTGTAAGGACATCAGGGATAAAATTGTAGACCTGCACAAGGCTGGGATGGGCTACAGGACAATAGGCTAGCAGCTTGGTGAGAAGGCAACAACGTTGGCGCAATTATTAGAAAATGGAAGAAGTTCAAGATGATGTCAATCACCCTCGGTCACGGCATGCAAGGTCATCACCTCGTGGCACATCTCATGAGGAAGGTGAGTAGCCAGAAAAATTTTTGGGCCCCAAGGGGGTTAACCCCAAAATTTTTTTTTTGGGGTTTTTTCCCCCCCCCCCCCCAAAAAAAAAAAATTCCCCCCCTTTTCCCCCCTTTGGGGGGGGGGGAAAAAAACCCCTTGGTTAAAAACCCCAATTTTTTCCAAAACCCCCCCCAAAAAAACCGGGGGGTTTTTTTTAACCCCCCCCCCCTTTTTTTTTTTTTTTTTTTTTGGGGTTTAATTAAAATTTCCCCAAAAAACCCCCCTTTTTTTCCGGGGGGTTTTTTTTTTTTTGGGGGGTTTTTAAAGGGCCTTTTTTTTTTTTCCCCCCAAAACCCCAAAAAAAAACCAAGGGGGAAAAACCCCCCCCCCCCAAAAAAAACCCCCCGGCCCCTTTTTCCAAAAAGGGGGGTTTTTTTAAAAGGGGTTTTTTAAAACCCCCCCCCTTTTTTTAAAAACTTTTTTTTTTGGGGGGTTTTTCCCCTTTTAACCCAAACCCCGGGGTTTTTTTTTTTGGGCCCAAGTTTCCCTTTGGGGGGGGGGGGGGGTTTTTGGGGGGAAATTTCCCTTAAAAAATTTGGGAAACCCCCGGGGGCCCCCCCTTTTTTTAAAAAAGGGATTTTCCGGGGGGCCCCAAAAAAAACCCTTTTTTTTCCCAAAACCCTTTTTCCCCCAAAAAAACCCCCCTTTTCCGGCCAAAAGGGGGTTCCCCGGGGGGGGGGGTTTTTTTTCCCCGGTTTTTTTTAAAAAGGGGGGGTTTTGGGGGCCCCCAATTTTCCCCCCCTGGGGGGGGTTTTTCCCCCCCTTTTTTTCCCTTTTTTAAAAAATTTTTTGGGGGGGGGGAAAAGTTTTAAGGGACAATTTTATGGGGAAAATTTTTTTTTTTTGGGGGGGGGAAACCCCCAAAAAGGGGGGGGGGGGGGGGGAAAAAACCCCCCCCCCCGGGGGGGGGAAAAAAAAAAATTTTTTTCCCCCCCCCCCCCCCCCCCGGGGGGGGGTTTTTTTTTTTTCCCCCCCAAAAGGGTTTTGCCCTAAATTTGGGGTTTTTTTGGGTTTTTTGGGGGTTTTGGGGAAGGGGTTTTTTGGGGGTTTTTGGGGTTTCCCCGAAAAAGGGGAAAAAAGGGGGGGGGAAAAATTTATTTTTTTTCCCCGGGGGTTTTTTAAAAAGGCTTTTTTTTTAAGGGGAAAAAAAAAAAATTTTTTTTTTAAAAAAAAAAAAAAGGGGGGTTTTAAAATTTTGGTTTTTTTGGGGGGGTTTTTTAAAAAATTTTTTTTTCCCCCCCGGGGACCTTTTTTTAAAAAAATTTTTTTTCCCTTTACCCCCCCTTTTTTAAAAATTTTTTTAAAAAAAAACCCCCAAAAAAAAACAAAATTTCCCCTTTTTTCCCCCAAACCCGGGGGGGGGGAAAAAAAAAAAATTTTTCCCCCCCGGGGGGGCCGGGCCAAAAACCCTTTTTTTAAACCAAAAAAAAAAAAAAGGGGGTTTTTTTTTTAAAACCCAAAATTAAAAAATTTTTTTTAAAAAACCCCCAAAAAAAAAAGGGGGGGGTTTTTTAAAAATTTTTCCCCCCCGGGGGAAAAAAAAAAGGATTTTTTTTTAAAACGTTTTTTTTTATTTTTTTAAAAAAAAAATTTTTGGGGGAAATTTTTGGGGACCAAAGGGGGAAATTAAAAAGGGGGGTTTTTTTTTTTTTTTTTTAAAAAAAAACCCCAAAAAATTTTTTTTTAAAAAAGGGGGGGTTTTTTTTTTTTTTTTTTTGGGGGGGGTTGGGGGTAAAAAACCCGGGGGTTTTCCCGGCCCCCCCCGGAGCCCCCAAAAAAAAAAAATTTTTTTTTTTAAAATTTTTTTTTTCCCCCCCAAAAAAAAGGGGGGAAAATTTGGTTTTTTTTATCCCCCCGGGGGGCCCTTTTTTTTTAAAAAGGGGGTTTTTTAAAAAATTTTTTTGGGTTTTAAAAAAGGGGGGGGGGTTTTTTTTTAAAAAAAAAGGGGGGGTTACCGGGGGGGTTTTTTTTTTCCCCCCCCGGGGGGGGTTTTTTTCCCCTTTTTTCCAAACCACAAAAAAGGGGCGGTTTTGTTTTTTTTAAAACCCGGGGCCAATTTTTTTTTAAAAAAAAAAGGGGTTTTTGGGCCCCAAAAACCAAAGGGGGGTTTTTTTTTTTAAAACCCAAAAAAAAAGGGGGGGGGTTTTTAAATTTTAAATTGAAAAAAAATTTTTTTTGGAATTTTTTTTAAACCCCCCGGGGTTTTTTTTTTTTTTTAAAAAAAACACACACACAAAACCCCCACACAAAAAAACAAAAACCCCCAAAAATTTTTTTCCCCCCAAATTTTTTCCCCCCCAAATTTTCCCCCCTTTTTAAAATTTCCCCCTTTTTCCCCCCCTCCCTTTTTTGGGGGGGGGGTTTTTTTTTTTTTTTTTTTCCCCCCCAAAATTTAAAAAAAAAAAAAAACCCCAAAAATTTTCCTTTTTCCCAAAAATTTAAAAAATTTTAACCTTTTTAAACCTTTGGGGAAAAAAAAAATTTTTTTTAAAAAAAATTTTTAAAACCCCCCCAAAAAAAAACCCCAAATTAAAAATTTTTAAAAAAAAAAAAGGGGGGGGGGTTTTTTTTAAAAAAACCCCCCCCAAAAAAATTTAAAAAAAATTTTTTTTCCCCCAAAAAATTTTTTCCCTTTTTTTTTAATTTAAAACCCCGGGAAAGGGGAAAAAAAATTTTTTCCCCCCCAAAAAAAAAGGGTTTTTTTTGGGCCCTTTTTCCAAAAAGGGCGGGGGGAAAAAAAAGGGATTTAAAAAGGGGGGGAAAGGGGGGGGACCGGTAAAGGGGGGGGGTTTTTGGGGAAAAAACAAGAAAAAAAAAAAAATTTTTTTTTTTTTTCCCCGGGGGGGTGGGGGCTTGTTTCCCAAAAAGGGGGGGCCCCGGGGGCCCCCCCCCTTTTTTTTTTTTTTTTTAATCCCGGGGGGGGAAAAATTTTTTCTTTTTTTTAAAGGGGGGAATTTAAAATTTTTCTTTTTTTCCCCCGGGGGCCCGGGGTTTTTTGCTTTTTTTCCCCCCCCTTTGGGGTTTTTAGGGTTTTTTTTTTTTTAAAGGGGGGGGAAAAATTTTTAAAAACCCTTTTTTTTTTCCCGGGGGCTTTGGGGGGTTTAAGGGGTTTTTTTTTTTAAAAAAAAAGGGGGGGTTTTTTTACCCAAAAAAAGGGGAATTTTTTGCTTTGTTTGGGGGGAAAAAAAAAAAATTTTTAAAGGGGTTTTTTTCCCAAAAAGGGGGGGGGAAAAAAAGGGGGGTTTTTTTTTTTTGAGGAAAAGGGGGTTTTGGGGGGGCCCGGGGGGAATTGGGAAGTCTTTTCAGCCAAGAGGTGGTCCTCTGTAGCTCAGCTGGTAGAGCACGGCGCTTGTAACGCCAAGGTAGTGGGTTCGATCCCCGGGACCACCCCCCATACACAAAAAATGTATGCACGCTTGACTGTATTTGGATAAAAGCGTCTGCTAAATGGCATATTATATATTATTATTATTATAAGAGCATATCTAAAGCTATTCTATTCTGCCATGCCATTAAGCTAGTTGCCGCTGTCTGCTCAGCCAATCCCTTTATTGCATCACAGGTTAATAAATCTCTGCTGGTTGTAGTAGATGTAGTTTATCCAATCCACATTCTTATTAATTGTTGACCACCAGAAAAGACTTGACTCAAACCCAGCTGGGATCTGATTCCTAGCTTTGAATTCTTCTGGAACCCCTTGAGGGACTCCTTATCCCATCAATATATATCCTCTCATCAAAGGATCCCGGAAGGAGGTCTCGCTTTTTACGCGACAACCCATCAGTCTCTGACATGTTAGATTGTTTGATGAGAGTAAAAGGCATTACCAGCTGAGCCAACGCACAGGTTCCAGTCCAATTCGCATGGAGTTTGGGCCATAGTCTGTTACCACCACACAACCACCAGATGTCAGCGCGGGCCTGGTTCTGAACCCTAAAATCCTCGGGCTGCAATGCAGAAGAGTGATTAGTCATAGACTCCTTAGATGTAACATTCTCTGTATGGGAAAAGGAGCTGATGTATCCTACCTCGTACCCTGTTTTGTCCGTCCTGGAAAAACATTAATGAGACTTCCCCCGAAACTTCGAACGTGGGTAATCTAGGTCGGGGGGACTTCGATACCGGGGGATACAGATAGTGCAAGTTAACACAAGACTCATTCACCACATTCCCATGTGGCTTGAACAGTTTAACCATGCAGGATAAACCTGACAGAGAGTTAAAGCCCGTCAAGGGGAACGGAGTAGTGGTTAACCTAGGTTTAGCTGTTCCACAGGTGTAACAGTCCTCCTTGGACATAGTTCTTGCCGTATACTGTATCCATTCCAACCATAGGTTTGGATCCCGGAACCCAGTCTCCACTTCCACTACTTCTTTTAGGTCCTTGGTCTCCACTACCTGTATCATTCCCATCAGTTCCCTGACCTTTAGAGGAATTCACTATTGTATTATCAGTGGTGAGGTTGTATTGTGATTTGACCTGCTGCTTTTTTACCTATAGGGGCACTACGGTATCCACTCCATTTTGGTCAAACCCTACATACCATAGACCGAAATCCATCTGCTGTACCTTTTTTATGTTTATTCGTACTTTTAAACAATATTTCTGTTGTCTGGGGTTACACTCCTGACTCCGGATGTATTTCCCTGCCTTCACAACCGTCCATCTGGACCCGTAACGGGTGTTCAAATTTGCATACCCTGTATGAGCCACAACACGATCCCAGGAGTTACATGGTGACATACATACATATATCGTCCCCAGGTTGTGAGACTCTTAGCCTGCCAATCGGCCAGATTCCCCACTTGGTCTATAAAGAACTCGAATGAGGCGTCCTTTCCTACAGTCACTAGTACTTCCCCTTTCCCTACGTCAAGCTGTCTTTTCTGCCTGTTTTTGCCTTCCTAAATTGAGTTAGGTTAACTACTACTTCTGGTGGGTCGGAAGGGTTTGGGTGAGCATGACTCCCACAATCAGACAGCCACCTACCGTCAGGAGACCTGTGAATCCCCACCCTCGTCCTGCGAACATGTCAGACGCCAGAGGCCAACCCATTGCTTTACCTTCTACCGAACTCACACAGGGATGATCAGACAGGGTAAGGGAATCTTCGTTAAGGAGCCAACCCCCGAGCCCTAGTGGTGATCGGTTCTTTCTCCTAACTCTGTGTTTGTTCGTCAGGTGTGGCTGGGTTGACCTTTTTGCAGTGTGTGACATGCACCCAGGTGGATCTTTCCGCAATTCTTACAGCGAAGGCCGTCACCAACAGGACCTGATATGGACCTTCCCAACGGGGCTGCTTCCAGTCTTTCTTCTTTAGGGATTGGATCCACACCCAGTCACCTGGTTGGATGGAGTGGGTTACCTTCTCCTTTAGTTCTCCTGTGGGGCACAAAATCTTTGACATACGTGTTTGGTTAATGAACAATCTCCTCATGTGTTCTGCTAATGTATCTTCTGCCTCTATGTCTGCCTGTTCTAGTCTGCCTAACTCAGGCTTTCTGTATGGTCTTCCAAACACCTTCTCGAAGGGTGATAACCCATCTTTATCTGGGGTTACTCTAATGGTCATCAACACTATAGGTAAGCAATTTTACCCAATTTTCCTTCCTGGCTACAGTTAAAGCACTTATTACCTCCGTTGTAGCCCTCCCTCTTTCCTGGGTTTCTACCCCTATCTCCTCTCTCTCCTAGGTTTCTACCCCTATCTCCTCTATCTCCTAGGTTTCTACCCCTATCTCCTCTCTCCCAGAGTGGCGATTAGGTACTCTGCTCCCTTCTGCTCTTTCTTGGCTCGGTCCTGTCTGTTATTCTGCTCATGATGGATTGCATATCTTTTAACCTCAGCCAACGATGCCGTTCCCCACCCCACCAAAGTGTTTTTAATGGTTCTGCTTATCTCTGGTCTCATTCCACTGAGGAATGCTATCTTTAATTGCTGGTGGTAGGGCATATCATTCCCCTGTGCCTGGTTCAGCCTCTCCAAGTATTGGCTGACGGTCTCACTCTCTCCTTGCTTACACTCATGTACTTTAGAGAAGTCTGCGTGATGGTGGTAATGTTCCCTTAGGTTATTACACAGTTCAGTTATTCTCCCAACATATTGTCCATTATCAGCCCATGGCAAGAGTGCCTCCCTGTGCATCCCCTGGGACCCACTGGCCTCTGACGGCCGCCCAGTCCTTCCCCACCATCTGTCTGACTGCTCTCTCAATTTCCCCTGCGTTTAACTTAAAGCTTGCGGCCAGACCTTCCAGATCCCTTCTGAATCCTTCTATTCCTGTTTTTGGGGTGTATCATCCCTTCTACCGCTCGGGCCCTCTGTGTCCATGGCCTGTATACATCTAAGGTTGCCGGGGCTCCATCATTCCCTGCCAATGGATTAGGTAAGGCTATCATTGGGTACATGGGCCCTACTCCTGTTCCCTCATCTCCTGACTCATACTGACTCTCTCCTGAGCTCAGTTCTGAGTCCTCCTGTTCCCCCCTCCTGACTGGACTTTTATTGTGGGGTTCAAGTCTCCTTAGAGTCATGGGTTTTCCACCCTTCCACTCCTTGATCCCTTTATTGTCCCCCCCCCCCCCCTATTCTAACTTCCTTATCCTTATCACTTTGTCTCCTCTCTCTCTTTCATTTTTTAAATTCCAATTCAGTTCGCTGTTGTCCTTCCAATAGGTTCTTGAGAACCTCAGCTGCCCCTTGGTTCTGGTTCAGCCTGCTGTTGAACCCTTCCCCTTACCACAACCACTTCATCGTCTGGATTTTCCCTCCAGGCCTGATCTACCAAGGAGGGATATATTCTGGATCCAGACCTTTCTACAGGGGGAGCTGTTGGTTCTTTATTAGACCTCCCTTTCTTGCTTCTTTCTCTTTAACTTCCTTTTTTCTGTCTCTCACCCTCCTCTCTCTTCCGAGCCTCAGAGAGCCACACCCTGGCAGTATCTAGCCCTTCCACTCTCTCTCTCTCTCTGCTCTGCCTTTACACACCTTGTGCATCTGTTTTACCATGGATTCGAATCCATACCTCTCCCTCCACCTAGTTCCATAACAGAGGTTCTTTTTATCCCTAGATTCCATATATCTTTCATCCCCGGTATCACTCCGGGATCTCCTTTGAGGATTTACTTCCCATGTCAACTATCTAGATACAGTGAGGAGAACAAGTATTTGATACACTGCCGATTTTGCAGGTTTTCCTACTTACAAAGCATGTAGAGGTCTGTAGGTACACTTCAACTGTGAGAGACAGAATCTAAAACAAAAATCCAGAAAATCACATTGTATGATTTTTAAGTAATTAAATTGCATTTTATTGCATGACATAAGTATTTGATCACCTACCAACCAGTAAGAATTCTGGCTCTCACAGACCTGTTAGTTTTTCTTTAAGAAGCCCTCCTGTTCTCCACTCATTACCTGTATTAACTGCACCTGTTTGAACTCGTTACCTGTATAAAAGACACCTGTCCACACACTCAATCAAACAGACTCCAACCTCTCCACAATGGCCAAGACCAGAGAGCTGTGTAAGGACATCAGGGATAAAATTGTAGACCTGCACAAGGCTGGGATGGGCTACAGGACAATAGGCTAGCAGCTTGGTGAGAAGGCAACAACTGTTGGCGCAATTATTAGAAAATGGAAGAAGTTCAAGATGATGGTCAATCACCCTCGAACTACACGGCAGGACATGGTCAATGACCTGAAGAGAGCTGGGACCACAGTCTCAAAGAAAACCATTAGTAACACACTACGCTGTCATGGATTAAAATCCTGCAGCGCATGCAAGGTCCCCCTGCTCAAGCCAGCGCATGTCCAGGCCCGTCTGAAGTTTGCCAATGACCATCTGGATGATCCAGAGGAGGAATGGGAAAAGGTAATGTGGTCTGATGAGACAAAAATATAGCTTTTTGGTCTAAACTCTACTCGCCGTGTTTGGAGGAAGAATAAGGATGAGTACAACCCCAAGAACACCATCCCAACCGTGAAGCATGGAGGTGGAAACATCATTCTTTGGGGATGCTTTTCTGCAAAGGGGACAGGACGACTGCACCGTATTGAGGGGAGGATGGATGGGGCCATGTATCGCGAGATCTTGGCCAACAACCTCCTTCCCTCAGTAAGAGCATTGAAGATGGATCGTGGCTGGGTCTTCCAGCATGACAATGACCCGAAACACACAGCCAGGGCAACTAAGGAGTGGCCCCGTAAGAAGCATCTCAAGGTCCTGGAGTGGCCTAGCCAGTCTCCAGACCTGAACCCAATAGAAAATCTTTGGAGGGAGCTGAAAGTCCGTATTGCCCAGCGACAGCCCCGAAACCTGAAGGATCTGGAGAAGGTCTGTATGGAGGAGTGGGCCAAAATCCCTGCTGCAGTGTGTGCAAACCTGGTCAAGACCTACAGGAAACGTGTGATCTCTGTAATTGCAAACAAAGGTTTCTGTACCAAATATTAAGTTCTGCTTTTCTGATGTATCAAATACTTATGTCATGCAATAAAATGCAAATTAATTACTTAAAAATCATACAATGTGATTTTCTGGATTTTTGTTTTAGATCCCATCTCTCACAGCTGAAGTGTACCTATGATAAAAAATTACAGACCTCTACATGCTTTTTAAGTAGGAAAACCTGCAAAATCGGCAGTGTATGAAATACTTGTTCTCCCCACTGTATATATATATATATTTGCGAGAAAAAATGTCCGTATGTCCCTATAATCTAGTTACAATTCACTCAATAATTATTTTCCTTTGGACTTATTATTAGGTGCGACTTTTGAGCAAATGTTATGATCTGCTTTTGTAATTAACCATTTAAATTATTAAACCCAGAGTGTTTTAAGACCCCAGTTTCATGAAACGGACGGGACAACCATTCTTTCTCACGCAACCTATTTTAGTCCCTTCCTTGAAACAATTAATTATCGCGACTTTCGATGGATCATTAGGTCTCACACGTATACAACCTCATGTGATTATTAGTTAACACTATCGGTAACCCGGAAGTTTGTCAAGGCTCCAGTTTCATGAAACGGATAGAGTTACAGCAAATCTACAGTCGTTTATGACTTTTGACTTGTTTAATGTATCTATCTATAATAATAATATGCCATTTAGCAGACGCTTTTATCCAATGCGACTTACAGTCATGCGTGCATACATTTTTTTGTTGTTGTTTTGTGTATGGGGTGGTCCCGGGGATCGAACCCACTACCTTGGCGTTACAAGCGCCGTGCTCTACCAGCTGAGCTAAAGAGGACCACACGATAATAGTTATTTCCCTTCCTGTTAATATTTAAAAAACTGTATCCATGGACAGTCTAAATATCAACTAGTTGATATTGGTATTGGCCTGTATACCTTGAGTCAATAGCGGACCCACTTCCTTCCTTCCTATGCTTACCACAATGGCAAGTCTTGCTGGACTTCGGTAACAACTCTCTGCCCTATACAAGAATTACAGCAATATTTCTATGTTCTTGCAAGTTCAGATCATTCTCCCCCCCAAAGTCAATGAATAAAGACTACTGACCTTATCCTTGCAGTGGGATTTCAATTGTAGGTTGGATCTCGTCACCGTTCCTGTCGTTTCCAGTTTGCCACCGGTCTGTAACGAAACCCCCAATATCAGAGGGCAGGTCTTTGTCTATACGGATGTATCGTCCGCCCCGTGCACGGTTTTCGGTGTCCCCCCGGAATGACAGAAAACGGGTGTTGAGATCCGGCTCGAAGGACCAAGTTGTCACGAGAATTTTGTTATCTCAATGGTTGAAGTCAACTCAAGCTTTGAATAATTCCCCGAGGGTGTAAGGCTCTAGTTTTAATAATGAATTAAACAAAGTCCCATTTCTGCAATGAATCAGTTTCTTTATTCATGAGAGCTCTGCCTCAAAATGGGTGTATAGTCTTTTTATACTCTCTCACACACACACACACACACATCCTTATCATAACCTACTCCTTGCTCAGGCAGGCTGCATTTTTTCACTATTCCCTCCCATACATAGTTTATCGCGTTCTCACAATATTCTGCAAGCCTCTCACTCCCCCTCCCTGTGTGGGGACATCTGTTTTTGTAACCGGTCTCCTGTTATTGGTTTTAACGTTTGCCCTTCTGCTTGCCTAACTACAAAAATAAGACAACTGTCTCATTGTACTTCTAACTAAACTACACACATTATCAGATTATAGTCTTATGATTCTAACACATTTCACACAGTTTCGGGGTGGAACACTTTAGTCATTAAACATACAAATACTTCTATCAATCCACCCATTGACTAAATATTCCACACACACTCAAAATACATTGTTATAAAATGAAACACACACCAAAAGCATACAACTTGTTTTGCATATAAAATGAATCACTAGTACAAAACACACTATAAAGAATACAATTTGCCTGACATACTATCAAATGTTTTACTTTCCAACCGTAACACTTCTTGTTAGGATTTGTCACACACGGGATTAAGCAACATCCACATAACACCAGTATAATCATCCCAGCCAGAGCCGCCACCCAATACAGTCGCTACAATAGTCTTCCATTTTCCAAACATGTTATCGAACCAACCAGTTAGTGAGTTATCGATACCAGAGTTCTTAGCCAGTTCGTTCGCCAGCGTGGTGAGTCCCTGAAGAGCCTTGGTCACTGACCCGTCGGGCGTCGTGTTATTGGGGATGAAAGTACAGCACATAGATCCAAACAAAACACAAACCCCGCCCCTTTTCAGCCAAGAGGTGGTCCTCTGTAGCTCAGCTGGTAGAGCACGGCGCTTGTAACGCCAAGGTAGTGGGTTCGATCCCCGGGACCACCCCCCATACACAAAAAATGTATGCACGCTTGACTGTATTTGGATAAAAGCGTCTGCTAAATGGCATATTATATAATTATTATTATAAGAGCATATCTAAAGCTATTCTATTCTGCCATGCCATTAAGCTAGTTGCCGCTGTCTGCTCAGCCAATCCCTTTATTGCATCACGAGTGTGGTTAATAAATCTCTGCTGGTTGTAGTAGATGTAATTTATCCAATCCACATTCTTATTAATTGTTGACCACCAGAAAAGACTTGACTCAAACCCAGCTGGGATCTGATTCCTAGCTTTGAATTATTCTGGAACTCCTCGAGGTACTCCTATCCCATCGATATACACCCTTTCATCAAAGGATCCCGGAAGGAGGTCTCGCTTTTTACGCGACAACCCATCAGTCTCTGACACGTTAGATTGTTTGATGAGAGTAAAAGGCATTACCAGCTGAGCCAACGCACAGGTTCCAGTCCAATTCGCATGGAGTTTGGGCCATAGTCTGTTACCACCACACAAGCACCAGATGTCAGCACGGGCCTGGTTCTGTTCCCTAAAATCCTCGGGCTGCAATGCAGAAGAGTGATTAGTCATAGACTCCTTAGATGTAACATTCTCTGTATGGGAAAAGGAGCTGATGTATCCTACCTCGTACCCTGTTTTGTCTGTCCTGGAAAAACATTAATAAGACTTCCCCAGAAACTTCGAACGTGGGTAATCTAGGTCGGGGGGACTTCGATACCGGGGGATACAGATAGTGCAAGTTAACACAAGACTCATTCACCACATTCCCAAGTGGCTTGAACAGTTTAACCATGCAGGATAAACCTGACAGAGAGTTAAAGCCCGTCAAGGGGAACGGAGTAGTGGTTAACCTAGGTTTAGCTGTTCCACAGGTGTAACAGTCCTCCTTGGACATAGTTCTTGCCGTATGCTGTATCCATTCCAACCATAGGTTTGGATCCCGGAACCCAGTCTCCACTTCCACTACTTCTTTTAGGTCCTTGGTCTCCACTACCTGTATCATTCCCATCAGTTCCCTGACCTTTAGAGGAATTCACTATTGTATTATCAGTGGTGAGGTTGTATTGTGATTTGACCTGCTGCTTTTTTACCCATAGGGGCACTACGGTATCCACTCCATTTTGGTCAAACCCTACATACCATAGACCGAAATCCATCTGCTGTACCTTTTTGTTATGTTTATTCGTACTTTTAAACAATATTTCTGTTGTCTGGGGTTACACTCCTGACTCCGGATGTATTTCCCTGCCTTCACAACCGTCCATCTGGACCCGTAACGGGTGTTCAAATTTACATACCCTGTATGAGCCACAACACGATCCCAGGAGTTACATGGTGACATACATACATATATCGTCCCCAGGTTGTGAGACTCTTAGCCTGCCAATCGGCCAGTTTCCCCACTTGGTCTATAAAGAACTCGAATGAGGCGTCCTTTCCTACAGTCACTAGTACTTCCCCTTTCCCTACGTCAAGCTGTCTTTTCTGCCTGTTTTTGCCTTCCTAAATTGAGTTAGGTTAACTACTACTTCTGGCGGGTCGGAAGGGTTTGGGTGAGCTAGGAGTATGACTCCCACAATCAGACAGCCACCTACCGTCGGGAAACATGTAAATCCCCACCCTCGTCCTGCGAACATGTCAGACGCCAGAGGCCAACCCATTGCTTTACCTTCTACCGAACTCACACAGGGATGATCAGACAGGGTAAGGGAATCTTCGTTAAGGAGCCAACCCCCGAGCCCTAGTGGTGATCGGTTCTTTCTCCTAACTCCGTGTTTGTTCGTCAGGTGTGGCTGGGTTTACCTTTTTGCAGTGTGTGACATGCACCCAGGTGGATCTTTCCGCAATTCTTACAGCGAAGGCCGTCACCAACAGGACCTGATATGGACCTTCCCAACTGGGCTGCTTCCAGTCTTTCTTCTTTAAGGATTGGATCCACACCCAGTCTCCTGGTTGGATAGAGTGGGTTACCCTCTCCTTTAGTTCTCCTGTGGGGCACAAAATCTTTGACATACGTGTTTGGTTAATGAACAATCTCCTCATGTGTTCTGCTAATGTATCTTCTGCCTCTATGTCTGCTTGTTCCAGTCTGCCTAACTCAGGCATTCTGTATGGTCCTCCCAAATACCTTCTCGAAGGGTGATAACCCATCTTTATCTGGGGTTACTCTAATGGTCATCAACACTATAGGTAAGCAATTTTACCCAATTTTCCTTCCTGGCTACAGTTAAAGCACTTATTACCTCCGTTGTAGCCCTCCCTCTTTCCTGGGTTTCTACCCCTATCTCCTCTCTCTCCTAGGTTTCTACCCCTATCTCCTCTATCTCCTAGGTTTCTACCCCTATCTCCTCTCTCCCAGAGTGGCGATTAGGTACTCTGCTCCCTTCTGCTCTTTCTTGGCTCGGTCCTGTCTGTTATTCTGCTCATGATGGATTGCATATCTTTTAACCTCAGCCAACGATGCCGTTCCCCACCCCACCAAAGTGTTTTTAATGGTTCTGCTTATCTCTGGTCTCATTCCACTGAGGAATGCTATCTTTAATTGCTGGTGGTAGGGCATATCATTCCCCTGTGCCTGGTTCAGCCTCTCCAAGTATTGGCTGACGGTCTCACTCTCTCCTTGCTTACACTCATGTACTTTAGAGAAGTCTGCGTGATGGTGGTAATGTTCCCTTAGGTTATTACACAGTTCAGTTATTCTCCCAACATATTGTCCATTATCAGCCCATGGCAAGAGTGCCTCCCTGTGCATCCCCTGGGACCCACTGGCCTCTGACGGCCGCCCAGTCCTTCCCCAACATCTGTCTGACTGCTCTCTCAATTTCCCCTCGCGTTTAACTTAAAGCTTGCGGCCAGACCTTCCAGATCCCTTCTGAATCCTTCTATTCCTGTTTTTTGGGGTGTATCATCCCTTCTGCCGCTCGGGCCACGTCCCTCTGTGTCCATGGCCTGTATACATCTAAGGTTGCCGGGGCTCCATCATTCCCTGCCAATGGATTAGGTAAGGCTATCATTGGGTACTTGGGCCCTACTCCTGTTCCCTCATCTCCTGACTCATACTGCCTCTCTCCTGAGCTCTGTTCTGAGTCCTCCTGTTCCTCCCTCCTGACTGGATTTTTATTGTGGGGTTCAAGTCTCCTTAGAGTCATGGGTTTTCCACCCTTCCACTCCTTGATCCCTTTATTGTCCCCCCCCCCCCCCCCCTATTCTAACTTCCTTATCCTTCTCTCTTCGTCTCATCACTCTCTTTCATTTTTTCAATTCCAATTCAGTTCGCTGTTGTCCTTCCAATAGTTTCTTG
The DNA here is from genome assembly GCA_902810595.1 of Coregonus sp. 'balchen'. Lineage (NCBI taxonomy): Eukaryota > Metazoa > Chordata > Actinopteri > Salmoniformes > Salmonidae > Coregonus > Coregonus sp. 'balchen'. The sequence goes on from LR778256.1 coordinate 27,177,930, forward strand.
AGAACCTCAGCTGCCCGTTGGTTCTGGTAAGGGGGTGGCAGCCTGCTGTTGAACCCTTACCCTTACCACAACCACTTCATAGTCTGGATTTTCCCTCCAGGCCTGATCTACCAAGGAGGGATATATTCTGGATCCAGACTTTTCTACAGGGGGAGCTGTTGGTTCTTTATTAGACCTCCCTTTCTTACTTCTTTCTCTATAACTTCCTTTTTCTGTCTCTCACCCTCCTCTCTCTTCCGAGCCTCAGAGAGCCACACCCTGGCAGTATCTAGCCCTTCCACTCTCTCTCATCCTCTCGCCTGCTTTACAACACCGTTCCCCTTAAAGGGGGAAAAATTTTAAATATATTATTATTATTTTTTAAAGAGCTATCTAAACTATTCATTTTTCCATGCTTTAAAGCTGTTCCCGCTGTCGGCTCACCCAAATCCCTTTATTGCATCACAGGTAATAAATCCCCTGCCGGTTGTAGTAGTGTATTTTTATAAAAAAACCACATTTTTATTAATTGTTGCCCACCAGAAAAGACTTGACTAAAACCCCAGCTGGGATCGTTTTCCTAGTTTTTGAATTCTTCGGGAAACCCCCCTTGGGGGGACCCCTTTAATCCCTCAATATTCCTCCCCAAAAAGGGCCCCCGGAAAGGAGGTCCCCGTTTTTTACACGCGAAAACCCATCAGTCCCTAAATTTTAGATTGTTTGATAAAGAGAAAAAGGGCATTACCAGCTGAGCCAACGCAAGGCCCCATTGCCCAAATTTCCCAGGGGTTTTTGGGCCATACCCTGTTACCCCCCAAACACAACCCCCCAATTTTCAGCGGGGGCCCTGGTTCTGAACCCAAAAAATCCCCGGCGGGAAAATGAAAAAAAAAAAAATTGTTAGCCCATGGGACCCCTTTAAAGGGGAACATTCTCTGTAGGGGAAAAGGGCTGTTTGGTATCCTCCCCCTCGTCCCCTTTTTTTTTTGCCCCCCCCCTGGAAAAAACATTAATAACTTCCCCCGAAACTTCGAACGGGGGTAATCTAGGTGGGGGGGAACTTCGATCCGGGGGATACAGATGTGAAGTTAACACAAGACCTTTACCACTTTCCCCCGGTGGCTTAAAACCTTTTAACCATGCAGGATAAACCTGACAAAAAGGTTTAAAACCCCCCGTAAAGGGGAACGAGTAGGGGTTTTAACCTGGGTTTTGCTGTTCCACAGTGAAACACCCCCCTTTGGGACATAGTTTTTGCCGTTTTACTGTACCTTTCCCAAACCATGGGTTTTTGGCCCCGGAACCCACCCCCCTTTTCCACTACTTCTTTTAGGCCCTTTGGTCCCCACAAACCTGTACTTCCCATCATTTCCCTGCCCTTTTAGGGGAATTCCCTATTGTATTTCAGTGGTGGGGTTGTATTGTGATTTGACCTTTGCTTTTTTACCTATGGGGGCACTCGGTTTTTCCACCCCCATTTTGGTCAAACCCTAAAATCCCAAAAGCCCGAATCCATCGCTTTCCCTTTTTTTATGTTTTTTCCGTATTTTTAAAACAAAATATTTTTTTGGTTGCCCTGGGGTTACACTCCTAAACTCGGATGTATTTCCCTCCTTCAAAACCCCGTCCACCCTGGACCCAAACCGGGTGTTTAAAATTTGCATACCCTGTATGAGCCACAACACGTCCCAGGATTTAAACATGGGGACTCCCTACTATATCGCCCCCGGTTGTGAGACTCTTAGCCGGCCAATCGGCCAGTTTTCCCCAAATTGGTCATAAAAAACTCGAATGAGGCTTCCTTTCCTACAGTAAACTGGGAAATTTCCCCCTTTCCCCAACCAAGCTGCCTTTTCTGCCTTTTTTCCCTTCCCTAAATTGGTTGGTTAACTACTACTTCTGGGGGTGGGAAAGGGGTTTGGGTGAGCATGACTCCCACAACCCGACACCCCACCTACCGTAAGGAGACCTGTAAATCCCCCCCCCTGGGTCCTGCGAACTTTCCCGACGCCAGAGGCCAACCCATTGCTTTACCTTTCTACCGAACTCACACGGGGGAATTACAGACGGGGTAAGGGAACCCTTCTTTAAAGGACCCAAACCCCCCCCGAGCCCTAGTGGTGATCGTTTTTTTCCCCTTTAACTTGTTTTTTGTTCGTGGTGGGGGCGGGGGTTGCCCTTTTTTTGGCAGTGTGTGACATGAAACCCAGGTGGTTTTTTTCCCGCAATTCTTAAAACGGGGCCGTAAACCAAACCCGGACCTGATATGGCCCTTTCCCCCAACGGGCTGCTTCCCGTCTTTCTTCTTTGGGGTTTGGTTTCCACCCCAGTCCCTGGTTGGATGGAGGGGGTTTACCTTCTCCTTTAGTTTCTCCTGTTTGGGGCACAAAACCTTTGACATCCCTTTTTTGGGTTTAAAGGAAAAATCTCCTCATGTGTTCTTCTAATGTATTTCTGCCTCTATGTCTGCCCGTTTTTTAGTCTGCCTAAAACCCGGCTTTCTGTAAAGGGCTTCCCAAAAACCTCTCGAAGGGGGAAACCCCCTCTTTTTCGGGGGGTTTCTCTAAAGGTTTTCCAAAAACTATAGGTAAGCAATTTTAAAACCCCCCAATTTTCCCCTTTCCCGGCTCGTTTTAAAACACTTATTACCCCCCGTTTTAGCCCCCCCCCTTTCCTGGTTTTTTACCCCCACTCCCTCTCCCCCCTAGGTTTCTACCCCTATCTCCTCTATCTCCTAGGGTTTTTAAACCCCCATCCCCTCTCTCCCAGATGGCGATTAGGTTCTCCCGCCCCTTCTGCTCTTTTTTTGGCTCCGGGCCCCGTTTTTATTCTGCTCATTTTGGGTTGCAAAACTTTTAAACCCCACCAACGATGCCGTTCCCCCCCCCCACCCCAAAATGTTTTTTTTAAAGGTTTTTTGCTTTTTCTCTGGTCTCATTCCACTGAGGGAAAGCTACTTTTAATTTCTGGTTTTGGGAGGGCATATCCCTTCCCCCCTTTCCCTTTTTTAGGGCCCCTCCCAATATTGGGTGACGGGCCTCACTCTCTTTCCCTTTCTTAACTCTGTACTTTAAAAGAAGGGCTGCGTGATGGTGGTAATGTTTTCCCCTTTGGTTTTTACAATTTCATTTTTCTCCCCCATATTTTTCCCCTTATCCCGCCCAGGCAGAGTGCCCCCTGGCATCCCCTGGGAAACCCCCTGGCCCCCCCCTGAAACCCCCCCATTTCCCTTTCCCCCATCCCGGGCCCGACGGCTCTCTCAATTTCCCCTGCGTTTAACTTAAAGCTTTTTCGGCCAGACCTTCCAGATCCCTTCTGAAATTTCCCTTTTATTCCCCGTTTTTTGGGGGGTTCATCCCTTTTCCCCACCCCGCTCCCGGGGCCCCCTTTTTCCTGGCCTTGGGATAAAATCTAAGGTTTTCCCGGGGCTCCAAACATTCCCGCCAAAGGGTTTGGTTTAAAGGGTTTTTCATTGGGTACAAAGGGCCCCCACTCCTGTTCCCTCATTTCCCGACTCCCTACTGACTCTCTCCGGGGCTTTATTTTTGAGTTCCCCCTGTTCCCCCCCTCCCGCCCGGACCTTTTAAATTTTGGGGTTCAAGTCTCCTTAGAGGGGCTGGGTTTTTCCACCCTTCCACTCCTTGATCCCTTTATTGTCCCCCCCCCCCCCCATTCTTTAAATTCCTTATCCTTATCACTTTGTCTCCTCTCTTTTCTTTCATTTTTTAAAAATTTAATTCATTCGCTGTTTTTCCCCCAAAGGTTTTTTTGGAACCCAGCCCGCCCCCCTTTTTTTTTGGTTTTAGCCTTCTTTTTAACCCTTTCCCCCTTTCCACAAACCAAATTTCATCGTTGGATTTTTCCCCCAGGCCTGACTACCAAAGGGGGGATTATTCTGGTCCAACCTTTTTTACCGGGGGAAACTGTTGGTTCTTTATTGACCTCCCTTTTTTTTGCTTCTTTCTCTTTAAATTCCTTTTTTTTTGTCTCTCACCCCCTCCTCTTCCGACCTAAAGACCAACCCTGGCTACTAGCCTTCCACTCGCTCTCTCTCTCTGCTCTGCCTTTACACACCTTGTGCATCTGTTTTACCATGGATTCGAGCTTGTCTGCGTCCAGACGTCCCTCGAATCCATACCTCTCCCTCCACCTAGTTCCATGACGGAGGTTCCTTTTATCCCTAGATTCCATATATCTTTCATCCCCGGGATCTCCTTTGAGGATTTACTTCCCATGTCGACTATCTAGATACAGTGAGGAGAACAAGTATTTGATACACTGCCGATTTTGCAGGTTTTCCTACTTACAAAGCATGTAGAGGTCTGTAGGTACACTTCAACTGTGAGAGACAGAATCTAAAACAAAAATCCAGAAAATCACATTGTATGATTTTTAAGTAATTAATTTGCATTTTATTGCATGACATAAGTATTTGATCACCTACCAACCAGTAAGAATTCTGGCTCTCACAGACCTGTTAGTTTCTCTTTAAGAAGCCCTCCTGTTCTCCACTCATTACCTGTATTAACTGCACCTGTTTGAACTCGTTACCTGTATAAAAGACACCTGTCCACACACTCAATCAAACAGACTCCAACCTCTCCACAATGGCCAAGACCAGAGAGCTGTGTAAGGACATCAGGGATAACATTGTAGACCTGCACAAGGCTGGGATGGGCTACAGGACAATAGGCAAGCAGCTTGGTGAGAAGGCAACAACTGTTGGCGCAATTATTAGAAAATGGAAGAAGTTCAAGATGACGGTCAATCACCCTCGGTCTGGGGCTCCATGCAAGATCTCAGCTCGTGGGGCATCAATGATAATGAGGAAGGTGAGGGATCAGCCCAGAACTACACGGCAGGACCTGGTCAATGACCTGAAGAGAGCTGGGACCACAGTCTCAAAGAAAACCATTAGTAACACACTACGCCGTCATGGATTAAAATCCTGCAGCGCACGCAAGGTCCCCCTGCTCAAGCCAGCGCATGTCCAGGCCCGTCTGAAGTTTGCCAATGACCATCTGGATGATCCAGAGGAGGAATGGGAGAAGGTCATGTGGTCTGATGAGACAAAAATAGAGCTTTTTGGTCTAAACTCCACTCGCCGTGTTTGGAGGAAGAAGAAGGATGAGTACAACCCCAAGAACACCATCCCAACCGTGAAGCATGGAGGTGGAAACATCATTCTTTGGGGATGCTTTTCTGCAAAGGGGACAGGACGACTGCACCGTATTGAGGGGAGGACGGATGGGGCCATGTATCGCGAGATCTTGGCCAACAACCTCCTTCCCTCAGTAAGAGCATTGAAGATGGGTCGTGGCTGGGTCTTCCAGCATGACAACGACCCGAAACACACAGCCAGGGCAACTAAGGAGTGGCCCCGTAAGAAGCATCTCAAGGTCCTGGAGTGGCCTAACCAGTCTCCAGACCTGAACCCAATAGAAAATCTTTGGAGGGAGCTGAAAGTCTGTATTGCCCAGCGACAGCCCCGAAACCTGAAGGATCTGGAGAAGGTCTGTATGGAGGAGTGGGCCAAAATCCCTGCTTCAGTGTGTGCAAACCTGGTCAAGACCTACAGGAAACGTATGATCTCTGTAATTGCAAACAAAGGTTTCTGTACCCAATATTAAGTTCTGCTTTTCTGATGTATCAAATACTTATGTCGTGCAATAAAATGCAAATGAATTACTTAAAAATCATACAATGTGATTTTCTGGATTTTTGTTTTAGATCCCGTCTCTCACAGCTGAAGTGTACCTATGATAAAAAATTACAGACCTCTACATGCTTTTTAAGTAGGAAAACCTGCAAAATCGGCAGTGTATGAAATACTTGTTCTCCCCACTGTATATATATATATTTGCGAGAAAGAATTTCCGTATGTCCCTATAATCTAGTTATAATTCACTCAATAATTATTTTCCTTTGGACTTATTATTAGGTGCGACTTTTGAGCAAATGTTATGATCAACTTTTGTAATTAACCATTTATATTATTCAACCCAGAGTGTTTTAAGACCCCAGTTTCATGAAACGGACGGGACAACCATTCTTTCTCACGCGACCTATTTTAGTCCCCTTCCTTGAAACAATTAATTATCGCGACTTTCGATGGATCATTAGGTCTCACACGTATACAACCTCATGTGATTATTAGTTAACACTATCGGTAACCCGGAAGTTTGTCAAGGCTCCAGTTTCATGAAACGGATAGAGTTACAGCAAATCTACAGTCGTTTATGACTTTTGACTTGTTTAATGTATCTATCTATAATAATAATATGCCATTTAGCAGACGCTTTTATCCAATGCGACTTACAGTCATGCGTGCATACATTTTTTGTTGTTGTTTTGTGTATGGGGTGGTCCCGGGGATCGAACCCACTACCTTGGCGTTACAAGCGCCGTGCTCTACCAGCTGAGCTACAGAGGACCACACGATAATAGTTATTTCCCTTCCTGTTAATATTTTAAAAACTGTATCCATGGACAGTCTAAATATCAACTAGTTGATATTGGTATTGGCCTGAATACCTTGAGTCAATAGCGGACCCACTGCCTTCCTTCCTATGCTTACCACAATGGCAAGTCTTGCTGGATTTCGGTAACAACTCTCTGCCCTATACAAGAATTACAGCAATATTTCTATGTTCTTGCAAGTTCAGATCATTCTCCCCCCCAAAAATTAATGAATAAAGACTACTGACCTTTATCCTTGCAGTGGGATTTCAATTGTAGGTTGGATCTCGTCACCGTTCCTGTCGTTTCCAGTTGGTCTGTAACGAAACAATCTCAGAGGGCAGGTCTTTGTCTATACAGATGTATCGTCCGCCCGTGCACGGTTTTCGGTGTCCCCCGGAACGACAGAAAACGGGGTGTTGAGATCCGGCTCGAAGGACCAAGTTGTCACGAGAATGTTGTTATCTCAATGGTTGAAGTCAACTCAAGCTTTGAATAATTCCCAGAGGGAGTAAGGCTCTAGTTTAATAATGAATTAAACAAAGTCCCATTTCTGCAATGAATCAGTTTCTTTATTCATGAGAGCTCTGCCTCAAAATGGGTGTATAGTCTTTTTATACTCTCTCACACACACACACACACACACACACACACACAAATCCTTATCATAGGAGAGACCTGCATTTTTTCACTATTCCCTCCCATACATAGTTTATCGCGTTCTCACAATATTCTGCAAGTCTCTCACTCCCCCTCCCTGTGTGGGGACATCTGTTTTTGAAACCGATCTCCTGTTATTGGTTTTAACGTTTGCACTTCTGCTTGCCTAACTACAAAAATAAGACAACTGCCTCATTGTACTTCTAACTAAGCTGCACACATTATCAGATTATAGTCTTATGATTCTAACACATTTCACACAGTTTTGGGGTGGAACACTTTAGTCATTAAACATACAAATACTTCTATCAATATGCTTAGTGTTACTCTGACTCACAGAGAGGACGTGGAGCTGAGATATATGCTTAGTGTTACTCTGACTCACAGAGAGGACGTGGAGCTGAGATATATGGCTTAGTGTTACTCTGACTCACAGAGAGGACGTGGAGCTGAGATATATGCTTAGTGTTACTCTGACTCACAGAGAGGACGTGGAGCTGAGATATATGCTTAGTGTTACTCTGACTCACAGAGAGGACGTGGAGCTGAGATATATGCTTAGTGTTACTCTGACTCACAGAGAGGACGTGGAGCTGAGATATATGCTTAGTGTTACTCTGACTCACAGAGAGGACGTGGAGCTGAGATATATGCTTAGTGTTACTCTGACTCACAGAGAGGACGTGGAGCTGAGATATATGCTTAGTGTTACTCTGACTCACAGAGAGGACGTGGAGCTGAGATATATGCTTAGTGTTACTCTGACTCACAGAGAGGACGTGGAGCTGAGATATATGCTTAGTGTTACTCTGACTCACAGAGAGGACGTGGAGCTGAGATATATGCTAAGTGTTACTCTGACTCACAGAGAGGACGTGGAGCTGAGATATATGCTTAGTGTTACTCTGACTCACAGAGAGGACGTGGAGCTGAGATATATGCTTAGTGTTACTCTGACTCACAGAGAGGACGTGGAGCTGAGATATATGCTTAGTGTTACTCTGACTCACAGAGAGGACGTGGAGCTGAGATGTACACTACCTTATCCTACTACCAGGTTAGTGTCCTACACAGAGGCTTCACTATCCTACTACCAGGTTAGTGTCCTACACAGAGGCTTCACTATCCTACTACCAGGTTAGTGTCCTACCACAGAGGCTTCCCTATCCTACTACCAGGTTAGTGTCCTACACAGAGGCTTCACTATCCTACTACCAGGTTAGTGTCCTACACAGAGGCTTCACTATCCTACTACCAGGTTAGTGTCCTACACAGAGGCTTCACTATCCTACTACCAGGTTAGTGTCCTACACAGAGGCTTCACTATCCTACTACCAGGTTAGTGTCCTACACAGAGGCTTCACTATCCTACTACCAGGTTAGTGTCCCTACTACCAGGTTAGTGTCCTACACAGAGGGTTCACTATCCTACTACCAGGTTAGTGTCCCTACTACCAGGTTAGTGTCCTACACAGAGGCTTCACTATCCTACTACCAGGTTAGTGTCCCTACTACTAGGTTAGTGTCCTACACAGAGGCTTCCCTATCCTACTACCAGGTTAGTGTCCCTACTACTAGGTTAGTGTCCTACACAGAGGCTTCCCTATCCTACTACCAGGTTAGTGTCCCTACTACCAGGTTAGTGTCCCTACTACCAGGTTAGTGTCCCTACTACCAGGTTAGTGTCCTACACAGAGGGCTCTGTGAGAAAGCTGGCTGTTGCTTCTCACAAGTCGGTCCTCTGTAGCTCAATGTGGTCCTCCGTAGCTCAATTGGTAGAGCATTGCGCTTGTAACGCCAGGGGTAGTGGGTTCGATCCCCGGGACCACCCATACGTAAAAAATGTATGCGCACATGACTGTAAGTCGCTTTGGATAAAAGCGTCTGCTAAATGGCATATTATTATTATTATTATTATTATTATAGAAGGCATTACAGGACTCTATACTCAACCCCCACAGTCTGTTGGCACAGGGAATGGCCAGGAAGTCTGATGGCTACATTTTTACGGTCAGTCTTTCTGAAACTCTTTGACAGGACCACATGTTGACTTCACCTGGAGCTGAGGAATGATCTGTGTCACTGAGGACTTCGGGAGTCATTTCTGACAGTTTGATCATTGTTCACCAGGACGTATTTATCGTGTTATAAAGGGTCACTGTTGTGTCTTGAAAAGAGAGTTTTTAGGATAAGCTGGACCTTTTTTAGATGGAAGATCACCATCTATCAAGTTGTCCACTTAATCAGACAGAGGAGATTGGGTTGACACTCTACAGCATGTTACAGGAGAAGGCAGTGCTGAGCATTAAAACACACATTTCGGTTATTTTTTCGGGTTTTCAAGTTTTAATGTCACGTGCACAAGTACAGTAAAATGCCTTTCTTAGCAGCTCTAACCCCAACGATGCAATAATCAATAACAATGTAATACTAAAAATAACAAGGTAGAACAAAAACACACCAGATATAAAAAATAAGAAGAACATGATAAAGTAAATAAAAATACTATATACAGGGTCAGTTCCAGTACCATATTAACAATGTGCAGGGATACTGGAGTGATGGAGGTAGATATGTATAGGGGTAAGGTGACTATATACAGGGTCAGTTCCAGTACCATATTAACAATGTGCAGGGATACTGGAGTGATGGAGGTAGATATGTATAGGGGTCAGGTGACTATATACAGGGTCAGTTCCACTACCATATTAACAATGTGCAGGGATACTGGAGTGATGGAGGTAGATATGTATAGGGGTAAGGTGACTATATACAGGGTCAGTTCCAGTACCATATTAACAATGTGCAGGGATACTGGAGTGATGGAGGTAGATATGTATAGGGGTAAGGTGACTATATACAGGGTCAGTTCCAGTACCATATTAACAATGTGCAGGGATACTGGAGTGATGGAGGTAGATATGTATAGGGGGTAAGTTGACTAGGCATCAGGATATATGATAAACAGAGTAGCAGCAGCGTATATGATTATTGTATGTGAGTGGGTGTGTGTAGAGTCAGTATAAATGTATGTGCACGTTATGTGTGTAGTCAGTATAAATGTATGTGCACGTTATGTGTGTGTTGGATTGTCAGTGAGTGTGTAGGGTCCTGTGAGTACAGTGCAAAAATAAAAATACAAGGGTTAACTCAAATTAACAAGGGTTAACTCACAAGCATTTCGCTACACCCGCAATAACATCTGCTAAATATGTTTATGTGACCAATAAAATTGGATTTGATTTGAGATAGTCCTTGTAGCCATTCTGTTAGATATTTATCTTGGGGATAGAGGCTGTTCAGGAGCCTGTTGGTGTCAGACTGGATGCACCGGCACCACATAGAACAGTCTATGGCTTGAGAATCTGATGTCTTTAACGATTTTCCGGGCCTTCCTCTGACACCGCCTGGTATAGAGGTCCTGGATGGCAGGGAGCTCGGCCCCAGTGATGTACTGGGCTGTCCGCACCACCCTCTGTAGCGCCATGCGATCCAGGGCGGTGCTGTTGCCGTACCAGGCGGTGATGCAGCCTGTCAAGATGCTCTCAGTGGTGCAGCTATAGAACATTTGGGGGATCTGACCCATGCCAAACCTTTTCAACCTCCTGAGCGACATTGGTTCAATTATTTAAATTCCATTTGGTTATTTTTTTTAATTCTGTGAGTGCAATGCACAGTTTCTCTAAAGATAAATCAGATCAAGCCTGAACTGTGCGATGTAGTAGGGAGTTTTGGTTTCCAACAGGCCAATATTCTACATAGTTTAGCGCAAAAAACGTGGTAATTAACTACAATGACCATAATCCATTGTGTGCCTGCTTGTCTGGTCTGTGTGTTGCAGACCCTCTCCCTCTGTCTCTCTCTCTCGCTCTCGCTCTCGCTCTCGCTCTCATCAGGGAATTGTTCTAGAAGATCAAAGTTACATTTACGTTTTTTGAAGTATTCTGAGAAGTATGCATGCTCAGTTGGGGACTTCATTGACTACTGTTTTCTTAAAAAAAAAAAAAAAAAAGAGGACATTTGTGGAATACAGAAAAAGTGTTGGTGTGACCATTTCAGTTTGAAGCAGAATCTTCTGTGCACCATAAGACCGTGTTAGCCTGCTGAGCTGAAGCCTAGGCCTGGGTGACTCATCATGTGAGTGTGGTTCACTGTGTAAGCTCTGTTACCAGAATGCCTTGTTGATGTACTCTTTGGGCACCCAGAATGCATCACCCTCCAAAATAATCCTGTTTCCTTCTTACCTCTGTCACTTCAGTGTGCCCTTGTGACAGAAGATGCCCACTCAGCTAATCTCCTTAGTGCGTTAATGTAGCCATACGGTTCCGGGGGGGGGGAGGGCTTTAATAATTCTGCAGGCTGATCTCCAACCTGAGCCAGGTCTGTCCACTCTATAGTGCAGACAAAGCCGCTATTGAGAGGAGGGCCAATACATTTTTCATTTATACTGAACAAAAATATAAACGCAGCATGCAACAATTTCAAAGTGAAATAAATTCATTAGGACCTAATCTATGGATTTCACATGACTGGGTAGGGGCACAGCCATGGGTGGGCCTGGGAGGGCATAGGCCATTCAGAATGAGGTTTTCTTCCCCACAAAATGACCGTTATTACAGACAGAAATAAGCTTTTTGTGCGTATGGAACATTTCTGGGATCTTTTATTTCAGCTCATGAAAAATGGGACCAACACTTTACATGTTGCGTTTATATTTTTGTTCAGTATACTTGTCATTTAGCAGACGCTCTTATCCAGAGAGACTTACAGTAGTGAGTCATTTAGCAGACGCTCTTATCCAGAGAGACTTACAGTAGTGAGTCATTTAGCAGACGCTCTTATCCAGAGAGACTTACAGTAGAGAGTCATTTAGCAGACGCTCTTATCCAGAGAGACTTACAGTAGTGAGTCATTTAGCAGACGCTCTTATCCAGAGAACTTACAGTAGTGAGTCATTTAGCAGACGCCTTATCCAGAGAGACTTACAGTAGTGAGTCATTTAGCAGACGCTCTTATCCAGAGAAGACTTACAGTAGTGAGTCATTTAGCAGACGCTCTTATCCAGAGAGACTTACAGTAGTGAGTCATTTAGCAACCTCGTATGCCCAGAGAGACTTCGTATGAGTCAATTTAGCGACGCTCTTATCCAGAGAGACTTACAGTAGTGAGTCATTTAGCAGACCCTCTATCCAGAGAGACTTACAGTAGTGAGTCATTTAGCAGACGCTCTTATCCAGAAGACTTACAGTAGTGAGTCATTTAAGCAGACCTCTTATCCAGAGAGACTTACAGTAGTGAGTCATTTAGCAGACGCTCTTATCCAGAGAGACTTACAGTAGTGAGTCATTTAGCAGACGCTCTTATCCAGAGAGACTTACAGTAGTGAGTCATTTAGCAGACGCTCTTATCCAGAGAGACTTACAGTAGTGAGTGCATACATTTTCATACTTTTTCGTACATCCCTCCCTCCCTCCCTCCCTCCCTCCCTCCCTCCCTCCCTCCCTCCCTCCCTCCATCCATCCATCCATCCATCTCTCTTCATGTCATCCTTTTTTGTTATGATTAATTTACAGATTGCGTCTCAAATGGAACCCTATTCCCTACATAGTGCACTGCTTTTGACCAGGGCCCATAGGTACTTCTTAGTAAAGTAGTGCACTATAAAGGGAATAGGGTGACATTCAGGACGCACAGTCTTCCCGTTCTGCTCTCCTCCTGCTTTCAGATGGATAGTTCTGTGGTTCAGAGATCATTCATTACAGTCTGAGTTTATTTACGTTTCATTCCCCCTCCGATTGGCCAGAGTTTGTCCATCTGTTCCAGAATGGCCCATTATGAGGTCAAAGGGTCATTTCCTTTGCTTCATCAGTTCTCATAAATAACACCATCATCATTGTGGAAGAACCAGCTGGAGGGGATTTAATCTCTCACTGCCGCTGGACACGGGGTGCGTCCCAAATGGCTGGAGGGGATTTAATCTCTCACTGCCGCTGGACACGGGGTGCGTCCCAAATGGCTGGAGGGGATTTAATCTCTCACTGCCGCTGGACACGGGGTGTGTCCCAAATGGCTGGAGGGGATTTAATCTCTCACTGCCGCTGGACACGGGTGGTGGTCCCCAAATTGGGTGGGGGATTTAATCTCTCACTGCCGCTGGCCCCGGGTGTTGCCCAAATGGCTGGAGGGGTTTTAATCTCTCACTGCCGCTGGACACGGGGTGTGTCCCAAAGGCTGGAGGGATTTAATCTTTTCACTGCGCCACGGGTGTGTCCCAAATGGCTGGAGGGGATTTAATCTCTCACTGCCGCTGGACACGGGGTGTGTCCCAAATGGCTGGAGGGGATTTAATCTCTCACTGGACACGGGGAGCGTCCCAAATGGCTGGAGGGGATTTAATCTCTCACTGCCGCTGGACACGGGGTGCATCCCAAATGGCATCCTACTACCTATATAGCGCACTTCTTTTGACCCTTAGGGAATAGGGTGCCATGAAGGACCAAGACTCTCAGAGAGACGAGAAATGTGATGACTACGCTTCCCTTTGTCTAAACATGTTAATGGTTGGGCTGGGTCTGACTGTCAGAGGAATTAGTTTGGGCTGGGTCTGACTGTCAGAGGAATGAGTTTGGGCTGGCTCTGACTGTCAGAGGAATGAGTTTGGGCTGGGTCTCTGTCAGAGGAATGAGTTTGGGCTGGCTCTGACTGTCAGAGGAATTAGTTTGGGCTGGCTCTGACTGTCAGATGAATTAGTTTGGGCTGGCTCTGACTGTCAGAGGAATGAGTTTGGGCTGGGTCTGACTGTCAGAGGAATGAGTTTGGGCTGGCTCTGACTGTCAGAGGAATTAGTTTGGGCTGGGTCTGACTGTCAGAGGAATGAGTTTGGGCTGGCTCTGACTGTCAGAGGAAAGAGTTTGGACTAGAGCTTCCTGTCACCTTGGTCTCTTTCATCCCAGAGGTCTGTGTCAGGTCTGTGTCAGGTCTGTGTCAGGTCTGTGTCAGCCTGCTTGCCCAGGGGAGTGCCATTACCCAGAATGCCCTAGGCATAGAGACAGCCAGCCAGCTAGGGAGAGATAGAGAGCTAGGGATGCTAGCTGTGAGAAAGCCAGGGATAAACAGCTTGGGGACCCACAGGGGCCAGGGAGTCCCTCTGGTCCAGCTGTGGGTGTGGGTGTGAGCCAACAACGCTCCCTCCTCGCTGTCAGGTTTCCCAGACGCAGCTGGGTGCAAAGGTCACCTCCACAAAACTAATGTTATTCTCACCAGAACAGACAATATTTGGGCTTTCTACCGTACCCTAAACCTATATGACAAACAAAGTTTGGTTTTCTCAAACTTGAAAGTGTATATGAATGCGCTTGAAGAGGGGTTTCCCCCAGTGAAATTACTACAATGACATGTTTCCCTGTTTGATGTTTGAAAAAATGAATGAAGTCGTTCCACCTCAAAAATCACAAGAGGATTTGACACCTCACCATCTCAGATTGTTCTTAAATCATTTCTGTAGTTAGAAACAGATATTAGCATTCCTGAAACATTAAATAGTTGAAAGGTTGTTTTAACTCTGAGATATAAAGCTAATTGATTGCACCTAAATTGGCCATTTCAATTTATAGGATTCATATAATATTTTTATAAATATAGTAGCAAACATCCTTTTCTTAACAATGATTAAGACGTGAGGAGTCAAAATAAATGGTCAAAAGCCACCTACGGACAGCTTTGTTTTAACTCTGTCAGACTGAGTCTGTGACAGGCCTGGAGCATAAAGCCCATTCAATAGGCATTCTGGTGGAAATGAAGACTGCAGCATCTTTCTCCCTTATTGTTCTGGGTGGCACTCTGGTAATTGGTGTCCGGTGGTGTTGTGTGTGTAGTAGCCAACTGCTGTCTCTCCTACCAGACAGACGAGAGGGATAGGGGGGTTTGTACTGCAGCCCCATCGCTCTCAGCCCCATCGCTCTCAGCCCCATCGCTCTCAGCCCCATCGCTCTCAGCCCCATCGCTCTGCAGCCCCATCGCTCTGCAGCCCCATCGCTCTGCAGCCCCATCGCTCTCAGCCCCATCGCTCTCAGCCCCATCGCTCTGCAGCCCCATCGCTCTGCAGCCCCATCGCTCGGCAGCCCCATCGCTCTGCAGCCCCATCGCTCTGCAGCCCCATCGCTCTGCAGCCCCATCGCTCTCAGCCCCATCGCTCTGCAAGCCCCATCGCTCTGCCAGCCCCATCACTCTGCAAGCCCCATCGCTCTGCAGCCCCATCGCTCTGCAACCCCATCGCTCTCAGCCCCATTGCAGCCCCATCGCTCCTGCAGCCCCATCGCTCTGCAGCCCCATTGCAGCCCCATCGCTCTCAGCCCCATTGCAGCCCCATCGCTCTCAGCCCCATCGCTCTGCAGCCCCATCGCTCTCAGCCCCATCGCTCTCAGCCCATCGCTCTCAGCCCCATCGCTCGTGCCAACCCCATCGCTCTCATCCCCATTGCAGCCCCATCGCTCTCAGCCCATCGCTCTGCAGCCCCATCGCTCTCAGCCCCATCGCTCTCAGCCCCATCACTCTCAGCCCCATCGCTCTGCAGCCCCATCGCTCTCAGCCCCATCGCTCTCAGCCCCATCGCTCTCAGCCCCATTGCAGCCCCATCGCTCTCAGCCCCATCGGTCTCAGCCCCATCGCTCTCAGCCCCATCGCTCTGCAGCCCCATCGCTCTCAGCCCCATCGCTCTCAGCCCCATCGCTCTCAGCCCCATCGCTCTCAGCCCCATCGCTCTGCAGCCACATCGCTCTCAGCCCCATCGCTCTCAGCCCCATCGCTCTGCAGCCCCATCGCTCTCAGCCCCATCGCTCTCAGCCCCATCGCTCTCAGCCCCATCGCTCTCAGCCCCATCGCTCTCAGCCCCATCGCTCTGCAACCCCATCGCTCTGCAGCCCCATCGCTCTCAGCCCCATCGCTCTGCAGCCGCAGCCCGCTCCAACCAACCGCTGGTGGAGATTAAACATAGACTGGGGTCATCTGGCTAATTGGACAAATGTGTTTTGTAATGGAAAGAGGATTATGATATCATATATAGAGGCTTTTGCCTGCTCTACATTACAGAGAGAATCGACTGAAATATATCTGCTAATGTGGAGGGGTCATCACTCCCAGATATGGGCTTGTGTGTGTGTGTGTGTGTGTGTGTGTGTGTGTGTGTGTATGTGTGTGTGTGTGTGTTTGCGATTCATATATTCATATATATTAGAATCATAATTGAAAAGGGTTTTGATATCTGCTGTTATAGGATCTAACCTCTTCTGTCTCTCTCCTCTCCTCTCCTCTCCTCTCTCTCCTCTCCTCCTCTCCTCTCCTCTCCTGTCTCTCCCCTCCTCTCCTGTCTCTCCTCTACTCTCTCTCCTCTCCTCTCTCCTCTACTCTCTCTCCTCTCCTCTCTCTCCCCTCCTCTCCTCTCTCCTCTCTCCCCTGTCTCCTCTCTCCCCTGTCTCCTCTCCTCTCCTCTCCTCTCCTCTCCTCTCCTCTCCTCTCCTCTCCTCTCCTCTCCTCTCCTCTCCTCTCCTCTCCTCTCCTCTCCTCTCCTCTCCTCTCCTCTCCTCTCCTCTCCTCTCCTCTCCTCTCCTCTCCCTCCTTCTCTCTCTCCTCTCTCCTCTTCTCCTCTCCTCCTCTGTCTCCTCTCCTCTCCTCTCCCTCCTCCTCTCCTCTCTCTCCTCTCCTTCCTCTCCTCTCCTCTCCTCTCCTCTCTCTCCTCCCTCTCCTCTCTCTCCTCTTCTCTGCTCCTCCCTCTCCTCTCTCGCTCCTCTCCTCTCCTCTCTCTCCTCCTCTCCTCTCTCCTCTCCTCTCCTCTCTCCTCTCCTCTCCTCTCCTCTCCTCCTCTCTCCTCTCCTCTCCCGCTCTCCTCTCCTCTCCTCTCCTCTCCTCTCCTCTCCTCCTCTCCTCTCCCCTCCCTCTCCTCTCTCCTCTCCCTCTCCTTCCTCCTCTGCCTCTCGCTCCTCTCCTCCTCTCTCTCTCTCCTCTCCTCCTCCTTCTCCTCTCTCTCGCTCTCTCCCCTCCTTCTCCTCTCTCCCCTCCTGCCTCTCCTCTCTTCCTCTCCTCTCTCCCCTCCTTCTCCTCTCCTCTCCTCTCTCCTCTCTCCTCTTCCCCTCCTTTCCCTCCGTCTCCTCTCTCCCCTCCTGTCTCCTCTCTCCCCTCTCTCTTCTCTCTTCCCTCCGACAGTACCATGCCCCCCCCTGGCCAACAGCTGCTACCCACATAGAGGTCAGACTTTAGAGGTTGCTCCACCTCTCATTCCGGCCATCGCCCCAGAGGATGCTGGGAATGTGTCGCGGGCGCAGGAAGTTCCTCGCTGCCTCCCTCGCCCTGCTCTTCATCCCTGCACTCACCTGGCTGTACCTCTCTGCTGGCAACTTCCAAGGTAGGACCCAATTCTCCTGCATCACAGCTCACCTCACCTGGAGCTGTAATATGGCTTCTCTCCTCTGAACAGGCCTCCCTCTATTCATGTCTAGGGTTGCACATTTTCTGAAATCTCCCCAAAATTGCCAGGTTTTCCAGAGATTCTGGGGAAACATGGGAATTTTGAGAACGTTTCCAGTTGGTTGTCCTCTGGCTGCAGAATGTTTACTGACTGTCTCTCAGAGCACACCACTAAACCAAGAGTAGTCACCCAGAACCAGAAAACAGGACTATTTTGTCTGGTTCTGGTATGACTTTGTAATGATTGCATCATGCAAGTTATTTTCTCACCGGTCTCAAGTTTATTGATGTCAAGCCTTCACTTTCATAGGTCAAGCCTTCACTTTCATAGGACACGGTCATATTCAACCCACGCCATTGTTCGCTATGTACAAACATGGTCCTATATCTTTCATGGCCCGTCCCAACTGGGGCGTATGTCGAGGAATCCCAAAAGCTTGAGATGCAGCTGATATCCAAATGGTATATCTTACTCTGTGATTGGAGGAAGCATGGTAAAGTTATGCTGCTTTAACAGTTGATCAACTTGTTATCCCACTTTGGAGACAAGTAGGAGTACATGCCTTGGAAGATTGTGTTGAGCGTTAGAGAGATCTTCTTTTACCATTCAGCATCGTTCACACCCTCTTAAGCCTTAACCCCACCCATCTCTTTAAGGATTCACATGTTAACACATAGCCAACCATCTTCATGGTCAACACCTCCATTATCATGTTAACACATGGCCAACCAATGCATGGTCAACACCTCCATTATCATGTTAACACATGGCCAACCATCTGCATGGTCAACACCTCCATTATCATGTTAACACATATCCAACCATCAGCATGGTCAACACCTCCATTATCATGTTAACACATGGCCAACCAATGCATGGTCAACACCTCCATTATCATGTTAACACATGGCCAACCAATGCATGGTCAACACCTCCATTATCATGTTAACACATGACCAACCATCATCATGGTCAACACCTCCATTATCATGTTAACACATGACCAACCATCATCATGGTCAACACCTCCATTATCATGTTAACACATGGCCAACCAATGCATGGTCAACACCTCCATTATCATGTTAACACATGACCAACCATCATCATGGTCAACACCTCCATTATCATGTTAACACATGACCAACCATCAGCATGGTCAACACCTCCATTATCATGTTAACACATGGCCAACCATCTGCATGGTCAACCCCTCCATTATCATGTTAACACATAGCCAACCATCTGCATGGTCAACACCTCCATTATCATGTTAACACATGGCCAACCATCAGCATGGTCAACACCTCCATTATCATGTTAATACATAGCCAACCATCAGCATGGTCAACCCCTTCCATTATCATGTTAACACATAGCCAAATTATCTTCATGGTCAACACCTCCATTATCATGTTAACACATAGCCAACCATCTGCGTGGTCAACACCTCCATTATCATGTTAACACATGGCCAACCATCTTCATGGTCAACCCCTCCATTATCTCAGCCAATCAAGGCTAGCCAGGAAGGATCCTGTCTTTCTCCTTTTATAGCTCAGTGCTTTCTCCTTGGCTAAACTAGGCTTATAATTAATTAAAACATTGTATTCATATTTACGGAACCCATAACACGTTTGTAATCGAAGGCACATGAATGTTATTGTAAAAATGTTGACTCTACTTTGACGTAGGAAGTAGCGTCATCCGCCCCTGTCGGGCTGGCATGTCACATTACACAGTCACCCCTTTTCTGTCATTATTTCTTGAGGTGATGAGTTACTGAGGCCTGTCTGAAGTTGTTTACTTCCTCTTGATGATTTAGTCCTGCTTGCGTCCCAAATGGGACCCACTATAGTGCTCTACTTTAGACCACAGCCCCCATAAGGAATAGGGTGCCATTTGGGAACTCATCACCAGGAGTTTTCATGAGTTTGTTTTAAAGGATTGAAGTCCTGCAGATTTGTCACATTATTAATTATGATTAAACTGACCATTTTTTGACTGGTCACAGCAACCAAACCGAAACGGTGCGTTTTGAATGTATTCCCATAATGCAACCGCTACCAACGTCAGCAAAGTAATGACAGGATTCAGTAGTTTGAGACGGAACTATGCAGACTAAAATGTACTTCAAGATAACTCTGTTAAAGGCTGATACTGTTCCACCTCAGTACTGTCTGATGTTGTTTATTGTCCCTGTTGCCACAGGCTGTATAATGGGGGACTGGGGATGAAAAGTAGCTTTTAGCTGTTCCTGTTGCCACAGGCTGTATAATGAGGGACTGGGGATGAAAAGTAGCTTTTAGCTGTCCCTGTTGCCACAGGCTGTATAATGGGGGACTGGGGATGAAAAGTAGCTTGTAGCTGTCCCTGTTGCCACAGGCTGTATAATGGGGGACTGGGGATGAAAAGTAGCTTGTAGCTGTTCCTGTTGCCACAGGCTGTATAATGGGGGACTGGGGATGAAAAGTAGCTTGTAGCTGTTCCTGTTGCCACAGGCTGTATAATGGGGGACTGGGGATGAAAAGTAGCTTTTAGCTGTTCCTGTTGCCACAGGCTGTATAATGGGGGACTGGGGATGAAAAGTAGCTTTTAGCTGTTCCTGTCAAACTAATTATATGAATAAAGACCAAGTAATAGAGTTGGCAGACGAGGGAGGAGGAGAAGGTGTGAAGAGGCTGGCTTGAAGGAGCTTTTAGCGGAAGACTGAATGTGTGAGACAAGCTATCCTCTCTCTTTCTCTCTCTCTCTCTCCTCTCTCTCTCTCTCTCACTCACTCACTCACTCACTCACTCACTCACTCACTCAGATGGGAGGGGAGAGGGTGAGAGAAGAAGAGGAGAGGGGGAGATGGGAGAGGAGTAGGGTGAGAGAGAAAGAGAGGGTGAGAGAGGAGGGGGGAGGGGGGGAGAGGGTGAGAGAGGAAGGGAATACGGGAGGGGGAGGGGATAACGGGGGAGGAAGGAGAGGAGAGGAGAGGAGAGGGGAGGAGAGAGGACAAGAGGGGCAGAGGTAGGCCTCGGATGGAAGCCATTAAACAACACAGGACCAAGCTATGGTAATCCACCTCTACCTCTTCTAAACATGTATTGATCAGAGGCTGGAGGGGGAGGGGATACGGGGGAGGAAGGAGAGGAGAGGAGAGGAGAGGGGAGGAGAGAGGACAAGAGGGGCAGAGGTAGGCCTTGGATGGAAGCCATTAAACAACACAGGACCAAGCTATGGTAATCCACCTCTACCTCTTCTAAACATGTATTGATCAGAGGCTGAAGGGGGAGGGGATCGGGGGAGGAAGGAGGAGGAGAGGTGGAGGAGAGAGACAAGAGGGGGCAGAGGTAGGCCTTGGATGGAAGCCATTAAACAACACAGGACCAAGCTATGGTAATCCACCTCTACCTCTTCTAAACATGTATTGATCAGAGGCTGGAGGGGGAGGGGTTTCCTGTGTGACATCATCAGTCATTTCAGTCACAACACACAGTGGAGCTTCCCTCAGGGAGAATCCCTTTCCTTTCTCTCTGTACTGGAGGGTGGAGAGAGAGGGATGGGGCCTAGAGGTAGGAGAAAGAGGGATGGGGCCGGTGGAGAGAGAGGGATGGGGCCTAGAGGTAGGAGAGAGAGGATGTGGGGGTGGAGAGAGAGGGATGGGCCTAGAAGTTAGGAAGAGAGGGATGTGGAAGGGTGGGAAGAGAGAGGATGTGGATGGTGGAGAAGAGGATTTTGCCTAGAGGTAGAGAGAGGGGATTGTGGAGGGTGGATAGAGAGGATGGGGCCTAGAGGTAGGAGAGCGAGGGATGTGGAGTTTGGATATAGAGGGATGTGGCCTAGAGGTAGGAGAGAGAGGGATTGTGGAGGGGTGGAGGAGAGAGGGATGGGGCCTAGAGAGGAGAGAGAGTGAGAGAGGATGGCGAGGTAGGAGAGAGAGGGATGGGGCCTAGAGGTAGGAGAGAGGAGAGGGATGGTGGAGGGTGATAGAGAGATGGGAGGTGGAGAGAGAGGATGGGAATAGTGAGAGGGATGGGGGAGGAGAGAGGGGATGGGGCCTAGAGGTAGGAGAGAGAGGGATGTGGAGGGTGGAGAGAAGGTGAGTGAGAGAGAGGGATGGGGCCTAGAGGTAGGAGAGAGAGGGATGGGGCCTAGAGGTAGGAGAGAGAGGGATGTGGAGGGTGGAGAGAGAGGGATGGGGCCTAGAGGTGAGGATGGAGGAGAGGGATGGGGCCTAGAGGTAGGAGAGAGAGGGATGTGGAGGGTGGAGAGAGAGGGATGGGGCCTAGAGGTAGGAGAGAGAGGATGGGAGGGCCTAGAAGAGGGATGGGCCAGAGGTAGAGAGAGGGATGGGCTAGAGGTGGAGAGAGAGGGATGGGGGCTAGGAGGTAGGAGAGAGAGGGATGGGCTAGGGTAGGAGGAGAGATGGAGAGAGAGAGAGGGATGGGCCTAGAGGTAGGAGAGAGAGGGATGGGGCCTAGAGGTAGGAGAGAGAGGGATGGGGCCTAGAGGTAGGAGAGAGAGGGATGGGCCTAGAGGTAGGAGAGAGAGGGATGTGGAGGTGTGGAGAGAGGATGGGAGAGAGGAGGGATGGGGCCTGAGGGAGGAGAGGGATGGGCTAGAGGTAGGAGAGAGAGGGATGTGGAGGGTGGAGAGAAGAGAGGGATGGGGCCTAGAGGTAGGAGAGAGAGGGATGTGGAGGGTGGAGAGAGAGGGATGGGGCCTAGAGGTCAGAGAGGGAGGGATGTGGAGAGGGAGGGATGTGGAGAGAGAGGGATGTGGAGAGAGAGGGATGTGGAGGGTGGAGAGAGAGGGATGTGGAGAGAGATGGATGTGGAGAGAGATGGATGTGGACAGAGAGGGATGTGGAGAGAGAGGGATGTGGGGAGAGAGGGATGTGGACAGAGAGGGATGTGGAGGGTGGAGAGAGAGGGATGTGACCTAGAGGTCAGAGAGGTAGGGATGATCAAAGAGGGGTGGGGACTAGAGGGTGGAGAGAAAGGGATGGAGACTGTCACACTAACAGAGAGAAGGAAGGAACACCAGCACTGAGCAGTCCAGGGCCATCACACTAACAGAGAGAAGGAAGGAACACCAGCACTGAGCAGTCCAGGGCCATCACACTAACAGAGAGAAGGAAGGAACACCAGCACTGGACAGTCCAGGGCCATCACACTAACAGAGAGAAGGAAGGAACACCAGCACTGAGCAGTCCAGGGCCATCACACTAACAGAGAGAAGGAAGGAACACCAGCACTGAGCAGTCCAGGGCCATCACACTAACAGAGAGAAGGAGGAACACCAGCACTGAGCAGTCCAGGGCCATCACACTAACAGAGAGAAGGAAGGAACACCAGCACTGAGCAGTCCAGGGCCATCACACTAACAGAGAGAAGGAAGGAACACCAGCACTGAGCAGTCCAGGGCCATCACACTAACAGAGAGAAGGAAGGAACACCAGCACTGAGCAGTCCAGGGCCATCACACTAACAGAGAGAAGGAAGGAACACCAGCACTGAGCAGTCCAGGGCCATCACACTAACAGAGAGAAGGAAGGAACACCAGCACTGAGCAGTCCAGAGCCATCACACTAACAGAGAGAAGGAAGGAACACCAGCACTGAGCAGTCCAGGGCCATATCCACAAAGCATCTCAGGAAATGTTCATTTAAGACAAAAAAAACTCCCAGCTCAGAGTAGTTTTTAGGATGTTGTTAAGACACTGCCCAGACCAACTCTGAGCCAGGACTAAAATCCACTCAGAAAAGTTTCTCAGCTGGTAATCACGACAGATTGAGTTTGAGGTGGACTTGGTATTTTACCGAATAGGGCTATCTTCTGTATACCCCCCTACCTTGTCACAACACAACTGATTGGCTCAAACCCATTGAGAAGGAAAAAAATTCCACAAATTAACTTTTAAGAAGGCACACCTGTTCATTGAAATGCATTCCAGGTGATTACCTCATGAAGCTGGTTGAGAGAATGCCAAGAGTGTGCAAAGCTGTCATCAAGGCAAAGGGTGGCTATTTGAAGAATCTCAAATATAAAATATATTTTGATTTGTTTAACGCTTTTTTGGTTACTACATGATTCCATATGTGTTGTTTCATACTTTTGATGTCTTCACTATTATTCTACAATGTAGAAAATAGTAAAAATAAAGAAAAACCCTTTAATGAGTAGGTGTGTCCAAACTATTGACTGATACTGTAGGTTTAGATTATTTATGGATTGTGCATATAGAAATATTAAAACATTATTTTCACAAAATCCAAAGCAACAGAGAGAGAGAGAGAGAGAGAGAGAGAGAGCTCACCGACAAATGTTTCTACTCTGAGACACTTTGTGGATACGGGCCCCAAGAGGTGATTTTTATAAAACGAAGAATTTCCTCTCCGATCTCAAGGAGATAGAAGTGTGTTTAGGGGAGACTGCAAGGCAAGCCCTGCTCCACTGCTAATGCTGTAGAACTGCTCTGTGTCTTCAGTCTCTATAACACTAGCGGTGGTGCTAGGTTAGCACAGTGACTGTTCATCTCTTTTGATCTGAGGACCCAGGCTACACTCTCTTTTTTCAAACAGTTACAGGTCGGCTCTCAGTGTTGTGTTTTTTAAAAGGGGGTTGCAGAAAAGCTTGTGGTAACCTCAGCTTTCCCCTGGCCTCGGTGTGATTTGCACTCCAGCCAAAGGGGAGGCACAGCTACCAGCTCCCTCTAAATGAAATGTCACCATTTTGTTTCTGCTCAGATTTATAGTCCCAATGGTCTCAGGGGGTCTGGAGGCAGGGACAGAAGACATACAGTGGGGGGAAGAAAAACGATTTAGTCAGCCAACAATTGTGCAAGTTCTCCCACTTAAAAAGATGAGAGAGGCCTGTAATTTTCATCATAGGTACACGTCAACTATGACAGACAAAATGAGATTTTTTTTCTCTCCTGAAAATCACATTGTAGGATTTTTAATGAATTTATTTGCAAATTAGAAGACATACGCAGGGAAATGACACATACAGGCACGCACACTACCCACTCTCAGAGAACCAGAGCCCCTTCTGGAGTCCGTTTCGTCCAGGCTGTAATTAAACTCAATGGATTGGCTATGTCTGAATGAACAGGCGTTTGTTTTTGAGGTGCTCTGTGATTTGCCCATATGGTAGCATTCCCACAGGACAGGACCGCCAGGCCAGTTGGACCTGGTCTTTGCCACTGCCTGGCCAATTCATTTAGCTTTCAGTCTCTTTTTTTCTTGTGTCCCTCTGTAAAGCTCATCATCTATGTGAATGCGTTGCCGTAACATTATCCAATCCAAACACACAAGAAACAGATTGCTTTCTGTTATGGGAATTGCAGCACATTCAAATGTAATGTTGTTACCATCTGCACCATCTCGAGGTTTACATTTCAGTCATTGAGCAGACGCTCTTATCCAGAGAGACTTACAGTAGTGAGTCATTTAGCAGACGCTCTTATCCAGAGAGACTTACAGTAGTGAGTCATTTAGCAGACGCTCTTATCCAGAGAGACTTACAGTAGAGAGTCATTTAGCAGACGCTCTTATCCAGAGAGATTTACAGTAGTGAGTCATTTAGCAGACGCTCTTATCCAGAGAGACTTACAGTAGTGAATCATTGAGCAGACGCTCTTATCCAGAGAGACTTACGGTAGTGAGTGCATACATTTTCATACTGGTCCCCCATGGGAATCGAACCCACAACCCTGCCATTTGTAAATGCCATGCTCTACCAACTGAGCCAGGATATGTGTTCTCTATAGTATAGTGTCTTGACTATGAGATGATTCTGTGTTCAGCTCATGCCTTGGCAATAAAGAACAACGTAAAGATGTAAAATATTCACATTCTGAGCATGAATACTTCATGACTTTAGTGGCCATATGGTCCTTAATGACATGTAAGGAGGGCGTTTGCCTGCTGATCTGCATAACGAATGCATAACTAATTACCATGATCTAAAATCACCATATCGGAACGGCTACTAAACACATCACTCTATAAAACCTATTGGAGCTGAACAGCCATTCAGTCCTTAGTGGACCTATCTAACACCTTACACCTTAGGGGCCTGTCAAAACCATTCAGCCCTTTGTTTGGGCCTATCAACACCTTTCAGTCCCTTTGTGGGCCCATTTCCAAAACCTTTTTCTCCCGTGGACCACTAAAACCCCTTTTTCAGTCCTTAGTGGACCTATCTAAAACCCCTTTTTCAGTTTAGTGGACCTTCTAACCCTTATTCACCTTAGTGGACCTTTTTCAGTCCTTAGGGGCCTTTTAAAACTTATTCAGCCTTGTGGGCCATCTACACTTTTTCATCCTTGTGGACCTTCTAAACCCCCTTATTCGTCCTTTGGGACCCTTTTAACACCCCATTCATCCCCGTGGACCTTTTAACACCTTTTATCCCTAGTGGACCTTTAACACCTTTTCAGTCCTTAGTGGACCTGTTAAAAACCCTTATTTTGCCTTAGTGGACCTTCTAACACCTTTTTCGTCCCTTAGTGGACCTATTAACCCTTTTCGTCCTTTTTGGGCCATTAACACCTTATTCGTCCTTTGGGCCTATCTAAAACCTTATTCCCCGTGGTTTGGGCCTTCTAACACCCTTTATTCAGTCCTTAGTGGGCCTTTAAAAACCTTTTTCAGCCTTTGTGGACCCATTAAACCTTTCATCCTATGGCCCCCAACCCAACACCCGGGGTTAAAAATATCCATTTGTGATGCCAAACCACCCGGGGGTTTGGAAACCCCAAAGCCAGGGAAACCCCCCAAAAACCTAAGGCCAGGGACCTTTAAACCCCCAGTCCAGTGGCCCCCAAAAAAACTTTTCAGCCTTATGATTTAAAATTCCCCCTTGGGTTACCCCCCTAAATTTCATTTGGACCAAAAACTTTTGGGGAGGGGTCAAAACCCCCCGGGGGTATCTACACATTACCCTTAGGGAATGAAACCCTTTTGGGGGGGGGAAAAAAACCTTTTGCTTTGGCCAAAAAAAAAACCACGTTTGGGAGTCAAACCCCCTTTGTTTAGGGGGAAAATTGGGGGGTTGTGGATATAAAACCTTTTACCCCAAAGGGTTAAAAAATTTTTCAGCCTTAACCCAAAACCCACCAGTGGCTTTAAACCTTTTGGGCTTGGGTTTCCCCCCCTTTTCCGTCCCAACCTGAAAACCCTTTATTTGGGCCCTTTTAAACCCCCCCTTTTTTTTCAAAAAACCCCCCCCAAAAAAAACAAAAACCAAGTTTGGGGCCATCACCCTTTTTTAAAAATACAAAAAATTTGTTTTTAAGTTAAACTTTTTTTTCCCCCTTGTTGCAAACTTATTCCCCCTTAGGGGTTCTAATTATTACCTTGTGGATTTAAAATTTTCCCTTTTTTTTGGGCAAAATTTTTTTCCTTGTGGAAATTTACCCTTTTCTTTAGGGTTTTTTTTTTCTTGTGGCCCTTTTTATCTTTCCTTTAACACCTATTTCCCCCTTGTACCCCCCCACCACATTTTGGGGTTTTAGCGTAAAATCAAATTACGGGTTTGTGGACCGTTAAAAATTTGGGGGGGGTTTAAAAACCCCCATTAAATTTTTTTTGAACATTTTATTTTCCCCCCAAAACCCTTAAGTCCTTTTTTTTAAAATTTTAGTCCAGTGGCCCCTTTAACCCTTATTTTTAAAAAATTTTTCCCTTTATTTGTTACCTTTTCCCTTTTCAGTTTGTGGCCTGTAAACCCTTATTGCCATGGGTATTGGGGGTTTTGTCCTTTTCACCTTGGGACTCCCCTTAATTTAGTTTAGTGGCCCTTTAAACCCCCCCATTTAGTGACCTGTCTAACACCTTATTCAGTCCTTAGTGGACCTGTCTAACACCTTATTCAGTCCTTAGTGGACCTGTCTAACACCTTATTCAGTCCTTAGTGGACCTGTCTAACACCTTATTCAGTCCTTAGTGGACCTATCTAACGCACCTCTTAGCCAACTACTGTGTCCAAATGCTAACCACTCAGGCCTTTGGACCGGCTGATTCAGGCCTGCCTCCTGAATGGCACCCTATGTCCTATATAGTGCACTACTTTTGACCAGAGACATAGGGAATAGGCACCATTTGATTAGGCACCAGGTGATTCATGGTCTGTTTGGATGCCCTGCTCCCCTGTGATGCTCCCTGGTCGTTCGTGTATGACACATTTTATTTGGCGTTTTCCTGTCATGCTTTCCGTCCACACCGTTACCGAGGAGACATCTGGCGTGCGACAGCCTGGCGGGCAGAGGGGCGGAGCATCCTCCATGTGACAGCAGCTGGTCACCTGACAGCGTGTATGAATCACCTGGCGCCCCGGCGGCGAGCGGGGAGCGGGGAGCAGAGCGCGCCAACAACAGAACTGAGCGGGTATCAGTAAGGACGCTAAAAATAGACGCCATTTTGTAATTTGGTACTGGCCCTTGTATGAGCATGCTGTCCTCAGGAGACCGATGCCAAAATACTTATTTACTAAGTTAGGTATCATGGTGCCGAGTGATGCATGAGGTCAAGGTCCCTCCATATCTTCCTCTTCCTGGGAGAATAGGATACACAAGGCATATTCTTCAGTCCTGGTCCTGGGGACAAAGAGTGGTACTTTTTTGTTCCAGCCCAGCACTAACACGCCTGATTCAAAGATGGTGGATCGCCAGAGCATTTTCACCACCTGTCACAGTGGCGTCTCTAACCTCTGTCAAAGAGTAGCCAACTCTCTGAGTAAAGTTATTCGAAGGGATGTTAAGTGACTGTTGAGAGTGGATGGAATTTCAAACAGCCTCCCCTGTGTTTAGAGGGCGAGGAGAGAGACTAACTGTGAAAACAGAACAGTACTTGCAGGCTGGCTAGTGAACCCCGGCAGTGTGATATTAACCACCTTTTCAGGGGGGGAGGTGAACTTCCATTACCAACCGTCACTGTCTCGCTGTGGCTCTCACGCTAACGCTCTTTCTCTCTCGCTCCATCTCCCTCCCTCTCGCCATGGCCTGCTCATCACGCATATAGAACACATCCCACATTTAGAAACACGGGGCGGCTTTCCTTTTTGATTATTCAACACTCTCTTGACGCTATTCTCCATCCATCTACATCTCCAACTGGGGCAGCTAGCGTTGAGGGAATTAGCATAATGTTACCGCCTGGTGGGGCCTTCTCATCACCGTGGTGACATAATAATGAAGTTTCCATAAACATGAATGTCCCAATTAATGTAAAAGTTGAGGATGTTTTTTTTTTTTTTGTTTCGACCCTGGTGTAAACATGTTGAATATTCGTGAGGAGGAACAGGAAGTTAATAAATAATGAGGCGGAGCCTAGCAGCGGTCTCCATGGTCACCTAGTGGAACTAGTTTCAGTCAGCATATTTCCATTGTTACCAACCAGACGACTCAGAGCACAGTCTAAGAGGAAATCCTGAGGCTGTGTATAACAGGATTCAAAGGTGGACTGGGTATGGGGTGACCGGGCGTGTGGAAAGGAAAGTAGTGGGTTGTGTCAAAGTGCTCTGCTATAGGTTAAGACGGTTTTGATTGAGCAGTGTTTTTTATTAATGTTGTTTCTTACCACCGACTACCTGTACATTGAGCTACCGTACCACGAGAGTTTGGACTTCTGTTTTTAAAGTCAGAGGATGAGTCTGAGTCATATTTTACTGTTAGTTTTAAACAAATAATTGTTTATTCTGATTAAATTATTGATGACGGGTGTGCTGTTGCTTCATGCGTTGTACGCGTGTTCATACTATGACTGTCACCCTGATATTGGCTAGGTAGCTACTTCCCCAACGCGTTGCCGGACAGTAATGCTTGTTAAGGTCACTGTGTCCCGGTGCTGTTGCTGTTCATACCCTCCCCATTTTAGTAGTACACTGTACGTATGTATCCAGGTGACATCTAGATAGTTATCAATATGAGTTATTTGTTGTGTAGGCTGCTATCCTACTTGAAATAAAATCATGGGAGGGAAGAAATGGCCACGTTAGCTACTGCTGGTGACGCGACCGTGATACCCAGTAGAAAGCACCTCGGGTTGTGCTGCCCAATCAGCTACGCAAAACAGTCTTCAGTGGCAACAAATCTGCCCAAATTAGCTGATTCGCTTTCCATACACCCGCCCACTTACCCATGCTCCAGTCGCCGTATTGGGCTGCAGCTACACATACTTGAGTCTCCTAGGGAGACGGTCCGTCTTTTTCAACCCTCCCCGGGAAACAACAGCTGACATTGGGGAACTCTTCTATTCCTGTGAACATTTTCCATGGATAATATACTGTGACAGTCAGTGCTGCCTCTCCTCTCCCCCCCTCTCCCTTCCTCTGCTTCCCTCCCCCCTCCCCCCTCCCCCCTCCCCCTCCCCCCCTCCCTCCCCCCTCTCCCCTCCTCTCCTCCCCTCCCCCGTCCTCTCCTTCCCTCCCCCATCTCAACCCCCAGCCCCCTGTCATCCTCTGAGTTAGTAGTCAGAGTAGCACAGAGCTAAATCACGTTAGATGGACCTGAATGTGTCAGTTGGTGCATAGTTGGCTCGGCAGTGGACTCTAATGAGATAAAGGGGTTTGTTTTGTTTTTCGGGGGTTTCAAGTGAGCGATGGACACACAGGGAATCTTTCAAGATGGAAGATAAACACTCAAGGTCTTCTGGAAGGAATACGTTAAAGAAATAAAATAAAGAAATTAAGTAGTTCAATTAGTTTCAAGTCTAGCTCTCCGGAAGTGAAGAGAGCTAGGCTAATACTATACACAACATGGTACTGTAGAGAGCTAGGCTAATACTATACACAACATGGTACTGTAGAGAGCTAGGCTAATACTATACACAACATGGTACTGTAGAGAGCTAGGCTAATACTATACACAACATGGTACAAGGCCAGTCCATTGTTCTAAATAAAGTTTCCACGTTATTTTACTGTTTTCAGAACAACAACTCTTGAGTTGCAGATAGTGTTGTTGTTTTGCTGTGGCAGCTAGTCTCCACATATCACATCTCTCTGTTGAGTCATAACACAAGGGTAGCTGGGGGCCTGGGGATCCCATCCCAGTCCATCTCCCTGACTGCTGTCTAATCTACAGCATGTCTCCTGCTGCCTGTCATGTACTGTGACTGTCTGACCACCACTAACTCACTCCCACTGTCCCCAAGCCTGTCTCTCTAACCTCCTCCCACTGACCCCAGGCCTGTCTCTCTAACCTCCTCCCACTGACCCCAGGCCTGTCTCTAACCTCCTCCCACTGACCCCAGCCTGTCTCTCTAACTTCAACCTCCTCCCACTGACCCCGAGGCCTGTCTCTAACCTCCTCCCCCCCGCCCCAAAAGGGCCTTTTCTCCTAACCCCCCTCCCACTAACCCCCCCGGGCCCGTCCTTCTAACCTTTCCCCCCCTGACCCCAGGGCCCGTCTCTCCCCCCTCCTCCATTTACCCCAGGCCCCGTCCCCTCTAACTCCTCCCACTGACCCCCCGGCCTTCCCCCTCCCCAACCTTTTCCCCTCCCCTCCCCTGACCCCAGGCCTGTCCCTCCTAACCTCCTGCCCCTGCCCCCGGCCCTTTTCTCTAACCCCTCCCCCTGACCCCGGCCTGTCTCTCTAACCTCCTCCCCCTGCCCCGGCCTGTCCCCTCTAACCTCCTCCCCCTGACCCCAGGGCCCGTCCCCCTTAACCTCCTCCCCCCGGGCCCCCGGGCCCGTCTCTCTAACCTCCCCCCCTGCCCCGTCTCCAACCCCTTCTCCTCCTCCCCACTGACCCCCCGGGCCCCCTCCCCTCTAAAACCCCCTCCCATTCCCCAGGCCCGTCTCTCTAACCTCCCCCCCCACTGACCCCCCGGCCTGGGCTCCTAAAACCCCCTCCCCCCTGACCCCAGGCCTGTCTCCCCTAACCTCCTCCTCTGCCCCCAAGGGCCCGGCCTCTAACCCCCCTCCCCCCACTGACCCCAGGCCTGCCTCTAACCTCCTCCCCTGCCCCAGGGCCCCCTTTTCTAACCCCCCTCCACTGCCCCCCGCCGTCTCAACCTCCCCTCTGCCCAAGGCCTGTTTTCTAAACCCCCCCTCCCTACTGACCCCAGGGCCCGTTTTCCCCCCCCCCCCCCCCCCACCTTTTCCAACCTCCTCCCCCTTCCCCCGGCCTTTCTTAAACCCCCCCCCCACTGACCCCAAAGGGCCCGTCCCCCTCTAAAACCCCCTCCCCTGCCCCGGCCCCGTCTTTTTCCCCCTAACCTCCCCCTAACCTTTTTTTTCCCCCCCCCCCCTGCCCCAACCTGTTTTTCTCCCACCCTAACCTCCTCCCACTGACCCCCGGCCTGTCTCTCTAAACCCCTCCCGCCCCTCCCCTCCCACTGCCCCCCAGGCCTGTCCTCCTAAAAAACCTTTCCCCCCTGACCCCAGGGCCCGGCCCCTTCCCCCTCCCTAAACCCCCTAAACCCCCCCCTGTCCCCAAGGGCCCCTTTCCTTTTACCTCCCCATGACCCCCGGGCCCGTTTTCTAAAACCCCCTTCCCCCCTGGCCCCCCGGCCCCGTTTTTCCCAAACCCCCTCCCCACTGCCCCGGGGGTGTTTCCCCCTCCTAACCTCCTCCCCCTGCCCCCCGCCCGTCTCTCTAAAACCTCCTCCCCAAATGAAACCCCAGGCCGGGCCCCTCTAAACCCCCTTTCCCCCCCGACCCCAGGCCTGTCCTAACCCCCCTTTCCCCCTTCCCCCGGCCTCTCTCTAACCCTCCTCCACCCACCCCAGGGCCCGTCTCTTCCCAAACCCCCTCCCACTGGCCCCCCGGCCTGTCTCTCTAACCTCCCCCCACCCCCAGGGGGGTTTTTTCTAACCCCCCTCCCCCTGACCCCAGCCTGTCTCTCAAAACCTCCTCCCACCCCCGCCCCCAGGCCTGCTCTAAACCTCCTCCCCCTGACCCCAGGGGCCCGTTTTCTCCCCCCCCTCCCCTGTCCCCAGGGCCCGTCTCTCCCAACCCCCTCCCCACTTTACCCCAGGGAACCCCCCCCCAAAAAGGGGCCCGTCCCCCTAACCCCCCCCCCTTCCCCAGGCCTGTCTCTCTAACCCCCTCCCACTGACCCCAGGCCTGTCTTCCCAACCCCCTCCCCTGCCCCAGGCCCCTTTCCCTAACCCCTGCCCCCCGGGCCCCAGGCCCCGTCTCTCTAACCTCCTCCCCACCTGACCCCAGGCCGTTTTTCTCTAAAACCCCTCCCACTGGCCCCAAGGGCCCGTCCTCTAAAACCTTTCCCCCCTGGGCCCCAAACCTGTCTCTTAACCTCCCCCCCTGACCCCCCAGGCCTGTCTCTCTAAACCTCCTCCCACTGACCCCAGCCTTCTCTCTAACCCCCCCGCCCGCCCCCGGCCTTTTTCTCCTAACCTCCTCCCCCTTACCCCCGGCCTGTCTCTCTCCTCCCCCCCCCTGTCCCCCCTGCTCTCTAAAAACCCCCCCCCTGCGCCCCGGCCCTTTTTTCTACCCAACCTCCCCCTCCCCGGCCCCATGCCTTTTCTCTAAAAACCCCCTCCCCCTGGGCCCCCCGGCCGCTCTCTTTCCCTAAACCCCCCCCCTCCCCCCCTTTTCCCCAACCCCCCCTGACCCCAACCTTCTCTAACCTCCTCCCACTGACCCCAAAGGGCCCTTTCCCCTCTAAAAACCCCCCCCAACCCGACCCCAGGGGCCCGTCTCTCTAACCTCCTCCCCCCTTTCCCCAAAGGGCCGGGCTCTCTAACCTCCTCCTCCCCCAAATGACCCCAGGCCTTTTCTCTAACCCCCCTCCCCCCCTGACCCCAAGGCCCCGCTCCTAACCTCCTCCCCCCTGACCCCAGGCCTGTCTCTTAAAAACCTCCTCCCACTGACCCCAGGCCTGTCTCTTTTTAACCTCCTCCCCCTTACCCCAACCTCTCTCCCAACCTCCTCCCCCTGACCCCCCGGCCCCGGGCCCCTAAACCCCCTCCCCTTTCCCCCAACCTCCTTCCTCCCCGGCCCCCCCTTTCTCTCTAACCTCCTCCCACTGAGGGAAACCCCCCCCTGTCCCCCCCTCTAACCTCCTCCCACTGACCCCGGCCTGTCCCCTCTAAACCCCCCCCCCCGCCCCCGGGGTCCCCCCTCTAACCTCCGCCCCGGCCCCCCGGGCCTCTCTCTAACCTCCCCCCACTGCCCCCCAGGCCCCTTCCCCCTAAAACCCCCTCCCCCGGCCCCGGGCCCTTTTCCCCCCAAACCCCCCCCACGGGCTTCCCAAACCTTTTTCTCTAAAACCCTTCCCTCTGGGCAAATTTTTACACCAAAGGCCTGACCAAAGGGCTGCCCCGGTTTACACCAAAAACACTGTCCCTTTAGACCAAAACACACCACCAAAGGGGCCAAAGGGGAAAATCCATCAAACCATAGCATTTTTCTCTCTCTGCACCTCTCATCCCCACTTTGAAATGGTTTTTACAAAGGCCCCGTTTTAAAGGGGTTTTTTAGTCCCCTTCCCAGGGGATCGATCCTGAGGTGTTAAAGTGTACTGTGTCAGAGATAGCAACAACCCCCACTCCAAAGAGGCTGGGCCAGCTCAGCCCGATCACAAACACCCTTCCCTGCACATTCCCCCCTTTTTCCCCAAAAAGAAAAACCCCTCTTTTTATAACAGAGAAAATTTTTAAAAAAACGGTGGCTATTTTTTGAACCCAGGTTTCCCAGAAACCCGGGGTAAAGTTTATAAACCCAAGGAAATTACCCAGAAAGCTAGCTGGCTATGTTTTTAACTCAAAGGGAAAATTACTTTCCAAAAACTGCGGGTTTGTTTAAGCACAGGAACTTACTTCCAGAAACTAGCTGGCTAAGGGTTTTTAAGCTACAAGGGGCATTACTTTTCCCGAAAACCCAAACTGGCCCATGTTTAAAGCTACCAAGGGGAAAATTAAATTTCCCGAAAGCTAAACTGGCTAAGTTTTTTAAACTACTGGGAACATTTACTCCAAAAGCTACTGGCAAATTTTTTAAGGGTTCAAGGCCTTTTCTTACCCCCAAAACTAGCTGGGTTGTTTATAAGCTACAAGGAAACATTTACTCCCGAAAGCTAGCTGGGTATTTTTTATAAGCTACAGGGAAATTTTCTCCAGAAAGGGTAGCGCCCCTTTTTTAAGCTAAAGGAACTTATTTCCCGAAAAATGGGTATGTTTAAAAAAAGGTACAAGGAACAAATTACTCCCAGAAAAACTACCTGGCTATTTTTATAAGCTACAGAGGGAAAATTATTTCCCGAAAGCTTGGGGAAGTTTTTTAACTACAGAAACCAAACTCCAAAAGCTTTGCTTCTAGTTTTTTAAACTACAGAGAAAAAAATTTCTCCAGAAAGCTAGCTGGCTAAGGGTTTTAAGCTACAGAGGAATTACCTTTTCCCAAAAACCCTGGGGTATTTTTAAAAAAGCTACAGGAACAATAAAACTAATTCCCATGTTTTAAAAAGGGGAAATTCCCCCGAAAAAGTGGTTTTTTTTTTCCAAAGGGGCAACTCCAGGAAAACTGGAAATAAACAAAAAATTTTCCAAAATGCCCCATGTTTAAAACTACGGTTTAAAGCTGGTTTCCAGTGAAAAACAAAACCAAACCCCAAAGACCCTTTTTAAAATACAGAGGAAAATTCCCCCACGCCTGTTTTTTAAAACAAAAACTTTACTTCCATCTTCTGGTTGTTTGCCCAAAAGAATTCTACCAGAAACTATGGAAATTTTAAAAACTACATAAAACAAAATCCCAAAAACACCATTTTTTTTTGGGAAAATTCCCATAAAACAGGTGGTAGTTTTTAAAATTTAAAGGCTTTCTTCCAAAAAACGAACTGGGAGGGTTTTTAAAGGGAAAAAGGCTGGTAAAAAAAAAAGTAACAACATATTCCCAAAATTAAAAAAACAGATCCCCTAAAATTTTTAAAATTTTTCCCCGTTTTGGGGGGTATTTTTAAGGGGGTTTTCCTGGCAGGAGTTTAAAGTCGGGGGCCCAAAACTCGGCTAGTTTTCCGAGGTATTTTGGGAGAAAGCCATGGGGTAAGTTTTTAAAATGATAACATAATTCCCGAGTAACCGGGGAGTTTTAAAAAGGGGGGGGGGTTTGGGTGGGTTTTTTTGGGGCAAAACCCAAAAAATCCGGGTTTTGCCAAGGAAAATTTCGCAGGAGGTCTTTTTTAATTGGCTTTTGGGGTAATGTTTAAAGCTTTTGGACCTAGAAAATTGGCCGGGTCCCTAAACCAAACCCGGGTTGCCGGCTTTTAAAAAAAACAAGAGGGAAAAGCCGAAAAACTAGGGGGGGGTAGTTTTTTAAATTTTTAAAAGGGCCCCCCCTCCTGAAAACAAAATGGGAAGGGTTTTAAAAAGGTCCGGGGGGCCCCGAAAAACTTGGGCCCCAGTTTATGTAAGGGAAAATTTCCCCTACCCATTAGTTTTTAACTTTCGGGAAATTTCCCGAAAACAGGGGTTTTGCCATTAACCCAAAATGCCGGTTTTTAAAAAGGGGAAAGTCATTTTCTCCGAATGGTGGCAGTTATAACTTTTTTGGAAAAAAATTACCCATGTTTTCCAAATCTTTTCATTTCCGAAAGGGGAAAGGTTTTTGTCTTGGCCTTCCTTCCAAACCACTGGGCTTTTTTGTTTGGAAACCCTTTATTTTTGCACAAAACATTTTCCCGAAATTTCTGGGTGGTTTTTTAAACCCCACGGGTTATTACCCAAAACCCATTTTAAAAATAGCGAGGCACCCAGAAAACTATTCCCCAGTTTTCAAAGGAAAACCCCCCAAAGTACGGCTTTTTTAATAAAATATTA
>LR778256.1:27214361-27252744 GCA_902810595.1 Coregonus sp. 'balchen'
ATTTTTAATTTTTCCTTTTTTTTCAAAATTTTAATTTTTAAAAATTTAAAAAATCCAAAAAACTTTTAAATCCAAATAAATATAAAAAAAATTTAAAAATCAAAAAATTTTTAGAATTTTTCCCCAAGTTTTCCTTAAAAAATTTAAAAATTTTCCCTTGTTAATATTGAACACATAAAAACTTTTAATTACATTTAGGTTTTGTGTAAAAAAAGTGTTAAAATCATTATTGTTAAATTTTTAAAAACTTCTTTAAGCCACTTGTTGGGTTGAACCACAGAAAAACTATCGAATTGCTTTGAGCCGAAATTGAGCCCCGGACACCGTTTTGTCACCGAGATTTTGGGAAGGGTAAAAAATGCTGGACGTGGAGAAAAGGCCATCAATTCTTAAATGGAAGAAGTTTGGAACCACCAAGACTCTTCCTAGATCTGACCGCCCAGCCAAACTGAGCAATCGGGGAGAAGGGCCATGGTCAGGGAGATGACCAAGAACCCGATGCTCACTCTGACAGAGCTCTAGAGTTCCTCTATGGAGATGGGAGAACCTTCCAGAAGGACAACCATCTCTGCAGCACTCCACCAATCAGGCCTTTATGGTAGAGTGGCCAGACAGAAGCCACTCCTCAGTAAAAGGCACATGACAGCCTGCTTGGAGTTTGCCAAAAGGCACCTAAACTCTCAGACCATGAGAAACAAGATTCTCTGCTCTGATGAAACCAAGATTGTGTTGGCTGGAGTGTTTACGGACATATTCAATATCTCCCTATCCCAGTCTGCTGTCCCCACTTGCTTCAAGATGTCCACCATTGTTCCTGTCCCCAAGAAAGCAAAGGTAACTGAACTAAATGACCATCACCCCGTAGCACTCCCTTCTGTCATAATGAAGTGCTTTGAGAGGCTAGTTAAGGATCATATCACCTCTACCTTACCTGACACCTGAGACCCACTTCAATTTGCTTACCGCCCCAATAGATCCACAGACGATGCAATCGCCATCACACTGCACACTGCCCTATCCCATCTGGACAAGAGGAATACCTATGTAAGAATGCTGTTCATTGACTACAGCTCAGCATTCAACACCATAATACCCTCCAAGCTCATCATTAAGCTTGGGGCCCTGGGTCAGAACCCCGCCCTGTGCAACTGGGTCCTGGACTTCCTAACGTGCCGCCTCCAGGTGGTGAAGGTAGGAAACAACACCTCCACCTCGCTGATCCTCAACACAGGGGCCCCACAAGGGTGCGTGCTCAGCCCCCTCCTGTACTCCCTGTTCACCTATGACTGCGTGGCCGCGCACGCCTCCAACTCAATCGTAAAGTTTGCAGACGACACAACAATAGTAGGCCTGATTACCAACAGGTAGGAGGTGAGGGCCCTGGGAGTGTGGTGCCAGGAAATGAACCTCTCACTCAACGTCAGCAAAACAAAGGAGCTGATTGTGGGACTTCAGGAAATAGCAGTGGGAGCACGCCCCTATCCACATCGATGGGAACGCAATGGAGAAGGTGGAAAAAGCTTCAAGTTCCTCGGCGTACACATCACTGACGATCTGAAATGGTCCACCCACACAGACAATGTGGTGAAGAAGGCGCAACAGCGCTTAGACGCTGTTGTCCGAGGCATGGTTTCCTGCCTCCGCTCTGTTGCTATGGCAACTGAGGCGGCTTTTGGCATGTTTAGATATTGTAGCAATGACTGAGCCGACGGTGCATGTTCCCCATGCGGTTCATGCTATTATTACACAGGCTAAAACTGCCCATCTTACACCTGGCAGATAAGGTCCAGCAGAAAATCCGATGTTCTGGGTGAAAACCGCTAACGGTGGCTAATAGCAAGCAGCTAGTTAGCTAGTTAGCATACTGGCTAGTTTCAACTGGAGATTCTAGATAAAGGTGAGTAAATAATATAATCCGTTCCACTATTGAGTGAGGCGGGTTGCAGGAAAAGTATATTTAGTAGAAGGATGAAAAGTGTGATAGGGAAATATATACGTACAGGCTATTTACATGGACACACAAGAGAACACGACCGCCACTGCTACGCTATCTTGGAGAGAAATCTGGCAGATCACTAGATTATCAGAACATCCTTTTGACGATGTCTCATGTTACACTGAAGAGATGTGCTGTACTTAACCCCTCTACTCTCCTCCCTACAGCTGATGCCGGCGAAGAACTTGACTGTGAATTGACCTAAAATGCGTTCCTCTTTTGAATTCGGACTTTGAGGATGGTTCTGCCCAGCGAAATGACAAGGGTGAACCTTTAGGGTAGGCTATGCTGTTGTCACCGCTGTTCAAAACTGTGGAAAGTGCTAGACTTCCCCCTCAAAGTCTGCTCAGGCAGCCGAGTCATTTGGTTTAACCTGAGCATCTATTCCGTTAATATCTACACTGATAGTAGATATGCATTTGGTGTTGTGCATGATTTTGGCACGTTGTGGAAGAATAGAGGATTTTTAACTTCATCTGGGAAAAGTATTCGCTCACGGTGATCTTGTCTCCTCTTTGCTGATAGCCGTTCAGCTCCCCTCATCTATTGCAGTGGTTAAGTGCCAAGCACACACTTCTGTAAAGGACAGTGTTTCTCAAGGGAACGCTATAAAGCCGATTGTGCAGCCAAGCTGGCTGCTTCCTTTTTTTTGTTTCCCCCCTTCTACAGATGGCAGCAGTTCCTGTTCCCACTATTCCCTTATCTCCTAATGATGCTGTTGTTATGCAGGCAGCAGCTGAGGAAAAGTCTGTGGGCTGAACACTGTCACAAGGACACCTCAGGTGTATGGCTTGATCATACTAATAGACCTGCCGTGCCCCCGTTGTGCTTTCCAATACCTTGCTAAGTGGTCACATGGTCAAGACCATGTGTCAAAAGGAAGGATGGTGGATCTTGTAAATAAATATTGGAGTACAGTAGGATTTACTTTGTTTTTGGAGAAATGTTTTGTAATAAATGTGTGATCTGTATGACCATTCATGTTGCAATCGGCATTTCAGTAACCCCCCCCCCGCGTCCCATCCCAGGCCTCGAAGGGCCTTTTTTGAGCACTTGACGATTGACTTCGTTGAGTTGACCCCCTTGTGAGGGGAACGAGTATTGTTTGGTGATCGTTGACACATTTTCAAAATGGATCGAACCTTTTCCTGGCAGGAGAGGCTACAGCAGCAGCTCTGGCAGAGGCTCTTCTGAGAGAGACCAGACCAAGGTGGGGTCTGCCGTCAAAAGTCTCCTCCCGAACAACGGTCGACATTTTTTTGTGAATGAGATTGTTTAGTCCCCGTCAGAGGCTTTACAGATTGATTTTGAAAAACCCATTATGCCTTTCATCCTCGATCTGGGGGTGCGGTAGAATGGGCAAACCAAACCCTAAAAAAAAAACTAAATTGATTAAGCTGATTGGTGAAAACAAAGCCTGATATGGGGTGAAGGTGCTTCCATTGTCACTGATGAGCTCCCAGTGTCTGGTCTCGCTCCCCGTGATGATGCTGACACATTCTAGTAGGTTTAAATTGAAGATATGGCAATAGGAGTGGCAATATCGTCCGCTATTATCCTCAGAAATGTTCCATCCAAGTTGATAGACAACAATAATTTTCACCTCTTCCACACTCACTTTTTGGCATACTTGGATGTGTAGTGTCAGCGTTTGTTGCTGGCATGTAATGTGTAAATTTTGCTAATCTTGCCAATGAAAAAATCATTAAAGTAGTTGGCAATATCAGTGGGTATTAATAATAAATAATATAATAATATGCCATTTAGCAGACGCTTTTATCCAAAGCGATTTACAGTCATGTGTGCATAAGTGGCGCAGTGGTCTAAGGCACTGCATCGCAGTGCTAACTGTGCCACTAGAGATCCTGGTTCGAATCCAGGCTCTGTCGCAGCCGGCCGCGACCAGGAGACTCATGGGCGGCGCACAATTGGCCCAGCGTCGTCCAGGGTAGGGGAGGGAATGGCCGGCAGGGATGTAGCTCAGTTGATAGAGCATGGCGTTTGCAACGCCAGGGTTGTGGGTTCGATTCCCACGGGGGGCCAGTATATATAAAAAAATATATATGTATTCACTAACTGTAAGTCGCTCTGGATAAGAGCGTCTGCTAAATGATGTAAATGCATACATTTTTGTGTATGGGTGGTCCCGGGGATCGAACCCACTACCTTGGCGTTACAAGCGCCGTGCTCTACCAGCTGAGCTACAGAGGACCACATTAGAGTGTCTAGTTTGAGAAACAGATGCCTCACAGGTCCTCAACTGGCAGCTTCATTAAATAGTACCCGCAAAACACCAGTCTCAACGTCAACAGTGTGATGGGTGATTTGAAGGAGTCAGGCACAGGAGGGTAAATCACATTATTATTATTATTTGACAAGCATTCCGTACAATAGATACAAAAGTATTTCCTTGTTTAGCACGACAAATCTTTGTGGTAATTTACCCGACACTTTGTATGAATGGAAACTAATGTTGCTGTAGACTACTGACTTATTATTTGATTAGTTTCCTATTTACGTTATCCAACAGTGTCTGGTATGGTCTTTTCTTATCAAGATCGGGGTAAAATAACCCTGGACTGTGCATATATGAAATGTGTAACTACATCAAGTCAATCGGGGCATTTACAGTGCCTTGCAAAAGTATTCATCCCCCTTGGTTTTTTTCCGATTTTCTTGCATTACAACCTGTAATTTAAATGGATTATTATTTGGATTTCATGTAATGGAAATACACAAAATAGTCCAAATTGGTGAAGTGAAATGAAAAAAATAACTTCTATTCTGCATAAAGACAGCAGGCCCACGGTGGTGGGGAGACACATCCCCAAGCCTCTATTCTGCATAAAGACAGCAGGCCCACGGTGGTGGGGAGACACATCCCCAAGGCCTCTATTCTGCATAAAGACAGCAGGCCCACGGTGGTGGGGGAGACACATCCCCAAGGCCTCTATTCTGCATAAAGACAGCAGGCCCACGGTGGTGGTGGGAGACACATCCCCAAGGCCTCTATTCTGCATAAAGACAGCAGGCCCACGGTGGTGGGGAGACACATCCCCAAGGCCGGGAGCAGCAGTCGGGAGAGGACGTGTTTTTCTCTAGCTCTCTAGCTCTCTAGCTGGAGGTAAGCAAACTTCTCATTTGGTGTTGAGTATAGCTTAACCATGCATTAGATCGTAGGTTGGTAGTTAGTTGTAGTTAGGTATTGTATTTATTATAGGTTAGTATTGTTGTTGTTGTAGGTTTCCGTAGGTTATTGTAGGTTAGTATCGAAGCACGAGGCTAGCTAGCTAGCGGGTAGCTACTGGTAACGATTAGCTGTCCCACTGTTAAATGTGCTTCTAGCCAACGTTTAATTTTTTCTGCGTTATGTAAGGAACTAGACACGGACATGAATCATCTGTTTAGTGTGCTAACACACTCTTGGCAGTTTGTTGTAACCAAGTATTGGTGCTAATTGTGTGTTAATGGATGCTAGCTTGCTAGTCAGCTACGGCGTCATAGCTAGGTATCGTGGGTAGCTACTGTGTCTTGGCAGTGTCTTCCGCCGTGCCGGCTGTAGCACGAAGCGAGCTAATTAGCCGTTTTTTCGAACAGAGTCAGAGTCAACACAGTAGCCATTGTGTGCCGGGTGTAGCACGAAGCTAGCTAGCTAGCCGTTCTTAAAACAAAGCCAACACAGTGGCCATTGCTAGCTACCCAGCACGACCTAGCTACCCAGCACGACCAGCGAA
Organism: Coregonus sp. 'balchen'; assembly: GCA_902810595.1. Lineage (NCBI taxonomy): Eukaryota > Metazoa > Chordata > Actinopteri > Salmoniformes > Salmonidae > Coregonus > Coregonus sp. 'balchen'. The sequence goes on from LR778256.1 coordinate 27,220,092, forward strand.
CGGTACGGTAGCAGCTAATTACAATATACTTGTCCTAGCTAGCCAATGTTGAATCATTGCTGCGTCATGAAAGGAACTTGACACAGACACGAATGATCTGTTTAGTGTGTTATCACACTATTGGTGGTTTGCTGTGACCAAGTGTTTGTGCTTGGCTGTGTGTTACTGGATGCTGGCATGCTGGTTAGCTAGTTAACACACTATTGGTGGTTTGTTGTGAGTATTTGTGCTTAACTGTGTGTTAAACTGTGTGTTATTGGATGCTAGCATGCTAGTCAGCTATGGTGTCATAGTTGGCTAGCTGAATAAAGTGGGTTTGAGTTTATTCCTTTAAACATTGAACAACTGTTCAGTGAAACAATTTTAGTTTCTGAGGTAGAAGTTTTTGGTGAGGGAGGCCCCCCTCTCTCCTCTCCCAGATGCTTAGCTCATTTCATTCCGATCTCCTCTGCATTTTTGTAGCCATCTGCTACAGCCTGTCAACTATGCCTCTGCCTATCCCTGTTCTCTCGTCTCTGCACAGGCTACACAAACAACGCACAACATCGCGCGGCTGCTGCCTCTCCAACCTGGTGGTCCCTGCTCGCACCCCTCACCTGGAGTTCCAGGTCGCAGGCAGCCTCTGGAACTGCCGTTCTGCTGCCAACAAAGCTGACTTCATCCCAGCCTATGCCAACCTCCAGTCCCTCGACTTCCTGGCGCTGACGGAAACATGGATCACCACTGAAAACACGGCTACTCCTACTGCTCTCTCCTCGTCTGACCATGTGTTCTCGCATACCCCGAGAGCATCTGGTCAGAGGGGTGGTGGTACAGGAATCCTCATCTCTCCCAAGTGGACATTCTCAATTTTTCCCCTAACCCATCTGTCTATCTCCTCATTTGAATTCCATGCTGTCACAGTCACTAACCCATTTAAGCTTAATATCCTTGTCATCTATCGCCCTCCAGGTTCCCTTGGAGAGTTCATCAACGAGCTTGACGCCTTGATAAGTTCCTTTCCTGAGGATGGCTCACCCCTCACAGTTTTGGGGGATTTCAACCTCCCTATGTCCACGTTTGACTCATTTCTCTCTGCCTCCTTCTTTCCACTCCTCTCCTCTTTTGACCTCACCCTCTCACCGTCCCCCCCTACTCACAAGGCAGGCAATACGCTTGACCTCATCTTCACTAGATGCTGCTCCTCTACTAATCTCACTGCAACTCCCCTCCAAGTCTCCGACCACTACTTTGTTTCCTTTTCTCTCTCGCTCTCCTCCCACACTACTCACTCTGCCCCTACACAGATGGTAATGCGCCGCCGCAACCTTCGCTCTCTCTCTCCCACTACTCTCTCCTCTTCCATCCTATCATCTCTTCCCTCTGCTCAATCCTTCTCCCTCCAATCTCCTGATTCTGCCTCCTCAACCCTCCTCTCCTCCCTTTCTGCATCCTTTGACTCTCTGTGTCCCCTATCCTCCCGGCCGGCTCGGTCCTCCCCCCCAGCTCCGTGGCTTGATGACTCACTGCGAGCTCACAGAACAGAGCTCCGGGCAGCGGAGCGGAAATGGAAGAAAAACTAAACTCCCTACCGACCTGGCATCTTTTCACTCCCTCCTCTCTACATTTTCTTCATCTGTTTCTGCTGCTAAGGCCACCTTCTACCACTCTAAATTCCAAGCATCTGCCTCTAACCCTAGGAAGCTCTTTGCCACATTTTCCTCCCTCCTGAATCCTCCTCCCCCCCCCCCCCACCTCCTCTCTCTCTGTGGATGACTTCGTCAACCACTTTGAAAAGAAGGTTGACGACATCCGATCCTCGTTTGTTAAGTCTAATAACACTGCTGGTCCTGCTCACACTGCCCTACCCTATGCTTTGACTTCTTTCTCCCCTCTCTCTCCAGATAAAATCCTGCGACTTGTGACTGCAGGCCGCCCAACAACCTGCCCGCTTGACCCCATCCCCTCCTCCCTTCTCCAGACCATCTCCGGTGACCTTCTCCCCTACCTCACCTCGCTGATCAACTCATCCTTGACCGCTGGCCATGTCCCTTCCGTCTTCAAGAGAGCGAGAGTTGCTCCCCTCCTCAAAAAACCAACACTCGACCCCACTGATGTCAACAACTACAGACCAGTATCCCTTCTTTCTTTTCTTTCCAAAACTATTGAGCGTGCCGTCTTTAGCCAACTCTCTTGCTATCTCTCTCAGAATGACCTTCTTGATCCAAACCAATCAGGTTTCAGGACTGGTCATTCAACTGAGACTGCTCTTCTCTGTGTCACGGAGACTCTCCGCACTGCTAAAGCTAACTCTCTCTCCTCTGCTCTTGTCCTTCTAGACCTGTCTGCTGCCTTTGATACTGTGAACCATCAGATCCTCCTCTCCACCCTCTCCGAGATGGGCATCTCCGGCGCGGCTCACTCCTGGATTGCGTCCTACCTGACCGGTCGCTCCTACCAAGTGGCGTGGCGGGAAGCTGTCTCCGCACCACGTGCTCTCACCACTGGTGTCCCCCAGGGATCGGTTCTGGGCCCTCTCCTTTTCTCCCTATACACCAAGTCACTTGGCTCTGTCATATCCTCACATGGTCTCTCCTATCATTGCTACGCTGACGATACACAACTAATCTTCTCCTTTCCCCCTTCTGATAACCAGGTGGCGAATCGCATCTCTGCATGTCTGGCAGACATATCAGTATGGATGACGGATCACCACCTCAAGCTGAACCCTGGCAAGACGGAGCTGCTCTTCCTCCCGGGGAAGGACTGCCCGTTCCATGATCTCGCCATCACGGTTGACAACTCCGCTGTGTCCTCCTCCCAGAGTGCGAAGAGCCTAGGCGTGACCCTGGACAACACCCTGTCGTTCTCCGCCAACATCAAGGCGGTGACCCGCTCCTGCAGGTTCATGCTCTACAACATTCGGAGAGTGCGACCCTGCCTTACACAGGAAGCGGCGCAGGTCCTGGTCCAGGCACTTGTCATCTCCCGTCTGGACTACTGCAACTCGCTGTTGGCTGGGCTCCCTGCCTGTGCCATTAAACCCCTACAACTCATCCAGAATGCCGCAGCCCGTCTGGTGTTCAACCTTCCCAAGTTCTCTCACGTCACCCCCCCTCCTCCGCACACTCCACTGGCTTCCAGTTGAAGCTCGCATCCGCTACAAGACCATGGTGCTTGCCTATGGAGCAGTGAGGGGAACGGCACCTCTGTACCTTCAGGCTCTGATCAGTCCCTACACCCAAACGAGGACATTGCGTTCATCCACCTCTGGCCTGCTGGCTCCCCTTCCTCTGCGGAAGCACAGCTCCCGCTCAGCCCAGTCAAAACTGTTCGCTGCTCTGGCACCCCAATGGTGGAACAAGCTCCCTCACGACGCCAGGACAGCGGAGTCACTCACCACCTTCCGGAGACATTTGAAACCCCACCTCTTTAAGGAATACCTGGGATAGGATAAAGTATTCCTTCTAACCCCCCCCCCCCCCCCCCCCCCCCCAAATTGTAAAGTGGTTATCCCACTGGCTATAGGGTGAACGCACCAATTTGTGAGTCGCTCTGGCTAAGAGCGTCTGCTAAATGACGTTAATGTGCCCTTGAGCAAGGCACTTAACCCTAATTGCTCCTGTAAGTCGCTCTGGTTAAGAGCGTCTGCTAAATGACTAAAATGTAATGTAAATGTAAATGTAAATGTAAATGTAATGTAAATGCCTCTATTCTGCATAAAGACAGCAGGCCCACGGTGGTGGGGAGACACATCCCCAAGGCCTCTATTCTGCATAAAGACAGCAGGCCCACGGTGATGGGGGAGACACATCCCCAAGGCCTCTATTCTGCATAAAGACAGCAGGCCCACGGTGGTGGTGGGAGACACATCCCCAAGGCCTCTATTCTGCATAAAGACAGCAGGCCCACGGTGGTTGGTGGAGAGACACATCCCCAAGGCCTCATTCGGTTCCATTTTCACACTGACACAAAAAGTAATTCCCATTCCCATGACGTCCACAAAGCAAAAGAAAATATCCAGGATGTGTAAACGTCCAGGTAAAAGCTATTAATTTGTAATGACGTGGACAGTCCAGTACTGTTGGCCTGCCTGTCTGCTAGCAGTGAGGGAGATGGTGGTAGTCTGTTAGCTAGCAGTGAGGGACATTGTGGCTGTCTATCAGCTAGCAGTGAGGGAGATGGCTGTTGTCTGTCTGCTAGCAGTGAGGGAGATGGTGGGGTGGCTGTCTGTCAGCAAGCAGTGAGGGAGATGGTGGCTGTCTGTCAGCAAGCAATGAGGGAGATGGTGGTAGTCTGTTAGCTAGCAGTGAGGGACATTGTGGCTGTCTGTCTGCTAGCAGTGAGGGAAATGGTTGTTGTCTGTCAGCTAGCAGTGAGGGAGATGGAGGCTGTTTTGTAAAGGAAGGGGTTTTTTGTAGACGTGAGAATGTGGGTTCTGTTCTAGAGTGAGGGATGTGGTGTCTGAGCAAGCGTGAGGGAATGGGGTGGGTTTTTTTGCTAGCATGAGGGAGTGGTGGGGGGCTGTCTGTAGCAAACATTTAGGGGGATGGGGTTTCTGTCGCTAGCATGAGGGGATGGTGGTATTCTGTCAGCTCAGTGAGGGAGATGGGGTATTCTGTCGCTAGCAGTAGGGAGATGGTGGGGTGGCTGTCTTCAGCTACTGAGGGAAGTGTATTCTGGCAGCAAAAGGGGGGGGGGCGGGGAAAAAAAAAGATGGTGGTTTCTGTCCTACGTGAGGAATGGTGGTATTCTGTCGTAGCAGTGAGGGGGATTGGGTGGCTGTTGTCAGAGCATGAGGGAGATGGTGGGATTCTGTCACAAACGTGAGGGAGATGGGGTTTTTCTGTCCTCAGTGGGAGATGGTGGGATTCTGTCACTAGCAGTGAGGGAGATGGTGGTATTTCTGTCAGCTAGCAGTGAGGGAGATGGTGGTATTCTGTCAGCTAGCAGTGAGGGAGATGGTGGTATTCTGTCTGCTAGCAGTGAGGGAGATGGTGGTATTCTGTCTGCTAGCAGTGAGGGAGATGGTGGTATTCTGTCAGCTAGCAGTGAGGGAGATGGTGGTATTCTGTCAGCTAGCAGTGAGGGAGATGGTGGTATTCTGTCAGCTAGCAGTGAGGGAGAGTGGTGGTATTCTGTCAGCTAGCAGTGAGGGAGATGGTGGTAGTCTGTTAGCTAGCAGGGAGGGAGATGGTGGTATTCTGTCAGCTAGCAGTGAGGGAGATGGTGGTATTCTGTCAGCTAGCAGTGAGGGAGATGGTGGTATTCTGTCAGCTAGCAGTGAGGGAGGTGGTGGTATTCTGTCTGCTAGCAGTGAGGGAGATGGTGGTATTCTGTCAGCTAGCAGTGAGGGAGATGGTGGTATTCTGTCAGCTAGCAGTGAGGGAGATGGTGGTATTCTGTCAGCTAGCAGTGAGGGAGATGGTGGTATTCTGTCAGCTAGCAGTGAGGGAGATGGTGGTATTCTGTCAGCTAGCAGTGAGGGAGATGGTGGTTGTCATGTCACGTCTTGTAGAGCTCCTGTATACGGCCTTTGTCTGGTCTTAACTTCCATTATAGTTGAGGTTCCACTCTTCAAACCCTCCAAACGGTGCGTTACATTAACTTAGAAAATAGTTTTTTAGGTGCAGTATAGTGTTGGTTTGTCAGGTTATTTTTGCTAGCTAGCTAGCTTCAAGTTCGTTCAGTTCAAGGGAGGCGAGCCCCAAATGATTGTGCTCACCTTAACCCAGGCAATACCAACACAACGTGTTTAGGCAATACGGATGAGTGAAATATGAAATTAGCTCAATGTAACGAACGAAGCTACTTTAAGCTGGGCAAAGCAGCAAGGCCTGTGCTGACCCTGTCCGTTAACAGTAACAGTGACTGGAGTCAGAAACGGCCGCAGCGTCAACCATTTGAATGGATTTCGAATGGCTGGAAATGAAGGCCTGAGTACCCTGGAGCCTTTCCTGAGGTTCTGATGCAGTTTAACATTTTGAGATGTTGAGTATAATATCACCAGTATCAATGAGAAAAAAAACATCAGATAACAAAAAATAATGAAACGTTTTTCTATTAGATTATCACATAGTCACTGCATATCCTGACTGCACGTCACTGACACACACCACACACACACACGCACACACACACACACACACACACACACACACACCACACACACACCACACCACACACACACACACACACCACACACACACACCACACACACACACACCCACACACACACACACACACCACACACACACACCACACACACCACACACCACACACCACACACAACACACACCACACACCACACAACACACACCACACAACACACACACACACACCACACACACACACACCACACCACAAACACACACACACCACCACACACACACACCACACACACCACACCACACCACACACACACACAACCACACACACACACACCACACACCACCACACACACCACACCACACAACACCACACCACACACACACACACACACACCACACACACACACACACCACACACACCCACACACACACACGCACACAGCCAAACCACACGCACAACCTTGCAGCTTTTTATCTGGCTATGGAGGTCTACAGAGAGCAGGGACAGATTTGAGGGGAAATTATGGACTCCCCTGTCCACTGTGTTGCTGGCGGGATAGGACTCCCCTGTCTCACTGTGTTGCCTGGCTGGGATATGGACTCTCCTGTCTCCAATGTGTTGCCTGGCTGGGAATGGACTCCCCTGTCTCACTGTGTTTCCTGGCTGGGATATGACTCCCGTCTCACTGTGTTTGACTGCCTGGGATAGGACTCCCCTGTCTCACTGTGTTGCCTGGATGGGTATGGGAATCCCTGTCTCACGGTTGACGGGCTTGGGATATGGCTACCGTCTCACTGTGTTGGCCTGGTGGGATATGGGACTTCCCACTGGTCTCACGTGTGGCCTGGCTGGGATATGGACTCCGCGTCTCACTGTTGCCTGGTGGGATATGGACTCCGCTGTCCACTGTTTGGTGTTGCCCTGGACTGGGATATGGACTCCCCTGTCCTCACTGTGTTTGCCTGGCCTGGGATATGGACTCCCCTGTCTCACTGTGTTGCCTGGCTGGGATATGGACTCCCCTGTCTCACTGTGTTGCCTGGCTGGGATATGGACCTCCCCCCTGTCTCACTGTGTTTGCCTGGCTGGGATATGGACTCCCCTGTCTCACTGTGTTGCCTGGCTGGGGATATGGACTCCCCTGTCTCACTGTGTTGCCTGGCTGGGATATGGACTCCCCTGTCTCACGTGTTGCCTGGCTGGGATATGGACTCCCCTGTCTCACTGTGTTGCCTGGCTGGGATATGACTCCCCTGTCTCACTGTGTTGCCTGGCTGGGATATGGACTCCCCTGTCTCCTGTGTTGCCTGCTGGGATATGGACTCCCCTGTCTCACTGTGTTGCCTGGCTGGATATGGACTCCCCTGTCCCACTGTGTTGCCTGGATGGGATATGGACTCCCCTGTCTCACTGTGTTGCCTGACTGGGATATGGACTCCCCTGTCTCATGTGTTGCCTGGCTGGGATATGGACTCCCCTGCCCTCACGGTGTTGCCTGGATGGGATTGGACTCCCCTGTCTCCTGTGTTGCCTGGAGGGGGATATGGACTCCCCTGTCTCACTGTGTTGCCTGGCTGGGATTGGACTCCCCGTCTCACTGTGTTGCCTGGCTGGGATATGGACTCCCCTGTCTCACTGTGTTGCTGGCTGGGATATGGACTCCCCTGTCTCACTGTGTTGCCTGGCTGGGATATGGACTCCCCTGTCTCACTGTGTGCTGGCTGGGATATGGACTCCCCTGTCTCACTGTGTTGCCTGGCTGGGATATGGACTCCCCTGTGTTGTGGCTGGGATATGGACTGCCCTGTCTCACTGTGTTTGCCGGCTGGGATATGGACTCCCCTTTTCTCTTGTTTTGCCTGGATGGGATATGGACTCCCTGTCTCACTGTGTTGCCTGGCGGGGATTTTGGACTCCCCCTGTCTCACTGTGTTGCCTGGCTGGGATATGGACCCCCCTGTCTCACTGTGTTGTGGCTGGGATATGGACTCCCCTGTCTCACTGTGTTGCCTGGATGGGATATGGACTCCCTGTCTCACTGTGTTGCCTGGCTGGGATATGGACTCCCCTGTCTCACTGTGTTTGCCTGGATGGGATATGGACTCCCCTGTCTCACGTGTTCCCTGGAGGGATAGGGACTCCCTGTCTCCTGTGTTGCCTGGTTTGGGATATGGACTCCCCTGTTCACTGTGTTCCCTGGCTGGGATATGGACTCCCTGGCTCACGTGTTGCCTGGATGGGATATGGACCCCCTGTCTCACTGTGTTGCCTGGCGGGGTTATGGACTCCCCTGTCTCACTGTGTTGCCTGGCTGGGATATGGACTCCCCGTCTCACTGTGTTGCCTGGCTGGGATATGGACTCCCCTGTCTCACTGTGTTGCCTGGATGGGATATGGACTCCCCTGTCTCACTGTGTTGCCTGGCTGGGATATGGACTTCCCCTGTCTCACTGTGTTGCCTGCTGGGATATGGACTCCCCTGTCTCACTGTGTGCCTGGCTGGGATATGGACTCCCCTGTCTCACTGTGTTGCCGGCTGGGATATGGACTCCCTGTCTCACTGTGTTGCCTGGCTGGGATATGGACTCCCCTGTCTCACTGTGTTTCCTGACTGGTGGGGATATGGACTCCCCCTGTCTCACTGTGTTGCTGGCTGGATATGGACTCCCCTGTCTCACTGTGTTGCCTGGTGGATATGGACTCCCCTGTCTCACTGTGTTGCACTGGCTGGGATATGGACTCCCCCTGTCTCACTGTGTTGCCTGGCATGGGATATGGACTCCCCTGTCTCACTGTGTTGCCTGCTGGGATATGGACTCCCCTGTCTCACGTGTTGCCTGGCTGGGATATGGACTGCCCCCCTGTCTCACTGTGTTGCCGTGGCTGGGATATGGACTCCCCTGTCTCACTGTGTTGCCTGGATGGGATATGGACTCCCCCTGTCTCACTGTTTTGGCCTGGATGGGATATGGACTCCCCATGTCTCACTGTGGTTGCTGGGCTGGGATATTGGGACTCCCTGTCTCACTGTGTTTAGCTGGCTGTGATATGGACTCCCCTGTCTACTGTGTTGCCTGGCTGGGGTTATGGACTCCCCTGTCTCTCACTGTGTGGGTTGCCGGCTGGGATATGGGACTCCCCTGTCTCACTGTGGTTGCCTGGCTGGGATCTTAGGGACCGCCCCTGTCTCACTGTGGTTGGCCTGGCGGGGTATATGGAACTCCCCTGTCTCACTGTGTTGCCTGGGATGGGATATGGACTCCCCTGGCTCACTGGTTTGCCTGGCCTGGGTTATTGGACTTCCCTGTCCTCACTGTGTTTTCCATGGGGGATGGGATATGGACTCCCCTGTCTCACTGTGTTGCCTGGATGGGATATGGACTCCCCTGTCTCACTGTGTTGCCTGGCGGGGATATGGCTCCCCTGTCTCACTGTGTTGCCTGGCTGGGATATGGACTCCCCTGTCTCACTGTGTTGCCTGGCTGGGATATGGACTCCCCTGTCTCACTGTGTTGCCTGGCTGGGATATGGACTCCCCTGTCTCACTGTGTTGCCTGGATGGGATATGGACTCCCCTGTCTCACTGTGTTCCCTGGATGGGATATGGACTCCCCTGTCTCACTGTGTTGCCTGGCTGGGATATGGACTCCCCTGTCTCACTGTGTTGCCTGGATGGGATATGGACTCCCCTGTCTCACTGTGTTGCCTGGCTGGGATATGGACTCCCCTGTCTCACTGTGTTGCCTGGCTGGGATATGGACTCCCCTGTCTCACTGTGTTGCCTGGCTGGGATATGGCCACTGTGTTGCCTGGCGGATATGGACTCCCCTGTTCACTGTGTTGCCTGGCTGGGATATGGACTCCCCTGTCTCACTGTGTTGCCTGGCTGGGATATGGACTCCCCTGTGTTGCCTGGCTGGGATATGGACTCCCCTGTCTCACTGTGTTGCCTGGCTGGGATATGGACTCCCCTGTCTCACTGTGTTGCCTGGCTGGGATATGGACTCCCCTGTCTCACTGTGTTGCCTGGATGGGATATGGACTCCCCTGTCTCACTGTGTTGCCTGGCTGGGATATGGACTCCCCTGTCTCACTGTGTTGCATGGCTGGGATATGGACTCCCCTGTCTCACTGTGTTGCCTGGATGGGATATGGACTCCCCTGTCTCACTGTGTTGCCTGGCTGGGATATGGACTCCCCTGTCTCACTGTGTTGCCTGGCTGTTGTGCACGGCACTACATGTCAGGACCTGACATCCCGCTGACGTTCTTTCTAACGCGTTGGTCCTTGCTGCGACGCCAAACAACAAGAAAACATAGATCAAATACCGTTGTGCTGATAGTCCTATTAGGCCAACGTATGTCCACATGTGACGGTCCATAGGGAAGCTCCACCGTGAGTTGTGACTGATGATGTCGTACAGGAAAGCCATTCCATCTCCAGTCTCTGATCAACACAGATAATAACTATAATGGCCGTAGGAGCTCCCTGGTTCTCCTGCTGTAGCATCTATCAGCTACAACTCAGCTAGAAGCTAGTTAGCTAGAAGCTAGTTAGCTAGAAGCTAGTTAGCTAGAAGCTAGTTAGCTAGAAGCTGTGGTCATCTGTAGCTCAGCTGGTAGAGCATGGCGCTTGTAACGCCAAGGTAGTGGGTTCGATCCCCGGGACCACCCATACACAAAAAATAAATAAATTATGCACGCATGACTGTAAGTTGCTTTGGATAAAAGTGTCTGCTAAATGGCATATTATTAGAACTCTCCCTTCTTCAGAAGTCTCTTTGCTGGCAGACAGAGGGTGGAAGGTAGGGGAGATGACGTCAGTTTCTGTCCCATATAGCACCCTATTTGTCCCTGTAGGATCCTCATCTGTAGCCTGGTCCCAGATCTGTTTTTTTTTTTTTAGCTGTCTTGCCTTCTCTGGTGTTTGACCGGGCTACCTTATCTATGTCTGAGGAACATTGTATTGTCTGGTGTTTGACCAGGCTACCTTATCTGTCTGAAGAACGCTGTATTCACATGGAAAGCCAAACAGTATAGGCCTATCGTTTCCTTTTTTAACTGACACTAAATGCAGGTTGATTTTCTTCTGCTGTGAGTGTCGCTCTGCCTAAGAGCTTCTGCCAAATTACTAAAATGTAAAGCGCTGAGGGAAATAGGTTATGCTACAGACTGGAGCTGAGAGCTATCATAGCCTGTCTCTGACGGACAGAGGGCTTGTTATTGATCAGCTGATTGGCTGCGAGCCACACGGCTCGAGGTGTATCAACACTTGAACCTGACTGATCGAAGACTTCAGGCGAGAAGCCATTGGTGCTCTTCATAGTCCTTTGATCCCTGTGGTTAGATCACACTGTCAGAACCGGTGGTTTGAATAGAAAAGTATATCCCCCGCTATGATGACAGCATAGAAAACTCACTCAGTAAAACATATATATATATATATATATATATATATATATATAAAGCTTTGATTGACATGTTTTCTGAGAAAAGTATTTTATATCCCGAAGAACCAGTTCCATTAAACACAGCATGCATTGCTTTTAATTATAGGCTATACACACACACACACACACACACACACACACACGCACACACACACACACACACAGACACACACACACACTGCTCCAATAAAACTGAATTCTCCATTATGCTTGCACATTACTCTAACTTTACAGTTTATCACTACCAGTAACATCATTCTATAGAATCCCATCAGTTCTTTACAGTTTATCACTACCAGTAACATCATTCTATAGAATCCCATCAGTTCTTTACAGTTTATCACTACCAGTAACAGCATTCTATAGAATCCCATCAGTTCTTTACAGTTTATCACTACCAGTAACAGCATTCTAAAGAATCCCATCAGTTCTTTACAGTTTATCACTACCAGTAACAGCATTCTATAGAATCCCATCAGTTCTTTACAGTTTATCACTACCAGTAACAGCATTCTATAGAATCCCATTAGTTCTTTACAGTTTATCACTACCAGTAACATCATTCTATAGAATCCCATCAGTTCTTTACAGTTTATCACTACCAGTAACATCATTCTATAGAATCCCATCAGTTCTTTACAGTTTATCACTACCAGTAACAGCATTCTATAGAATCCCATCAGTTCTTTACAGTTTATCACTACCAGTAACAGCATTCTATAGAATCCCATCAGTTCTTTACAGTTTATCACTACCAGTAACATCATTCTATAGAATCCCATCAGTTCTTAACAGTTTATCACTACCAGTAACATCATTCTATAGAATCCCATCAGTTCTTTACAGTTTATCACTACCAGTAACATCATTCTATAGAATCCCATCAGTTCTTTACAGTTTATCACTACCAGTAACATCATTCTATAGAATCCCATCAGTTCTTTACAGTTTATCACTACCAGTAACATCATTCTATAGAATCCCATCAGTTCTTTACAGTTTATCACTACCAGTAACATCATTCTATAGAATCCCATCAGTTCTTAACAGTTTATCACTACCAGTAACAGCATTCTATAGAATCCCATCAGTTCTTTACAGTTTATCACTACCAGTAACATCATTCTATAGAATCCCATCAGTTCTTTACAGTTTATCACTACCAGTAACATCATTCTATAGAATCCCATCAGTTCTTTACAGTTTATCACTACCAGTAACATCATTCTATAGAATCCCATCAGTTCTTAACAGTTTATCACTACCAGTAACAGCATTCTATAGAATCCCATCAGTTCTTTACAGTTTATCACTACCAGTAACATCATTCTATAGAATCCCATCAGTTCTTTACAGTTTATCACTACCAGTAACATCATTCTATAGAATCTATACATAAGCATTTGTCCACTAGCAACAATCATTATGTGTCTGACTGACTGAACGCTGGGCTATAAGGCCCTTCAGCCTCATGGATTAGCTATCTGGCTCTGCCTCTCCCCTATTTCACATAGATAGTTTCTGTGTACGTGTGCCTTTAAAAAAAAAATTGTTTATGTAGTTCTATCCTTGAGCTGTTCTTGTCTATTAATGTTCTGTATTATGTCATGTTTCATGTTCTGTGTGGACCCCAGGAAGAGTAGCTGCTGCTTTCGCAAACAGCTAATGGGGATCCTAATAAAATACCAGAGAGAGAGAGAGAGAGAGAGAGAGAGAGAGAGAGAGAGAGAGAGAGAGAGAGAGAGAGAGAGAGAGAGAGAGAAAGAAAGAAAGAGATGTCAATTTTCCCTCCAATGTCAGGAGTCAAGGTCAGGCAATGCAAAATATTTGACACAAGCTCCTCTCCCTCAAGCTCCTGATTTGTCGCATTATAGGGCAGTTTTCTCTAGATCCCATCACTGGTAAGGACAGTCCAAATGTGAAGAGAGGTGATTTTAAAGGCAGACGGTGGAGTGTACTGACTAATGGCCATCTCTCTGATTAATCATGGTGTTTCCGCATACAGGACGTTCATTCACCTCATTAGGAACAAAGTGACTGGGAGGTCTTTGAGGGGGAGGGGGGAGAGAGAAACAGGCTGTTCCACTTTCTCCATCAGAGGTTATATACTATGTTCTCTTATTCCACTTCTTCCTCATTGTGTCCCTGTGTCACACGTACGTGGTCCTCTGTAGCTCAGCTGGTTAGAGCGCGGCGCTTGTAACGCCAGGGTAGTGGGTTCGATCCCCCGGGACCACCCATACGTAAAAAATGTATGCACACATGACTGTAAGTCACGTTTGGATAAAAGTGTCTTGTTCCTTCATCTTATTTGGAACAAGTGGGACTGGAAGGTCTTTGAAGGGGAGAGAGGGAGAGAGCAACGGGCTATTTCATTTCATTTTGTCCTTCAGAGGTTGTAGTGTATTGCATTACCCCCCCCCCCCCCCCCCTATAACCCAGCTGTCAATTGTGTTTGCTGTAATAGACTCACCATGCTTCTCTCTAACGACGTGTCTGGAGAACAATGGACCAGGTGAAATGACATTCTGGAGACTATTATGATGCTCTGAGAGGTCCTTCAGAAAAGGTCAGGGTTATCTAACCTGGGCCGTGTCCCAAACGGCACCCTATTCCCTATATAGTGCACTACTTTAGACCAGAGAATGGCACCCTATTCCCTATATAGTGCACTACTTTAGACCAGAGAATGGCACCCTATTCCCTATATAGTGCACTACTTTAGACCAGAGAATGCCACCCTATTCCCTATATAGTGCACTACTTTAGACCAGAGAATGGCACCCTATTCCCTATATAGTGCACTACTTTAGACCAGAGAATGGCACCCTATTCCCTATATAGTGCACTACTTTAGACCAGAGAATGGCACCCTATTCCCTATATAGTGCACTACTTTAGACCAGAGAATGGCACCCTATTCAACTATAAAGTGCACTACTTTAGACCAGAGAATGACACCCTATTCCCTATATAGTGCACTACTTAGACCAGAGAATGGTACCCTATTCCCTATTAGTGCACTACTTAGACCAGAGAATGGCACCCTATTACCCTATATAGTGCACTACTTTAGACCAGAGAATGGCACCCTATTCCCTATATAGTGCACTACTTTAGACCAGAGAATGGCACCCTATTTCCCTATATAGTGCACTACTTTAGACCAGAGAATGGCACCCTATTCCCTATATAGTGCACTACTTTAGACCAGAGAATGGCACCCTATTCCCTATATAGTGCACTACTTTTAGACCAGAGAATGGCACCCTATTCCCTATATAGTGCACTACTTTAGACCAGAGAATGGCACCCTATTCCCTATATAGTGCACTACTTTAGACCAGAGAATGGCACCCTGTTCCCTATATAGTGCACTACTTTTGACCAGAGAATGGCACCCTATTCCCTATATAGTGCACTACTTTAGACCAGAGAATGGCACCCTATTCCCTATATAGTGCACTACTTTAGACCAGAGAATGGCACCCTATTCCCTATATAGTGCACTACTTTAGACCAGAGAATGGCACCCTATTCCCTATATAGTGCACTCTTTAGAACCAGAGAATGGCAAACCCCATTCCCTATATAGTGCACTACTTTAGACCAGAGAATGGCACCCTATTCCCTAATGTGCACTACTTTAGACCAGAGAATGGCACCCTATTCCCTATATAGTGCACTACTTTAGACCAGAGAATGGCACCCTATTCCCTATATAGTGCACTACTTTAGACCAGGGTCCGTAGCGCTCTGGTGTAAAGTGATGCACTAGGTCTGTATAGGGAACAGGCTGGCATTTTGGACAGTATGGAGCCTGGGGAGGTTTAACACCAGAGAGATGGGAGATACAGTATGGAGCCTGAGGAGGTTTAACACCAGGGAGATGGGAGATACAGTATGGAGCCTGGGGAGGTTTAACACCAGGGAGATGAGAGATACAGTATGGAGCCTGGGGAGGTTTAACACCAGGAGATGGGAGATACGTATGGAGCCGGGGGAGGTTAAACACCAGGGAGATGGGAGATACAGTATGGAGCCTGGGGAGGTTTAACACCAGGGAGATGGGAGATACAGTATGGAGCCTGGGGAGGTTCAACACCAGGGAGATGGGAGATACAGTATGGAGCCTGGGGAGGTTCAACAACAGGGAGATGGGAGATAAAGTATGGAGCCTGAGGAGGTATAACACCAGGGATATGGGAGATACAGTATGGAGCCTGGGGAGGTTCAACACCAGGGAGATGGGAGATACAGTATGGTCCTGGGGAGGTTCAACACCAGATAGATGGGAGATACAGTATGGAGCCTGGGGAGGTTTAACACCAGGGAGATGGGAGATACAGAATGGAGCCTGAGGAGGTTCAACACCAGGGAGATGGGAGATACAGTATGGAGCCTGGGGAGGTTTAACACAAGGGAGATGGGAGATACAGTATGGAGCCTGAGGAGGTTCAACACCAGGGAGATGGGAGATACAGTATGGAGCTTGGGGAGATTTAACACCAGGGAGATGGGAGATACAGTATGGAGCCTGAGGAGGTTTAACACCAGGGAGATGGGAGATACAGAATGGAGCCTGGGGAGGTTTAACACCAGGGAGATGGGAGATACAGTATGGAGCCTGGGGAGGTTTAACACCAGGGAGATGGGAGATACAGTATGGAGCCTGGGGAGGTTTAACACCAGGGAGATGGGAGATACAGTATGGAGCCTGGGGAGGTTCAACACCAGGGAGATGAGAGATACAGTATGGAGCCTGGGGAGATTCAACACCAGGGAGATGGGAGATACAGTATGGAGCCTGGGGAGGTTTAACACCAGGGAGATGGGAGATACAGTATGGAGCCTGGGGAGGTTCAACACCAGGGAGATGAGAGATACAGTATGGAGCCTGGGGAGATTCAACACCAGGGAGATGGGAGATACAGTATGGAGCCTGGGGAGGTTTAACACCAGGGAGATGGGAGATACAGTATGGAGCCTGGGGAGGTTTAACACCAGGGAGATGAGAGATACAGTATGGAGCCTGGGGAGGTTTAACACCAGGGAGATGGGAGATACAGTATGGAGCCTGAGGAGATTCAACACCAGGGAGATGGGAGATACAGTATGGAGCCTGGGGAGGTTTAACACCAGGGAGATGGGAGATACAGTATGGAGCCTGGGGAGGTTTAACACCAGGGAGATGAGAGATACAGTATGGAGCCTGGGGAGGTTTAACACCAGGGAGATGGGAGATACAGTATGGAGCCTGGGGAGGTTTAACACCAGGGAGATGGGAGATACAGTATGGAGCCTGAGGAGGTTTAACACCAGGGAGATGGGAGATACAGTATGGAGCCTGGGGAGGTTTAACACCAGGGAGATGGGAGATACAGTATGGAGCCTGGGGAGGTTTAACACCAGGGAGATGGGAGATACAGTATGGAGCCTGGGGAGGTTTAACACCAGGGAGATGGGAGATACAGTATGGAGCCTGGGGAGGTTCAAAACCAGGGAGATGGGAGATACAGTATGGAGCCTGAGGAGGTTTAACACCAGAGAGATGGGAAATACAGTATGGAGCCTGGGGAGGTTTAACACCAGGGAGATGGGAGATACAGTATGGAGCCTGGGGAGGTTTAACACCAGGGAGATGAGAGATACAGTATGGAGCCTGGGGAGGTTTAACACCAGGGAGATGGGAGATACAGTATGGAGCCTGGGGAGGTTTAACACCAGGGAGATGGGCGATACAGTATGGAGCCTGGGGAGGTTCAACACCAGGGAGATGAGAGCTATGCAAGGCTACGAGAATTACTACTGACAGCACCCGTACCAAAATAAAACCTAAAAATAAAAACTACCTTCAGTCAACTAGAATAACACCAAGTGAACTACCCATCCTAAAAGATTGTTCCTCAACAGTTCCTCTGTGTTTTCTGCAGTGTGTTTCCCTCACCATGGTCGACACACACAGCAGCCTCCAGACGCAGAGAGGAGAGCGTTAACCCTGTTGCTCCCTGTCACATCTCACGGTCCTGTCCTATGGTGGTGAGATGAATGGCGGACTGAGAGAAGGGGTTCTGTATCCAGCAGAATACTTGTGGAATGGGTCTCAGAGTACTCGTCACCAATGTCTCCGTGTGTTTGTAAATGCACAAAATAGCCCGGTCAACTCCTGCATCTGTTCTGTCCCGTCTGATGTTGTTTTGACAGTGGAGGGAGGAAGGGAGGTCCCTCAGATGCCACACTGAAAACAGGCAGGGATGTGTGCTGCATTAGCGTGAGTCATCGCCGAAGGGTGTTTTAACTGGAAACAACACACTGGGATACTGAGGCTTTGAATGTTGAAACAAAATCCCCCATGAAAGCGGTGCAGTGGCCTGATTTTGCTTCTCTTATGTTACATTCTGGGGTTCAGAACAACAGACAGCAGCAGCATAGCAACATTACTGGTTATAAGATACCTTCTGAGGAGAGGAGAGGAGAGGAGAGGAGAGGAGAGGAGAGGAGAGGAGAGGAGAGGAGAGGAGAGGAGAGGAGAGGAGAGGAGAGGAGAGGAGAGGAGAGGAGAGGAGAGGAGACGCTCCGACTGGGAGCTCGACTTGGATAGAGCTGGCGTCGGAAGGCCGAGAAGGGAGGAATTAGTGGTTATATGATGTCTCCCAGGGCAGAAAGAGGTTGTCAAGGATCATTTCAATAACTTCAGCTCCTAAATCCAAAAGACCTGAGAAACTTCCCTCTCTGATTCTTAGGCTCTTCAGCCTCTTCTTCAACCTCCTCTTCAGCCTCCTCTGCAACCTCCTCTTCAACCTCCTCTTCAACCTCCTCTTTTCTCCTCTTCAGCCTCCTCTTTAACCTCCTCTTCAACCTCCTCTTTAACCTCCTCTTCAGCCTCCTCTTCAACCTCCTCTTCAGCCTCCTCTTCAACCTCCTCTTCAGCCTCCTCTTCAACCTCTTAACTTCTTAGCCCCTCCTTCAGCCTCCCCTTCAACCTCCTCTTCAGCCTCCCCTTCAACCTCCTCTTCAGCCTCCTCTTCAACCTCCTCTTTAACCTCCTCTTTAACCTCCTCTTTAACCTCCTCTTCAACCTCCTCTTCAGCCTATTCTTCAACCTCCTCTTCAACCTCCTCTTCAACCTCCTCTTCAGCCTCCTCTTCAAACTCCTCTTTAACCTCCTCTTCAACCTCCTCTTCAACCCCCTCTTTAACCTCCTCTTCAGCCTCCTCTTCAACCTCCTCTTCAGCCTCCTCTTCAGCCTCCCCTTCAACCTCCTCTTCAGCCTCCTCTTCAACCTCCTCTTCAGCCTCCTCTTCAGCCTCCTCTTTAACCTCCTCTTCAACCTCCTCTTTAACCTCCTCTTCAACCTCCTCTTCAGCCTCTTCTTCAACCTCCTCTTCAATCACCTCTTCAACCTCCTCTTCAGCCTCCTCTTCAACCTCCTCTTTAACCTCCTTTTCAACCTCCTCTTCAACCCCCTCTTTAACCTCCTCTTCAGCCTCCTCTTCAACCGCCTCTTCAGCCTCCTCTTCAGCCTCCCTTCAAACCTCCTCTTCAGCCTCCTCTTCAACCTCCTCTTCAGCCTCCTCTTCAGCCTCCTCTTCAACCTCCTCTTCAGCCTCCTCTTCAGCCTCCTCTTCAGCCTCTTCTTCAACCTCCTCTTCAACCTCCTCTTCAGCCTCTTTGTCACCTCCTCTTCAGCCTCCTCTTCAACCTCCTCTCTCAGACTCCTCTTCTCAACCTCCTCTCAACTCCTCTTCAGCCTCCTCTTCAGCCTCCTCTTCAACCCCTCGCTCTAGCCTCTCTTCAACCATCCTCTTCAACCTCCTCTTCAGCCTCCTCTTCAAGCCTCCTCTTCACCTCCTGCATTCACTCTTCACCGTCTTACCTCCTCTTCAGCCTTCTTCAACTCGTCTTCAACACTCCTCTTCAAGCCCTTCAACCTCCTCTTCAGCCTCCTCTTCAACCTCCTCTTAACCTCCTCTTCACACTCCTCTTCAACCCCTCTCTTAACCTCCTCTTCAGCCTCCTCTTCAACCGCCTCTTCAGCCTCCTCTTCAGCCTCCCCTTCAACCTCCTCTTCAGCCTCCTCTTCAACCTCCTCTTCAGCCTCCTCTTCAGCCTCCTCTTCAACCTCCTCTTCAGCCTCCTCTTCAGCCTCCTCTTCAGCCTCTTCTTCAACCTCCTCTTCAACCTCCTCTTCAGCCTCTTTGTCAGCCTCCTCTTCAGCCTCCTCTTCAACCTCCTCTTCAGCCTCTTCTTCAACCTCCTCTTCAACCTCCTCTTCAGCCTCCTCTTCAGCCTCCTCTTCAACCTCCTCTTCAGCCTCTTCTTCAACCTCCTCTTCAACCTCCTCTTCAGCCTCCTCTTCAGCCTCCTCTTCAGCCTCCTCTTCAGCCTCCTCTTCAACCTCCTCTTCAGCCTCTTCTTCAACCTCCTCTTCAACCTCCTCTTCAGCCTCTTCTTCAACCTCCTCTTCAACCTCCTCTTCAGCCTCCTCTTCAGCCTCTTCTTCAACCTCCTCTTCAACCTCCTCTTCAGTCTCCTCCTCAGTCTCCTCAGCCCTTCAACTACTAAAGCTTTGAGAGGAGCAAGGGTTAGCTGTTAGCAGCAGAGGTCCAGGGGTCCACAGTGGTAGACCATGGGTTAACTCCCCACAGTAACACAGGAGACCGTGTGATGGTTGACTCCCCACAGTAAGACAGGAGACTGTGTGATGGTTGACTCCCCACAGTAACACAGGAGACTGTGAGATGGTTGACTCCCACAGTAACACAGGAGACCGTGAGATGGTTGACTCCCCACAGTAACACAGGAGACCGTGAGATGGTTGACTCCCCACAGTAACACAGGAGACCGTGAGATGGTTGACTCCCCACAGTAACACAGGAGACCGTGAGATGGTTGACTCCCCACAGTAACACAGGAGACCGTGGGATGGTTGACTCCCCACAGTAACACAGGAGACCGTGAGATGGTTGACTCCCCACAGTAACACAGGAGACCGTGAGATGGTTGACTCCCCACAGTAACACAGGAGACCGTGAGATGGTTGACTCCCCACAGTAACACAGGAGACCGTGAGATGGTTGACTCCCCACAGGAACACAGGAGACCGTGAGATGGTTGACTCCCCACAGTAACACAGGAGACCGTGAGAAGGTTGACTCCCCACAGTAACACAGGAGACCGTGAGATGGTTGAATCCCCACAGTAACACAGGAGACCGTGAGATGGTTGACTCCCCACAGTAACACAGGAGACCGTGAGATGGTTGACTTCCCACAGTAACACAGGAGACCGTGAGATGGTTGACTCCCCACAGTAACACAGGAGACCGTGAGATGGTTGACTCCCCACAGGAACACAGGAGACCGTGAGATGGTTGACTCCCCACAGTAACACAGGAGACCGTGAGATGGTTGACTCCCCACAGTAACACAGGAGACCGTGAGATGGTTGACTCCCCACAGTAACACAGGAGACCGTGAGATGGTTGACTCCCCACAGGAACACAGGAGACCGTGAGATGGTTGACTCCCCACAGTAAGACAGGAGACCGTGAGATGGTTGACTCCCCACAGTAAACACAGGAGACCGTTGTGATGGTTGACTCCCCACAGTAACACAGGAGACCGTGAGATGGTTGACTCCCCACAGTAACACAGGAGACTGCGTGATTGTTGACTCCCCACAGTAAGACAGGAGACCGTGAGATGGTTGACTCCCCACAGTAACACAGGAGACCGTGTGATGGTTGACTCCCCACAGTAACACAGGAGACCGTGAGATGGTTGACTCCCCACAGTAACACAGGAGACTGCGTGATTGTTGACTCCCCACAGTAACACAGGAGACCGTGTGATGGTTGACTCCCCACAGTAACACAGGAGACCGTGTGATGGTTGACTCCCCACAGTAAGACAGGAGACTGTGTGATAGTTGACTCCCCACAGTAACACAGGAGACCGTGTGATGGTTGACTCCCCACAGTAACACAGGAGACCGTGTGATGGTTGACTCCCCACAGTAACACAGGAGACCGTGTGATGGTTGACTCTCCACAGTAACACAGGAGACTGTGTGATGGTTGACTCCCCACAGTAACACAGGAGACTGTGTGATGGTTGACTCCCCACAGTAACACAGGAGAACGTGAGATGGTTGACTCCCCACAGTAACACAGGAGACCGTGAGATGGTTGACTCCCCACAGTAACACAGGAGACCGTGAGATGGTTAACTCCCCACAGTAACACAGGAGACCGTGAGATGGTTAACTCCCCACAGTAACACAGGAGACCGTGAGATGGTTGACTCTCCACAGTAAGACAGGAGACCGTGAGATGGTTGACTCCCCACAGTAACACAGGAGACCGTTAGATGGTTGACTCTCCACAGTAACACAGGAGAGTTTGTTATGCTATAGGATGCTGTGCTTCATTCTTCAGGCGTAGTTTTCCCACAGTGTGGCTCCCAAAAGCAGAAGCTCTGTTGTTTTCTTTTTCAATAGACTGTTCCATTGAGTGCTGTTCCCCTCGGCTTCACATGAATGAGCTCGGGGAGAAAGGAGAGAGGAGAGAGGCCCAGGGAACCAGATGAGATATTTTTTTGTTTACCTGTCTTGATTACCTGGGTCAGTCAAGGGATGTGTTGTTGTTTACCTGGGTCAGTCTAGGGATGTGTTGTTGTTTACCTACGTACTGGCTCCAGATGTTTTATTTATCTGAACTCGTAAAGAGAACCTCTGAAGTGTTTAAATCCTCAGTCAGCTCCTCATCCTCTCTTGTAAAGGAACAGATATCACAAAGCACAGAAGAGTAGACCAGGACAAACAGCTATCTTATGGAGGGCCAGGATCAACTTTATTCCCAGTCCTAAATGGCACCCTATCGCCCTTTTCCCCCATAGCCTCTGGTCAGTAGTAGTGCACTACGTAGGGGACAGGGTGCCATTAAGGATGTAGTCGTAGTCTACAGTGATCCAGTAACTCCTACTGACAGCATGGTCCATTATTAATACAACCACACTGAACTCCTACTACAGTGGGGGAACTTAAAAAGATAATAATAATATATAATATGCCATTTAGCAGACGCTTTTATCCAAAGCGACTTACAGTCATGCGTGCATACATTTTTGTGTATGGGTGGTCCCGGGGATCGAACCCACTACCTTGGCGTTACAAGCGCCGTGCTCTACCAGCTGAGCTACAGAGGACCACAAGATGAGAGAGGCCTGTAATTTTCATCATAGGTACACGTCAACTATGACAGACAAAATGAGGGAAAAAAATCCAGAAAATCACATTGTAGGATTTTTTATGAATTTATTTGCAAATTATGGTGGAAAATAAGTATTTGGTCAATAACAAAAGTTTCTCAATACTTTGTTATATACCCTTTGTTGGCAATGACACAGGTCAAACGTTTTCTGTAAGTCTTCACAAGGTTTTCACACACTGTTGCTGGTATTTTGGCCCATTCCTCCATGCAGATCTCCTCTAGAGCAGTGATGTTTTGGGGCTGTCGCTGGGCAACACAGACTTTCAACTCCCTCCAAAGATTTTCTATGGGGTTGAGATCTGGAGACTGGCTAGGCCACTCCAGGACCTTGAAATGCTTCTTACGAAGCCACTCCTTCATTGTGTTTGGGATCATTGTCATGCTGAAAGACCCAGCCACGTTTCATCTTCAATGTCCCTGCTGATGGAAGGAGGTTTTCACTCAAAATCTCACGATACATGGCCCCATTCATTCTTTCCTTTACACGGATCAGTTGTCCTGGTCCCTTTGCAGAAAAACAGCCCCAAAGCATGATGTTTCCACCCCCATGCTTCACAGTAGGTATGGTGTTCTTTGGATGCAACTCAGCATTCTTTGTCCTCCAAACACGACGAGTTGAGTTTTTACCAGAAAGTTCTATTTTGGTTTCATCTGACCATATGACATTCTCCCAATCCTCTTCTGGATCATCCAAATGCACTCTAGCAAACTTCAGACGGGCCTGGACATGTACTGGCTTAAGCAGGGGGACACGTCTGGCACTGCACGATTTGAGTCCCTGGCAGCGTAGTGTGTTACTGATGGTAGGCTTTGTTACTTTGGTCCCAGCTCTCTGCAGGTCATTCACTAGATCCCCCCCCCTCCCCCCTGTGTGGTTCTGGGATTTTTGCTCACCGTTCTTGTGATCATTTTGACCCCACGGGGTGAGATCTTGCATGGAGCCCCAGATCGAGGGAGATTATCAGTGGTCTTGTATGTCTTCCATTTCCTAATAATTGCTCCCACAGTTGATTTCTTCAAACCAAGATGCTTACCTATTGCAGATTCAGTCTTCCCAGCCTGGGGCAGGTCTACAATTTTGTTTCTGGTGTCCTTTGACAGCTCTTTGGTCTTGGCCATAGTGGAGTTTGGAGTGTGACTGTTTGAGGTTGTGGACAGGTGTATTTTATACTGATAACAAGTTCAAACAGGTGCCATTAATACAGGTAACGAGTGGAGGACAGAGGAGCCTCTTAAAGAAGAAGTTACAGGTCTGTGAGAGCCAGAAATCTTGCTTGTTTGTAGGTGACCAAATACTTATTTTCCACCATAATTTGCAAATAAATTCATTAAAAATCCTACAATGTGATTTTCTGGATTTATTTTTTCTCAATTTGTCTGTCATAGTTGACGTGTACCTATGATGAAAATTACAGGCCTCTCTCATCTTTTTAAG
This sequence comes from Coregonus sp. 'balchen', assembly GCA_902810595.1. Lineage (NCBI taxonomy): Eukaryota > Metazoa > Chordata > Actinopteri > Salmoniformes > Salmonidae > Coregonus > Coregonus sp. 'balchen'. The sequence continues at coordinate 27,244,338 of LR778256.1, forward strand.
TGGGAGAACTTGCACAATTGGTGGCTGACTAAATACTTTTTTCCCCCACTGTAACTCTGTCTGATAGGGACCAGGCCCTGGGAGGGGGGAGTTTGTGGGAGTTATAATCACCGGGGGTGTGGTTTTAATCACCGGGGGTGTGGTTTTAATCACCGGAATGGTTTTAATCATCAGAATGGTTTTAATCACCAAGGGGTGGTTTTAATTACCAGCAGTTCTTTATGAATCATGCTGTGCTGCTGCCAAAGGAGAGACCCAGAGGATAGGTCACCACCCGTGCAGAATAGCATTTCATTAATATTGTTGTGGAGGCAGCTCTGCAGAGTGGGTACTAGCTATAGCACAGCTACAAAGTCAACACGACTTTTTACAATACAGCCAATTTTGACTTTGCAGCTGGCCTATCTAAGGGGAAATCGCTCAGTTCTGCCTCCGGGACTAGAGTCATGACAATAAACGTCAACCTGCACCACCCGCCCCCAGCTACTAACTGACCTATCACTGCACCTTAGAATCCTGCCCATAAATAACCCAGCCAATCGGAATGGGATTCACCGGCATCTTCCAAGACCAAGCCTTCAGTAGCGTTTATCAGCAGCACAGTAAAAAGGAGCTGATGGGTAACAAGCTGTGGAAGGATTTACATCCCAGTCTGTCTTCACTGGAGCTTTGGTCTGAGAGAGGAGAGGAGAGGAGAGGAGAGGAGAGGAGAGGAGAGGAGAGGAGAGGAGAGGAGGAGGAGGAGAGGAGAGGGAGGAGAGGAGAGGAGAGGAGAGTGGGGTAGCAGGGAAGGAGAGGGTAGCAGGGAAGGAGAGTGGGGTAGCAGGGAAGGAGAGGGTAGCAGGGAAGGAGAGTGGGTTAGCAGGGAAGGAGAGTGGGTAGCAGGGAAGGAGAGTGGGTTAGCAGGGAAGGAGAGTGGGTAGCAGGGAAGGAGAGTGGGGTAGCAGGGAAGGAGAGTGGGGTAGGAGGGAAGAAGAAGGTAGCAGGGAAGGAGAGTGGGGTAGCAGGGAAGATGAGCAGGAGGAGTGGGGTAGCAGGGAAGGAGAGTGGGGTTAGCAGGGAAGGAGAGTGGGGTAGAAGGGGAAGGTAGCAGGCGTGGGGTAGCAGGGAAGGAGAGTGGGTGGAGGAGTGGTTAGCGGAAGGAGAGTGGGGTAGCAGGGAAGGAGAGTGGTAGCAGGGAAGGAGAGTGGGTAGGAGGGAAGGAAGATGGTAGCAGGGAAGGGAGGTGCGGTTTGCAGGTGAGCAGGGGTGGGGGTTAGCAGGGAAGGAGAGTGGGTTTGGTTTATAGCAGGTAGGAGAGTGGGGTTTATGCAGGAACAATAGTTAGCAGGAGTGTTGGTTTAGCTGTTCTGAAGGGAGTGAGGAGTAGAGTGGTAGAGGGAGATGGAGTGGGGAGGGAAGGAGAGTGGGGTAGAGGGGTGGTAGCGGGAAGGAGTGGGGTAGCAGGGAAGGAGAATGGGGGGTAGCGGGAAGGAGAGTGGGGTGACAGGGAAGGAAGTGGGTCTGAGGGTAGCAGGGAAGGAGAGTGGGGTGCGGGGGGGGTAGCAGGGAAGGAGAGTGGGGTTAGCAGGAAGGAGAGTTGGGGTGGTAGCAGGGAAGGAGAGTTGGGGGGGTACAGGAAGGAGAGTGGGGTTAGCAGGGAAGGAGAGGGGTAGCAGGGAAGGATGGGTAGGGGTGGGTGGGTAGCAGGGAAAGGAGAGTGGGGGTTAGTTAGCAGGAAGGAGAGTTGGTTAGCAGGGAAGGAGAGTGGGGGTAGCAGGGAAGGAGAGTTGGGTAGAGAGAAGGAGGAGAGGTGGGAGTTGGGTAGGGGTAGCAGGAGGAGAGTGGGTAGCAGGGAAGGAGAGTGGAGATGGGGGTTGAGGGAAGGAGAGTGGGGTAGCAGGGAAGGAGATTGGGGTAGCAGGGAAGGAGAGTTGGGGTAGCAGGGAAGGAGAGTGGGGTAGCAGGGAAGGAGAGTGGGGTAGGAGGGAAGAAGAAGGTAGCAGGGAAGGAGATGGGTTCGGTAGCAGGGAAGGAGAGTGGGGTAGCAGGGGGAAGGAATGGGTAGCAGGGAAGAGGAGAGTGGGGTTTAGCAGGGAAAGGAGAGTGGTTAGCAGGGAAGGAGAGTGGGGTTGTAGCAGGGAAGGAGAGTGGGTAGCAGGGAAGGAGAGTGGGGTAGGGGAGTGTGTAAGGGAGCGGAAGGAGAGTGGGGTAGCAGGGAAGGAGAGTGGGGTAGCAGGGAAGGAGAGTGGGGTAGCAGGGAAGGAGGGAGGGGGTAGCAGGGAAGGAGAGTGGGGTAGCAGGGAAGGAGAGTGGGTAGCAGGGAAGGAGAGGGGGGGTAGCAGGGAAGGAGAGTGGGGTTGGTGCAGGGAAGGAGAGTGGGGTAGCAGGGAAGGAGGTTGGGGTCAGCAGGAAGGAGAGTGGGGTAGCAGGAAGGAGAGTTGGGGTAGCAGGGAAGGAGAGTGGGGGTGGGGGTAGCAGGGAAGGAAGTGGGGTTAGCAGGGAAGGAGAGTGGGGGTGCAGGAAGGAGAGGGGGGAGCAGGGAAGGAGAGTGGGGTAGCAGGGAAGGAGAGTGGGGTAGCAGGGAAGGAGAGTGGGGTAGCAGGGAAGGAGAGTGGGGTAGCAGGGAAGGAGAGTGGGGTAGCAGGGAAGGAGAGTGGGGTAGCAGGGAAGGAGAGTGGGGTAGCAGGGAAGGAGTGGGTAGCAGGGAAGGAGAGTGGGGTAGCAGGGAAGGAGAGTGGGTAGCGGGAGGAGTGGGGTAGCAGGGAAGGAAGTGGGGTAGCAGGAAGGAGAGTGGGGTTTAGCAGGGAAGGGGAGTGGGGTAGCAGGGAAGGAAGGTGGGGGGTGGTAGCAGGGAAGGAGAGTGGGTAGCAGGGAAGGAGGTGGAGGGGAGTGGTGGTAGCAGGGAAGGAGTGGGGTAGGGGGTACAGGGAAGGAGGTGGGTAGCAGGGAAAGGAGAGGGGGGTAGCAGGGAAGGCGAGTGGGGTAGCAGGGAGGAGGTGGGGTGAGAGGGAAGGGAGAGTGGTCGGGAAGCAGGAAGGAGAGTGGTGTTAGCAGGGAAGGAAGTGGGGTTATGCAGGGAGAAGAAGCAGAGTAAGGGGAGTGGGTAGCAGGGAAGGAGAGTGGTAGCCGGAAGGATGGTGGTAGCTAGAGAGATAGGAGGCGTGTGAAGGGAAGGAAGTGCACGGCGTTGTGCAGGAAGCGAGTGGCTTTTAGCAGAGGAACGTGGTAGCAGTGGCTTATCTAGCAGGGAAAGCGAGATGGGGTATAGCAGGGAAGAGAGTGGGAAGGAAGGGACAGGAGAGATGGGGTTTGCAGGGAAGGAGAGTGAGGGTTTAGCCGGAAGAGGTGTTGGAGCGGGAAGGGGAGGTGGTGGTAGCAGGGAAGGAAGTGGGTGAGGTAGCAGGGCAGGAGAGGGGGGGTGGGGTAGCAGGGAAGGAGAGTGGGGTAGCGCTGTCTTAGAGTGGGATCTTTCTCCCTGTGTAATCTGCGAAACGCTGACTGACATTTTCTACAGACTTTACACTCAACCATCCTCCTTTAACAGATCAATATCCACCAAACCAAGCAAATGAAGCTAATTGGGCATGTTGACAAATATTTACAACTTTCTTTTAAATCTGGATATGGACGTCGATTCAGAAAGGCATTCAGAAAATCTGTCACATGTAGCCTTGTTGCAAAGCTGAGCCTTTCAAAACATCAATACAAACAGTTGGTTACAGCTTTTTAATAATCCCTAGACACTGTCGAATCAACATCACTCTGAAAAACAAAAAAAATACTACTTTGCATTGATCCAGTAGTGTTTTCCTTCTTTTCATATTGGCTGTGCTTCTGTCTGGCCATGTTAATGAGGAGGCTGACTCTGTCTGGCCATGTTAATGAGGAGGCTGCCTCTGTCTGGCCATGTTGATGAGGAGGCTGCCTCTGTCTGGCCATGTTGATGAGGAGGCTGCCTCTGTCTGGCCATGTTGAATGAGGAGGCTGCCTCTGTCTGGCCATGTTGATGAGGAGGCTGACTCTGTCTGGCCATGTTGATGAGGAGGCTGCCCTGTCGGCCATGTTGATGGGAGGCTGCTCTGTCTGGATGTTAATGAGGGAGGCTGCTCTGTCTGGCCATGTTGATGAGGAGGCTGCCTCTGTCTGGCAATGTTATGAGGAGGCTGCTCTGTCTGCCATGTTAATGAGGAGGCTTCTCTGTCTGGCCATGTGAGAGGAGGCTATCTCTGTCTGGCCTGTTATGAGGAGGCCTCTGTCTGGCATGTTGATGAGGAGGCTGCCACTCTGTCTGGCCTTATGGGGGCTGCTTGTCTGGCCATGTTAGGGAGGCTGCACTTGTCTGGCCATGTTGATGAGGAGGCTGCTTGTCTGGCATGTTGATGAGAGGCTGCTCTGTCCTGGCCATGTTAGGGGTGACTTGTGGCTGTTTGAGGGGAGGTGACCTCTGTCTGGCCATGGTGATGAGGGGGATGGGTTTTTGGCCCTGTAATGAGGAGGCGCCTCTGTCTGGCCCCGTTTATGGGGCGATCTGTCTGGCCTGTTGATGGGAGGTCCTTGTTGGCCCCTGTTAAAGAGGAGGCTGCCTCTTTGGGAATGTTTTAAAAAAATGAAAAAGATTTTTAATAGGAAATAAAAGGACAGAAAAAATCTGCTAGCTTTCCCTATGGTTATTCAAAAACCTTTTAATTGGTTTTTAAAGGTTAACTGCCCCTTAGAACCAACTTCTCTGGTTTTTAAAAAAGCTATGCCGCATTGATATGAGTCAGAGAGGTATAAAAAATTTGTGTAAAATTTATACAAAGTGTAAATAGGATCATTTCGTTGTGGGTGTGTCGCAACGATCAAGGGCAGTAGAGAGTGCAGAGACGTAAGCTAAGATAGCTTTGCTGTGGAGAGAACACCGGAAAGGGGGAGTAGAGAGGCGAGACGTAAGCTAAAAGTTTGCTTGGAGGGGAACACCGTTTCGATCAAGGGTGACAGTGTGAGAGTGCAGCGACGGCTAAGCTAAGTAGCTTTGCTATGGAAGGATACTCCGTTTCGAAGATGAGGACTTCTCCTCCTGACTGACTCGCCATCTCTATATGGTCAGCTGATTCACTTCTATGACTTACTGGAGGGTCGGGTATGAATTACTTACTAATTGCCAGTGATGCCCAACTGCCCAGAGACAACACATTGTGGTCCGCCTCCCAGCTGCCATGTGGACATTTTGTTGTCAAGTCTGCATGTGGGGCGCAACGCACAGGAGGTTGGTGGCACCTTTAATTGGGGAGGACGGGCTGGTGGTAACGGCCCGGAGCGGAATCAGTGGAGTGGTATCAATACATTCAAGAACACATTGGTTTCACCAGGTGATTGCCATTCCATTTGCTCCATTCCAGACATTACTATGAACCGTCCTTCCCCCCTTAGCAGCCTCCAACAAGTTCAAAATGGGCTTCCAACAAGATGGTCAACCATCCTGGCCAGTATATGGATAACATCCATCTAGCTTCTACTGGATATCAACCGTCAACCAGAGACTGGTGTGGTACTAGGCTATGACACTTTGATGTAACCTAGAATAAATACATCTCCCCTTTGTGTGTAATGTGAGAGGAATTGTTTGCATCGCTAACGTTGCAACTGAAGCCAGGTTTGATCCCTGCTAGCTAACGTTAGCTAGCTGGCTAGCCTCGCGATCAAGCAAACCTGATAACATGTTTGATGCATGTTTTCCAGCTTGCTTTCGGTAATGTTTCAACTCGGAACTGACTAGCTACATTAAGAGCCGTGATAAATAATCAAGCCGACTAGCTAGCTAGCATATGAAGGCTTCAGCTGAACCCCTACTAAAATATGTGCCCTTAAGCAAGGCACTTAACCCTAATTGCTCATGTAAGTGGCTCTGGATAAGAGCGTCTGCTAAATGACTAACATGTAAAGGTACATTTGACATGTTAGTCATCTAGCACCCACTCTTATCCAGAGCCACTTACAGTTAGTGCATTCATCTTCAGATAGCTAGGTGGGACAACCACATGTCATAGTAAGTACATTTTTCCTCAATCAAGTAGCTATCTACAGTCAGAGCTAGTAAGGGGGAAAGTAAAGTGCCAGTGTTAGTTCACAGAATATTTTTTGGGTACGACGCTCCATCCTCTAGTTAGTAGGACTGTTCAGGCTCCGACTTCTTGATGCGTTTCTTAACCGTGGTCCTCTGTAGCTCAGCTGGTAGAGCACGGCGCTTGTAACGCCAGGGTAGTGGGTTCGATCCCCGGGACCACCCATACACCAAAAAATATATGCACACATGACTGTAAGTCGCTTTGGATAAAAGCTTCTGCTAAATGGCATATTATTATATGAAGGCTTCAGCTGAACCCCTACTAAAAGATGCCAACAAGCAACAACAAACAAGGAGGCAGTGGCCAGACACCAGTCCTGTTTCAGAGTCATGGAGGACAATATAACCACCGTTGATCATGTAATCAGTGCTGTGTGTGTGTGTTTTTCGTCTTGTATGTTGTAAGTAGGTGGTGCAGCAGTGTACTACTCCTGGGCAAGGGGGGGGAGTAATGCCAACCTGTCAGTACCATGCTGGCCCGTGTCCCTTGTGAATTAGCTGTGAATCGTCATCTCTGGTTGGCTATATTTATATTTATTTAACCGTTTATTTACTGTTGGCGTCCATGTCTGTATGGTGACAGTCTTTCTCTCCCTCCCCCTGTTTCTCTGGGATGGGATCTGGGTCAGATCTGTACGTCCGGCTCCTTCATGACCAGTATCTGTGATAGGAGCTGGGTCAGATCTGTATGTCCGGCTCCTTCATAGCCAGTATCTGTGATGGGATCTGGGTCAGATCTGTACGTCCGGCTCCTTCATAGACCAGTATCTGTGATAGGAGCTGGGTCAGATCTGTATGTCCGGCTCCTTCATAGCCAGTATCTGTGATGGGATCTGGGTCAGATCTGTACGTCCGGCTCCTTCATGACCAGTATCTGTGATAGGAGCTGGGTCAGATCTGTATGTCCGGCTCCTTCATGACCAGTATCTGTGATGGGAGCTGGGTCAGATCTGTATGTCCGGCTCTTCATAGCCAGTATCTGTGATGGGAGCTGGGTCAGATCTGTACGTCCGGCTCCTTCATGACCAGTATCTGTGATAGGATCTGGGTCAGATCTGTATGTCCGGCTCCTTCATGATAGGAGCTGGGTAAGATCTGTACCTCCGGCTCCTTCATGACCAGTATCTGTGATAGGAGCTGGGTCAGATCTGTATGTCCGGCTCCTTCATAGCCAGTATTGTGATGGGATCTGGGTCAGATCTGTACGTCCGGCTCCTTCATGACCCAGTATCTGTGCTAGGAGCTGGGTCAGATCTGTAGTCCGGCTCCTCATAGCCAGTATCGGTGATGGGATCTGGGTCAGATCTGTACGTCCGGCTCCTTCATGACCAGTATCTGTGATAGGAGCTGGGTCAGATCTGTATGTCCGCTCCTTTATGCCCGTATCTGTGATGGGACTGGGTCGATCTGTAGTCCGGCTCCTTGACAGTATCTGTGATAGGGGCTGGGTAGTCTGTATGTTTCCGCTTCCTTATGACATTTGTGATGGGGTGGTCAGATCGAGGTCGGCTCTTCATGCCAGTTCGTAGGGAGTGGGCAATGTATCGGATTCCCTGACCCGCCGTGATAGGATCTGGGGTCATCGTGGTGTCCCATGATAAGCTGGGTAAGCTTACATCCGCCCCAACCAGTTCGTTGGAATTCAGATAGGATGTCCGCTCTTATGAATAACCCTTGGGAGATTTGGGTTTTTGACCAGATCTTTATGGACTGTAAACTGTGTACCGGTCCTGTGCAAAAGGAGTTTGAAGCTGGCGTGGGCCCAACAAACAACATGGGTCATTATGGGTCCTTCAACCCGTACTATAAGTTAACTATCAGTCTTATGCATATTTTTTGTTTAGGGAAATTATTGAGTCAGGCCTTAATAAAACCCGTATGTGACATGGTAATGTAGTTATTTATGCAACTGGATGGGAGTGGGCAATGAGTGGCGACCAAGCAACAAGGGGGTCAAGGATAACGTCGGATATCAAGTACTGTATAGGGGGGTAGTTTAGTAGGGGTTATGGGCAGGTAAGGATTCAATGTATGTGGTCCAAAAACTATTGTATAGATCATGTATGTGGTCCCAAGCAGATTGGGGATAGACGGCAATGACATTATGACCCTATGGATGAGGGGAGTGTGCGCTTCAAAATGGTGGTACATTGGGATCCGGATAGTGCTCTTGCAAAGTATGCAAAGTGTGGGGGTTGTACCGGGTCCTTGTTGTCACTGGACTCGTTGCTAAGGCCCAATTTGTTCCTTCCTGTTTATTCATGGGCCCTCTGGAAAATTTAAGGGGTGACTTGGATTACCGTTCGCTCTCTCTATTTC
>LR778256.1:27252844-27260344 GCA_902810595.1 Coregonus sp. 'balchen'
TAGGAATGGGGTAGGGTTAGACTAGGGTATGGTTTAGTAATAGGATATGGGGTAGGGGTTAGACTAGGGTCAGGTTTAGTAAGGATTGGGGTTAGGGTAACTAGGGTAATGGGTGTTTAGTACAAGGATATGGGGTAGGGGTTAGACTAGGTAGGTTTATATAGGATATGGGGTAGGGGTTAGACTAGGGTATGGTTTAGTATAGGATATGGGGTAGGGGTTAGACTAGGGTATGGTTTAGTACAGGATATGGGGTAGGGGTTAGACTAGGGTATGGTTTAGTATAGGATATGGGGTAGGGGTTAGACTAGGGTATGGTTTAGTATAGGATATGGGTGGGGTAGACTAGGGTATGGTTTAGTATAGGATATGGGGTAGGGGTTAGACTAGGTAAGGGTTTAGTACAGGATATGGGGTAGGGGTTAGACTAGGGTATGGTTTAGTACAGGATATGGGGTAGGGGTTAGACTAGGGTATGGTTTAGTACAGGATGTGGGGTCGGGTTAGACTATGTTATGGTTTAGTATATGATTTGGTGTAGGGTTAGACCAGGGTAACGTACCTTTCTGCAGGCAGGGCAGAGGCCGTTCTCGTCTGTGCGGATCCGGTGCCAGCAGAAGCGTCAGATCTGGTAGCCGGCAGGTGCAGGGGGAAGAAGTTGACGTCGTCTATCTCCAGCGGCTCCATACACAGAGGACACTCCATGGAGGTCCATATCCTTCACCTCTGGACTGCAGGACATCCAAGACAATATGCAGAGAGACCGGTGGCAGGGGGCAGTGGCAGAGCAGGCTGGAGAGTCACATGGCATGGGGCAAGTGGCAGAGCGGCTTGAGAGGACACCAGGTGGCCGGGCAGTGTCAGATGCCAGGCTGGAGAGACACCGGGGAAGAGAGAGATTAGAATACTGAACGCAAAGTCCCACCAGTGGTGCAAGTGTAATAAATAGCAGGAAATTAGCTTAAAAACTGCAACATGTCCCGTTCCGCCACAAGATGGCCGTGAACAGTTTGGGGGTAGTCATGTGGTCCGCGAGGTGGGTGGGGGGGGGGGGGTGGGGGTATGAAGAGTAGCGGCGTTTTTTATTTTTTTTTTTTTTATTTGATTTTTCTTTGTTCTTTTTTTTCTTTTCTCTAATTTTTTTTTTTTTTTGTCTTTTTTTTTATTTTTTTTATGTCTTTTTTTTTTTTTTTTTCTTTTTTTTTTCTTGTTTTCTCTTTCTTTTTGTTCCTCTGTTTTTTTTTTTATTTTTTTTTTTTTTCTTTTTTTTTTTCTTTTTTTTTTTTTTTTTCTTTTTCTTTTTTCCTTTTGTTTTATCTTTTTTTTCTTTGTTTTTTTTTTTTTCTTTCTTTTTTTTTCTCTTTTTTTTTTTTTCTTTTTTTGTTTTTTTTTTTTATTGGCTTTTTTTTTTCATCTTTTTTTTTTCTTTTTTTCTTTTGGTTGTTATTATTGATGTTCTTTTTTTTTCTTCTTTTTCTTTTTTCTTTTTGTTGTTTTGTTTTTTTCTCTTTTGTTCTTTTTTCGTTTACTTCGTTTTTTCTTTTTTTTCTCTATTTTTTAGTCTATTTTTTTTTTCTTTTGTTTTTTTTTTTTTTTCTTGTCTTTTTGTTTTCCTTTTCTCTTTTTTTCTTTCTTTTTTTCCTATTTTTTTTTTCTTTTTTATCTTTTTTTTTCCTTTGTTCTTTGTCTTTTTTGTTGTTTTTTTTTTTTTCTTTTTTTTTTTTTTTTTTGTAGTTTTTTTTTTTTTTTTTTTTTCCTTTTTTTTTTTTTTCTTTTTTTTTTTTTTTTTTGTATTTTTTTTCTTTTTTCTTTTCTGTTTTCTTATATTTTTTTTTTTTTTTGCTTTCATTTTTTTTTTTTTTTTGTTTTTTTGTGGTTATTATTTTTTCTTTTTTGATCATTTTCTTTTTTTTTGTTTTTTTGCTTTTTTTTTTTATTTTATTTTGTTTCTGTTTTTAGTGATCTTTCTTTTATTTGTTTTTTTTTTTGTATGGTGGGTTTTGGGGGTTTTTTGTGTTTTGTTTTATTTTTTTAATTTATTATTGTTTTTTTGTTTTTTTTGTTTTTTTTTTTTTATAATTTTTTTTTTTAATTTTTTAATTTTTTCTTTTTTATGTTTTTTTTATCAGTTTGTTTTTTTTAGTTTTTGTGTGACTTTTAGGTTTTTGGATTTTGTTTTATTTTTTTTTCTCTTTTTTTTTTTATGTTTTTTTGGTTTGAATGTTATTTTTTTTGTGTTTTTTTTTATTTTTTTTTGTTTTTGTTTATCTTTTACTTTTTTTCGTTATTTGTTTTTTATTGTTTTTTTTTTTAATTGTTATTTTTTTTTTTTTGTAATTTTTTTTTGTGTATTTGTTTTTTTTTTTTTATATTTATTCATGTTGTTTTTTTTTCTCTCCTTCTCTTTTCTTTTTTTTTTTCTTTCTTATTTGTCTTATGTATTTTTTTTGTCTTTGCTTTTTTTTTCTTTTTTCTTTTCTTTTTTATTTTTCTTTTCGTTTTTTTTTTTTTTTTTTGTTTTTTTTTGTTTCGGTTTTTATCTTTTTTATTTTTTTTGTTTTTTTTTCCTTTTTTTTTTTTTCTCTTACATTCTTTTTCTGGTTTTTTTGGTATTTTTGTTCCTTTTTTTCCTTTTTTCTTTTCCTTAACTTCTTTATTTCTTTCTTTGCTTATGTTTTTTTTTATTTTCTTTGCTTTTTTTTTCTGGATATCGTTATATTTTTTTTGTTTTGCTCCTTTCTTCTTGGCTTCTATGTATTTTTTGTCGTTTTTTTTTTTCTCTTTATTTTTTTATTTGTTTTTTTTTTTTGTTTCTCTTTTCTTTTCTTGGGGGTTCGTTTTACTACGTCCGATAAAGGATTACATCTATCCAGACCTTTTTGTGACCAGACCTACTGAAAACAGTAGCTGGTTGAGTAGCCCTGCTGTCAGTGCAGTGTGAGGGAATACCAGCACAATGTCAGAGAGACGCAGAGAGCATGAACAGAGCCTTCTAAAATGGCACCCTATCCCCCCCCCTACGTAGTGCACTACTTTTGACCAGGGCCCCGGGGCTCTGTAGCGCACTTTGTAGGGGATAGGGTGCCATGTAGGCCACAAACAAAAGTCTGAGGGGCTAAGTGTGATACCTGCACATTCAGCAAACCATACGGACTCACACAGTACCGTACAGGGAAAAACAACGATTGGCTGAAATAAAAAAGGGGGTCTCTGGGTGAACGTTTGTCTGAGTGAGTCTCGTGACCCGGTCTTTCTCTCAGCGGTTGGTTTTCATTCTGTCCTGCGGCCCGTTTTCAACACAGCCATTTGAGGATTGAAATTGATTTAGTGGTCTGTACACTTCTTTATAGACTTTTCATGTTAATCTACACAAGAAGAACGCAGAGCGAAAAGGGGAGGAGCCATACAGGTTGAAATACAGGACTACGCTTTTAAGTCTTAACTGAAACACTACAAACAATGAGTTGCTGTTTCCGGTTTTAACCGGCTAAAGCCTCCCGCGTGCTTTGGTTCGGCTGGTGACTAGGAACTCGGCTGGGAGAACCCAAGGAGTGTGCTCCATACTCCCTTAAAAAGACCTTGGCTTGAAAAACTTTTTTTTTTAAAAGCGGCAATAGTACCGTTTGTCCATCTTGAGACGCCGTAGCCAGTATACGCTTCCTCAAAAATAGTCCGAATTAATCGAAGATAACTCAAGAAATCTGTGAATCATTTTGACGTGGAGATCTTAGTCACCCAATTTGACGTCTAACACTAAAGCTGTTTTGGGGCAATATTTCTCAAGTGAATAAATGTGCATGAAAGCGATTCGTCTCTCGTTGAATGACTTCACTTTGGCTACGGACTTAGTCTTGCATTGAAGTAAAAATGTCTTGGGCACTAACAGCCCCCCCCCCCCAAAGAAAAGCTGCCGAAGCCCAAAAAACAAACAAAAATATCATAAAACATCGTCATAATATATGCAGGAACTGTTCCAAACTGTTTGAGATGGGAAGCATGCCGACGCCTTAAGCAAAGAGGATGAAACTAACTATAGTCTGGTGAGGGTCATTATACACACCCCATCGCTCTGCAGCCCTTCCTCATCCAACAGTCTCTGCATTGCCAACAGATGACGTCCTCTTCACGTGACGTCTGAACAGCTGAGACGTTTAAACTGACAGAGGAGACATCAGGCGCGACCTGAGGAGTGTTGTTCCCCCACCCACGTATTCAGGGAAGGTCTGATTCACAACAACTATGAGCATTCAGACTACAGATACACAGTGCATCCGGAAAGTATTCAGACACACAGGGACACTGACACGCACAAAAGAAAGGAGAGAGGATGAAAAAAAAAATCTCTCTCTCTCTCTCTCTCTCTCTCTCTCTCACTCTCTCTCTCTCCCGTTTCCTCTCGGGCTCCTCTCTCATCTCTCCCTCCTCTCTCCCTCTCTCTCTCTCTCTCTCTCTTCCCGGGGTATTTCTCTCGCGCTTTCTATCTGAGCGCGTTGTGGTTTCTCGGGAGCTCATTCATAGCAGGCGTTCTCGGGTGTGCTGGTCGGTAGTCGGTCTTTGCCCTTCCGGCCTTTTGCTTAGGTCTCTATCCTGCGCGTTTCGCTTCTACCAGCTCGCTGCTAGTTTATGGTGTCTCTCCCCGGACTCCCATTCATTGTTACTATTCGCTGCTGTACTTGCTTCCCTACTTGTTTCGTTCGTCGCTCCTGCCTCATTCAATTTTTCTCTCGCTCCTTATTTCCGTCCCCTCTTTTTCTGCCGCCTTCTGCTCGCTGCTTTCTCTGTCCTCTTTGATTCTCAAAATATTCTACTACAGGCTTCACGCTTTTATTCTCCTCTAATCTCTGCCCCTACGCGTCCAAATATTTTCGATTCTCTCCTCCTGTCAATTTCGCCCTCGGCTCACTTCCTCTCGTCTTCCTCTCCCGGCCTTCCCCTCTTTTTTCCTCTTTCCTCCATCTCTCAATGCTCATATTCTCTCTTCTGTCTTCTCCAGCTAGGATCCTCTTGCTTCTTCTTCTCTCTCCCTCTCTTTCTTCGTTCTTTCTATTTCCCCATTCGCCTTCATTTGTGCCCCCTTTTCGTCCTTCCTCTCTTATCTCTTGCTCCTGATCGATACGTTGCGCTGCACATCGTCTTACTCCTGCGGTCTCGCTTCTTGTTTTTCGCTCATCATAGACTGAGCCTTTCCCTGCAGAAGTCTTTTGAGATGTCGTCGTTAAGCATTTGGCGCTGCGCCTACTACTCCTCACTTCACGTCCACTGTCACGGGGGGTCCGCTGCACGTTGTTCTAAGGTAGTATGCAGGATCCGGATTCGTCGTGCACTGGCCACCACGGGCGCGCATACCGCACAGTGTTTGGGGCTGGTCTTCGGTTATGTGAGCCGCGGTAGCGCTAGCATATCTCAAAGATAAAGTGGTATGGCGTTGCCTACGTTGAGTGTTATCGCTGGGTAATGGCCCGGGGGGCCGTGCGAGTATAAGCCAACGTAGCTCTACACTGTTCAGCTATTTGGTGTTTGCCTTAGTGCCTAGCGTGTTTGTTTAGATCTTCCCCTCGACCTGAGTCCGAGGCAGTCTATTGCTCACTACCCCTGCTGTTGGGGTTGAAGGCTACATGGCTTTGTGTGTGTTCTTCCCAAGCTTGCGTTCCTGATGAGATCACTCATTCGCCCGCCTTTGTGAATGTGAACAACGCAGACATTCACTCACTCCCACCACTTTGCGTGTTTATCGTATTGACTTTGCGCTTGGTTTTTCGCGTGTAGGTGTGGACCAACGTATGCGCTCACGCACTTTCTACGCAGACTCCCATGAAGCGGGCCTTTTTTGCTGAACCGCTGCGGATGTGGTTCAGGGGTGGGGCGTATAGGGTATTTTAGCGGTGTCCATCCCTCCTGGTGATCACTGTGCTGTAGTTCGACAGTCCTCACAAGGGTCCACTCACGCTGGAAGATGAACTTGTATGACCAAGAGGAGGGAGAAAGAGGTGGTAGGGGAAGCGTAGAGAGCTTACATTTTGCCCGATGGTCTGAGCAAAGAAAAAGTCGGACGCCAGAGGGGGAGAGACAATCTCAGGTGAGACCATCAAGAAAACGCAGCTGTCAGTACTAGGCAAATCTAGAATACGTTCTACTTTAGGAAAAAGAACGCTCAGGGGAAGAGCTTTGCACGTACGAGATAGGATGGGGGGGGAGAAAGGATGAGAGTAGAGGGGAAAGAGAAGATCAGCAAAGGTCTGGCACTGTCTCGGCGTGAAGAAGAGCGGTAAGGGGGCGAGAGAGGAGAAAGTAACAGAGAGGCAAGACGGTCTGAGAGAAATGTATGGGATATTACTCTGACGCATATAACCGTTCATATATCGCCGAGAGAGTCTCACAAAGGAAAAGAGCTCAGGATTAAGGTAAAGGGAAGGACACTTCACGCAAGAGGACTACCAAGGGAGAGCGACAGGGTCATCACGTGAACGGACAAAAGTCCGTACGAAGAATAGAGATACGGGCTAGCGAGGTGAGAATCTCACCCGATGAGCTTATCCACGCTGAGGGAAGCAAACACGTCATGTAATTGGAAAGGTGATCAAAAATGACAGACACGATCATTAGAGCTAAAGTAAGGGGATGTGCAAATTATATTAGGGCTCTTAAAATCTATCACTAGAGTGAATGGGAGGTGCTGGTCTAGGGGGTCTATAGGGGAGGAGTGAAACGAGGATAGGAAGCTCTTTGAGAGGTCTAGGCATATGAGAATATCAGTTAGAACGGGAATAGGGTGTAGTGTGGGAGGTGGCGGAGTATGTAGTATCTCTGTCACATCAGTCTGTGTCCGCTATCTGTTTAATATTATGCTCTGTAAGCTCGCCGTACCGAGGTCTTCAATATAGCACGTGATATCGCCAGCTTGATAATCACTCACGACGCGTACAGCGTGTGTGGATGGGAATGATAGTCGGTAACTACGGGTATGCACAGTAGTCAACGGGGTGGGCGTGGCTACCTCACAGCATCTGGGCTCCTAGTGCGGTAAACGCTACTGCAAGTCCAGGCACCAAGCATCGGCTCGAGACTTTCCCCTGGGTGCGGCCTCGCCGTATGAATGTTTAATGCTCTCGTCGAGAACTGTGATGTCTGCATCTTCCTGTGATGAGCATATGGCGCTCGCTTGCATGGAGGGTGTTATAATATAGGGGTAGCTCCCGATGGTCAAAGATGACTACAGCAGAAATACGCTAGGCGGATGGGTGATCGCTGGGACTAGATCGGTTATTAGGTATGTGAAACGCTGATAATTGATGTGGGGGGGACTATGGTGTACTGGTTTATGCTTATTGAATGCTGCGTATCTAAGGGTATTCACATAGCGAGATGGAAGGGCTTACTGGTCTTATCGTACCACTAATCTTGCGCAGGCAATTATCCACTTGGGCACCGAATTCGACCTGGTGGTCTATATCAGGAGACCGTTAAGCACAAGAGGGTCCTATCATCTACTGTAGAGGGTTA